>CM066219.1:10301041-10917291 GCA_033675125.1 Athetis lepigone
CACGATATATCTGCTGTTATTTGTCGAGGAGTTAGGTACTCTGCAGACTATCCTGACTGCAGCATCAGGTCATGACTTGATGATCATGAGCCCAAATGTGGCAAATGCCCTATCAAACATCAAAACAATTTACTAAAACAGTCCTTGCCTGTTCGAGTAACTTCTTACTGTTAAGGAGTTGTACCTTCCATCATCAGCTCAGCTAACTAAGATGGTGACAACCATACGCAAATACACAAGATACTTCATAAAATATGCGAAAAACAATAAGTGAGCCTATAAAATTTGAGGGTTGCCTTCGATTTCTCTAAGATCCCATCATCAGATCCTAACTTGGTGACAATGGGACCACCTCAGAACTATCTGCTTTCGAACAAAAAAAGAATTTTGAAAATCCGTTGACAATTGACGGAGTAATCGATGAACAAACATACAAAAAAAAAAACATACAAACAGCCGAACATAGTACCTCCTCCTTTTTGTGAAGTCGGTAAAAATGAGTGTAACCCTAGCTCTGTATATTTAATAGATCTCAAGATATTACATTTCGAAAATGGGCAATTTTTCCCAAATTTTATCAAATTTGTAGTTGGCTAGACTTTAGATCGAAATATAGTCTAAAATACTCATCCTACAAGGAAAGTCAATAGAAGTTAAGTTGTAGAGAAGTTATTTAGCTTTAATTTAAGTGTAAAAGGAACTGTTCAGTTCATATTATGAGATAAATAAGGATATCAATTATTTTTCAAAATTTCACTAGTAGTAATATAAATATTACTTTAAAAATAAAATAAAACAGACAATTCAGTAAAAACTGTTTATTGAATAAAATAAAATTTAACAATATATATATATATATATATATATATAAATCTTGAAGGACATGTTGCGTCCTACATGGCGTTATTTACCGATGATGCTGCGTCCTACTGACTTTGTGCGTCCGGAATACGGACGCAAGATTAACCGACCCTCATTTTTAGCCCAAGGGTCCCTTATGATCATTAGAATGCAAGGGCGAAAAATTGGCATGGACGTAATTCCATCACTACAATGCCTTTTAGCGTATAATATTGTTCCGCCATCGTCCGACTGAAATTTGGAGGGCGCTAGTGTTCAGCGTATAATTTACCACGTATACTTTGAGATCAGTTCACGGATCTTGTCGCGTCCATTGAATATCGTACTTAATTTGTAAAGTTTTTATCATGTTTTCGTGAAAACAATCTTGCGTCTCTTAAATATCCTTAAAAGGGAACTAGGTGCGGTGTTTGAGAGGCCTATTCGGGGTTCACGAGGGACGCATGGCTCGAGGCGCGGGGCGGCGGGCTCCAGCGCGCTCGCGTGCCGAAGTTTGTAAACAAATAGACATGTGCCGGCCGTGATGTAAGCTTGTCACCAAAGTGAATTATTTGCAAGTGCGTTAAAAAAAGTGGTTATTTATTTGGTCTATTAATAGTTAGTGATTATAATAATATATGAATCACAATGAAAAGAAGTGCAAGGATTCTTAAATTGGCAAACCGTAAGTACTTACTTTTTACTAATTAAATGAAAATTATAACACAATTTATCTAATATAATAGGTACGTAAGTGTACCTACTTACATTCAAACATGTTGTCCTTAGTTTGCGTTAAATTGTCTGTGAGTGAACGTGTGTAGTCTGCAAAAATGGTTGTTGTGATTGATGTGGATACTTTTTTTAAAAGAAATGATTTTATACATTTTTATAAAGCTAAACTGCAATGGCCTTGGGATTCAACGCATTTCATTTTGCAAAATTGGTGCATACATTGTGATACGAGTATTAATATTACTAATTCAGTAGTTGATCACTTTGTACTACCCATGAATTTCGATGACTTTAAAAGGCTTTATAACTCTTCTTTCATGTGGTGTAAATTTTGCGATTATGCCATTTATAATCATTTTCCAGAAGACGAATGTTTCTGTAATAACCAGTAATAATCAAAAGGTACATATGCTTCTATATTACTTACTACCTATTTGATTCTTAGGTATATCGTAATATCATCCTACTTCGTACTAATACCTATTATAAACGCGAAAGTTTGTATACACTCACGGCTGTTATCCCAAAAGGGGTAGCCAGAGGCTTTTTTGCGACTTCACACAGTTCGCAGGGCGAGTGCGTTAGCCACTGCGCCTCGGAAGTTTAGGTATGGTGTTTGTGAGTATGGATGGATGTTACTCTTTCCCGCAAAAACGGCTAAACGGATTTGGATGAAATTTGGTATGGAGTTACATTACATCAGACAACGTCACTACAGTTAGGTACCTATATAAAATCTTTTTAACCCCTGACGCAAAAAGAGAGGTGTTAAGTTGAAGTGTTTGTGTGTGTATGCGTGTGTGCAAGCATGCGTGCGAACCTGAGTGTGTGTCTTACTTTTACAGGTTTTCTTGTTTTTGTTTTCTTTTGGGTCGAGGGTATTTAAATTTTTTATTGATTTATAATAATACAAATACACCTATCTGTTTTGTTTTCAGAGAGACAGGAAGAAAAAGAAAACCAACCAGAAACCTTACATGAGGTACGTATGTTTTAACTTAGATAAAACACGACTTACGTACACACATTTTTTTATACATTTCTTACCTGTCCAACTCCGGACTTACCTGTTCACACCAGCCTGTGCCTCTGAGCTTACCTGTTTATACATACTTACCTGTCCAACTCCGGACTTACTTGTTCACACCCGCCTGTGCCTCTGAGCTTACCTGTTTATACATACTTACCTGTCCAACTCCGGACTTACTTGTTCACACCCGCCTGTGCCTCTGAGCTTACCTGTTTATACATACTTACCTGTCCAACTCCGGACTTACTTGTTCACACCCGCCTGTGCCTCTGAGCTTACCTGTTTATACATACTTACCTGTCCAACTCCGGACTTACTTGTTCACACCCGCCTGTGCCTCTGAGCTTACCTGTTTATACATGCTTACCTGTCCAACTCCGGACTTACTTGTTCACACCCGCCTGTGCCTCTGAGCTTACCTGTTTATACATACTTACCTGTCCAACTCCGGACTTACTTGTTCACACCCGCCTGTGCCTCTGAGCTTACCTGTTTATACATACTTACCTGTCCAACTCCGGACTTACTTGTTCACACCCGCCTGTGCCTCTGAGCTTACCTGTTTATACATACTTACCTGTCCAACTCCGGACTTACTTGTTCACACCCGCCTGTGCCTCTGAGCTTACCTGTTTATACACACTTACCAATCCGTCTCTGATTTACCTATGTAGACGTACTTACCTATCCAATTATGAATTTACCTGTTCACATCAGCCTGTGTTGGTTCGAGTTTTTCCCAGCTGAATACCTAATAACTACTGCTGTCTATTCATTAACTTTACATTAGTCGCTCTTAAAAAAAAGAAAAAAGTACCTATGATGTCTCGTTCATCTTCAATTTCTTCGTTTAGTGTTGCTAATCATGTATTTTATTGTATGTATCTCTGTTTACAGGAATTATCTGATTCAAAATCTGGTTCAATATCTGACTTTTCTGCGACATGTTCTAATTACACTCCACCGAGACACGAAGTAAGTTTAACTAAAATACTTCATTTATTCATTAATAATAATATGCTAACGGCTGTTATCCCAAAAGCGGTAGCACTCCATAAGCCATGTCAGAAACCTTTTAGGTGGCTTAAAAATATCTGCGAGCGCCAATTCAGGATTGAGATCGGGGACAGGTAATTTTGATGTTCAGCAAGGGATAAACAACACTTATATCTATATCACTAATCAAGTTGTTACCTTCATATTAACGAAGCAACAATAGTAAAGTGCAACAAAATATAATAAGCTTTTTTCTTGTTGCAGACCAGTTCTGATGATTCTTTTGGCAATGAATATGGAACTTCGAATAATTTAACACCATTAGAATGTGTTTCTAACTTCGATTCAACGGTAAAGGAGCCTATTAATCTTAATTATAGCGAAATTAGTCACATAAGTGGTTCTCCATGTAGTGTATTTGTAGAAAGGAAACTTCTTCAACGTTATAAAGCAGATGAATTCGTACCAAATCAAGGAATACCTCTCGATGTTAATAATTCCTTGTCTAATGTATCTTTCAAGCCACCTAATAACATAAGTTTAAGTGAAGTTAGTTGTATAAGCAGTTCTCCTTGCAATGCAATTGTAAGTAGGGAATTTCCACAGCCTTACAATGAATCAGAACCAAATGAAGAGATTGATATAAATTGTGAATCTCAAATAGAAGATAATTCTAATGATAGTACAACAATTATCCAAAGGCAAAAACCCAAAAGTTCAAAGGTTCGAGATAAAGATTATTGCTTTTACTGTGAGTCATTTGTTTTAAATTTTGCTCGTCATTTACTCCGACACCATATTTATGAAACTGAAGTCCAAAAAATTGTGTCAAAACCTAAAAAAAGTCTTGATAGAAAACGATTAATTGCAGCTCTACGTAAAAAAGGAAACTACCTTGTAAATTCAAAAGAGGTCACTAAACCGATGCGAAAATTCAAATTTACTGATTATTTGCCGTGTACAGAGTGTCTGGGATTCTATTCTAAAAAACTATTATGGAAACATAAAAAGAAATGTAGTGGTAAATCAGGAAGTAAAAACATTCAATCTGAGGCTCAAAATCTACTTATACGTCATCTTAAAATCGACGAAAAACTTAAGGAAACTGTATTTCCCCGAATGCGGGCAGACAAAATATCACTTATTGCAAAAAAAGATAACCTTATATGTGCTTTCGGATCTCAATATTTAAAAACTCACCGAGAAAAACATTTCGTTAACGTAGTGTCTAGAAAAATGAGAGAGCTTGCAAAATTATTACTAGAATTAAAAAAGATTGATCCATCCATTAATGACTTCTTTTCTGTCTTAAGACCAATTCATTATGATATCATTGTACAAGCAACCAAAATACTGGGAAATTATGACATAGAAAAAGATAGGTATGAGACACCTACGTTCGCAATGAATCTGTCCACCACCCTGAAACAATGCTGCAATATTGCAATAATGTGTGCGTTGAAAAAGCAAGGGCCTTACACGGAAGTAGATACTGGCAAAATAGAAGCCGACTTAAAAACTTTGATTCAACTTATTGAATCAAATTGGAAATATGATGTGTCTACCCAAGCTGCAACAGATTTAAACAAGAAAAAGTGGAATAAGATAACAATTGTGCCTTTAGCAAATGATTTAAAAATTCTTAAATAATACCTAAATAAAAAATCCTTGGATGCTGCTATAAAAATTAAAGAAGGCTTACTAACTACCGAAACATATACACAACTATTAGAGACTGTGTATTGTAGGGTTTTATTATTAAATAGGCGCAGGCCTGGAGAACTTCAAAGAATTACAGTGCACGATTATTTAGAAAGCGACAATAATGATAATAATAAGTATGAAGAGTTTGATCGTGCGCTTACTGCCTCAGAAAGGATTCTGGTAAAGAAATTTAAACGTGTTGTCATTAGAGGTAAACGCGGCCGCGGAGTACCAGTTCTGTTTAATAAAGAAGTTCAAGATGATATTAAATTATTATTATCGATTAGACATATTTTTTTTGCTTCGACACCAAATCAATTTTTGTTTGGTAATCCCGGTTATAACAGTACAATTTATGGCTACAAAGTTTTGGAAAAGCATGCCAAATTATCAGGGGCAAAACAGCCTAAAGCAATATCCTCTACTAGGCTAAGAAAACATTTAGCAACCTTATCACAAATTTTTAGCATGTCTGAAAATGATATGGAGCAGCTGGCTACATTCATGGGCCATACTAATGAAGTACATAAAAAGTCTTACAGGTTGCCAGATGACGTATACCAAACTGCTAAGATATCAAAGCTTCTCATTCTTATGGAAGATGGAAAAGCCGACGCTTACAAAGGTAAATCTCTCGAAGAGATTGATTTAGATTTGAATGAGGAGCTAATTGAAGAGCCCGTGGACAACAACGAAATTATAGACTATGAACCTGAACCTACTTTAGATGCTATTTCTGATTACGTACAAACATATTGTAATTCAAATGACTTATCTCAGGCTGGACCATCTGGTATGCAAAATGATTCTCAACAACTTAATAATGAACCCGTGCCTCAATTAGGTAACGAAAACAAAATACGAAAAGGAAAAAAAAGGACGTTGGTACCTTGGACAAAGGAACAAAAGGATGTAGTTACAAAATACTTTAAATTTCACATAAAAAATCACCAACCGCCTAAAAGAAATGAATGTGAGAAACTAAAAGAACAACATGTAGATTTACTTAAGAATAAAGACTGGTTAAAAATAAAGGTATTCGTCCAAAATATTTACTCTAAGGCTAAGAAATGAGAGAAGAAAATTTATGTTTTAAAATAGTATGTTTGTTTCAAATATTTTTACTTTGTTAATGCATACCAATGGTTAAGATACTTATAATTATGTTGAAATTGATGGTTTATTTATTCCCGGTTTCTGAGGTCCATGAGGACAAGCTGTTTATTTATTCCATAACTTTATCTGATGTTTAGCTGTCATTAAACTTTGTTTAAAAACGATTTTACTGAAATAACGGCAATTACATAAGCAAATGCTTTTAAAAGCATTTTTAAACAAAGGACTTAATAAAGAATTAAAAAGGTGGTCTGTTTATCGAATTAATAATAAATGAAGAAATATCTAATAGCACCTCAGAAACCGGACATGAGACTTTTAGTTGTAGCCACTGATTTATTTTACTTATAATATAAAAATACATGTTCCATTGTAATTAAGACTGATTGATGTTCATAATTAAGTTTATTTTGTTATTAGGCAAAGGCAGATTTATGTTTAATTATTTAGTATAACTAAAATTGTTAAAATGTCAGTTAAAATGTTTTGATTTTTATGTTTAGATACCCATTTTTTTACAAAATTTTAAATTGAAAGAAAAGCTGCGGATGGAGTTTATATTTCTTTTAAGTAGATATCTAAAACAAGAATGACAACATTGGGTTGATAAAAACCCTACTGATTTCTTTTAAATATAGTATAAAAACATACATGTTCCATTGTAATGAAGACTGATTGATGTTCATAATTCAGTTTATTTCGTTACTAGGCAAGGCAGAGCAATGTGCTGAATGTTTAGATACACATTTTTTGTAAAATATAAAATAAAACATTAAATGTTTTATATTACTATATGCCTTTTATTCCGTATATTCACCTGCATAAATATGACTAGGAACTATTATATTATTCGTTCATGAAACTTCCTCTTTCTACCTTTGAACCTACATGTTCACACCAGCCTGTGCATCTGAGCTTCCCTTTTTATACATACTTACCTGTCCAACTCCGGACTTACCTGTTCACACCCGCCTGTGCCTCTGAGCTTACCTGTTTATACATACTTACCTGTCCAACTCCGGACTTACTTGTTCACACCCGCCTGTGCCTCTGAGCTTACCTGTCCAACTCCGGACTTACTTGTTCACACCCGCCTGTACCTCTGAGCTTACCTGTTTATACATACTTACCTGTCCAACTCCGGACTTACCTGTTCACACCAGTCTGTGCCTCTGAGCTTACCTGTTTATACATACTTACCTGTCCAACTCCGGACTTACTTGTTCACACCCGCCTGTGCCTCTGAGCTTACCTGTTTATACATACTTACCTGTCCAACTCCGGACTTACTTGTTCACACCCGCCTGTACCTCTGAGCTTACCTGTTTATACATACTTACCTGTCCAACTCCGGACTTTCCTGTTCACACCAGTCTGTGCCTCTGAGCTTACCTGTTTATACATACAAACTAACCTGTCACTCGTCAAAAATGATTATATTGCTTTTTACGATTTTGTAGACCACCAAAGTGAAAACACAGATTAATAAATAGTTACTACGTAACAGATACTTCACTCCGATACAAAAACCAAAATACCTACGCTATAATAGCCTACAAAATCATAATAATAATACCAGTTGTTTGCAGCAAGGAGAAATGTACCATAAGTACGCACCAAGAGAGTTGAGATTCTTTTGCCCGCCGCGCGACTTACGTGTGTGCGTGTCGTCCAGCAAATCTGCTAGGGTTATACGTATGATGACAATGGTAATAAAACGAATGTTTTAGAAAAACAATTATTATTTTATTTGTTGATCAAATATTTTTTAGTTTGATAAATTGACTGATGCATATTTTTCGTTCCTTGAATTCCCGAGTAATATATTTTAGTGTCGAAAATATCCAAATCGGCGTGAATAATTTTAATAAATAATCAAAAGAGAAACAAGAGAATTGGGAAACAGGGGAATTGCACAATAATCACGCAATAATTACGTGGTTTCGGCATTTTGATAGTCAGCGCTGTACCCGTGACGCGCGAGCACTCAGGCGGGCGCGCGACAGCCCGGTGTTCGTTGTATCGTCGACGATACGCGAAGCGGTAGGCATAAAACGCGTGGCCTTGAGCGAGTGACGGACGCCTGGTGAAAATGCCTACGCTATACATAGGTATTGTCACTTTTGTATTTTTTTTTTTTTTTTATTAGCCTATTCTGTCCCACTCCTGGGCAAAGGCCTCCCTCCACTTCTTCCATGTTTCGCGAGATCTCGCTTCCTCTTTCCAATTTCGTCAGAAACTGTCCAGTTCGTCCCGCCATCTCCTTCGTGGCCGGCCGCGACCCCGTCTCCCACTTTTGTATGCTAACTAATAATTATTTATTATATGTGCCTGGGAGTCATTATATGCCCTTATATATGTGGAAGCCTCTTGACTGATAAGCTGGATACAATAATTCAAAAACAGTATTCGGAACCAATTTGAATTCAATAGTAGATGGATGTTATTTAGTTATTATAATCATTATGATATATGCAGAGCATTATACGGAATTGATTTAAACATACAGTTGGATGGTGGCGTGAATGTGCATGCAGTGTTTTGAATGTATACGGAGATATTCAGTGTGCAAGAAAGATTTAAGAGTGAACGGACGCACTAATTCAGTTATTCGGAACCAATCTGAATTCAATAGTAGATGGATGTTATTTAGTTATTATAATCATTATGATATATGCAGAGCATTATACGGAATTGATTTAAACATACATTCGGATGGAGGCGGGAATGTGCATGCAGTGTTTAGTAGGTATACGCAGGTATTCAGTGTGCAAGAAAGATTTAAAAGTGAACGGACGCACAAATTCAGCTAGAAATATTTAATTTGAATATAACCATTTGACGTTTAAATGAAATTTGACGTCGACTACTGATATGATACTGATTAAAACATCTTACATACGCATTGAAAACATTAAAAATCTCATCACATTCAGTGGACGCCGCAGGGTGGTAGATTGTAAAGACGCAAGAAATCCTTCGCGATTTATATATATATATATATATATATATATATATATATATATATATATATATATATATAAGACGTAGTCAAGTCATAAATTCTGTCAAAAATTTTTAATGTAATTAACGATATAATTTTTGATAATTAATTGAAAATTATATAATGACAAATCCATTTTTAATATATGCCCTTAATTGACGCGGCCAGTCATCGATCGCAGCACGCACCACATTCATTCATATCTATTTCTGCCGGCTGCCGCTGCTTTAACCAGAGATACTCAGAGAGACTCCAAATTCCAGTTTAGCGCAGAGTTTCTCCCCCAATTATTGCCATATCTTGTAGTGCAGGGGGTTTAAATCTGGGCTAGAAGAGAGCCAGTCTTCATTCCCGATGAAGTCAATTCCATGGGCGGTCAACCAGTTTTGCGTGCTTCCTGCCCTATGAGCTGGTGCAGAATCTTGTCCGAATATCCAATGTCTGTTTTTGAACATTGCTTGAGAAAGAGGTTCCACTATATTCGATAGGACGGTAATTTGGTACACAACGGCACTGGTTTTCACACCTTTTTCACAGAAAAACACCTCAGTTAAGCCTGAATATGAGACTCCAAGCCAAACCATGAGTGAGGAAGGATAATGCCCACGCTGGACCCTCGGAATACGCGCGCTCGCTTCTTTGCTGCTGTGGGCATACATCTAATCATTTTGTTTGTTATAACTTTCTCCAACGGTAATTTTTATTTCATCTGAAAATAAAATTTCGCGATGTTTTTTTCCCGCGTAACAAAGCGCGGGATCTTTCCAGCCTAATTTTTTTCAAACGCTCGTTAAAAAAATGTCCGGCTTTTTACAATAAGCTCGTAGTCCCAGGTCTTCGTTTAACACTCTTCTAACCGTGGTTCTGCTTAGCCCCATCTGAAGAGCTAAGATTTTTGGTTTACGCGAGGGATTTCGACCATTCTATATTTAAAAATGAATAAAAAATCATTTCTTTTGATGTGAAACATCTATAACCGCACGTAAAACAAATTTCTGGCGTGGCGATGTATGCCGTGGCGACTTGGCGACGCTCGCCACGCTTTTGTTTTGTTTCTTTTCAATCATATTACTTTTTGATATGCGCCTTGGCCTCACGTTTTGGAGTTTTCGGGGGTACTGACGGTGGTCCATTTCAGAATACAAGATGGTGGCTAACATTTTTCAAAATTTCAGTCATGGGTATCGTTTCCGTGGTTTTCCGGAACACTGATGCCGAAAATGAGGTCCATTTCAGAATCTAAGATGGCGGCTAACATTTTTTAAAATTTTCGTCATCGGTATCGTTTCCGTGGTTTTCGGGGACACTGATGCCGAAAATGAGGTCCATTTCAGAATCCAAGATGGCGGCTAACATTTTTTCCGTGGTTTCGATGAGTGGATGTCGATATTTCACATCTGCCAGGCGTCTCGTGACGGCTCACTTTTTTTTTCGGAAAGTACAAATGTTCTATTTTTTTAATTAAAAAAATTCTATTTTTTGTGCCAGTACACGAAAGTTAAAATAACAATGTTATACCTAATATAAAGGGAAAAGATTTGTTTATTTGTTTGTTAGTTTTGTAATGGATAAACTCAAAAACTACGGGGCCGATTTCAAAAATTCTTTCTCGTTGGATAGGTATGTTATCCGTAAGTGAGATAGGCTATGTATGTACTACGGATGAAGCCGGGGCGGTCTGCTAGTATTGTAAATTCCATTCAACAATGAATAAGAAAAAATAACAGACTATTTCTTGCGAAATTCGATTTCCTTATTATTACTTTTTACCTCATAATATGAGAACTATTGGTCCTAAACAGTTCCTTTTACACTTAAATTAAAGCAATAACTGCTGTACAACTTAACTTCTATTGACTTTCCTTGTAGGATGAGTATTTTAGACAGTATTTTGATCTAAAATCTAGCCAACTACAAATTTGAAAAAATTTGGGAAAAATTGTCCATTTTCGAAATATCATATCTTGAGATCTTTTAAACATACAGAGCTGGGATTACACTCATTTTGTAGCTTATTTTGTCTTATTTGAAAGTTTTATAGATGACTTTGCTGCAAAATGCATGTTTTAGAAGTTGTAAGCCAAAAACTGAAAAAAGTTCGAAAATTTCGAGGTTTTTCGAGCACCACGAAGTTAGCACAGGTCTTTCGAGGTTGCAAATCTAGATTTACACCATTGGTATCTATCCTAACAACATCACAAAAAATCAGGACCTTGCAAATTATTGCGACCTAACGCGATTTTTATGTCTTAGATGACTGGCCTAAAAATAAGAAGCGGAGTTCTGGGCAAAAGGTGGATCCCACATAGCGGTAAACGGCAACGCGGCAGGCCCAGGCGGAGATGGCGGGACGAACTTGTCAGTCATCTCAATGATTGGCCCGAAACCGCATTAGATAGGGATAAGTGGAAGAAGGAAGGGGAGGCCTTTGCCCTGCAGTGGGACATAGACGGCTGTTAATAATAATAAATAAATGATATAAATGTATAAATAATGCAAAATGTAGTTTAATTTTATCTAAACTTCTAAAAGTAACTGCTAAAACTAATTTCAATGTCAAAAAGATCTTTCTTTTATGAGAATGAGGATTCCTACTATACAAAATACGTTTAAATAGGATCCCCTATTCCCTCCTGGTATGAAATACTGAAAAAACTATTTCAATATCCGGCGTGACTTCCCCATACTTCTTTTTATAAGCCAGTCGGAATAAAATGAGCGTGATATAACAATGGCTTAAATTCGTTATTTTTAATCTCCATATTATGTGTTTGCTCGTAAGTGCAGTATTATCGACAGCGCATATCTTCGCACGAGTGACGATGTGACGGCCGTACATCGCCGTCAGATTACCACCCGATACTATTTGATATAAGTAATGTATTTTTATTAATGCAATTCATATTTCTCGTCTATAGCTACCTATATCGTAAGATAAACACTAACTGATAACGTAGTGGCTGAACGTATACAATATACTACACAATATAATCATCAATGACTATGATTTTAGCCAGTCGCAATTTTGGGACAATTTGTGTAAAAGTGGCAATGACTACATATTATGATTCTATATCTGATTCGTGATAGTGGTTAGTTACCTATAGTGTGGCTATCTGCCAGATTTTATCGGAATACGACGATATATTGTTTTCATCCTATCTTTTATGGTTTTGACCAATGATATTTTAAGTAAAAAGTGTAGATAGGTTATATGCAGTCAAAAAGTGGCACATTAAAAGTTTGCCAATTGGCAAACATGATACTGAGTATTGCGTTGACATTTGACGTTTATCTCTTTTTCACTCGCACTACTTCAATCATGTCATCCTACTTTGGCGTGTAATGTATGTGTGCGTTAGTGTGCCGTTTTTGAAGATAGAATTTTGTTTGGGTAACCTATCTACGCCTTTTTTACTTAAAATATCATTGGTTTTGACTACAATCACTGGCATTTTAAGAAGACTTACGTTCTAACGTTATTCATGCTTGTTTGAAATAGAGCTGTTTCCTTTTTTATCCCTATATGAACCATGATTTTTTAGATTCCCAATTTCTGGTAAACTTCAAATACTTGAATACTGAACAGCAAATCTTTTACTGCTTTTACCTTAACAGTATTGAAGCACAGGTGACATCTGTCGGGCATCTGACCTTACGCCCACGACAACGAATATGGCAGCATTAATGTAACGGTGAAATACCCGCTTATCTTCTTGACAACTTAGCTATAGGTAAGAATTAGTGATAGGTAGAAAATGGGTCATGGTGTAGCAATCCAGGTCAGCGTGTGCTTGTTCAGGTTTGCTAGTTTTTAAATCAATCCGCCTGCTAAGCTATCTTTATTGGCGATCGTTTACCTCGTAAGGGAAAAACGCGGAAAAGATAAATCTCTAATTTCTGTAGTTCGGTTTACGATAGCGGATTATATTGATTACTGTGGGCTACTTATTAGGTTTGTACGGGGTTTAGTGTTGCCTTCAGTTTGAAAAAAGGATGTATAACAAAGTTTTTATTAAAGCTTAAAATTGATATATAGCGATCTTTCAATAAAACTTACTAAAAAAATTACATTTAAAAGAATTCGGGCCAAATATCTGTGCTTTCTAAAATGTATCTTGGACATTTTTGTAAATGTCGTTCTAAAGTCCTTTGAAATTGTCTATTAAAAAAAATTACTTGACTTTGTCTTCGATTACAGGTATCAGTGAGGAAAATATGACAAGGAAACCTGAACTTAAAATTAATATAAATCTGAAAGTGCCAATCCTCAAACGTGATGACCGCGTGCCTTCTCTGTATAAGAAGAGGCCTTTGCTATGTAGTGGGACAAGAACAAAAAGACAAACAAAGTTATGATTCAAAATAATATCAATACCTTACAATAATAGAGGCCTATTAAACGACCTCTAAATAGACGCTAAGTTCCAGATATATTAAAAGAATAAACAGGATTTGTATGAAATGTAACAGGACTATAGTACTAAATATTACGTTATAATATTTTAACTAGAACTTATTAGAACAATGTGAATCAGGCCCTATTTTGATTAATTAGCAATTTATTACTATAATATAGTTACAGTTTATACAAAAAGTTTACCACATATTTTTCTCAGTTTCTAGAATATCGGAAAGGTATTTCAAAAGTAACGAAATCCTCCTTATAAGTAAAGTCGCTGTTATCTGTATCTTATGCAAACAGTCCACTAAGTCGGTGACGCGGCGCGCTATTGATTTTGACTGATAGAATCGCAACGCGACTTCAGTGATGGCAAACAAACCTTTCACAGATAGGAAGAACGTCTTCTATTTAGTCATAACGGGATATTAAGTGATTGTCTTTGCTTTTTCACTCTATCGAGAAAAAAGTTTGGTTAATTCTTTTTTTATTGGTGTCAGTAAAAAAAATCTTATTCTAGTAATTTTTAAAATTATTGATGGAAAAGTTAGTTTCCAAGTAACGTACGTATCTATGTTACTCTTATACTTTTTTTCATTGAATTAATGAACTTACCTGATCAAGGGAATCGTAGAATGAATCATGAATCTACGAAAAAACATTAGCAGTAATGAAATGACAAAAAAAATACAATGTGAAGACCTTTATCGTGATTAGATTATGTATGACATTTTTTTTAACCCGTAACATAACAGTTAAAAGTTTATAATAATTGAAAAAATAATACAAATATTATGTTTGATAATAACACGTCTAATCACCATTTACATTTTTTAGTTAAATCGGTTGGTTGTTTTTTTTTTAATACTTAATAAATCAGCTTATATTGTATTTATATAATATATTATAAGCTTATATAATATTTCCCTTAAATGTCCGTTTTAATTTGTCATTACAATTTGCTACAAGTCACCAGTGCTGTGCAAATCGTCCATGAAACTATTTCATTATCATATACCTAATACGTTTTAGAGGCATAAATGATAATAACAAACACAATGTAGTGAAATACCGAATGCCTCTGAAGAGAATATTGGAATCGTGACTGCGAACCGGCTGCACTATAAAGAGCCGTAACTGACGTGAATAAAGTTACATTTGCATTGCAAGTTTATCATTTTAACATTTCACTATCGATAATGCTATCCTACTCTGACGTGGGAGGCGTGATTTGCTATTTCAAGCCGTATAACGCAGTGCAACAGAGGGACCGATAGCTGTCCTTGTCCAGCACAGCGTCGACCTATGACCTAATGTTTCGACTGGTGAATGTGGCCAGCACGGTAAATCGATTAATTATCCGAAGTAGCTGGACCGATTAGCTAATCTCAGTACGTCAGTACGAACGGTCGGATAAATTTTCAATTTTTCCTCGTGTTCATAATATTACTTTATTTAATGTTTTATTATAATTTACACACACTAAAACAAGTTTTTCTTTTTATTTTAGTCATAATGTGTGTTTATCTGTATTACTTACATATTAGTCAAAAAAAGAAAATCTTTGGAAAAATGTGATCAACTAGCTACGAGTTTCTTAGTAAAAAAAACGAATATAATTTACGGACGTAGCCCAATCATTTTGTAAAGGCAATGACTTGTATACACGGGAGGTATAGCGTGAGGCCTTAAAGCCTTAGACATAGCTACCTATATAAAGCGAACTTTAATGCGGTTATCAAGATATCTCCATTCAAAGTGGAAACACTTTGAATATTTGAATAGCAGGTAAATAGGCTCTCTGGGGTAGCTCCTAGCTCGTTATTTATTCGAAAGTAAGATTTATAAAGTACGGAACCACGCTGTGTAGATACCCGCTATCATGGCTTGGTGTGAAATCCGAAGTACCTGGCACTCGATAATTAACACACAAATGTACTGTGAAAGTAAAGTCGATAATTAAACATAGCTAAGCGTATGTATTAACTAATTACTGGAGTAATAAGATGCTGTCAACCTGTTAGCAGGATAAGTGACGTAAGTATCTCTACTAGTAGTCGAGCGAGTGGATAATACTATCTGTTTGTCTACCTTTTACGAACATTGTATTTAAAAACTCTAGTTAATGTAAAACTAGAGACAACAAAACATATGGATCCTAAATTAAATGATTAGCACTAAGGAACTTTTTATTGTCATGCGGGTGCGGGTGCGGGCCAGGCGGCCATTTGTGTTGCGTACGCGTGCGTATCTCCCGAAAATTACACGAATTACGGATCGCCCCAAAGGCTCATTCTACTGAGTGAAGTCCAAAACTTACCAGTAACTCTTAAATTAAAAAAAAAACTAATTATTAAACTTGCCAATGTGCGAGTAAATTTGAGTGGATTCGAACAACTTTCGTAGCTAGTAAAATTCTTATCAATTAATATTAACTTTTAAAAAACTTTTTCCGCACAGAATAGAAGATGACTTTCTGACGCAGATCAAAATAGACGTAAAGTCCTCTAAAAATCATCCTTGAAGGTATTTTGACCAATAAAATTGTGAGTGCCAATGCCATTGTTCCTTTTTTTTCGGGAGTGGGAAATCATCAAATGACTTCTCCCGTCCTGGGCGGGGCGGGAGGGCGTGTCAGACTTTTACTGACTAAAACCCACTCATGTTCCTTTGGTTGCCCTTTATGTTCCGACTCACGGTAACTATTATAAACATTCCGCAACATGCCATTGTTCCTCAAAGCTATATTGTAAAAATATTTTAGTGAACAAACAACTAATATAATAAACAGTAGTATTTCTGTCTGCTTCCACGCCAAAAACACTAAACCAATTTTGATGAATTTTAGTACTGAGTAAGTTTCTACATCAAGGAAAGATAATAGGTTCGCGACGACTGGGCGTTTTTTTAATTCACTATTTTATCTCAATCGGCGATAAATGAAAAACACGTGGTAGATGTTGCTGGCAAACAAAAAAATTTTTATTTGTATTCATAAATTAGTGGTCAACTGCCGTAATTGCCAAATACTACTGAAAAAGCTAAGGCCCTACAACAAAATACGAGTAGCAAGCCAATATAAAATGTTAATACCATAGATACGGAAAGTGACAACGACAATAAAATAATAATACCTAGAAGGCTAAAGAGGTCTGTGCGTCAATTAAAGACAGCGTCTGGTGTCGTATAGTGATGATCGTGGAGGTAAGACGTCGTATAGTAGTCTCTAGCATTAGTAGACTTTACGAGCTTCTAATAACTTCCCTAAAACTAGCAATCAGAAAATATCTGAGGCACACATAAGCTGTGCTGTTGTATATTCAATGGATTATGGTTTTTTTTAATAAACTTTATGCCTGTACAGACGTACAAGTATATTGGGTCGGCTAAACAGCGCATATAATTCTAAATTTTTGGCTCCAAAGTAACTAGAAGTACCTAGCACTGCCCAAAGCATTGACAGTGGCTCTACATGGGCTATATAGTATAAAACGACTTAGAGACTAGATCGAGAGATAGTTTATGGCCAAAATCACGATAGAAATAATAAAATATGAACTATTACTAATTCTATGACACGGCCATCTTATCCTAAACTGAGATTATTGTAACCCTAAAGTAGAGAATAGCCTGAATTTATTTTCTTACTTTCTCTGAAAATCAAAGAATGCCCTGAAAAACGGTCCACGGAGCCCCACTTAAATATTCATTTTATTTTTAGTATTAATTGTTAAAATACATCATCATCATCTGTACATCATCTGTAAAAAACAAATATTCTAACTATGTTTATGTTCGTGATGGGTTATTGTACATTCGCCACAAAATAAATTCGTCACATTTTTAAAACTCCATACATTGAAAGTGCATAAAAAATATGTGTATATTCGTGACAAGTCAACTTTTTTACATAAAGTACAGGTAGAAAACAAAATTCTTGATTGAATGTTTTTTTTTCTCCTGCTCTCCTGGAGCCCTAGATAGCCAGGTAACAGACGGAAAGACGGACAGACAGACTGACATTCAAACGGGAACACCCCGAAATCTTAGTAATATCTATGAAATCTTAGGTCCTATTTTACGCTTTGGGTACTGAATTCTAAAATTCCTACCAGTTCCCTGGAATTACATTTACCGACAGAACCAGAAGAAAATGATCCAAACTAAGGACAAGCCCGATAGATTTTTTGCAGTTAAGAAGGATAACCAACAAGTCGCTAGACTGTCCTTTAATGTTTAAAGTTTGTGTCCACCAAAAGTCCGTCTTGCGCTTTGTCGACATATCTTTAGATACGATATGTCGACAAAGCGCAAGGCGGACTTTTCGGGTCGTATGGAACGTCCTGTTCCGGGAATGGGCTTATCACCATCCCCCTTACGTTACATAAATGGACCAAGCGAGAATTTCACAAACAGAGCGTAAAATAGCAGGTCGCAACTAGTACTCAAATAAAGTATTCAACTATTATCAGCACCCCTATAATCTGTATCCAAAACTTGATGCATTTGCGAAGCAAACCTTTAGTACTGATACTAATCTAACATCGGAACAGGTTGACAGCCCTAGATAATTCAAAGAGAGTGAAATCACTCTATCAGGTGAAACGCGTTTCGAAACATATGTAACCTAGCTTTAGCCTGTAGGTACTATAAGCTGTTAGATCGAAATTGCAACTGGTTGCTCATGTATCAGCCCTATGTATCTTCAAATTAATTGCTGAGTGATAATTTATACAGCAATGTAATAGTTTACTACTTACCTGCTGGAATATAAAAAATACATATAGCACATTATCTCCGTATATCTGTAATTAGAATTAAACATCAGCCGATAGACGTCCACAGCTGGACAAAGGCCTCCCCCAAAGATCTCCACATGCATCGGTCCTGCGCCACCCGCATCCATGGGACCCGGCGGCGATCTTGATAAGTTAACCGTCCACCTAAACTAATAACTTTTGATAAGCAATTTGAAATAGAAGAAAAGTACTAACTATGTTTTATGAAGGCAAATCAAGAGCATCTGATACCCTCAGTTTACGAGAAAACATTCTATATTGTGTATAGCATGTTACATAAGGCCTAAAGCTAAAGGTCTAAGGTCCATTAATATTAACTAGCGACCGCCCCAGCTTCGCACGAGTCTTACAAATATTTGAAAATCCTGGCAATCTTGTACCATAATCTACATATATTCATTTATCTATTAAAAACCGCAGCAAAATCTGTTCCTTAGTTTGGAAGACAGCATACAAAGGAACAGAGAAATGGCGGGAAGCGATATTCTATTATACTAAGTGGTTATTCTTTGATCTTTACGTACCTTAGGTAATTTTGAAATGGGTAAACTCTCTCTGAAAAAGTTAGGTTTTACCTACTCACGGGTTACTGTAAAACATAATAGGTACTAACTTTATCTCGAAAGTCACTAGACCTAGGTATCTCTTATATCGACTTGAACAATCGATGTAATTTTATTTATACCCGACACAATACAGTGGAGTTACAAACAGAACCCAACTCAACCTATAATATTATTGAATGTAAGTAAATTTTGAATTTTACAACTTGATTCTGATAAATGTTGGATGTCCAGGATGGGCAACTAAAGTGGTCAGTTTATGGCCCCCGCTAAACACTGGTAGTCACGATGTTTTTATATCCCATAACAATGACATACGATTATTGCACATCGTCAATCCGGCGATTTAAAAGTCGTTCGTAGCTCTATATTCACGAAGAATCAATCATTTGCAATGGTCAGACGATCATTGCGAAGGCATTAAAAAATCTAGTTTATATAATGTCATATTTAATTTGAATCTAGCAAAATATATAATACTGTGATACGAAACGTTAGGTAAACCTGCCTCGCTCCTCAAACCCCTAACATTTAAGCACAAGAAGAGAACCCATTGTCAATTCAACGAACATTGACTATTATCTTTTCGATGACAAATGAGCTCAAAACTCTGCGTATCATTGTACGTCAGTCTCAAAGCACACCACGAACGAAACTTTAGATAAGCGCATTATACATTACCGTGTCACTGAGCAAACATGCATGAAGTCGCAAAGAAAACACGACGATGTAAATAGTGGGATTTGAATGGTTGCGTCGATTGTCGAAGTGAAGGGTAAAGCCGATTTAGATCGGACAGATAGAGTAACATGCGTGATGCTAATTCAAAATTTAAATTTGTGCTTGTGCGCATACAATTCGAATTCCAAAAGAACGAAACTTAAGTTGACAGATACCTTGTCATATTGATACAAGACAAATATTTTGACACCAAAAAGTTTTGGTACTTTGTATCATTAATATTCTATCTATAATTTTATTATTATCACACCGAGATTATTCATTGTATCGGTCAATCAGTTTGTTGGCAAGCTAAGTGATTATAGCATTTAATAATTTTATTATATCACTCACGACTTCATTAAGTAATCTAAATTATGTCAATGGCATTTAAATAGAATTAGATGGCGTTAAACTGTGATACAAAAACATCGTTAGGTACTTCAAGCAGCTTTTATTTCATTTTATGCCATTCATGACAAGTCGATGAATATTTTCATCAAAAACAAACAAAATTAAGTGTAATATATTTACAAGCGCGCGTTGGCGTCTTACGATCTGCGTGAACATAAATAGGCAATTATTTAAATCAAATAGTATTTTATTTTGGTAAAGCTGTCAGTGTCCTAAAGTCGTATAAATTGTGTTAACTGTTCTTAGATAAAATCGATTAAGTTAAGGTAATTTAACACCTTGTGAAAACGCGAGCCTTTACCGAATCTAGAAAAAGTTCCCAAAGATTATTAACAAAGTTAAAAAAATACTACCCTCAGGTATATGAGTTCTTCGAGTAGCTTAAACAACAGTAATTGCAGCAAAAATACAATTACTTAAGAGGTGATTGGGGTTCGAAATCATCGGTGTTTTCACCGTAATTGCGCGTGGGCAGAACGTTTACAGGCATGCCAAGCTTACGGGAAGTGTTAGGCCCCACACGTATTTCATGCGAGCGATCATCAACAAACGATTAACGACTGTAGAACTGCAGAACAGATCACAAAAGACATTGGTATTGCCATCATGCTTGGCAGATTGGCGATTCGTATTCGATTCAAGTCACGTTTGTACATAAAATCGTCCGGACGTTGGTACTCTTACACGCGAACGCAGAAGTCCTTTCACGTTGTGTGACGAACAACCACGGGCTACAGGTCAACGGTCATTTTAATCAACAACTTGAGTCAAAGTTTAGATATTTGCTAGGAACCAAGTACAATCAAGCACAATGAATTAGAGAATACCAAAGGTTTTGATCATTTCGTATTTTGCCATAATAATAAAAACTGGGTGGTCTTATTGCCGAGACCACACCGCATAACACTGGCTTTTAAGACGTGTGCGCGTGAACATCGATCAAGAAAGTGGCGGTCGCAGAGCCGCAACTCAGTCGTACGGTCGCCGTCGCCGGTCGTAAAGCAACATCTCGATCGTACGGTCGCCAGCCGTAGAGCCACATCCCAGTAGTAGAGCCACAAGTCGGTCGTACGGTCGCAGGCCGCGCCGTAGCCCTGTGTCCATGAGCTATCAACGTTTGAGCTTTGAGCTTTAGCGAATGCGTTTTGCTCAACTAGACAAACTCGCATAGACTCAATAGGTATATCAATATTGAATGGGTCTTACACAATAGATTTTATATTTTATTACCTACTTAAAACCTATAGTTACCCATATGTGTCTTAAATTATTGTAAAAATATCTTCAATTTACGCAACGTGGTAAAAAATAAATAAAACTTGAAAAAACACTGTATATTTTATGATAGTACTAGCTTTTGCCCGCGGCATCGCTCGCGTTAAAAAGAGACAAAAAGTAGCCTATGTTACTCTCCATCCCTTCAACTATCTCCACTTAAAAAATCACGTCAATTCGTCGCTCTATTTTGCCGTGAAAGAAAGACAAACAGACAGACAGACAGACCCACTTTCCCATTTATAATATTAGTATAGATTGTTTCGTCATAAAATCTCGCTAGCTTCAGTTAAAGACAAAGTACCTTGACGTTAACTATACCGACGAGTATTTTAATTACTCAGGTTTGCACGAGTTATTGTAACATCAGTTTCCCTAGTCAATAATCGATATTGTCGATCATATAACGTTTTTAGTAAAACCTTTAATTATGTGTGTCTTTAAATATTTGATTAGTTGCCGCAATAAACACCAATTAGTAATTAGAATTACCGACTTCAAGTGGGTAAAGTGTTGAGCTGTATCGTCAAGAGCGAGAGCTGCTATTTGTGCCTCCAATTACTCTGTCCCTTCAGTATTTATGTAATCTCTGTCATAATTTATGTAAAGTTATTTTAAAGTCTTCTGTTTGACTCCCTTGTAGTCAAGGGAAGATTTTGATACAAAGACTATCAGTTTTTGTAGTATGATAATTTAAAACTAATATTAATAATTAGTTTTAAAACGAGTTCGGAGTACTATCGATAAATTAAGTTAAGCACAATGCACATCTAAAGAAAATATGCTTCCACCATTAGTAGACTGTTACAAATCTATAAGCAGGCACATAAAATTTTCATGTGTCCGCCACCACTGCCCGATAAAGAGAAAATGTTGGGTCCTTTGCAATGCATATGACGTGAAAATTTGAATGCGGGTTAATTCACACTATAAGTGAGCAGTTGAGCACTAAGAAATGACGTTTGGAATTTTGACAAAGACGCGAAGCTATCAATTAACTATAGTTAAGCTAAGACAACTTATAATATAATAATAACTAAGTCGTTATGCATTTTAAATCAAGGAACGCATTGGCAAAGTTACCCCAAGCTTGCAAATAAACATTTATCGATCATTGAGGCATCGATAACTAAAAGTAATCGTTGTCGACGTTACAAAACTAAAATAACTCCAGGTCCGTCATCCGATTCATTTAGGCACAATATCTAATAAAAAAAAGTAGACCAGACCTATCGGAATAACTGCGTTATCTGGCGATCAATCTCGCCACCTGCCCGCTCGCCAGTAAATCTTCATTATTGTATGTTTTTTTACCAATTTACTGTTACAAGCGGAGTAGTATCGCTGCGAGCTGGAAATCGATCTTCTAGTAGAAACGATTACAAACCAATGTAATTATGATGTATCGATGTTTCTTAGGCCCCGCCGCACGGCTGTTATTTTTGTTCATGATTTTTATTATAAAATATTGCCATGTAGACTTTAAATTAAAAAATTAAAGCCTTGGAATTATATGTGTGTTTGTAGTTGCACAGTACTTCACTTTGAAACGTTGTTGCAGGTTTGTGAATCGCAAAAGTTTTAACTATTAGATGCATAACTAATCATCTGAAAGTTGATCGTTTTAGATGTGAACAGCTAAACAAGTCTACAAGCACATTATGACGATAACAATAACCGAAACAGTACGTAACAGTACGAATACTTACTGTCGGCTACTTTTACGGACCCGGCTAAAGCCTTCCTTATTAAGAGCCGACTAAATCCTTTTCGGTCACATTTAATGACGCACCAGTCAGTCTCCACAGCCAACCAGTTTGATGGATAGCAACTCTATGTTTTGTGCACCCGATATCTACAGAACTAATCACTGAGACGAGAAAACTGTAAATCTTGTATTACTCAATTGCCCTTACTTGTGTTTTGTCAATAATAAATACAATTTATGTAATAGGTTTTTAACGAAACGTATCAAATTTTACTATCGGGCAATATCGTAATTCGCTATTAGCATTGCCTATCATTCGAAATGCTTATTCAAGCTTTATGTAAGGTTATTCCAATTAAACTGTAGATTTATCTGGCTTTAGTTACTGCAGTAATGGATACATTATTGAAACGTATTACATAGCAACTTTTTCAGTAGAAAATTAAACCACTCATGTGGCTCATCATTTCATCAACACCTATTATCGGTCGACACAAATTGACAGAATCAGTTTAAGATACATTTATAGGATTCTTGACACCTACTAACAATTACCTGCTACCTCCTAAAAAGTATGATCGAATTAGAAATTTCCAAAAAATCTTTTGATGAAACCAAAATAAATGGTGTCGATACATGTTTTCGGCGACCGGTTGGTTGACGTCACAGTTCTCTGTACACGTCGATAGTTCAGATAATAGTTACAAATCAATATGGCCCAATAAGCAACCACCTACATTATAATAATTATAAAACGCGCCCGCGGCTACTAACATTTTTAAAAATCTTCACAAAGATGCCCCAGCTCACTAAATTATCAACGAAATAAGTAATTACAGTACCAGTTATCTGGTTTGTGTTTAACTAACTTAAAATATTAGTATAATTTTTTACACGGTCTGATGTCGAGATATTTTAAAATGTCTGTAGAAAGATATTTTAGAAAAATACATATTGTTATCCATTAGACTGTTGCTAATCCATATTTATTAGCGGACTGTCGCATTTCTCTTCGCTTTTATTGTATTTATAATGTAAACTTATTGAAGTGCTTTGAATTCTTTATGAAATGCTCAATGTGTCATTCATTATGGATAGGAATAATATACTCTTTGCATTAAAGATACCTATCTATAATGTTGTCGGCCTCACAATCGCACCAAAAATACTTCCTACTTATTTATTTCCCCAATACTTTCTTTCTAATTAAGACTATTACTAATGTTTATTTCTTCATCAGTTAATAACCTTTAATTAATCCACCCACAAAGTCTATATTTGTGCTAAAACTTTTACTTTTAAAACTGTGCCTTAATTCCCATATAAAGCGATCATTGATTAACAATTCCGTATTATTCCTTTAACTACGAACACAAACTGCTTAAGTAATTTGATTCAACCAATTTTACCATTTGACTAATCATAAAATAAATACAAAATGAAAAGATATAAACAGGAAACTAGCATTTTAATTTGCGCTTATACCCCAGATGATGTCATGTACCATCGCCCACAAAAGCGAAATGATTTAGACACTTTCCACTTAACTCCAATTCGCAAAATTTCCTCTCTTTAGGATGAGCAAAAGTCGAATGGTGTAAAAGAAAAAACATCAACCTGGTGCGTTTTGGACCACCCACATCGATTGTACACTGCCTACTAGGCGCGCGCTGCACGCAAGTCTTCCGTACTAATTAGGCACTATTACATGTATCGCACGTTTTGCATCTAGGAGTATTAAAATTACTGCCATTACAGAATTAAGAACTCGACAATCAATCCGCTTAACAAAGGTATGCGCCGGGCCATCAGATAAGTATCTCGCGAAGCTGGCCACTTGTCGTGTGTCGCAAGCGGGACGCGCGCTGGCCGCGAGTGTCCGCGGCACCGGTTGGTCGCGCGTGGGCGGCAGCATCGTTTTCCCATGTCCCGCGACCCAAACAGTTATATCAATAATACAGACCGATGGCTTACATATCGAACGCTACTTACATGCTACTCGCAGATATCACTAAAATAAATATAAATATTTTTTGACGACGGCCGTGTGTGATATTCCTGTAGTGTAACCTTCCGTACTGACAATAACGTCTCTTTTTTATGTTACCATACAATATCGCTCGAAACTGTACTAGGAACACAATCTTTCTTGCTACTAGATCGTAACTCACACTCGTACTCGTAGTATCGCAGTAGAAAAGTGGATAGATATAGCCAATCTACTTCCACTGTCAGTACATAAATCGTAGCTATTTAAATCCAGTTCCACATTAGCAATTTAGATCCTGGTATCTTCCCTTATTCTCCGCATTTGCAGAATGACACAAAAACTATTTCATTAATTACATGTATGTAAAATACTAAATTAAGGTTGTCGATGTTCGTTATGGCTGTGGACATGGGTTCTTACGAAACCTTTTAAGTCTCAATAAATGCAATATAAATGTATTTTTAAAGTCTTATTAATCTTATATATCTCTTATTTATCAAGAGATAAATGAAAGATCATTTACATGGAGCTCTTTAGTTTCGACAAGCAGACAGACCTCTCCGTGCTATACAGAGCTTTCAAGAAATCAGTATACCTGTATTATACAGAATGGTAAACTGACTGACTGATTGACTAACTGTTGATATATCAAACCGCTGGTCCTAGAAACATGAAACTTGGTGGGTGTCTCCTTTTTAGGGTCCCGTAGTCAACTAGGAACCCTTATAGTTTCGCCATGTCGGTCTGTCTGTCTGTCCGTCCTCACTTCTGTGACCGTTAGCACTAGAAAGCTGAAATTTGGTACCAATATGTATATCAATCACGCCGACTAAGTGGTGAAATAAAAATTGGAAAAAAATGTTTTATTAGGGTAGCCCCCCTATAATTATGTAAAGAGGAAAGTGTTTTTTTTTTATTTTAACCCTGACGTGTGATATATTGTTGGATAGGTATTTAAAAATGAATAGGGGTTTACTAAAATCATGTTTTGATAATGTCAATAATTTCGGAAATAATCTCTCCAAAAGGAAAAATCCCCCCCCCCCCCCCTTTAACTTTTGACGCGTATGTTTAAAAATTTTTAAAAAATCTGGAAAGTAGAACTTTATAAGGTCTTTCTAGGAAAATTATTTTGAACTTGATGGAAAGAACAGTTTTTGTACAAAAAAAGACAAAAAGGTTGTACAAAATAATTTCTGCGTACTGTATGTCAACGTAACAAATAGCCTTTTTTTTTAACTTATATGTGGTAACACTTATTGTGACGTGCGGGAAACTACGGAACCCTACATTGAGCGTGGCTCGACACGCTCTTGGCCGGTTTTTTAAGTGGATGTAGCTACTAAGTTAGGTTCTTAGAAATCCGTCATCCACGCGGGAAAATCTTATAATCGCTTCTCAATAATATATGAAAATAAAGCATTCTAAAAACATCCCTTCCAATACATTTTCTCACCTAAACTTAGTTACACCTTGCTAGATTTTCTCAAACTGGGTCGATCTTTCTGTAATCCAAAAACACAGCTTTCTAAAACGATAATTATGTGATTTAGATAGAATACTTTTTTTTATTCATTGCTTTCTAATAACAGTGGCTGACAGCCCTGTGACATAGACATACCATGTGAATCAGTTCAGATTTCCACTTGACAGCTAAGAGCCTCAAGTGTTCTTCAATTGTAGCTCAAATATTTACCGAGAAAGACTTACAATAACATGAATAGCTATTAAATGCGGTTCGGTATTCGTTTAGCAACTTTTTATACTCGTTTTCACGTCTTCAAGCTAATCGCATTTTACGCTGTTTAATGCTTATTCTGTTTAAAGGCAATTAAACAAATAAGGCAGATTATGCGATAGTTAACAGTTTAATTAGAATTCTTATTGGTTTTGTCGTGTTAATATCTTATTACTTTTAAGCCCCTGCCCGCTTCTTCGTGAAAATCAAGAAAGTGTACCGAAATAATGTTGATGAACTTTCTATAGTACGATTTTTAATTCGAGTCAGAATAATGTCATTTCCAGTGTTGCAGGTTTTTAGTCCCAAATAAATAGTGATGTGGTACAATCGAGTTTTTACAATTAAACCTTAGTCGAGAATACTTTTTTTAGTCAATATCAAATTGCCTTTAATTATAAAAAAAATATTACATGTAATTTACTGTAATTAAATAGAAGACATACACGGTAGGTAATTTAATATTACATAAAACACTGCTGTATTATTCGTTTATGGTAAAGTCCATATTTCTAAAATTGTTTTATTTAAGACGGTATGTATTCAATATTTACAATAATAAAACGCTTTGGTACCTAATAAAACAAAGCATGACTAAATGTCTAAGTCTATCGATTGTGGAACATCACTATTGTAGCGGGTCACCCTTTTTGGTATCAGTGACAGTTGCACTTGTCATTTTTCTGACTCGAATTAAAAATCGTACTTTATCACAAAAATATTTTATGTGTGTTAGTACTTTAGAAAATTACTTTTACAAACTGACTATTTTACGCCTATAATACATGTATTAAATAAAATGCCTTGATGGTCCATTGGTCTTGTTGGTTGTGAATTGTAGGTTCAAATCCGGATTATTCATATTTGCTTTCTTAACACACCAATGACAAAAAAACTTCGTTAGGAAACATGGACATATAATGAACTTAAGTCCGAAATCGCCAATGCACCTTGAGCATGCCTAGTGATCAATGCTCGCGCCTTCCTTGTATGAGAAGTAGCCTTAGATAGATCCGCAGTGGAATAGAGATAGGCTGAATAAGTGGATACATATACAACAATGTATGTCCAATGAGAGCAGCAGTTAAGGTAGGTAATAAAATCAACAGTTATAACATTTTGAAGGACACATTACCTACGTATAATGGTTTATTGGCCAATAGTTCGAAGTTCGTAGTGCCGGCCACTTGTCCTACGCAATATTGTTCGGTTCGTGAGAAATCCTTTAGCTCTGAGTGGGTCGATTGCAGGCCACAGGATAATTTAAATGAAATTATTGCATCTATTAACTTCTATAGGCTAAAAGTCACTGTTCTCAGCTTAATGCATACGGATACAAATTGTTTAGATATTGTAAACTAGGATTTATTCAATTTATTCTAGGTATAAGGTTTGACCCCGGTGTGTATAGTTGGTATATAGGTAAATAAGTATAGAAACTATTAGTATCGGAACACTTAAACCATATTTGAATAACGTGTAATATCTTATATTTTCGTATGATTTTTTTTCTTTAGAGCTCTCTAATAATATAACGTTTAATTTTAACTAGTCAAATCAGTAGACAGTGGTGCCGATTCCCTTGGTCACAAACTACACTAAATTTAAGTTAAATGCATCTTTCTCTTTCCATTTCTTAAAGAAAAGGACAGAAGATACAATTTAGTTTAATCCTGTCAAATTAGACAGCGCCGGACGAAAATTGACGTATATTTAGACGCCATGTTTTTAAAATGCGTCTAAATTAACTATGGAGTGTCTAAATTTGACAGGACTTAACTAATATTTTATCTTCTGTCCTTTTCTTAATTAAATGGAAAGAGAAAGATGCACTTAACTTAAATTTACGTTAGTTTGTGAATATGAGAATCGGCACCAATATCCATTGCGCTGCATGGTCTGTAAATCTGACTTCTTGTCAGCTGTACTGCGCCATGGAACTCGTAGTACTGTCAAAAAGCTTAATAGGATTGCGTGCAGTACGGAAACAGTGAACCACGTTCACACACAGGAGGTCACAGAATCAGTCGGCGAGTGTGAGCAAAGCGAGGGACTAACCTCAGGAGTTGGCCCTAGAATCCATGTAAAGCAATAATGAGTCAGGTTAACGACCGCTATAATACATAAGTAATGACAAGTTATTAGCCGCTACTTACAAGCCCCTAGCAATTTCAATTTCTCGGTTAATAAAACTTTAACCACTTCGGTGGTTTTGTGAACAATAAAGGAGAATGGTTAATCTGACTCATAGTAAAATTAACTTCTCTATCCGTGTGTCAGACCGTTAGGTTACCTCAGTCATGTTAATTCATTCTAAAACTGCCTTCATAATCACGTTTCCAGTCACTTCTACTTTAGTTATCCAAAAACCAAAGCTGAGTTGAGACGTAATCGTAACTCAATCGGTATTCCGAATTAAATTATCTGCTTTACTTAACCAAGCGAATTTACAATAAATATTTGCTAAATTAATCGTAATATATGTTAATTATAAAACATCGTGATACTTAAACAGAAATTATTGGAATAACTTAGGCTGTAACGTTTACTTAGCAAGCCGTATGTTTTTTTTTCTAGAACACCGTATAGAGAACGCTAATTAGAGAAACGAAGCAGATATTCTCGGCAGTCGCATACGATAAAAACATAGTAACTTATTAAAAAAGAGCGTTTGTGTTTTTACCATTAAATACTATCAAAAATTTTTTGATCAAGGTAGCGATTGCCAGAAATTTTTGATCATATCCATTTTTAACAGCCCCCAAATTTCGATCACTGGTACAGTTGGATACACAAAGGAAAATAATTCATTAAAGTCTTCATATACTCAACGGTTAATATTTACCCAAAAATCTGTTCTCCGCCACAAGTTGCTATTGTGACAACTTATAAGACAATCAACATATTGAAATATGCAATCGTACTCGTAGTACGAACGTGGCAGGCGAAAACATTATTTTTATGTTAGCATAATAAATTATAAATTATGAAAGTTTTTTTTACCTATACTTAAAATTGATATTGACGATTGATGTTAGAATTGGTAAATATGAGAAAGTCTGTCCCTGAGAGGACAAAACTTGTACCCATTTAAAAAATTATGTCAACGTTCAGATCATCTATGTGTGTCACCAAAGTCTTAAAATAGGCTTACAGAAAATAAGCTCCGAGTTTCAGATTTTCGATGGACGGAATGCATCAGTTCATCCAACCGTGACGTACAATTAACGGAAACTTTTTAATTAATTACTCAGTTAAATAAGCATAATTTCTCAGCTTCTTCCCAAATATCTTCCGGATCTCAATCGCCGTGAAACATCCGAAGCATCCCATTACGGGGCTACCGATTACGTGGACGAACGTCTACCGATTGCCGAAAAGTTGTCCCGAGAAACGAAATGTCGGACATGCCAGCTTCTGCCCGCGGCGGCTGTCCGTTACCTCAGGCAGTGACTCGGTGACATCATCGCACAGCCACGTTAATACTCAACTCTACAATACCTACATACACAGTGCGTTATTGTCATTAAATCTACGAATTGTATGGAGAATAAGCAGTTAAAGATATTGGCGCATCCCGCTATGCTATAAACCCTAGTCTCCGAAGTAGGGTAGCTTAACTATTGTCGTTTCCGCTTGCATTGGAATGCGCACTTACTATTGTGCTTTTCGTAATTCCACATCCGTTGTGACGCGATTTCTAAAATCATTTAGTTTCTATCTGCTTTTAGTCATTGAAATACAATCGAATAATAAATAGTTGTATCTAAATATCAAATCTAAATTATCTTTCTCAAAATTTTAACGAAATATTTTAAAATACAATGGCATAATCGATAAAAATATACAACAGTTTATATTGTGTACGTTAGACACGTTCGTCCAACCAATCGCATCGCGTCTTCTAATCCGTTGAAGTACCCAACAAGCCTCCGAATTTAAAGTTCTTGTAATTTATGACCCCATGCTAATGAGGTATCAATAGCTGCGATGCCGTTATGTCCATTCATAAAAATTTGGCGGGCGCACAATCTCTCCAGCCGTCTGGCCAACTAAAAAGTTAACTTTGTCTAATATTCAATTCTTTGAACTTTTTTAATAAAATTTTGGTGTGAGAAAACTAAGTTTTTCTTCAGAATTTTGCTTTTTAGTGTTTCCTTCTCGTGTGTTTGTTATAAGGTGTATAGCAGGTATTACAAAGGCGCGGAACGTTACAGGTGTGCTCGACAGTTTCTTCTACCGTGTGTCATCAGCTCAAATGAAATAGATTTTATAACCAGTTATATTTGATGGCTCTGTAAACTTGTCCAATTTTATCATGACACCGATATATTGGATATATTTTGACAGTAAAACTGCTAAAGGTGACCTACTAATTAGACGCCTGTATATTCACTTTAAATTGTTACAGGACTTTAAAAAGTTATTTTTACATCAAGAGAATTTTAGAAGTGTGATTAATTAATTCGATACCTATGTAATTTTAATGATAATGACACATACCAAAAAAAAAATCCATTATAGAAGGTAGAACCAGCCAAGTATCAAATACTAAAACAATACCTATCTAAATGAAATTCATTCGTGATTAAGCGATCAGTTGTGTATCTTGACGGACAGAAAGACAGACAAGCGGACAGCTCGGCTGCGCCTGTCACATTGTGGAACCATTGTCTACCTGCTAATAATATTGTTAGAGACACTTCAATTCCTTATCTCATACGTCTAATATAATAACATTGAATACTCTGTCTCGACTATGTTCAATCTATAATTGTAATAGTACTTGTTCATTTGCATATATATTTTGCTAGAAACATCTATCCTAGATTTATATTATTCCTCAGAAGTAATTGGACACCAATCATTTTGTGATCCCTAGAGGCGTTGTGATGGAAGCACAGACCATTTGATCGTATATTTAGTAGATAGTGAATGTCTCAACAATTTAACCAATTGTCAATACGGATAAGTTATTTGTTAATAAATATCGTACATATTTGTACGCTTTTGAGTTAGATGTGAATGAGGCTACTTAAAAAAATGTCCGAGATAATATAACTCGAATTACACTAATGACCTCTAGAGGTCAACGACATCCTCAAAACTTTTTGACCTTATCAAATCTCAACTTCCTTTGAAAGGCAAAAATGCACAATTCCTACTAATGACGGAATCGTGCGCAACATACAGAGTTAAAACCTCGATAGGATCTGTACGATATTTCCGGCGATGCGTGGGCGTCACAGGTTTGTTCCCGAGCCAAAAATTGACAAAAAAAATAACTTAGCACACTCTTACGCACCTCACTTCACTTCCTCTCAAGATTCTCAACATGGGATCATAATCTTAAAACCTACATAGAATGAGGTTTTTGGTCACAGTCATTTCTCCATTTTAAACTTTATTATATACGTGATTAGGTACAAATTCATTTATAAATGAAGAATGTTTAAGTCTTTTTGGGCGCTATTGAGAGAAACACCATTCATTGAGACAAGTAACGGGCTAATAGTAATCTCGCGTCTTGCCAACGCCATTCAAGAGAGCGCGTACCGTCGCGATGAAAATCTTTAAATTTTAGTTAGTAAATTAATTAGTTGGTAATTTGTTTGTATATATTTTAAATAAGATAATAGTTTCAGTAAAACTAACTGATAAGTGGTACATAGAAATTCAGTTTATAGTTCCTATGTTATATTGTGATATAATTATATTGTCATTCGTTATCGTGTGTCTATATGCACAATATAGATAAATTATATTTTATTTTATATATTATATTTTTAAAAACAATCAGTCCTGATTATTCACAATTTGTGATAAATACTAATTAAATAAATAAATAAAAGCCTAAAATCCCAAGTTAAAATAAATCAAAATAAATTACTGCAATTTGAATAAAATAACAATACACCTACTTAAAAAGTATTTCGTTGGTGAATATACATTGTGTGTGTGTGAGTATAATATGTAGACTTTCTGACAGCGTGCGTTTGTGTGTGGTAAATCTTGTTTTATGCTTAGTTTGTGTATGTAAATGTGCGCGGGTTTGTGTGAGTCGCGTGCGCCGCATTCCTTCGCGTACTCATTCATACATACTCTAAGACTTCGGGCCGTTTATTTGTCTACCTATATCTTTTTGTCTTACTTTGTTGTTTTTATCCGCATACGAATACAAAATTTAATTATACATACATTACCTTTTAATTAACATGAAATACAAGCACGATAAGCGAGAATTAGAGGTGTGGGACTCTTTAGGTTATATTAGTATAAAGAGACAGTATGGAAATATAATGAAGTCGTCAGCTTCGGTGTTAATACGCCAGGTACATGCATTCCATTGTTAGAACTATTTCCCTTGTGCCCTACTATACCTACTTTCACTTGTACAGAATTCTAAGTTGCTCCCTCTATGAACTGTAGTATCAAAACGAAAGGAACTGTTCACGATTCTGATCTGAGGTCTAAACGTGGCCTATAATAATATATGACGGGGCATATAATTACGGCTTTCAATTAATTGTAATTTATAGAAACGAATCCATATCTTCCTAGTAATATTATAGCAATAACTCCTAGCGCTCAAGTAAAGTCATAACCATGCAGTCTCTTGACGACATTTAACTATTAACGCAAAGGTCAGAAGCAGGGGCCTTATATCTAACAATAAGCGTCTGTTATGTATACATTATGTATTCATAATTATTCACTTCCAACTTGACGATTTCCGGCTGGCTGCCCAATCACGGTACAGGGCGGGCGGCTAGGGCGGGGGTGTCCCGACAAGTCGATAACTGCGCGCGCAAGCCCCGGAGAATGTCATTTACATGCAAATGACATTGTAGACGACACTGACGTTTCAGGGCTCAGCTTGAATATGCTAAATCGTAATGCCGTGAATAGGCCCTTTGGAGAGCACTTAAACTATTAGCGACTTTGACTGCAAATTATGAGGGAAGGTAATAGCAGAAGGTACTTTCAAGTTGTTTTCTTATTACTTCTTGTACCTACATACACCTTATCTGAAACCATATTTTTAAAATTTGACAGTCACTCAACCTCTAGTCAAATAAGGAAGACGATGAAAATTTTGCAATGAATTTCCTATTTATCTCCAATCTAGCATAGTAGTTTTGTATGCAGATGAATCATCCAATATCTTATACAGACGCAGTATATGAACCACAGCCAGTATGTAAAACAACTTGTTATATACTACCTTATGTATTGTTGTTAAAATAGAAACAAATCGATGATTCACTGCATTAAACGCTTTATTTAAAGATGTACCTTTAGTATCCTAAAACTCATTTCAAATGTATAATTTAGCGACTTAGACATAGCGTCTACGACATATGACTCATTGCTGACGTCACCGAATAATTAATAGTATTTATATTATAAATTGTTATTAACTAAATACTGACACAAATTGAATATTGTATAGATAGTACTAATTTGAATTGTTAAGCTCGTATCTCGAGTATTTGTATAATTAAGCACATATTTTAGTTGTATTATTATATTAGTGTACGTTGCAGAGATGTATATCTTTATGAGAGTAGTTGAGAGTACTTGGCTACTTCCTACTCGCGTTTCTACGTGACCTCGCGATGCCTGCAGTCATGTCAAAGACAGCCTTTTACATTTCCCTGTTTAAATAAATATTAAGAAGTCGGCAATCGTCCGATCTTCCTGATTCTCATAAAATAATTATTCTAGCTGCCCCCTCACTAGGTGACCGAGCTGAACCGATATAAGTTTTATATTAGTTATAAGATATAAGTCCGGGCTATCTGCAGAAACACCCATATTAACAAGCTCTACAGACGTAAAAGTAAAAAGAACAATGGCAGGACAGCACGCATTGAAAACATCAACCGTAAATTAACATCTTTACTGAGGAAGAAAACCAACTGGAATATTCATCGTTGTAGAAGTCACTTAGATTAATATAGAACAGGTAACTTATGTAAGATGATGCAGTAAAGTAACAAGGCTAGTACTCTACTTAGCCGTTTACTGTCGCGTCGATATCAGATATCGCTACATTACTTCTATTCCATCTATATCTCTATAATAATTCCCTCTACCCCATACTGGCTTTGTGTCCCCATCTTTGCTAACGAAAAATGAACCTTATTTCAAAACATCCTAGGAGCATAATATCTCAGCAGCAAGCTACCACCTCTCACCTCCTCGAGTCCATTCAATTTGCGTCAGAACACGAGTTATGCGTTTTTTATTGCAGCCGACTATAAAACTGTCGTTTCGATTATTAGGAAGATTTTTTTTAGATTATAGTATAGTACATACATATAAATAAGTACTTTATTTATAACAAAATCGATTACTCTATACTGTCTTGCTACTGGGTTGAACAAAATCTTCACATTATGTAAAATGAAAATGATTCGCGCTTTCCTATCTGTATGTACGATTAGATCTTTTGAACTACGGGACTGATTTTAATGTGGTTTCATCAATCGGCAGAGCGATTCAAGAGGAAAGTTTTAATGTATACTACAAGTTTATTCTATTAGAGAAAAGCCGAAAGTTTCAATGACTTGTAAAGCCACTGTGAATCTCCTGACTACCGGCTGTTTCAGCTGATATTTTTTTCGCGTTTCGGAGTTTGTTCCATATAGTTTGTTTTCATGGGTAGAATCATCTCCTGGCGGGTTGTGCACTACCAAAAATACACCTAGTATAATATTATTAACTTAGGATAGCCACGCACGCGGATAGAAAGTAAGAAAGTAAACCAGACAGATGGAGCAATGAACAGCCTCAGCCATTATTATTCAACACTTGTTTACCCTATAGACAAATAGCAATAACATCAAGGTAATTTAATAGGTTATGCCACAAATCGAGAATAGTTGATTATTGCCTAAGGCTAAATTATTGATTGGTATCCAAGTGCAACAATACAACGATAAAGATAATTGGATGCATCGAACTAAGATAAATTAATAATACCTACACAATTATTGAACGCTAATTGTCCCCCGTGGTTTAACCCGCGTTTTTGTTAACTGCTTTGCTTCTAATAATTAATATTATAGTAATTCGTAGCGTGTCTCTGCTTCTGTAATTTGGAGCCTTTAGCCTGGAGCCTTCCTCGATAAATAAGCTATCTCAAACTAAAATATTTTTTCAATTCGAACCATGACAATAGGCGAGACGACAAAAAAAAGTAATTAGTCCGTCAGATAGCTAATCAAAAAATTTTGGACACGTATTTTTTCTTTTTTCTCGTCAATGAAGAATGACGACGATACAGTGCGTTGAAGTTGCGCATGACGTCAGGATCAAATTCAATTTTTGCATTACGGTGACGTCAAAAGCCCCCACTCCGGAACTTTGTTGCTCTTTATCTTTGTATTTTTTAATTAATTTGATCAAGGAAAAATACGTGTCCCGTATTTTCGGCGGATCTATCAGACGGACTAAACAGAATGCCATTTTTTTAATGCTGTCGTCATCCCTATTCTATGGTTTCTGATATTAATCAGTTTGTTCAACCAAGCTAATAAATTCTGCAGCTACATTACGAGCATACTAGTTTAGATATCTATATTTTAACGCTAGTAGGGAAGAAAGCTTAAATATTTTTTCTTCTTCTATATCACTTTTCTAACTTGCGACCCAACTAAGTATATATACTCGTATACTAAACTTAAATCTGAAACTGGTGAAAATCATAATTTGTAAGTACACGCCTAATATTTTTTTAAGATTTTGCAAAACGCACTTATATCTCTTAGATACTTCTTCAATAGTTATTACTTACCTTTTCAACATTATATTTTTTTTTATTAACACATGTTTTCCGTAAATATTATATATATAGGTATACACATCCTCTCTATTTAAATGCCTTACGTTATTTTTTCCGCACGACCCTCGGAGAACAGTAGAGAATTCCTAGTACATTAAGTCCGTTATTGGTTATTGTAACGTTGTGCTTAAAGTATAAATAAATAAATAATCATATTATGATCTTGTCAAGCGCGTACTATACGGCTTATTTAATAAGCACGCCTCGCCACTCTGAAACCACACTGAAATCCTTCGTGCTCTATGTAAGGTATCAAGCCAGCCATGTAATTACTGTCTACGACTGATCATATTATTCTAATGAAAACTCTGTGGGCAGTAGGTAAATATACAAAGTATCGATAAATTGTTCAGAGAATATTGTGACCAGGCAAGGCTGAAATTCGGTGAAAAAATAGTATGATTAATTTAAAACATTTTCACAAAAAAAGTTTTTGTTTTAGTAAATGTGTACAAAACTAAAACCTGTTCCACTAATATCATAAATGTGAAAGTGTGTATTGGATGTTTGTTACTCTTTCACGCAAAAAGTACTAAACGAAATTTAAAGAATCTTTAAAGTTTTACAGTTTTGTCCGACAATAACACTTAGGCTACATAACATCACAGTATGACCCGTGGTAACGGAGCATTAACTAAAAAAAAGTGAGCCGTCACGGGACGCCTGGCAGATGTGAAACATCGACATTACATCATCGCCACACAGTACACAAGACTGTGACTGTATATACACCATCATATAGCGTGGCGACGCGTCGCCACGGCATGCGTCGCCACGGCAGAAATTTGTTTTACGTTCGGCTATAGATGTTTCACATCAAAACCTAACTTAACCTGGGTGAAACTGTGGGAGACAGCTAGTAGTTAAATTAAACCATAGGCTATGTAAATCACTATTATGAACCCTATTATGAAAAACTTTACAAAAGGACGACGTGAAGTGATAGCCGACACCGTGAACCCTGGAACATAAAGAGCAATCGAAGGAACATGAGTGGGTCTTAGTCAGTAAAAGTCTGACACGCCCTCCCACCGCACCCAGGACGGGAGCAGTCATTTGATGATTTCCCACTGTCCAAAAAAAAGTGATAGCCGAAAAACGCCGGTACAGTCGTAAACAGAAATTTAATTAGTCAACTCTTACCGTATGACCCCATATAATTACCGCCAAAGGCAATAATAAATATCAATCTATAGAAATAAGGAAGTAAATCTTAGTAAAGTTTCACGACGTTATCAATACAATATCGGAAAGTCATAATTAATATCTAGCTAATGACTGTATCTCTGTGTACTTGGGATATAAGTTTTTTTCTATTTACCATAGTTAGAGTGAAAGCACAGTTTTCACATGAATGTCGTTTAATTTTCGAGATTATTTTCACGCATAAGCCCAGTCTACTTACTGAGATACTTATTAAACTTTTCGGGATAAATTAACAGCTCAACAACATAATGTCTCATAATCTTTTTTCAACATAATATATTATGTTTCATATCCGAAGAAATAAAGCATATAGTGTTAGCCCTGAAGGACTGATTATTGTCTTAGTCTCGTCACTAGTCTGAGTTGTCATGGAGGAAAATCGCAACGGCACTGAAGCTTTTTGGTTCCCTTTTTAAATATATCTGCAACTAATGTAGTGCTTGCTGAGACTTCGTGTACTCTTTGATGATTAAACCTTTACCTCACCTGAACACACGTCATTCGAGACACAATAGAAAGACAATAGCAGCGCGACAACCGGCTGTCGCTTGGTCGTTGAAAGGTTAATTGAATAAGAAACATCCATCCATTTGTGCTTACAAACTTACTAGGATGTGGCGTATACCGCCGTTTTAACAAGTCACGATTAAAAATCCATACTTCAATATTTTTCCATAACGGAAGGTACGAACGAAATTCGAGATGTGACCATAGCGAGGTGGCGAGCGTGTCACAATCCATTACGCCGAGCGCAGTAGGCACGGGGCAGGGGCGTCCGTCCATTAGCTAATTAGTAGCTCGGTGCCCAGGCCACCAGCGACCCCCTTCTTGCCAGATTGTTACCTTCTTCGCTCACTAATTGACTTCCATAACGAACACCCGACATTCAATTTAAATATCAGTTTTCGCAACCAACAAAAACTTATTGGTTATACAAAATGCTTGTTGTTTTCAGATTGTTGATGAGTTTTGTGGTTGTTAAGAGGGACTGGTGATTTTATAAGGGTATTTTATATATATTATATATTTGTGTAAAAGTTTTGTATATCAATATTTAATTTGCACTTCATTAGACAAAAAACTTTTTTTGCCTAAAAACTGTCCACAAAATTTTCAGACTTGTGTACGTCAAGTTACATTCATTAAAATTTTATTTGTTAATTACCAAAATTATTGACTTGAAAGCTTACATGAATTGTCATGTGGTACGAACGTACGTAGTAACTGCTGTAGCGAATATCTTTTTTAGACGTGCGACGAGTAAAGCTGACGTAGACTCTTAAATGAATAATCGATAGCAGCGGGCCCCTCGTAAAATCACACCTTTTCACAATACTAAAGTATTTAACCGCAAGCACAATACATTAAATTAAAAAGTTAAACTACCCCCGCAGTCGTAGCATCAGACTATCTTTTAATGAGGTAATGGCGATCCGAGAGGGGTCGTGCGGTCGGCACGCGAGCGACCCCCGCTCTCTAATAATTTCATTATTATAATAAAACGAAGTCAAACGTGTAAACGAGGGCACGTGATTACTGTGACCCTCTAACTACTTATTATTGTGACAGCTTGCCCTTTCAACTTTGAGTCATAGAAAAACAATGACCAGATGAAATACGCTGCAAAATAGTCATTGTTCATTTCTTATCTTTAAATATCTGTATGTACACTTTAATTTCATCTAGACATCATTAATCGTTTCGTATCTGCTTATCTAGGTTACACCAGTTCATGCAAATATTTTTTATCAAATCTATAAAAGGAATAAGTCATCTACGCAACACGCTAACATTCAATTTAAAAACTACATCAGTACACGTTGCGTCGACCACGATACAGCCGATAGTTAATTTATAAAACGATGAGTTACAATAGTATTGCCCAAAAACTGCTCAGCAGGCACAATAAACATTATGGGCACATTCATTAATCGCTGACCGCTGGTCGCTGACAAACGGTGCCTCTGCCCCCTCCTCCTCTTTACCCCATTATCCCCTTGAACCCCTGTCTACCCTCCCACGTTCCTCCTTCCATCTCCCCGTCTCCCCACTGCCAGGTGTAAAACTGCCCGGTCACGGAAAGACAGACATGCGATGCGGCTAATATGTTTTTATTATTAAAACTATACGTATTGCTCATCCCTCTGGCTGGCGAGGGGATCACCCATGAATATTTATACGGTGATTTGTTAATAGCTCGGCCGCGGTACTTGTCCTGTGCGGCCCGATATTGCAGAGTCACTGCTTCCAGACAGCCAGGCGAAAACCTCTCGCCATCGATTTTTGATGACTGGAATATCAAGCACGTACGGTTGCATACTTAAAAGAATATTACGAGTATATATCAAAACAAACCATGTAAAATCTCTATCTTTTATTTATTGAACGATTTGTTATGAATGCACACAAAAAAGGTAAATAGGTATGTACTACACGTTGATTCCAAGAGATCTTTTTGAACAGTACATAAATATTACACGATGTCCTGCATGTTGACACTATTTGATATGATTCAAGCGCTTTCTCAACGAATACACTTAGTAATAACATGAAAGCTAACTGGCGTGTGAGTAATGCAGGAAAACGTGTACCGAGTAATGTCAACTTTAGTAGCGTCCTAATGTGTGGATCTGTGCGTTATCTGTGAAGTGTGTGCGCGGCTCCCGCTTGCTGCCTGCCGCAGAATCTGATTACTGATTGTATGAAAGATAGGCTGCAACGTGCGTCAGGTACAAGCAACTTGTGCAACACAGCCTCATAGTATTTGTTCGGTACCACACAGTCGTGGGAATCAAATTTTCATTAACTTTGCAGCCAAATGTAATATGCGCTTACCTGCGATTGTTCGCAGTTCGTACGTGCTTCACTGCTTTCGCAACATTAAGAAATGTGCGCGGAAGGAAATGAAAGTATGCAGGAAATACTTTAACTCTAATATTATTTAGATGGATATTTTTATGTTCAAACAAGGCTGGTATGTGCCGTATGTAATGCGGTTATTTTAGTGTAGTTAATAATATAAATAGTAGGTAATGTTGTTTTTACATGAAGTGGCACGCGCAGCCGGCACGCGGCTAGCCGCTCGCGGTTTTTACACATTTGTTAGTACATTCCTTTTATGATCACTTACTCACTTATACAAACTAGATATACATTATTTATCTCGAATTTTACCTAATTATGGCATTCTGAGTGCCACTTAGGTCTCGCCAACTATGTCGATAGGTATTTCGTTTAATTTTCTACGCTATGTTTCCTTGTTTCATGTTTTCCATAACTGAATCCTATATTGTTGTGCGACAAAGGCTTTTTAAATACGTCCTTAATTTCACGTCCAGCAACAGCACTCCCGTGTCAGTGAAATTGCATAAATACTTTATTTATATTGTATTCGCCTCTGATAGAATCTGCCTACGCAACACTTCGGCAATAGAAATCCTCAATATATTTCTACTTAAAGTTACTAAACAAAATACTTACATACCTACCTACTTATAGATCTAGGCCTTTTCCGCAAGATACTACAGTAATGTTACATGCCGTGGTAATTTTGATACGACCACGTCCAAAATATAGGTAATCTAACCCTCCTCAACTTCACAAGCGTGTTAGAAATCTTGGAAAAAATCAGCTTTTCTTTACTAATGTACTTATAAATTATAACTAAAACCGTTCTTTTGAATCACTCTATCTATTAAAGAAAACCACATCATAACCCTTTCGTAGTTCAAAAGATCTTCATTAAGGAAAGAAACTTCATTGTGTAAAAATAAGATAATATGTAATATAATTTACGTGCATACGACTAAGTATTCCATTTCTCAAAATAAAACGAAAATGTACATCAGAAGTTACATAGTCTGAATACACAGTCGGTGTGTTTAGTGGAGAACCCCGGTCGCCCCCAGCCCGACGTTTAGCCAAAATTATGGGAAATGCAAACATTACTCAAATTACATTTTTTATTCTTCTATCAAGCGCCACCGTGAGACACGTGCTCTTTCAATAAACTATGAATACTCCCCTAACAATGTTTTCTTTAGCAATATTTATGTAATTAAAAAATAAACATTCATAGTTTTCCTGTACGTCTATTTTTTATGTAAGAGCTTTCTACACTGCACATAGTCTCAAAACGTTGCGATCCTTACAGATGTAGTAAATAAAGCGTCTTTTTGGCTAAGTAAAAGTTTTAGCCTCCAGCTCAGCCTCTAAACCTAGTAAAAGCTCAACAAATGCATTCAAGTCCAGATCCAAATGAAACTAAATTATTTGTCATTAAAAACGACAACAGGACGTGCTGTTTTATATTAAAATGTATTCTAAGTAAGCGCGACCCCCACTACGGTGGGCGGTTCTTATCGATCTGCCTAACGCCGCCCGCCCTAGTCATCCCGCCCTAGTCCGCCCAGCCGATAAATACGACTCCCGACTCCGCGGCAATGTGAGCTCACTGCCTATAAAATGTTATTACTATTAGTTATTGTCGTCATTAGTTTTAGGGGTACCTAGTGGATGATAAAAAGCCTTACTTTGTATGTGACAACTAAAAGTGGACTAGAATTTACTTTGTTAGGCGGTGTTTCCACTTCGTTTTTGCGATTTTTTGAAGATTGTTATGTTTTCTGTAGCCCTAGTTATGCTTCATAGCTATTATTTAGTGTGAGCTTTTGCCTGTGACTTCACACATGCGAGCGAGTGCGAGTCACGCGTGCGAGTATGTCATTTGTGATGCAGACTAAGGCGCCGATTACAAAGTAGAATTTACTGTCTTGGGAATTAAACTTACTCCGATTTTAATCAAAATCGGTTCAATGTTTAAGCAGTGAGCGTATGACAAACAGTCAGATATACCTAAGTATAAAAGTATATAGTTATAATATTGATATGGACATTGGATTTTCAAACAGGAAATTGCAGTAGACTCCACAAACTTCTTCTCCAGCTCAAATATTTGATTACTCAGCATCGTTTTTCGTCTTCTGCGGTGTACATGTAACTTTAACTTTCTGCTTCAAAAGCTGTTCGAGCCACAATGTCGTGAAAACACAATAAGAATCGGAAGTACGAGCACATTGTGTGCGCGTCACCCAGCGCGGCACGAGACTACAATAATGATAATCGTCACTTTGTGAATTATGCCGATTACCTACATCAGAGCCCAGTGTACTGTTAGCCAAGAACTTTTGTTTGCAATATGAACTTTACGACTTTGCATTAAGACGGTTACATGTGTATTTTAATTGTTTTACATAGTATTGTGTGCGTATGGAAGAATGAACCGTCGTGGGCGTAAGTTGAATTATGGAAATAGAGCGACGACAGTCGACGAGACGCGCTGTTCAAACAATGCCATAACGGTATGAGACGGCAATTTTAATTCTTTTCATATGAGGATACATTATTGAAAAGGTCATATTGTCTATTGGGGGGGTAGTTAAGGCAACGTCGCTTCGCCGAAAATGCGGACAGGCTTCCACGAAATTATATATCGGCCACGAATATTACGCAGGCAGTGTTTACCGCAGGCTGTTTAGTACTAATTTACTAAATTAAAAAGCATTAGCGTAGCTTCTATCTTGAATTGCTTGTTTAACGCTCTTCCTATAAAATATTGTTCTTGTAGTTATGAAACTTGGGTCATAAAACAAGTTACGGTCATAACAGTTTGATCGACAGATCAAACAGTGGATTGTCATAGGCGTCCCCTTAAAGCTAATTAGCACACAGTCCCGGGGGTCACGCCGGGAAGGTTTATGTGTACTGCCTACATACACAACGCGGCCTGACCTCTTCTGACCTTTCACATTTCCTGCTATTACCACTCGACAGTTTTTCATTCAGAATGGTTTTCATGACGTATAATTAGTGTTTTCGTAATTAATTCTACTAATGCTATATCATGAGAAACTTACGTTTATCTGTAACGTTATATCAGATTTTTGGCTCCTAAAAAAAAAGAAGATAAAAAGTATTCCGTCCCCTGGTCCTAAGCTACCTCCCCACCAATTTTCAGCCAATCGGTTCTGCCGTTCTTGAGTTATTTAATGTGTAACTAACACGACTTTCTTTTATATATATAGATTTATAAATGCAATGCCTATGTAGGTTAACATTAAGCCCTATTTTCTGATAGCTAATTATAATATGTAGCTACATTAAAAAGGTTTCTGAAGTTGTGGATAGTTTTATGATGTTTTTTGCACTTCAAAGTTAAAAATTTTAACATAACTAGTTTTACTCTTATTGATATGAAGTAGTTCATCTAGACCAGGGGTGGCCAACCGGTCGATCGCGATCGACCGGTCGATCGCGACTGCTAGTCCAGTCGATCGTAGCCAGGCAAAAAATATAAATATTCCAACTTGTGAAAAATGCTCAGGCGCAATGCTCATAATAATACAGAGGGCCGTTATAACTAATAATGTTAAGTAAATCTAAGGAAACGATCTCAGTTGTGATGTAAACAGAACCTACAAAGACTGGTCAATAAAAAATATTTGATTGTGTATTAAACTACGTTGTTTCATATACGATTTCAAGATATAGGTATGTGTTTGGTAGATCGCACTGGGTTTCCCTAGTAAAAAGTAGACCTTAGGTCTACTCAAGTTGGCCACCCCTGATCTAGACGATATCCTATTTCAATTAATGACTTGGCAATGTGTCTTCGATTGGTCACCATCGATTCAAAAAGTTTTATAATCAAATAATGACACGAAAAGAACGACTTTTATCAGACATAGCTTTTATAACTATCTGTGAAGATTTGATAGAGGGAAACAATTTCAGCATGTGAATGTCTCCAGCTATGTATGTTATTGCCATTCTTCATTGAATTTGAGCTATTATCTGTAGTTTATAGACTATTAAGTAATCTTTTATGAAGTACCTAGGTAGGCGTCCATGCAAGAGAAAATAGAATTGCTTTCGCGAATAGCTGTTCAACACGCAGGCCTGCCTTTATATAATGTACCTATAGATATGCATTGATTGCGCTCATATATGTTCAGTTTTGAAAGAAGTTGTTTAATGATTAAGTATAAGAAGAATTTACCTATTCCTTATCAACCATACAAAGTTTGTAATGGAAAATAGTCTTACTTAAGTATAGCAAACAAAACTGCATTCTGATTTTGCGATTTGTGAAATACAATGGCTCAGTGTAGGCTCAGTCTATAAGATTTTGTACGATTGATGCCCAACCTGCCTCCAGAGGTGGACCATGAAATGTAAATGGGGTCAATGATTGGACCTACACTATGACATATATGTTAATAACAAAATAACAAGTCGACAAGCATAGCAAATAGTCTACAAGACAAAACTGTTTAAAGAAACCTTTGATCTCATAGAATTATACTACAATATAAACCTTAACAGCATTTGACACGCTTTGTTACAGCCGCGAAAAACGCACAGGCCTGCGCTACGACGCACTAGGTAGTACGCTTCAGTCGTTTCAGTGTTTTATGTTAAGTAGCCACGACTACGCACAAAAACATAATGGCGAGCAATTTTCTAAGCGGCCGTCATTGGTCGACGCACGCGTACCACGTGTGCCGTCGCGACGCTGAACCATTCTATTTACGAATGCGCCCACCATCAACGTCATTATCTCAGGTAGGACCAATCACAACACGTGATTTTTAACACAGTTTCATATCTACCGCCATTCCATTTCAATATACCTATTACACGAATATTAATGCACTTTCGCACTATTCGTCAGAGATATAAAACTGATATCGTTGTTTATATAGGTACTCATGTTTTATAATCGATAGGAAATACAAATGTTCTTAGTTGTATGTACCACCTCCACATTTTCTTTGTAATCGCTATCAATAAATGTTGTTGATAATTCAAATGAGAGTGTGTATTTTAAGGATTTATTAAATACCTGCCTACGTTTTCAGCCATTCACATGCAGCGGATAATACCGGTATTCCCGCCGATATGATTAATTGATAGACACGATCGGATGTTTGCATACGTCTTTTAAATATCTTATCAAACAATAGATTTGCTGGCGAAAAAATATATCGCATTTATCAAGTTGAATCCTAATCTACATATACCAATATTATGTACAAGCGTAAAGTTAGCTGCATGTGTGTAAACGACAATCTCCGAATGTCCTGATAGATGGAAGCTAGTCGTTAATCACCCGAAAACGTAAATACAGACCGGCATAAATTCTTACTAATACAAACTTTAAGAGCTGGTAAGTAGATTGGCGGAGCACTTGCTTCATTCAGCGGTCGAAATAAATAACAACAACAATCTATTAGATTTGAGATATAATCTGGTGCAAGTGCGTGTTTCATCACTGGCCGGTGCAAATCCGCGGGAGGTTCTTTCGTTTCACAATAGCTGTCTGTTCGGTGTAAGCCGACTGATTTAGCTGGCTTCGTAAATGAGCTAAACCGAAGCGAATACGGTGCCTAGAGTACCGCCCAACGCAAAGAATAAAATTAACTTTGCACACAGATATGTTGCAGCTTTTAGGACTCAAAGAAGCTCGAAGATATGTTCAGTGTTAGGAAAATGATGGATTAAGTTGTATGAATGTTTACTTGACGAAAAAGTACAAGATTTCACAATGATGATATAATAATACAATAATTATCAGTTTGCCTGTACCAACAGTTTCTAAGGAAACAGGAGCTCATAAAGGTTTTTCTCTATGACTTGTCATAAACTTAGCCGTAGGTAATCCAGCTACGAGTATACAAGTTGAATTAAACATATCAAGAACTGATCTTTGATCTGACATTATTTTTTAATCGAGTGCAGAAGATAGAACCAAAGTTATTGTAGAAAAGAACATAAAATGTAATTTTATACGAAGTAAAGCTCACGTATTCACGGAGCCTAGTGTTGTTCTGCACCAGTATAGTCTATGAGGTGGTTGCTCAAGCTCGTCTAGTCGCGGTGGAGGAGCCACTGCGCAATCGTTCGATCCGCAAAGGTCATGGAAGGAATTCGCGCGGTCCGGCGCTCTTGCGACACCCCTCGCGGCTCCAAAGAGGTTCCGACCGCCACCGACCCAACTCACCGATTACTTTAACTCTATTTCACCTGTTCGCCCGCAAAAAATATCGTATTACCAGACATGCACGAATTGCGTTATATTTTCAAGTAAACGCAACGCTAAGCGGACCTAATTAATCATAGATACCTGTAGTCGAAGCCGACAACAGACAATAGTAAAAGCAAACAGATAACACACTACATAAAACTTATCAATATTTACATATTCTATCATAGACAGAACTAATAGGAAATTACTTCACCACCACCTGTATCTAGTTGTACGTAAGTATATCTGTATTGTAAGTACTTACATGAAATATGTATATTAAATACAGTTACGAGTTATAATGACGCCGTCTAATAAATATTTTACTCATATTTCTAGCTTAAGTTACTTTTCTAGCTAAACTTATGAGTAAGTACGAACGTAACTATTGGCCGGTTAACGAAAAGAGATTGAAAGGTGGTAACACAACTTTGACACCTTAGTGTGGTTGTTATGTTATAAAATTAACGGGCTTTTCAATCACTGTGAATATTCATAATAATATAGCTGAATTCATACTTACTCGAAATGTACAATTTACAGTAATAGGTACCTACTTTTATGACTGAACTTAAACTATCTTTCAATTAACCTTTTATGTAAATTGGTGCAATAGTTACTAATTCGTTAAACGGGATTTAGGTTTGATTTTAATTGACTATCGCGAAAAATATTTCATGCCAGACTAAGATTCTGTTGCTGTTAGTGGTATAATAAAATTGGCTTATAATGTAACTTGTTCAATGAAAGCAAGTACAGTTTTAGAAACTTTCAAAGAACTTCTAAGAAATTGGTCCATTACTCCTTAGCCCTGACGGACGCCGCCACGAGAGCGCAACAGCGCAGGTGTACAGCTAACGTACCTGGCATTGCATTTAGGTCCACACCACATTCAACACAATCACTACACAAGTTTTACTGCAACTACATTAATTTTATTGTCACTCGTAAACGGTGTAGTACTTAATTTAAGGAATAATATGGCAATTGTTAAAGATGTTTAGAGGTTAAATAAGTACTTTCTAAAAGTCTAAACAATTTTATAGTCTCTAAAAAGAAATTGATTGTTTTTCACCTTTGTTGTGTGACAGTATCTAATGAAACAGGACCTTGAACAAACAATTGAATTTCGATACTAGCTAAATCTAATCCCGAAATGTCTATGTATGAAATGATCCGATATGAAAGCTCTTGCTCGTCACCTGCACGGCGCGTGGGCCCGCCGCTATTGTATGCTAATATCGTACCGCGCCAGCGCAGCGCTTGCCCACCTAGCACGGAGAAATTGTTCAAAATTGTGTAAATTCATAATGTTTAATCGTAACTTTAATCCTCTTAAGTGTGATTGATGTAGCCAATCAGTTTCCGAGAATACCTAGATGCGTGCTATTCGAGTCTTATTTGATATAAACAGGAATGTGGTACAACTGCGTACAACAGTTCATTTAAACTATTTATTATTATACCTACTGTTTAAATCGAAAGCACAGTGGAGGTATACATAGTGCTTACATAGTGATAGTAATAGTTTAGTAGACAAAGAAAAGTTTAAGGATAAAAAGTTTCCTAAAATCAACTCAAACAACTTAACACCTAACTGAACCTTCGAACACACGTGATTCGAGACACAATAGAAAAACAATAGCAGCCCGACAGCTGGCGGTCGTTGGTCGTTGAAAGGTTAATTTACAACGATTTTGTAAGATTTTCAAACATACTGGACCAATAGAAGTTGTCTCAGTCATCGAATTGCCGAGAAACTCTCTTCTTGGTTTTAACCTACAGGTATGAATCAAGTATTGAATAACGCAGCAGGTATACCACTTCGCAACCTACACTGTCGTCATGTAACGTGCTAATGTCCTACAGGTTTAAGCTATAGGGACTTCTTTGTACTTAGTCGAAAGCTCTGCACATTAAATCAAGAGAACTTTGTAATGTGATATTAGCATTTGAATAGGATTTTCATAATGCCTCCCCGATAAGGATCTGCAAATCACCAAACGTTTGTCTGTTTGTTTTGTTGCAGACATCTGAGCTCGAGTCGCTGCTGTGTAAGCAGGAGGGTGCCTCACTCGCGCCCGCCCACATGGACCTTTTCGACGGCGGAACCTCCTCACGCGACGATGCATTCCTCCGGCCCGCACTGTGGGAGGACATCGCGTCCTCCATCAGGAACATCGACCCCGAGAACGCGAACATGCTGGCGCCGCTCGGCTCCACGCATGTCAAGCTGGAGGCCGACGAAGCGCTGCTGGAGGAGTGCGCCACCCCGCTACTTAGCCCCCTCGAGATCAAGACGGAGAGGCTGTGCGCGCCGCCCACGTACGCGCAGCCGCAGCCGCCGCAGCACCCGCCGCCGCACCAGCCCAACACGTCCTTCGCCAAGTACCCCCCCTCGCGCCTCGTCTACATGTCCCCGCTGACGCCACCCAGCTCCGAACAGGGGAGCCCCGGGAACACCATGCAGGTAAACCACCACTCGAGTGAGCTCGCGCTGCTAGCGTTCGCGACAGATGGTACCATCTTTGCTCTGCGATGTGTATTTGTTGTTTGATTACATTTTTACTTACAGTGAAGTGTTGAAAGTAAATAGCAGTCGGATGTGATTTGTTATTACGATGTAATCAGGACAGCGGTAAGGTCCTGAATAATGTATGTGTTGTTAATGAGTTAGTTTGATACGTGTCGAAGCAGGCTGGTCTGTATAGTGCAGCAACATGTGTGTGTCGGCTGGGCGCGCGCCGGCGGACGCCGCCGCCGCCGTACCACGCGCCGCCGCTGCTGCGGGCGCCGCACGCGCCCCAGCACCCTGGCCCGCATCCGCACCACCACCCCCAGGTGACTACCACTACACATCGCAGCTAAGCACAAACAACTGCCATCTATCAGTTTTTTTAACGTATCCGTACTTAAACAGTAGTTATAGTAATAAGTTTACCACACACAAAGGGCTCCGTAGCGTAGAGCTACCACTCTGTACAATATTTAACAAACTAAACATTTTAGTTGAGGATCACGTTCTCCCACACATATGAACCGCAAAATAATGGAAGCTTGCTGCTCAAAAATCTTTCAAAGATGCTATTTAATTTTCAAACTCAAAACTATTTTTTTCAATTATAACAAAATGTAAGTTTCAGAGATAAAGTGAGAATAATAGTTAAAAAGCCGTCGTCTACGACGGCTTGTATCGTCAATAGGTAATAAAGTTTTAAATGTGGAATACCTTTAGCTTTTTTATTTGGGTTGCAGGGACGTGTATCTTTCAACTTTAGTAGACAAAGGGTCAGTCTCACGACACGAGGGACTCTTATGAGAGCTCCGTTTATTATTTGGACGTACGGAACTCTAAAAGTACCTAAGCATTAAATTGTTTTTTTTTACCATTTGCATTGGTAGAGTTTTAAAAAGCCACAGTATATTAACTACTTTACTAAACTTTTGTAGTTTTGTTGCATTAATTTTTCTATTCGAATAGGAAAACCAAACTTCACACCTCACACCAATTTTGATATTAATAAATTTCACCACTCTACCAGTCAAAAGAACCGAACACATCACTTCTTCATTCATAAATGAATGAAGAAGTCCGTTCCGATGCATCGTCAATCATAAATGAATAAAGTAGTTCGTTCCGATGCAGGCGATGTCGCAGCCGGTGCAGATGCCGCAGCCGACGCCGCAGCCACCGGTGCACCACGCGCCGATGCAGCACTCGCGCCTAGCTCACCCGCACCACGTCAAGTACAACCGGCGGAACAACCCCGAACTCGAGAAGAGGAGGGTGCATCACTGTGACTTTATCGGTAAGTCTTTCTTTATATATAAATAATAATTATAGTCGTTCTGTGCATTATTTTTTGTTAGCCTGGTTTTCCTACTTCTGGGCCTCCCTCGGATTTTTGCCCATTTGGAAAGGCGAACCAAATTATAGTGAACGATGGAGCAAAGTGCTTACTTCTTTCCTATTCCATGCATTTGACCCATTCCTGTTTTCATCAGATATCCCATTTTTGGAGCGTACGTACAAGCCTAAATTTTCCCACTGCAGGACAATGGCTTTGCTCTCTTCTCACTTTTGTCTGAAACCTCTGCAGAGCTATTTGGATTGGGGATGAAAGTTTGTATAAAAAATTGCTAAGACGTGGGGAACAGCCAACTAATATATCATGTAAAAAAATGTATGGTCTGAATTGTATCCGAAGTTAAGTTTGATCACTTTGACCGATCTTCACGAAACAATTTCATGCTCTAATCATCGTAGATGCGTAGATCTTAATTACTATAGAGTGGTCTAAAGATGGGCTGCCTATGTATGGATGCCTACCACTGGACCGAGATGTGATTATGACAAGAATCTCATACTTTAGATTTCTCATCTAAATTAGACTTGCAAATAGATTACTATTCTAATAGATAGTCTACAAGAGGGTGTAGTCTGAATGATTTCTTAAAAACATAATAAAATATGTAGAAAAGACTTTTCAATCGTACGTTTTTTCAGTAACAATACTACAATACTAGCGTGGTACAAATAAGTTACAGTAGAAACCATACAAATAATTACTAGTGAGCTAAGTTTTACAATCTGACCGCTTAAAGTGAACCTTCTGACCTTGACTAATCTTAAGGGATTAAGAAGTCACCTTGGGCACTCTATTCTCATCATTCGCAGGATTCATAGCTAAACCTAAAAGCTTTTTTACTATCTTTACTTAGCCATTTATTGGTTCTGTTACTATTCCAAGTTCCTCAACATACATACAAAGGAACTATTGCAGCCGATGACTAAAGTTAGAAACTCACAAAATAAATTAACTCAATAAATTGTTCGTTACAGGATGTACCAAGGTCTACACGAAGAGTTCGCATCTGAAGGCGCATCAGCGAATACACACAGGTATTAATTACACTTTTATACTACTGAGCCGCTGCGAATTTACTGTCTCATACACACGTCGCATTGCGAATAACCACTGTTTGTACTAAATACAACGATTTACACGTGTTTAAAGAAGTTAATTGAACACAACAGTCTCGTTAATACGTACGTGGACTACTCAACCGCCTAGCGAAAGTAACAGATATACCTAATGGCAACAATGTACCTAAGTACTGTGTTACGAGTATCGCTTAAATTTCACCACAGTGGCCATATTGTCAGTTGTCCAATTTATTTAACACAGACTTCTTATTTAGTAACTTTCTAGAAAAATAGTTTTACTACGGGAGTAACGTACTTTATTGGAACTTCAGTATGAAACGCGTAGTTGAGTTCGTTGACATCAAACTGAAACTATGAAAGTCAACAAAACTTCCTGATTAGGCAAATTTAATTCACGCAGTTCTGGAAATAGCTCGAAACGTGACTTGTTGTTATGATAGAATTGCGTTGAAGGAACTGCATCAGTGACACGATTCCTTCTCTCTGTATGAATCTTGCATGATACATACGCTTGGTTTATGCAATGCAATCCGTTTAAGAAAACTTGACTGTAAAATGTAACAGGGACTTCCCTGGAAAATACAGGGGAAAGTTCCATTGGCACTACATCGCAACTTTATAAAAATACTATAGCAACAGTCAGTAGTGCGTGAAAATGTGGATACCACGAAGAACCTATTGCGTTTATACATATCTTCTGACATTAAAACTGTTCTTTTTAACCACCAAAGCCAATATGATATCAGATCAAACCGATCGATCAGCCCTTCTCCCAAGAGAAAGTAGTAGTAGAATGACCCTTCCACGTCCCCAGGTGAGAAGCCGTACACGTGTCAGTGGCCGGAGTGCGAGTGGCGGTTCGCGCGCTCAGACGAGCTGACGCGCCACTATCGCAAACACACCGGCGCCAAGCCCTTCAAGTGCGCCGTCTGCGAGCGCTCATTCGCGCGGTCCGACCACCTCGCGCTGCACATGAAGAGGCACCTGCCCAAGACGTCCAAATGACACGCGAGGAGGGGCGGGGACCAGCCGCCCGCTCCACACAGTGCTCAGGTACATAACCTCTCGTACTTTGCTTAGAATACTGCCTCGCTTTCTCCAGATTTCCAATAACTTATGCGTATTTTGTAGCTCATTTATGCCCAAAAAATGTCATTTAGTTTGTACACGCTCTAAAATCTGTTGCTGACTTTGTTACTTTAAGGGGAAAAAATAAGGACAGCAACAGATTTGAAAGCGTCTTAAAATTAAGTGACGTTTGAGTACTTAAGGGGCTTGTCATTCAATTAGCTATGGCTCTTTAGCCAAATGTGAGGCTTGATTATTTTAGGATAGATTGTCTCAGCACTTTTCCGGTGTTGCAGTTCCAAGGAATAGCCGTGTTTCAATCTAAGAACAGGCATAGTGGTATAAAATCTTTCAGAAGTGGAAACTTCACCATTAAGATAAGTTTTACTGCTGTATACAAAAGTGAAACGATTTTAACCGCAACTTTAATAGCTGTAGGTTTGGATAAGAAAAATGCTCCTCAACCATGTATAAACTTTCTATTAAATAAACACTCTTGGAACTGCATTTCTTAGAAAAGTTTTTATACTTTATATTTTTGAGTCATGACCAAACCATACGCACACACATTTGGCGCAATTCCAACGAGCACAGCTTTTGTTGAGTCTCTCATAAAACCAACAACTTTGTTTACAATATATTCAATTAGTTTCGGCGATCAGTTACATAACCTAAAAAATGATATTTGTGTAAGTATTATTTTTTCTGTTTTCTAGGAGGAATGCAGTGAGAGCATCTTCCTGGAGTGCGACCTGGACACTACCCTGATGGACACGTTCTACGGCGTGCTGTGACCGGGCAGGGCGCCGCCGACCCGGTCACCGACTCACGACTGAGGGAACCTTGCTTATTGTATATTTTGTAAAAGCGAAGCTGACAACACACCACAAACAGTTTCTGCCTTTTAAGTGACTGGGAAATTTCCAGTGAATATACAAAAATATCTCAAAAATGTTACATTAATTTCTTACGCGGTAGGAACTTAAGTGAACAAGTATTCAAGTAATTGTACACAGACCATCAGTTAACCATTACTATACGATTCTCGCTAATAAAGCACAATACGTACAACACAACAGCATTACCAAGGAAATCGCTTTACATAATATATACCTTATTAATGACTCAATTAGTCATGATACAAAACCCAAAACACTTGTATTTTATAGTATATGATGTAAATTAAAGATGACAAATATTTTAATGGAGCGGGGTTTACGGCACCGTTGCTAGATGCTCTATGTACTGAATAACATCATAAAAATGTATTGTTTTTTTTTTATTGTAACAGAGTTTATTTAATTGTTAGTTTGTTTATGAAGAGTTGAGGTTGAATTTATTGTTAATTGGTACAGATATACTTTCGGACTCCTAGACTTCGTAGAACCACAGAATATACTTTCTTTACCTTACAACATTGCCAGAGTTGACATTCAAAATACATTTTTTCAAAGTCCAAATAGGTTTGTTAACCCTTACGTGATAAACTTACAGCAATTATACCCAAAAATTAAAGTAAAACATCCCTAAATAAATTGCTCACTACAACAGCAATGGTGTCGATAACAAACTTCGTAAATTAAAAGCTCTTAGTATTCATTAGATATGATTAGTTAATTTATCGTAAGTTAATCAATAAGAGAGCAAGGAATATCCAAGATATTATCTTTTAATATTATTATCGCGTATAAAATATCAGTAAGTAGGTGTATGTTAGTCTTAAGTACGGACGCGTGTTTCGATGGTACGATCTCAGTGTCGATAAGGTGGGGTTTTTAATAAATAATATTTTTTAAATAAATCATGGCATTGAAAGCCTTTACTTTCCATATAAGAAGGCACGAACATATTAAGAATTCTGGATTTGGGGGAAATATATTTTTGTTGTTCCGACCGGGTAACTAGAATTTTGTTGCTTTCTTTTTCGGTACAATCGATAGCCATACACGATAAGTTACATTAGTTGTTAATTATGACATTAAAATAGACGTTGTCTTCGTGTCGTTCCCTGGATTCAAAAAAACTGGTGAAAAAATAAATATTACATCTTACTTCATGTACTTACAGAAACCTAAGGTCGTATTATTGAAACGCTCAATTTTTACACTTTCTAGTCTCGATTTATTAAAGTTTGTTTTTTTACATGATCATCCAACAGATTGCCTTAATAATTGTCCGGCAAGTGAACCAACATCTTTCATTGAACATAATAGATTATTTATTATATTGATTGTACTTTCTATTATGATAACAGTTTAATTAAATATTATAGAAAATTAATAAGGTAGCCTAATATAATGTTAACGTTTAACTTACGAAGTGCTTTAGGCAGTTTAGTGAGGAATGTGTTGAATCAGCCTTATTGCCTCCGTCCAGTTTGTACGCTCGCCTCGGCGGCACAACCATATTCACATTTTTATAACTAAATCTTTTAATATTTACTATAACGCAATTTGCCATCTTAAATAGTCACTAGTATTTGTGCTACAGTAAGTTATACTTACCTAATTACGTATTTTCAAAATGTAGAATTTAATTAATATTAACGCCTTACAAAAATATAGTTTCATTTTGATATCGCTTCTTGCCTGTATTTATAGTTCTCTTTGTAACTGAACCAAGCCTGTAAAATAATATGAATATCTGTTTACACCGTAAACTGTACTGAATGCTGTATTTTAAGAATATATATCGAGAATAAATTTTATATTATTCTCCATGCCTTGCTGCCCCATTCTTGCAAATTATATAACATTATATGTAACTGTATTAAGTGTATTAAATAGAAAGACATAAGATTGTATTAAACAACACTATATATCTACTACATGGTAAATATTTATAATATGTAACATTCATCACATGAATGACGAGAACTGACTATCATACCCACACATCATATAGACGCACTTTATCTTGCCACTGTTTCTTGCATTTAATTTTATATGTTTAGTTTGTACTTACTCTGTGGTTTAGGTAAAAACTTATGCAAACTCTCTAACTTTATGAAAATGGAACCAAAAGGTATATTTTGTGCTATAATTTAATTCTACAACATAAACGTAGCTGTGAACACGTAAAGCAGCGATCGTCGTGTAAGGATATCCTCTAGTCTGAAATGTAGTTGTTTCACGAGAAACTATTTTTAATTAGACTAGAGATTGACAACAGTCATACTGCCTTTTGAAACGTTACAAAATTACAAGGAGGCCTTAAATTTAATAAATTACTTTACGGGAGTAGATAATAATTTTAACATTAGACAGAAACAAGAACTGTTTGTAGTTCTGTTAACTCTTGAATTCATTTGTTGTAGTAACTTAAGTTTGTCTTAAGTGCTGACTTTCTTGAACCGAATAATTGCCATAAACCTGTCGGTAGATGCCATATTTTTAATTAAAACTTACTTAATTTTAGTTTTTGGACTATCTGTAGTTGTAAGCTCGTTTTCTGTATAAAATCGTACCTCACTGTTCTTTTCTTGCTTATGTTTTATTGGTACTTGTGGTACTTGCTATTGTTTCGGTAGCTTTTATAGATTATGTTGGTATCTTTTCATGTGTATTTTTTATTTTTAAGTGCATAGTTAAGTATGTTGACTAAGTCACAAGATAATTTATTACCAATGACGTGTTTTTAAATTCTTTTTTATATACCTATTTTTTATAGTTGAGTGTAAAAAGTTGAGATATATTATATTGAGAATATAGATATGGATTTAATGTGTTTAAATATATAGTTTGTAGATTTTGCCAGAAGTGTGATTTACTAACATTTTGTTATTTGCCACTTATATTGTCGTAATTGATTTGTTCGCCGCTATTATGTACAATGCAGTATTTATCACAACATTCACAACTAACCTACCTTTATTACCCTACCTATTGAAACTTTGAAAGGTATGTAAACCAGTAATTTAAAAAAAAGCCAAGATCGTGTCGGGCCACGCTCAGTGTAGGGTTCCGTAGTTTCCTGTCCGTCACAATAAGTGTTCCCACTCATAAGTTTAAAAAAAGGCTATTTGTTACATTGACATACTAAGTACGCAGAAATTATTTTGTACAACCTTTTTTGTCTTTTTTGTAAAAAAAACTGTTCTTTCCATCAAGTTCAAAATAATTTTCCTAGAAAGTCCTTATAAAATTTTACATTCCAGAATAGGCGAGATGACAAAAAAAAAGTAATTAGTCCGTCAGTTAGATAATCAAAAAATTTGGGACACGTATTTTTTCTTTTTTCTCGTAAACAGAAAATGACGACAATACAGTGCGTTGAAGTTTCGTCGTCACGCCTTTGTATAATTTTTACTCAGAAGTGACGTCACAAGCCCCCTCTCCGGAACTTTGATGCTCTTTATCTTTGTATTTTGTTATTAATTTGATCAAGCAAAAAATATGTGTCCAGTATTTTTGGACTGTCTAACAGACGGACTAAACAGAATGTCATTCTTTTGATGCAGTCATCATCCCTATTTGTTCTTATTTTTTAACTTATCCAGCGATATATCACACGTTAGGGTTAAAATAAAATAAAAAAACACTTCCCACTTTACATATAGGGAGGCTACCCTAACAAAACATTTTTTCAAGTTTTTATTTTGCCACTTTGTCGGCGTGATTGATATACATATTGGTACCAAATTTCAGCTTTCTAGTGCTAACGGTCACAGAGATTAAGCGAGGACGGACAGACAGACATGGCGAAACTATAAGGGTTCCTAGTTGACTACGGAACCGTACGATTGTTTTTAATAATACCTCTGCTCTAAATTAGTAGAATGTAAATGTAAATACTTACATGATACCGACAACATTTTTCTTTTTCTTAATACAAAGAATCTAGAAAATTTAATGTGGACGCTCTCAATCGAGCTACATAAATACCTAAAGTTCACGTACCTAAATACCTAAAGGCACGATAATTGCTTTACTATCCGGCAACACTTTAGTAAGAGTACCCTAATTATTACTAAGTGATAAATACTGCAAGTATTACTTTTAATTCAACAGCAACAATAAAACCGAAGTGCCTTTGTGCCATGAAATACCAATTATAGTGTTATTGTATATTGTAATAGTACCATTGATGTGTCTTGTTCATGCTCATTTAGTTAAAATTTAGGTAAGTTTTTTTCATTTTGATTGATAAAAATTGTGTCTTTGCTTTGAGCGTTTATCCAGAATGGAAGTTACGTATATAGGGTGACTGGTAATTAGTGTCCGATACCTAAACACGTGATTGTGCTCATGATAACAATCAATTTTTATTAGTAGAGCGAAGCTAAAATCGCCGATTTTGTACACCACTTTTGTACACTAATTACCTGTCACCCTATATAGATGATTAAGTTAATGCGGTGCGGTATTTGGTCAGAAACGTCAAAACGGAAACTAGGATCGGCATAGCGTAAACAGACCGTAGTCGCGATGTAGACACCCAGTAGACCCGGCGTAGTCGTACCGTAGTAGCAGAGAATGCCCAGCGTAGGTTCTCCTAAACAATACTTGTTGGACTAGAAATGTATTGATACTATGTAAAAATAATATAATATGAAGCAGAGTTTCTAAAATTGAATTCTATTGGCTCGTGAAAGAAGAAAAATAAATGGCTAGAAACTTATTGTGTTACGGCCCTATAGTTCATGATGTAGCAGGTACGATACCCGTCAATGACCTATAAAAAGTCGAGCCATCAATAAATATTTTACAATGGTTTTACTTAGGCATCCCTAACTTCAGCGATTAATAAAAACAACGTATTTACTTTCACTTTGAGCAAGCAAAGTATATTCCTCTGTATGAGAAGAAACCTTTACTCTGCAGTGGGAGAATAATAGGCTGCTTTTATTATTAAGGGCCCATTGTATAGTTATGGGATAACTTAGTACTAAATCAACATCTACTCTGTATCAACGCCCAAAGCAAATATTCTGAATCAGTAAATTGGTTTCTAAAACTAACGCACTTACAAAATTAAATTTCATCAAACCGATAAGATATGTTTACATAATTATATTGAAAAATATACCTAAATATGCCACTTTTTTACATCAAATTACTTGGCTACTTAGCACTAGTTACTATCAATGGTACAAGAGAAATCGTAGTTTTACTTAATTGATGCTGTTAATCACTTTGTAAGATACCATGCATTGCCGCAAGAGTAACCGTCACATTTCAGAACAAATTAAATTTAGTCACATTTATAGTTGTTTATTATTCGTTTACCTCTTCCCTTTTAGATTTCAGAATCCCAAAGGTAACCTTTGAATGTAATACGTATCTTAGAAAAAAATCTAAGAAAATCTATGAATTGAATACGTACGTCGTACGTATCTTAGAAAAAAATATAAGATACGTATTAGATTCAAAGGTTTTCGTCACTGTTTTATATCTTAAATATTTAGGGAACGTAAGTAAGTATTACAAGTGATTTTTTAGTCGAAAATAATAAATTTAGAATTCGATATGCATCAAGCAATGGGTTATTTACATCCATTATTATCCATTATTTCATACACCACAACACAAATGGCATTTTACACGTAATATACTAGGTGTATTTTTGGTCTTGCTCAACCCGCTAGGAGATGATTCTACTCATGAAACCAAACAACTTTTATTACGGAACCAACTCTGAAATCGCGAAAAAAATATCAGGTGCTTCTAACAAAAGTTCAATGCCCTTCCGACCATAATGTATGCAATAAATAAAATAAAATAAATATCTTAGGACAACTCACACACGAGCATCTGATCCCAAACTAAGCAGAGCTTACTATGGTAACCAGACAACTGATAAACATACTTATATAATTTATAAATACATACATATAATAGATAAATTACACCCAGACACAGAACAAACAATCATGCTCATCACATAAAGTTTGTCCTGCGTGGGAATCGAACCCACGACCTCCGGCTTAGCAGTCAGGGTCACTCACACCACTAGACCAACAGGCCCGTCAAACAGTTGATATTTTATTCGAGATTTCAGAGTTGGTTCCATAATAAAAGCTGTTTGTTTTTATGAGCAGAACCATCTCCTAGCGGGTTGAGCAAGACCAAAAATACACCTAGTATACCCTAATACCCTTTGATTATAAACATTTATATAAGGTGTACCAGGAACTGATGACGCTGGGGAAAATGGATTAAAATGTTTTGATACTTGTATTTTTCCCCTAAAAATTTATTACACTTATTGTTTATTAATAAAACAAATATTATATAGACGAAAGATTTGTATGTATTTTTGTTTGTTACAAGTTACAAAGGTTGCAGGGAATTTGTTGTCGAAAAAATTTTAAACTTTGTGTTTCTTTTTTATATTATTAATTGTAAGATTTCTTGACAAAAATGGCTGTCACCTGTTTTTTGGGTACGACGGCCAGTGTTGCACGTAAGTTTGACGATAAGAAAACTCTTTCGTGAGCTAATTTCAATTAAAATCTATTTGATTAATAACCTACTAATCTAACTTCAACCCTTTATTAATGGTAGGTATTTGTGGAAAACACACCACAATTCTTCACAAATCTATTCCACGACCATGTTTATTTTACAATATCTAAACGAAAAAAGATTTATAACAAAAATATATGCAATATGACTGCGAAGGTCTCCTCTTTGTGAAGAGATCTGGTCCGTCAGAACCTCGTTACTGAATCAGCAGGGTGTACCACGTGCAGGTGAGGTTGGCTTTGAAACTGAAGTTTATGGTAGGGCCACTTACACCCCACCTACTAATCTAATATATAATTATTATAAAATGTCAAAGTTTGTGAGGATTTTTCTTCTTTATATTTTAGTAAATTGCAGCACAAATGACAGCGCCCGTTCGCGAGCATGACGCATGCATCGGCACCATTTAGCTCAACCATTTTGTAGGAAACCGAATGATCTAATCTAAGGATCTAACACACGCCACCATCACCGAGATTTTTAAGTGAGTGTGACAATGCTCTCAACCGCCGTGCTTATTTGTGTCAAACTTTATGTACTCACATTTGCAAAAAGGAAATACCTAATGCTTTTAAATTATACAAAACTAAGTCTTGATATACCTATTGACAGCAGAACTCTAATATCATCCAATATTAATACACACATCAAAAGTGTCTAGGGATATTTCAATTAAACCTAAACAACTAAAATTCTATTAACTTTTTGTTAAGACACCTACACATTAAAATAAACCTTGTTTAATAGCCTATCTAATCTGATAATAAACTTTTAGATAAAGTTAAATTTAAAAAAAACTTAGAAGAAGAGGAAAAACTCAGACAAAATTTCAATTAAAACTTTATTTTTGAAACATCAAAACCTAAACAAAAAAACTATTTTTCTTTACAAAAAATATTAAAAACATACAGTTAATAATCCGTGGATCCACTTAAGACTCTCCTGACACACTGCAGCGGTTCTATATACTCAAAACAAGGTGTCAATATCCTGTTGTGGAATACTGTCCCACAAATCCTTTTAAGATGCAAAAAAAGCTGGTGTTCATCCTCAATATCTTCAGGGAAATTCCTAAGAGCTCTTCTCAGAAGCATATCCTAGGCATGCTCAATAGGATTTAAGTCAGGGGATTGTGCAGGCCAGTCTAAAGCTTGGATATCATGCTGTTGTAACCAACTTGTGACGATACACGCCGTATGTGGACTTGCTTTGTCGTGCATTAGCTGGAAATTTTGTCCCATTTGTTGTCTGAGGGGCAAGATTACAGGCTCTAGCACCTCATCTCGGTATTTTAGAGCAGTCATATTGCCTTGTATCCAAACGAGGTCCGTTCTACCGCCGAGACGAAATCCTGCCCAAACCATAATCGTGCCACCTTGATATGCATGAAATTGTTGTAGGTGCTGCAGTCGATTCCAACGTCCAGGTTCTCTCCAATTGCGTACTCTTCGCGAATCAGGATTAAATCCAAACCTGGATTCATCAGTGAAAAGCACAAGTGACCATTGAGAATGGTTCCAGTTTTCGTGTGCAATAGCCCATTGTAATCTTCTTCATCGATTGCCTCTCTTTAGCGCTGGTACCCGAAGTGGCCTACTAGTACGTAGGTTGATTTCATGCAGTCATCTTCTCAAAGTTTGACCGCTTACCATCAAACCATACTCTCTCTGTAGCCTTTGAACCAATTGCATTGCCGTTACATTTGGTTGACTTCGTGCAGCATTTACTATGAATCGGTCCTGTACATGTGTTTTATATTAATATTGTATTGTATATGTTTATATGGGCCTTGATGCCTGAAACAAATAAATAAATAAATAAAATAAATTAATGCGTTGAGGTCCTCGGTGCCGTTCCACCACTTCCCCCGTGACACGATAACGTGACCCAAGCCTGGATATAACGCTCTGACTGATCCTCATGGCTTCAGAAACTGCAATTTGGGACAGTATTCCACAACAGGATATTGACACCCTTGCTTTGAGTATACAGAACCGCTGCAGATGTGTCAGGAGAGTCTTAGGTGGATCCACGAATTATTAATTGTAAGATTTCAAAAATTATTATAAAAAAAATAGTAGTTTTGTTTAGGTTTTGATGTTTCAAAAATAAAGTTTAAATTGAAATTTTGTCTGAGTTTTTCCTCTTCATCTAAGTTTTTTTTTAAATATAACTTTCTCTAAAAGTTCATTTTCAGATTAGATAGGCTATTAAACAAGGTTTATTTTAATGTGTAGGTGTCTTAACAAAAAGTTAATAGAATTTTAGTTTTTTAGGTTCAATTGAAATATCCCTAGACACTTTTGATGTGTGTATGTATAAGTAATATATATGTCATTTTAAAGGCCGTTATTCTCTTCCAAACATCAAATTCCTAATTTGTGAGACCAGGTGGCTGTGGTGCTGGACCAGCATTTAGCCAAACATTTTTTATCAATAATATATAATAGTCTAATTTATAATATGCCTGACTACAAAGCGTGCGTTTAATGCATGTTATAAATTGCTTTTCATTTAATTGAATAATATTGAGAGGTATTTTATTGTAACAAACGCTATACCCCATAAAAGAATTGTGTACCATGGACAATCTGAAACTTGGCTGGTCTAATTAGTCCCTGTTTCTAGTATTGAAATTATGCCTACAATTTAATATGTTACCTATTTTATTAAAGCGGTGCTGATTTTTACGAACATACATAATCCATACTAATATTATAAATGGGAAAGTGTGTCTGTCTGTCTGTCTGTATGTTTGTCTTTCTTTCACGGCAAAACGGAGCGACGAATTGACGTGATTTTTAAGGTGAAGATAGTTGAAGGGATGGAGAGTAACATAAGCTACTTTTTGTCTCTTTCTAACGCGAGCGAAGCCGCGGGCAAAAGCTAGTGTTTTCATAAATGTATTGACAGAAAACCGTCATGATGTTTATTTGTTTAAACAATTCCCTAAAGATTCGCGTCTGCTGAGATAATAGATGGCTCTGACAGCCCTCTTATGCAGAATGAAGATAGAATCCATATCTGCAGCGCAGCAGCAAAAAACGGAAAGACATAATGCTATGAAAGTAACTAAAATAGGTCTCGCGGTATTTACGTCGGTAAATTGACGGATCTTTCTGACGGAAAATGCAGCTGAACTTAACCGCCCTGTTAGAGATGTTATGTGAGGACCCCACTGCAGCTTAGAGTCAAGCGAAATCTCCAAGAAAACATCGACGAATTCTAGCACATCCCTATTCTATTCTATTCAATACAACACTACATCCACTACTTCTAACATTTGGCAATATGAATCTTATACATTTGGCTTTCTTTACATTTAATACTAAATTGTTTACTGTAAACCAATTATGAACCTTGAGCATGGCGTTATTTTCATCGTCAAGGTGTTGTGCACGTCGGTTTACTTTGAAAATCAGTGAAGTATCATCCGCAAATAACACCATTTGCGGTTGGTTTTCCAGTATACTTGGTAAATCATTTATATATACTAAAAACCGAACGAACCCAATATTGATCCCTGTGGTACTCCCATTTTTACCTCTAAACCCAAAGAATTTACATCGTTTAATTGCACTTGCTGCAGTCTATCATTTAAATAGTTATGATTTAATAAAAATTAGGGGTTATCTTACTAAGTCCGTAATGCTCGAGTTTTAAAGGTAATGTTTCGTGATCAACGCAATCAACCGGTTTGGAGAGGTCGCAGAAAATGCCGATGGCATCCTGCGATTTTACCACTTTGTCGGCGTGATTGATATACTTACATATTGGACTAATCTGTGATATTGGTACCAAATTTAAGTTTTCTAGTGCTAACGGTCACATTAATAGGAAACCAAAAACGAAAGCATATTGAGTGATGATATAAACATGTTTCATTAATCATTTCTTTATTTTATAGAGGACAGTCGATTGAGACAAGTGACAAAATCTTGAAGTACTGCTTTAACCCGGCATGAAACAATCAGTAACACATTACACAATAGGTTTCAAACACTTTCCAACGAAAGTTTAGAAGAAAAGCCAATGCATTGGTAAGAGAGTGGTTGCTTCTGTTTTGGCTCGCTTGCTTGAAGCCTACAAATGAAAAATTGATGACCTACATACCTAGCTTACAGCCACGACCACAAACACATATAACCTCACATCTTAGGACTTGTTTTTATTTCTTATAATTAAAGAAAAACTTAATGGCAGATCACCAACTATTGCAATGGTTACACGAAATACAAATGGATAAATAAGTTGTGAAATTTTCAGTCTGACCTAAGCACTGCTAGTATTTTCTACACAATATGAAATACTAGGCTTAGCTCAACATTAAAAACGCAGTAACACACTTCTCGTTGCTCCGTGTGGTAGCTGACTACCTTTTTCTTACTAGGACTAAGAAACTGATTATAAAATTTAAAACTAAGTAGGAATCGTGATATATGACATGAACAAGAGAAGTTCACATTAACATTATGACCAAAAATTGTAAACCGTCACAAAAACTGTTTGTGCCTTACAACATCTGAAACCACCGTCGTCGATATGGACGTATTCATTACTCATGCCTAGAAATAATTTTTAATGAACCACATACATAAAACTACGTCTAAATGCAGATTGGTAAATGAATTACCACGTGAGGCCGACAAACGAAAGTGTGAATCACAGGAATGCGGCAAAATGGAAATACTAATGAATGGAACAGCTACAAGTAATTACATTCGCGACGAACTTGCATACAAATACGAAGCCGTTTCGCTTGTCGGCAATATCTAGGAACACTTTACCATGCCTCTCTGAATGTCAATTAACTTGTTTCTAAGAAAATAATTACATTAGCTCGCATCGTAACTAATTCGTAAACAATTATGTGAAGATATTCTTCACTTAACAGTTTACACTTAATATTTCCATCATTATTTTGTTCAAAAACATAACCCTCCTTTGGCTTTGCCGTAGTCGGGTAATAAATATGCTTAACTTTTGTAGCAGCTGCTATTGAGCACAGCATTTTACAAAATCTCGTTTACTGTCTCGTTTTCAGTCTTATCTATTGACAAACACAAGGAAGATGTTCCCATTGTTTATTTACCCAGTAGGTTATCACTCACTGGGAAAGTTACCTTAAAGGGATGTCATGACACGAACAATGTCTTATCTACTTACGACAAACCAAACACTTATAAGCAGAGGTGTTTGAACCGGCTGTCAATGTTACGGCCCAACGACTGTCGGATCAGGTGCGTGTCATCCAGCGTAATCATATGTTGGATGACTCTGTGCTTGATCGACTACGCCTTGAGTCACGAATATATCTTGTCCCGCCTGTCGCAGCAGTGGATGCGGTCGTTTTGCAGCCGCAAAATTTAGGTAGTGGCATGCCGCGATCGCCCAGCGCTGATGTGATGGATGATGGTGAGGCTATATCTGTGAGTACCCAGTGTAATGATAAATTGAGGAGTGCTTTGGAGTGTGCGTTTCAGGAATATCGCTCTACACCGCCTGAACTTAGGCCACGACTGCCGCGTTTGCCCATGCACAAGAAAAATAGAGCACTGGTGTGTGCTCTGGATTCGCTGCTGTCAAGGTATTTTGATGGCAGCGAAGACCTCGCTGATACCCACTCAATATTGTACTGCGCAGCTGTAGCAGCGTGTTGTGTGGCTCACGTCAAATTTCCCAACAGTGACGGAACCACACGACCTAAACCTGCTGTACCAGCGTGGCAGTGCAGAATTGAGCGTCGTATTGGTGTGGTTAGAGCACTCATCGGCAAGCTCATCTGCTTCAGGGAGGGCAATACACGCCCTAGAGTGACGCGCTTTGTGAGGCGGGCGTTTGCGGGGACTGACATTAGTCCCCAAGATTTTATAGCCCACATCACAGAGCGTATCGACTTCCTGAAGCAGAAGATCTTTGCATGGGCAAACCGTATTCGTCGACACAAGCGAAGAGTGGAGCGCTATACTCTGAATCGCACATTCCAGAGCGATGAGAGGTGGGTGTATAGGGCTTGGGAACGACCAGACCAAGGTGTGATTGACACACGCCTTCCGGATGATGATGCTATGAGTTCATTCTGTGCTGCGCCAGAATGAACTCATAGCATCTGGTCGGTGCCTGTCAGTCACACTGAGGGCGACTGGATTCGGGAGGTTGAGCGAACCTGTGATCTAATACCAGAAATGGGGGCTATTACCATCAGCCCCCAAGATGTAGCTTGTGCAGTTCGTCCATTACCTAACTGGAAATCTCCAGGTCCGGACGGGCTGCACAATTTTTGGATAAAATGGTTCCTTAGATCACATGTTCGCTTGGCATCCCAGTTCCAGAGAGCCTTAGAGTCTGGATCGTTACCCCGATTCCTAACAACTGGAGTCACCCACCTGCTCCATAAAGCAGGCAGTACCACGGAACCCAAGAATTATAGACCAATAACTTGTCTGCCCACGGTCTATAAAGTTCTTACATCCATTTTGAGAGCTAAAATTAATAATCATATTAATAATAATTCTATCATGTCTGCCTCTTAAAATGGACGCAGGAAAGGGTCTCGTGGTACCAAGGAGCTTCTCCTCATTGCTATGGCTATCAGTCAGCAGGTTCGTCGTTCTCGAAAGAATCTGTCGACATGTTGAATAGATTATAAGAAGGCCTACGACTCGGTGCCACATACATGGCTCATGAGGGTGCTGGAGTTGTACAAAGTAGATGCAACTCTGCGCACCTTCTTGGTGTCGTGTATGGGGCAATGGAGGACGGTCCTTCACTATCCAGGATGTCGACAGATCCGAGAGAGCGGCGAACCCATAAAGATCGAGCGAGGTATATTTCAAGGCGATAGTCTGAGTCCGCTGTGGTTCTGTTTGGCCCCGAACCCTTTAAGCACATTGTTGGAGAGTTCAGGGCTAGGCTATCGGTTGCGAGGAGGCGGCCAGGTCATATCTCATCTCCTTTACATGGATGATCTGAAACTCTTTGCCACTACCGATTTGCAACTGATGAAGCTACTGAAGGTAACAGAAACTTTCAGTAGCGCCATCAGGATGGAATTTGGAGTGGACAAATGTGCAGTCATGCATGTAAAGCGAGGGGAGATTGTGGAATCCCAACTCACGGACTCCATACACCTTAGGTCCCTCTCCACAACCGAAACTTACAAATATTTGGGTATGTCGGAAGCGTTAGGCATCAATGCTGCCGACATGAAACAGGCGTTGAGGGAGCGCTTCTTTGGCCGCCTGAATAAAGTACTAAATAGTGTTTTATCAGGCGGAAATAAGGTGCGCGCCTTCAACGGTTGGGTCATGCCGGTTCTGATGTACTCTTTCGGCATACTCAAATGGACTGAGACTGAACTAGACGTCTTGAATAGGAGGGTCCGCAGTCTACTGACCGCAAACCGGATGCATCACCCGCGGTCGTCGGTGATGAGGCTGTATATCCCGCGAAAGTGCGGTGGTCGAGGTTTCTTAAACGCTAAAACCCTTTACAACCGTGAGATATGCAGTCTCAGGGAGTATTTCCTATCGGCCACTGTGGGGATGCATCAGGATGTAGTTTCGGTGGACAAGGGCCTCACCCCGCTCTCCTTAGCGAGCGAGAACTGGCGCAAACCTGTGGTATTGGACACTAAAGACCGCAGGACTGTATGGCAGAGCAAGGAGCTTCACGGGCGCTTTTATCAGGTCCTACATGGGCCCGATGTAGATTTCCTGGCGTCCGTATCCTGGCTGCGTTTCGGTGACCTCTTTGGAGAAACCGAAGGTTTTGTCTGTGCGTGCAATAATGGACGAAGTTATGATGACTAAAAACTACCGGAAATATATTGTGAAGGACGGCACGGTTGACATATGTCGGGTACGGTGAATCCCAGAGAATCGATACGTCACATTATTTCTGGGTGTTCTAGTTTGGCTAACGGAGACTATTTGCACAGACACAATCTTGTAGCTAGGATTATTCATCAGCAACTTGCTCTGAAATACAGTCTTGTGGAATCGAAGGTGCCATACTACAGATATGCGCCCGACCCAGTTCTTGAGAATAGCCATATCACATTGTATTTATCATTATCACAGACAGTACTATTGTTGCCAATAAGCCTGACATTGTGGTAATAGATCGATTAGAGCGTCGGGCAATGATTGTTGATATAGCCGTTCCACATGACGAGAACCTCGTCAAAGCCGAGAAGGATAAGCAGACCAAATACCTTGACTTGGCTCGCGAGGTTGTCGACATGTGGGACATAGATTCAGCAGCCATTGTGCCGATAGTCGTGACGGCCAATGACGTAATAGCAAAGAGCCTCGATCAACACCTAAGGAGGCTCTCGCTAGGCAGCTGGATCAAGGGTCTGATACAGAAGGCGGTACTCCTGGACACGGCGCGCATTGTCCGGCGATTCCTCTCTCTGGAGCCCTGACCATCGGTAGCTTGGACCCTGTTCCCGATGCCGGTGGGCTACTATTTTATATTTTTAAATGTTATTTTTTTATATTAATATTTAAAAATGTAATTTATATGTATATTTAAAGAATAAATGGAATAATAATAAAAAAATATTGAGTCACAATTTATTAACAAATATGTAGGTTACGATACACATTACTAGCCTAGTTAACTATGAAGAACCAAATCGTTCTAATTCTTCCACTTACATTGTCATTTTAACACATAAGCCGTCGGCAGGCGCTAACTGAAAAACGGTAACATCCCTAACAGTTTGCACAAACAGAAGACCGTTATCGCCCACTTTATTTATACATGATAGGCATGGCTATTCTCATTTCGTGACCATTTCTATTGGGTGTAGGACCAGTGAAACATACTTTATTTGTGTTGCTACAAATGACCCAGAAGTTCTTTTAGTCAGTTTAGTATATGCGAAGAACGGAAAGAAGAAGCTACGTTTGTAATTATGGAGCCAGTAAAGTGGTGGTTAATTGTCTCAGCGTTAATAGTAGCGTCTGAAGCCATCAACATTAACAGATTGGACCAACATGAATTTGAACATGAAGATGAGTTTGATGAAGACGACGAACTCAATGAATATCAGCCAGGACATCAAAATGCAACAGAACTCGGTGGAAGGAAGGGTAAAATATGTAAGTGTCATTTAGCATTTTATTTTATTCCTACTATGTGCACTTACTGCGCCAGTTTTCGTAAAATTTTACTCTTGCTACGCGAACTCCTAAGACCTATTTTCTAAATTGGCATAACATTTGCGTCATCAAGAGCAGCTGTGCGATTTTCAATTATTACTTTTCCTTTTTAACTGCGTACAACTGGTGTATGTTAGTCATATACTTACTTAGCGCCTGCTTCACTATGGTGCCGATTCTCTTGTCCACAAACTAACGTAAATTTAAGTTATGTGCATCTTTCTCTTTCCATTTAATTAAGAAAAGGACAGAAGATAAAATATTAGTTAAGTCCTGTAAAATTTAGACACTCCATAGATAATTTAGACGCGATTTCAAAACATGGCGTCTAAATAAACGTCAATTTTCTTCCGGCGCTGTCTAATTTGACAGGATTAAACTAAAATGTATCTTCTGTCCTTTTCTTTATGAAATGAAAAGAGAAAGATGCATTTAACTAAAATTTACGTTAGTTTGTGGACAAGAGAATCGGCACCGTTCTTCTAAAATGTTCTGATTAAAATAAATGGCAGATAAATTCATACAAATTCTGTTTCATTTATTTATTTATCTGGTAGTTAGTCTATTTCGAGGTGGTGATACAGGCCCTTAATGTTGTATACCTAATTATAGTCTAATCTTTGTGTGCAACTTACCTAGTTCTCATTATTTCCATGTAGAACAACACTTCGGTTTCAGATGCACACAAATCTCAATATTTTTTAATACGGCTTTTTTTGTAAATATTTAGAAACCTAGCCTTGACGATCTTCGCATTTAACTATTTCAACCTAAGTAGGTTGGACTAATAAACTTAATTGAGTAGTGATCAGTATTACTGATCTGACGATAAGCCTTTTTAAAATAAGTATACCAAAGGCAGAAGAAAAAATATGGAGTAGGTACATAATCGGCCTTTGGGGACCCAAAGGGCGATTAGATATAGGTAATCCATAATATAATAATGGATTCGGAATGTTGATGGGGCTGACCCGCTTCTGCAGTGTATCTGGAATGCTCACCCGTGGACAAGTAGATGGCTGTCATGCCATCACGGGATTAAAGTACGGACCAAACTTCCACAGTCATAAGACTGCAGGGAGATACGATTTTCCACTATTAAAATTGCTAACAATCTTATCTTGTTTCTAAAGAATGATTTTTTTTTACATAGATCCATAAATGATTCTTTGCTTGCTATAAATAATAATAATAAATAAATATCATAGGACATCTTACACACGGCCATCTGATCCCAAGCTAAGCAGAGCTTGTGTTATGGTAATCAGACAACTGATATACATACTTATATAATTTTTAAATACATACATATTATAGAAAAATAACACCCAGACACAGAACAAACAATTATGCTCATCAGACAAGGTTTGTCCTGGGTGGTAATCGAACATGTAACTCGTGCAAATTTTTATTCTATTAAAATTGAAAACCTATTACCTTACTAGATTATTAGGCAGATACATTTTATATTGCTTGCGACTTACGTGACAACTTAGGTAAAACATCGTATGCCTTCACAAACATTACAATGGCGCTAATTCTCTTGTACACAAACTTCTCTAAATTTAAGATAAGTGCATCTCTCTCTTTCCATTTCTTAAAGAAAAGGTCAGAAGATACATTTTAGTTTAATCCTGTCAAATTAGACTGCGCCTGACGAAAATTGACGTATATTTAGACGCCATGTTTTTAAATCGCGTCTAAATTATCTATGGAGTGTCTAAATTTGACAGGACTTAACTAATATTTTATCCTCTGTCCTTTTCTTAATGAAACGGAAAGACAGAGATGCACTTAACTTAAATTTAGTGAAGTTTGTGTACAAGAGAATCGGCACCAATATCAACAATTATTTAAACTTTAAAACTGAAAATAAATGTTTTTATCATTCAAATGTATGTGTGTAATGTTAATATTTAGTGTTTGTATGTCGTAGAAACGAAAAAACCCTATTGCCACAACTCTTTCCAAGTTCCAACTGTCGTTCTAAAGGTTCTGTTTCATTTCAGTATTTCCTTTCGTGAGCATCGTTCGGTTCGCAAACACTGAGTGTTCTACGGGCAACTCTATGAACGGCACCTGTCTCGCGCGGAGAGAATGCAACAACCTCAACGGTTCCATAACCGGGACCTGTGCCACGAGGAGAGGTCGATGCTGCGTCGGTAAGTTCAAGAACAATGTAGAAACTAGCTGATTCATGGTTATAGTATGGTACGTTCTGCGTGGGCGTACGCAGGGGAAGCATACCCTGCTTCCTCCTTAAAAATTTTAAAATAAAAAGACTCGACCTAAAAATTCTGACTTCGCCCTCCCCTAGCCAAAAGCTAGGTACACCCATGACGGTTAATATGTATAAAATTTTGTAGTTTAACCTTAAGAAACAACGGGTTAATTTAGCTATGGTTCTATGTAAACGGTTTTTGTGGTTTTCTCCCTATATTCCAGTGACTCGTACTTGCGGTGCCACTACGAATGTGAACAACACGTACTTCACGAGCCCCGGCTACCCGGCAGCGTACGCCGGCGGGCCGGCCTGCTCCATGATTGTGAACCGTTGCAATTCCAATATATGCCAGGTGAGACGACTTTTATCATAGGTATCTATACTTTATATAAAAACTAGCTTTTGCCCGCGGCTTCGCTCGCGTTAGAAAGAGACAAAAAGTAGCCTATGTTACTCTCCATCCCTTCAACTATCTCCACTCAAAAAATCACGTCAATTCATCGCTCCGTTTTGCCGTGAAAGAAAGACAAACAGACAGACAGACAGACAGACAGACAGACACACTTTCCCATTTATAATATTAGTATGGATAACACCCATAATTTGGATTAGCTTAACCTTTCGACGACCAAGTGACAGCCGGCTTCCGAGCTGCTTTTGTCTCGAAACACGTGTGTTCGAAGGTTTAAAATCGCTTTCAAAGTATCATCCTGAGCTGACTGATCCAGTAAACTCATTTTGTTTGACAACCCACGTGAAATCTTGATAATCTTAGGAGATATCAATTTGACATCCTGATTGTCGGGTAACTTCTATAATGTGCTTATAGTACTTTAGTTCTGATCAAGCAAGCTTAACTTAATTTTACATTTCCTTTGAATAACTAACAAGAGCTTGTAACGACTAATGTAGATAGCAAACACATGTCTGACATCCTAACATTATTTAAATATGCAGCTCCGCATCGACTTTCTGGACCTGGTACTAGCTCAACCTGACGGCGACGGCAACTGCGTCACCGATTCCATATCAGTGACAGGAGGAAACACCATCGTCCCCCTACTCTGTGGGGACCTCACTGGACAGTCCATATTTGTGGACTTTAACGGAAACACCGCCATTACGATCATCATCAGTGCCACGTTAGCGACTACTTTCGCGAGGAGGTGGAACATCAAACTGGTCCAGCTTGGATGTGACTGTCCTGGAATAGGTAAGTGATTATTGTTATACACGGTTCACTGCTATTCATTTTTTTAATTAACTCTGGACAATGTAGTAGTTTACATGTTTGTAATCCTAAGCTAAGGATGTCTTGTATTCGGTACTCTCTGCATGAACTGTGCTTGTCTCTTATAAATAAATAAATAAGTGACTATGCTTTCTTCGCCGTTTAACAAGTATTTAATAGTTCACTGGTGCTGATTCCCTTGTTCACAAACTTAACTAAATTTCAGTTAAATGCATCTTTCTTTTTCCATTTCTTAAAGAAAAGGACAGAAGATACATTTCAGTTTAATATTATATTTCATCTTCTGTCCTTTTCTTAATTAAATGGAAAGAGAAAGATGCACTTAACTTAAATTTACGTTAGTTTGTGAATAAGAGAATCGGCACCACTGTAAAATCTCGTATTAAGGATTGTCAGAGACAGAATGTCTGACCTACCCGAGTGGTATTGTGTCAATTAGTAACTGGGATATTATCATAAGTAAAACATTTTTAATTATAATATCATTGCTGGGATATAAAAAATGCAGTCGGTTCACCTTAATCACCGCTTAGACTGGAAGCCGCTATTGTACAAGAATGCAACCTAAGATATAAAAAAATGTATTTGCAGCACCAAACGGCTGTCTGCAATACTATACTGGCATAACGGGAAGGATCAACAGCTTCAACTATGGAACGGCTGCCAACACAGTCCTCAGCGCCTCACTGGTCACCGGTACCCGGCAGATCGTCAACTTGAACTACGGCATTTGTATAAGAATGGAAGCAGGTTACTGTGCTATACAGTATGCACAGGTGAGACGTTATGAAAAAACAATTTTCCCAAAAAAAAATTGCGGTATGACAACAAAAATTTCGAAAGTTAGTGGCAATCGACCGACTGATGAGAATTCCACGACTTCCGATTTTTTTTTGTTTTTGCTTTGAAGTCAGTTATTATTTTTTGGAACAGAGGTTTTTATTTTTTACTTTCTAGTGCGGAGTCCTAATGTCTGACTGCGTAGTGCTAATCTAATCCATTTATAGGTTGATCATAAAACCAGTATTATTTTCGCTGCATGCTTGATTCGTTATCAATAATACCAAATTCAGTAAATAAGTATGTCTATAATATTCGAGGAATTCCCTCAATTCGTTATGAATATCTGATCTGCTCAGCACTGCACCCTACTCCGCTCTACTACAGTGGAAATACTCGCCACATTTTACTGCTCTTCTCCGGTGAACTTCGCCTAACTCGGCGGCGTCAGCGGAAACTCACCCTTACCCGCCTTCAAAAAGACAAAAAAAAACATACAGTGGAATTGAGAACCTCCTCCTTTTTAAAGTCGGTTGAAAACTTAGCAAATACACGAACTTGACCAGTTATAATCAGGCTAGCAGCAGACAAAAACTGGACCAATAGACCAATATAATAATGGGTTAACAAACCCTGGTTTTTCACATTAGGTTGCAGGCGACGCGTTTTCCTTCACGGTGACTGGTGATGTAGAAGGTGCTGACAACACGGTACTCGGCACAGCACTGGGAGCTGTGAACGGAGCCAACTGCCTTACAGACTTCGTGGTGATCCCCAATCCCACTGTGGTGGGCACGGGCCTGGCTGCAGGCACCGACCGGTTCTGTGGTCTCGGCTTTGTTACAGTGCAAAGTAAGTACAACTTTTATTGTCTTTTACTTGTGTAAAACATGATCTTTCCATAATACGTAATTATATACAATAAGTAATTACGTATAGGCATTTATATTAATTTCATAAAGACTTGCCGTTATACTTCACCGATAAGTGCGTACCTATGTATAGTGTTATTGCATTGTTTGATTCTACGGGTTAACCGTCGGCGTCGTCGACTCGGTCGCAGGTATTATGTATAATCTGCCATAATACCTCGGCATTTTATATAATGAGGTTGTCTACTTTTTAAATCCATAATATCAGCGATTCCATTTTATTTCCATTCCATACATAGCAGGAGACTTACTAGCAGTACCTATGTAACGTAGTGATTTGGCTTATGTAAATATATCATATGAAAAAGTATCTTAAATCTATTTAATTTGTTCCTCAGCCGGTGCGAAACCATTCGTTCTGTACGTTGTGACGAACGGCGACGAAGGAGCGACGGCAGTCAGTCCACCAGACATCGCCAATCGAGGATTCTCATTGGCGTATACTCAAATTGCTTGCTGAATCGTGGAGGGCCTACGACCAAACCTTATATCTATTAATATAAGATTCTTAAATGCCAACATGGCACGTGTCTCTTAAAATGTATAAAGATAGGTAGGCAGTATATGTTTATTTATAACTATTGGTTGAGGTATAAAGAGCAAAAGGCTGATTTGAAAAGAAGACTTCAACTGGATGGTTCTATAAATCTAGTTATCGTTTTCTTTTCGAAATATCTTAGGTACTTAAATATTTTTTTATGATGTGAACATAAGTAAGGATATTGCTACAGATTTGAATAATAATAAATGAATATTACACACAAAGCAGAAAGAAATTCTTAGTAGAAACGTTGTTTGTGCACAAACTTAATTTTGACGTTAACGATGATTTAAAAAAATATACGATCCTCGCAAACTTTTCCCAAACCACTGCAACTTTTGAAATCCAGATTATATAGGGTGACTGGTTATTAGTGTACGATACTTAAACACGTGATTGTGCTCATGATAACAAACAATTTTTATTATAAGAGCAAAGCCGAAATCGCGAAAAAAATATCAGCTGTTACATTAGGCAAACTTAAATGTACAGCTGTATTTTTTTTGCGGTTTCAGGTTATAGGTTTTTCAATATAGGTGTTCACGGTGACGAGACATCACAGCGACACAATGAAACGCATCAACTGCCTTGGATCCCGCAACGAAAGCTCTTCTGAACTAAACGTGATGGGTGATGTTTCATACACGTATGTTTTACAATATATTATGTGTAAGTACATAAAAGGATGTATTTATATTACCTAATATTACCTATAAGAAATTATTATGAAAAATATATTTCCTCCGGCCTCAAGGCGAAAGGTCGCGGGCTGCGCGTTTTTCCGACCGCTGAAAAAGGGAATAAATGTTTTAGATATTTTACAGGCATTTCGTATGAATCCCGTTTACATGATCCTGGTATTTTGTATACGGCGTAAACGCTTGCCTATATATTTATTTATTTAAGCTTTTATTCGCTTTTATTCTTCTATTCAAGCGTACATCTGCGGTGACTTTCAAAATTATCTGTCGATGGAAGCCTTTAGGAAAACAATTTGACAGGTAGGGTGCAACCAAATGTTTGGCGTGAAAACGCGGTTATAGCGGTAGCGAAGATCTGAATACATAGACAAAAAAAAACAATAATATAACAAATAAATAAAAGTAGTTTTAATAACATTTCTAACTAAAAAATAAAATCACATATTAGCGTATCGTCTTCTAATATTTAAAACAGGCATGAAACTTCTACATCTCGTGAACTGGTGCTGATAGCTACAAGTAATTAGGCATTTTGTCAATGGCTTAAAACTTTAAAATTAATTGAAACATTTCACATTGTTATTTAACATGGAAGGCACAGAATCTATACCAACAAAGTATAAATTTATTTTTATAACAAACAGGATGTGTTTACAAGTTTTAAGAAGAGATCATTTGCGATTGAACTGCTAGGAACTAAATTCTGTGTTAATAACACTATATTTTATTGGGTCTACGGGTCTGTGTCTAAATAACTATATACTTACATTTAGTTTTCAGAGGATATGAAAAATGCTAATGTTGTAGAAAGAATTAAACACACTTATGATAATCAGGTATTTTTAGAGTTTCTTACATTTCGTTCATATGCGTCGTACGAGTGATGATTATGTAACACTAAAATCTCAATAGCGTGCATAGCTGTAGCATGCAACGATGTATAGGTATATCAGCTCACCTATGTTTACGTAGTACAAGGCCACGGCCGGCAGTCGGTGTAGCTGTACCTACACAACTCTGGCGTTTTTGCCGTCAGGCAGTATGTGCTCAGTTATAAATTACTTTACCATATACCATAATCTAGACATTTGGGAATTTGGGTTTGATAATAATAATAATTCATAGTAAAGAAATCTCAATGTTTCGTTAAATCCTAAAAATCGTTTAGTATGGGCTATACCTAAGCGAGAGCCGTTGCTTTGGAGATTATCAGCGGCACAATCAATGTGGCATAGGTTTTAAGGACTACGCACACTTATTTGAATTTTGTACTTTAAGACTAGAGAGAAAGAGACTACTATCTCTGAGTTTGTTTCGACGTTTCTTCTCAGAGGTAGTCTGTTCGGAAATACCGACTACAGCTAGTTAAAAAAAAAATTACGTGTAAAAGTGATTCTGATATCCTACTTGGATAATAAATAATTTCATTTTATTCAGCTAATGTTCATAGAAAACAACGATTTTGAATGAACACGCGTACGCGTCCGATCAGGGTTCCGCGTCTATTCAGTTTGTCGGCATTTTTCGACCTTTACGATACTGAACGCGGCTGATAGAAGCCAAACAGTGTAAATGCGACCAAAATTGTTCAGCGAATGTAGATGAATCATTGATGAATACATATGTGCGTAGTCCCTAGGAGTTCAATTTCTGCAATCGATATTAAGGCTGGTTTTAGTGTCATGCGTACCGTCAGTACGAATCGCTCCGCGTAGACATATCTCATAGACATATCGAGGGGCCCGTACGGACGATCGTTCGTATTACTCTAAAACGCTCCCTGAACCATGTATAGACAATGTCTACGCGGAGCGATCCGTACTGACGGACGCATGACACTAAAACCAGCCTAAAATTCCATTCCAACGGTAGATCATACCACATACCTACTGAATTAACATTTAAACGATATCTAAATATAAATAGTAAATCTTTTATATCATTTAAACCATATCTGAGTGTAAATAGTTAATATTTTTAACAATTAATATTCACAACTACCATATTGGATATCGATCCCTACTCTTCATAAACACAGTGTCACCTACTGTCATCACAATATTATGTATATCCTCTAAATTATACATATGCCTAAATTATGGTGTTTTAAAGAATGTTACAGGAACTATGGAATTAATTAAGATGCGTAATACTTGAGATAATTTAAACAGCTAAAGTCGTGTATGTCAGTTTATATTGTATCCCAAAATTCGACAGGATTTGTAGACAATCTATCGATTGTAGGATTTTTCTTGATTGTACTTATGTATCGCGACTTGGGCTTATTCTTAACAATCATAATTCACAAATAATACACTGGTGACACAACTGAGCCGTAACACAACAGAATATTATGTCCAAAATAATCTGTAACGATATTCCGAAGTGTTAACCTAGTCCCTGACCTAGTAGTCCAGTCATTTCAAATTTTATCTACGGAAAAAAATCCTAGTGAGTTGTTTTTTGTATATGCTTTAATATGTATACGTATATGATGTCCGGCTGTCGCGCTGCTATTGTCTTTCTATTGTATCTAGAATCACGTGTGTTCGAAGGTGAGGTCACGTGTGTTAATATCGTGCCCGCTATAAAAGTTACAAAGGTCACGAAAATCAGTTTTTACCAAATATCTCGCGACCTATTGCTTGGAGGTCAATAGAGGTCACTATAAAAATTTGTGTCGCGAAATTATCTTCAAAACATGCCTCTTTATTTTTTCTGTAAAATATTTTTTTTTAGAGTAGTGTGCATCTTCAGGAATACAAGGCGCGTTTTTTAAACATGGTTTTTCAGTAATAAACGTTTTTTTTTAATCAAACAATAAACTATTTTTTTCGTGAATACTGAAAAATGCGGAAAATATTAACTTTAATAGGTAGTTTTATTTTTAAGGCAGGTGTATGCAAAAGTTCAGATCACTAGGAATTCTTCAGCTGATTGGGACTTAAACTGCTTGAAATGACTGGACTATGGCTGTTTAAATTAAAATTTCAACGACAGTATAGTTGAACTCGCTCATCAACACCAAAACACGAATATTAAAGCAATTACATACGGCGAAGTTTTGCAGCGATCCTAGCGCAAACTAAAGTTGCCTACTTTACTTTTTAAGTTTCTTGAGATCGCCACGGACACGCCGCATCTGGGGCCCTAGTCTGCTATTACAATCGTGTCTCAATGATCGTTTTTTGACGTGTAACGTCAAACTTTTGACACATTTCCCATACAAAAACTGTCAAAGTTGTCAAATGCCGATGACTGGTCATTAAGACACGATTGTAATAGCAGACTAGGGCCCCAGGTCGCCGCACATAACCGCCAATAATTGTAGATGTCTAAGCATGCACAGCAATAACTTTACCCATTCTTCCCTGTATGGCATTCTTAGTATCGTAGTACCACTTCGCGACTGTCGTGTTGTCCTTCAAGTCTTGGAAGGCCTGACAGCCTTCAATGCTGCTGAGGACTCCATACACCGAGATATCTGCCAGACCGGGCTTATCACCACCGAGGAAGTTATTTCCTTTCTTTTCGACGGCTGCCATCCATTCGTTGACCGCGTCATAGAGAGACTCACGAGGATCGTCCTTTAGCTTGTGTCTGAAAGTAATTATGTATACATAATTATAGTAAAGTCGTAACGAACATATTGAAGGAGGCTATTCAGTAGGTATTCAATTGGTAAAAAGGTAAAGATACATTCTGATTCATCAAGGCTGCATGCGTCGACATGGTTGTTATATTAATGTACCTACGATTGTAGTTTCTTAATAACACTTACGTATTTCAAAGTATAATATAACATGCATTTTTATACCACAGTATAACTTATTGCAACCCTTTTTAACTCTGGCAGAACCAGCCTAACATAAAACGAGGCATTACCTGGCCTTCAACCTCTTCGAAATCAAATACATGGCGGCGGCTCCAACGTAGACCATGAGGGTGCACTCCCAGGCAGGGAAGAACTGCCTCCAGCTGCCAGCCTGCTCGAACCATTGGAAAGTCTGTAGAGCTTCGCCGGCAGTCCTGTACACGTTCGGGGATAGCGTGTTGACGAGGCTCCGGTCCGCCCATTGACGCCATTGCCTCTCTTCGCTGTAAGGCAAAGTTACTTTAAAGATTTGTTCTTTGTGCTTTAAAGAAGTTCAGTGATTGGATTTTTTTTTTGAGGATGGGAAATATCTATAATCGCTCAATGGTGTGCCCGACTGAGTTATTATAATACGGCTAGCTTATGCCCGCGGCTTCGCCTGCGTGAATGTCGATACTTTTATCCCCTATTTTATCCCCTTAGGGGTGGAATATATCAAAATCCTTTCTTAGCGTATGCCAACGTCATAACATCTACCTGCATGCCAAATTACAGCCCGATCCGTCCAGTGGTTTGGGCTGTGCGTTGATAGATCACTATGCCAGTCAGTCAGTCACCTTTGAGTTATATATATTTAGATTAAATGTTAATCGAAGCGGCAGACGTCAGTTAATTGCATCCGAATCATACTAGATAGAGCAGTAGAGCAGCGTACTTTGCAGGACGGCTGATAGCAAGTGGTTGAGAGTTGCAGAGTCTCGAAGAAAATTGCGTAAAATTGGGATTTGAGAGTCCAGCTGCAGACTGCTTTAAGGTCATAGCTCATAAGAGCCACCCGGCACTAACTCCGCACCGACTTGCTTTCTGCGGCTAGTATTCTTTATATGGATTTGTATGGGCATGCGCTCACTTTATCAACTCCGTAGCGTCACCGGATCGCCTCGGTTATAAGCCCTTCGCGCGCGGTCGGCGGGTGGGCCACTCGGTGACAACTCGCTGCTCGAATGCCTGATTTGCATTGACAACGCGCGCTGCCCGCGATTAATTATTAACAGACTACTCGAAAATTCGTGGACCAAGCGGCGTCAACTCGTTGACGCCTCGGCGTTCACTCGTTGACCGCGGGTGGCCTACTGGTAGACCGCGGGTGGTCCACCCATCGACAACGAGTTGACGCCGTGCGTCGAGGCGGTGCGGGGTGGCTGCCGGGTGGCTCTAAAGAGCTTATGACCTTTAAACTGAAAATCATGTATGACCTTTAAACTGATAATCATTAGTGCCAGCTAGACAAGAGCTTGTATGAAGAGCTTGCTACTCCTTTAGCTACATTTTAGAATTTAAGAACCATTACTGTTATAACGGATAATAAAATTCTACATAAGTTTTTATTGTATTTGTTTCGACATGTTAACAAATTAGGACTACACGGCAAAGTTTACACAACACTGAAAACGTGAAAGCAATGGAGCATAAATGTGAGAATGTGTGTGTAGTTCGAGTTTCTCCCGCGACCGTAACAGAATGGATAAGGGAGGCGAAAGAGGAGGCACGGCCCCCTTTTTCTCCCTTACCACTCGCCGATCATAAGAGCATTTCTCTTTTTTTTTGCCATTACACATTTGTTGAATGTCCCATGACTTTGTAGATAAATAACTTAGGTGTAATCTATAAATTACTGATACTTTTTTACTTAGAAACACTACTGTTAGTTAAATTAACTGAAAATATTTTAGCAAATAATAAATACATAGTTACTAAAATAAAAATCAAATAAATATAAACTGTCGAAAATTGCAATGTATGAAAATTCGTATGTCCCAATCTACCATTCGCAATTTCAAAGTTAAATATTTTGATATAGTTCAAAGAAACTTTACTGAGATTTTGATTATAAATCGTATTACAAGGTAAAAGGGTTCACGTAGTATTTCTTTTTTTGGTAATTTGGTTAAAATTTTACGGTTATTAATGAATTTTAAATATGTCCCAGAGAAAGTTCCAAAAATGGATTTCCATGTTTGTTACCCATTTTAGACATGTGAAATATTAAAAACATCAATTTAGTTACATTTTTTTTAAACTAGCAACTACGTAGATGTCATTAAATGCCGCCATATTGATGTATCGCGTCAGTTGTTGTTCCGAAGCTTGAAGTGTGTACACGTAGTAGTTGTAGAGCGAATCTCATTCCGGCTTTTGTTATTGCTGTTTCAAGGTAAGTTGACAATATTTACCCACTGTTTTTATCATAGTGCAATAGTAATTAGCTTCGGATAAAATAGAGTGTATAACAATAGACGTTACTGCAATTTTAACTACCACAACAATATTTTGATAAAATCAAACACTTGTTTCGTTACTTCGTTTTTTGTTACTTTGGGGTAGTAACGTATAAGCGGAAAAATTAAGTAACAAAAACGGAATTATAAAGCTATGTTTACAATTTAACAGCACAAAAAAATGCCACTAGCTCCGGCAGAAAAAATGAAGCGATATAGAGATAAATTAAAACAGAACCGGGATAAGTCAGAAGGAATAATAAAGAAAAATTTAAAAAGAATAATTTAATTAAAATATAAATATAAAAAAAAAATCGGAAATGACTGAAACAGAACAAAAACACGCCATGCTTAAAAAATATATTTTTTGGTTCGTGACTTTTCGCCGTAGTCGGGTAAAAATAACCATTGTAGACCCAACTTTATGTTTTTTATTTTGTTACTAATTACTCCTTTTTTGTTACTGTCCCAAAAATCTCTCGTCTTTAAACTCACTTTTTGGAATTATTTATTCAATATAAATTAACATTACTTGTACAAAATATCAATTTTGCTAAACATTTTTATAAAAAATAAGCAAAATCTTTCAATTTTGTATATTTTTCATATAATCAAAACTTTAAATTTACTTTATGTCAAAAGTAACAAAAAAAATGTTAAAGCATTCATATTGGAAATATTTTGTCACTATTCTTAGTAGCTCTTTGCGATGATTTTATTAAACTTATCATGAATTTTATGAAACATAACATTTTAGCCACAGAATTCGCGACTTTGAAGTTTTTTTTACCAATTAAGGAGTAACAAAATAAGAACGCTTAGCCTACCTTCATTTGATTTTTTATAATTTTAATGCAAAAATCTTAAATTAAATATAATTCCCATAGAAAAGTTAAAATACTCATAAAATAACCTATCTGATTTCATGACCAAAAAAGCGATTTACTGATATTTTTATAATTGGCGATTTTTTGAAAATGTGGCAAAAAATAAGAGAAACGCTCATAACATATTTGATTATTGTCCTTGAATAGTCCATAAACTACAATGTGATGAGTCTTTGTATTTTTTTTTTAATATTTTTCTTTTAATGTCAGCCGAATACATAGCTAATTGACACAATTTATTGTCATCTTTTTATGTACTTCCTACTTCTGTTTTTCTTTACATGACTTGTCATAAACTAAAATGCCAGTAATCAAATATCAACAGATTTACAGAGAGGCACGGGTGTGTGAGACAAGCTACTGAAGAAATATTTCTTATGGAAATCTCAATAGCATTTTACTCGAGTCAGGAATCGACCCTATATACGGATTGATAGCTCCGCGCTTTCCAAGAACATTGCAAGTCACATTTGGCTTTCAAGATGGGACCTCTATTGAGGTTATTTTATTACAAGTTATGAATCCATCATTTTAAATTTTATTTTTATTGTTAATGTATTTCTGACGCGGCGGGAACCACTGGTAAAAGCAGAATTTATAAGGCTGCTACAAGCACAATAACTTCAGTATCCGAATTATCTATCACTTAGTAATCGAGACTATGGTTTATGATAGGTTCTAGACAAAGTCGCGAGGTTAAAATAATCAAAAGTTGTTTAGCATTCTGATATCTATACCTATTACAGTCAGTCGGCAAAATTTTAAGCTATAACAACACAACGGCCTCGGTTGTCGCCACTGCGATAAGTTTTAATTACTTACATTTCCAGAGCTCTCTCCTTTTCATCGGGCACATTAGCTTGATGCATAATGAAATACTTGTTCGCGATGTCTGTAGTGTCTTTTCCCGCATCGTTGACGAACTTCGTAACTGGATAGAACTTGATGATCTCCCGCAAGTCGGTCGATTTATCTTTTAAGTACGTTTCAAGGACGGAGATTATGGCGGTGCTGTCCAGTAGTTGCTGAAATACGATTTGTATATTTAACTACGTGAGGACAATATTTTTATTGTTATTAACTTTCCTCTTGCTATAATATAAAAGGTATAGGTATAAGTACAAAATAAAATGAAACGATCCTCTTGCCTTATTCAGAATTGGCGCAAGTGTTGACGAAATCCAATTAATAAAACGGGCCTATGTACTAAATAACAAGGGAGGACAAAACGAAAAGAACATTATGTTTTTATATTACCCTGTATTCACTCGTAAATCGGGCAAACGTAAACGATATTTGTTATGTTAGAGAAATCTAATTGAATCTGCAAATCCCTATAGGTTCACACAAAAATGCGGCATAAAACGATTTATTAAATTTAAGTCCAGTAATAAATATTAAGTTCTTTTAAAAGTGAGTCAATTAATTTGATTTTTTAAAGCGGTTCGTGGTTAAAACTTGAGAACTGCTGTGTTACAAACAGGGACACTATGTTAGAAATCATAGTTAACCTATTTTTAGTTTTTCTATTCACCTGGTATCCTCCGTCAACTTTGGCAAGAACTATGGGCACTTTCTTGTACCCAGACCACTTGATGGCTTGGCGAAGGACGGCGTCTACTTCTACTATCTCATAGTTGATGCCACGCGCATCCAAGTATGCTCGCACTTTACAGCAGAACGGACAGGTCCGATATTGAAACAGCGTAAGCTGCAGGTTACTCGTATCCGCATCATTTATTATCTAGAAACAAATTACAATAAGTCACATTACTTTATCACTCTAAACAAGACTGGGTTTCACATACTGTTAAATGTTAATATTGTACATTTACAAAAATAAGTCCAGCTAAAGACCTTAAAAGTAAAACACTTAACACATTTAACCTACGAACAAATAACAAACCCCGAGCTGTCAGTCAAACGCATTGCTAATAAAAAGCCCAGGCGTCAAACAACTTCAGTATCAGTATATACAAGAGAACAAAGAATACAAATAAAAAAAATTGCTCTTATCTTTGAAACCATTGTAAGTATATTGTTGCCATTTAAAATAAGTCTTTATATAATAAGCATAAAGTCTATTTCGTTAAATAGAAAATAACGTTATAACGATGTCGTTATTTTGGCCGTTGTTTTTCTTATTATATTCTTCGACCACACGTGATTCGAAACACAATAGAGAGACAATAGCAACCCGACAGTCAGCTGTCGTTTGGTCGTCGAAAGATTATAACTGAAATTTAAACAGTCGCAAAAACCAGAAAATAAAGAACGTTTCAAAAATGATTATACAATATACATAGCTATATGTAACATAACTACCTAATTATAAACTTAAAACCGTTACTTTAACATGTCAATATTTAACACTAATTTATAGTTCGCGTCACGTAAGCTTGCCCCTCAGAAGTTAGGCTTTTGTGACGACCGCGCAGGTACAATCACGTACAAAAGCGTTACGTTCGGTGTTTTTTTTTTTTGTTTTATTACAGAATCGAATTAAGTTGTAAACATTGCGATTGAAAACTGCTTCTAAACGGGCAATATTTTACTGTATTTATAATAGCAGTTACTAGTTTGATTTATGTTGTGGCGGTGAAAATAAAATAATTAAAAACCATAACAAAGTTTAACAGTTTTGGCAACAACAGCACTTTCGCATTGAGCAAGCAGGACAGAAGTAAGCATCGAACGTATGCGAGTGACAGAGACGCCATTACAAGCGCCATCTTTCAAAAACCGCGCATGCGCGGTGCACGTTTGGTTGTAAAATCGACTACTGCGCAGCCAATTGCGACGAACTTCAGAGGGGCAAGATTACGTGAATTTACTTTGACACTGGCAATGTTAAAAACGGTGCCAAAAGAAGAAAAAAAAAAAAAAAGATTACGTGACGCGAACTATACGCGAGCCGCCAGCATTAGGGCCTTTTCATTGTCATGCGGCTGCAGGGCAGGCGGCCATGTTTGGCGGCCCGCATGCGTGCCTGGCCTGCATACGAGCGGTTCTGCGTGCGGCACGCATGCGTGCCTGGCCCGCATACGAGCGGTTCTGCATGCGGCCCGCATGCGTGCCTGGCCCGCATACGAGCGGTTCTGCGTGCGGCCCGCATGACAATGAAAAGGCCTTTACAAATATAAATAACTATATGCACAGTAACTTCAACATTTGTTTATTGGTAGTACAAGTACTTAATTTTCGTTACATATTACAAAATCACACAAGTTAAATTAAGTTTGCGCCAGCTACCCATTTCTAAATGGGTTTAACATTAGCTTTCGGCTCTCATAGCATTTGCATCGGCACAGCAGTCTGATTTCAAAGTTAATTCGCAATTCCAAGTGTCAATAAAAACCTGTGAAAGACTATTGTAAAGATCTGTCATGAAAGTATGGGAAAGAAAGCATGCTGCGCAGGTCAAAAATAGCTGTGTATTAAATCCTACGCTATTTAAAAAAAAATGTAGTTCGCCAGTATTTGCGTCTCGGCTATCGCGCGTGATCTATCGACCCTACACAAAATTAAGTTTTTTATAAATTCCTATATTCGTAATAATTAAGTTAGGTATATAGTTTTGATTTAAAAGCATAAGTATATCATAACTTAAAACTTATAGATTTTGGGGTATAAACACCCGAAATATTTGTTCGATACAATTGCCAAAAATTACATAGCTTATATTCCAATATGTGCTTCGAAACAATTATCCAACATCGACCAAAAAACTGTACAAAACACGCTTAAGCTTCTCATTTAATCCACCTAACATTTTTTTCTAAAGCGCGCTTAATCTAAGTGGTTATAAACTTGACCTGTTTTTCAACCGCAACAAAAGTCCGTAGTAAGCCGGGTCTCATTTGCATTAAGATGTTGAGTAAAAAGTTTACGCTTCCTCCAGTAATCGGAAAAAATAGCGCGAATATATGTATTAAAGTCAACCCGATTATGTATATTTAACTAATAATATAACCTTTGGTACTAAATTAAAAACTAACAAAATAACTAACCGACGAATAAAACAATACCTATATCATATTCTTCGAAGGTGAGAGGGATACACGTTATGGGTTATAGACTTTTAAAAAAATTGCACAATAATCGATACCGATAACTGTGCACATGCGTGTACTCAGTTAGGAGCGATAAATTACGGTGTCATATACTGATGACCCAATAAACACATTTTCGCCAGCAAAAAAACCATTTAATACATTCTTATCAGCTAAAAGCATCTACAGGTGCACCTGTTCTTCGTCCGAAAACAATAACAGCCGGCGAGTTGTCAAACAAGAAGATCGCGGCACCGGAAAAACAAGGTATGAATAAACCATTTTTTTTTTGCCTCAACCTATTTTTCTGCCGTTCTTAAATCGGCTCTTTGATCCTCAAATAACATTATTTCGGGTTTTCCTTACCATTTAACACTTTTTGAATACTTAAATCGGCATAACATTGTCGAATCTTTTGCCCTTGAACATAACATTTTTATTGTGTTGTTGTATTTCCAAATTGGTTTGAGTTTTCGAGTAAAATAAACCATTAAAATAGATTATGATCACGATATGACGGGAATATCACAATAACAATTCATATTATATACAATTTCATCCTCAATAACTCCCTTTTATCTCGTCTCCAGATATAAAGACATACTTTGTTCATTCCAAAAAAAAATGTGATTTGTCCTAATTACTTAATAATTAGTAAGTTTAGACTATTTTATGAGAATTGCTGAACCTCTGTAACAATCATTAATATCATTCTATTCAGTGAGAACTGAAACAGTTTGAATATTTACGTTCCCCGAGTTCATCATAACTGAAGTGATTTTTACTACAGTGCCCTAAAGCTTATACACAGTGACCAAGAAAGGGATATTGTTGCTGATTAAAAGCAAAATACCACAACATTGCCTCCAATAACACCAACATTAGACAGAACTCATAGTTGAACAATATCATAATTGTATGTTTTTGTTAAATGTTCTATTTCTACTAAATCTAGTCAGTATAGTGTCATAGCAAGTAAAATATTCAATCTACAGTAATAAAATTTGGAGAAAATCTATAAATTAGCCAAATTACAATTGGTTTTATATACTAGCTATCTAGGAAAATGAGCACATCCTCACTTTAACGTTTCATCAACCATCTAATTGATTTTAACATTTGAATATACATCTGCATAAAAGAGATCAGTGTTATTCTTCCATGTTAAATACAGGTGCTCAGGCTGCATTCTGTTCAACTCAAAGCCGATCCTAACATAGTTGGGGAAAACCTAAGGAGATTATGTTGATTAACCTTTCTACGATCAAGCGACAGCCGGCTGTCGGGCTGCTATTGTCTTTCTATTGTCTCAAATCACGTGCGTTCGAAAGTTTGATGAGATCAGTGATCAATGCATATCACATATTATATTATATCATATCTATGTATATCATGCATTGGGTTCCTTACACCTACTACATCATCCTAGTGTTCTGATTGATGATTCTAGTTTAAAAAGAGATAAATATACTTAACCCTTAGAACGCATGCAGCGGAAAACAGGTTAAGTTAGTTACGGACGTAGAACTTAATGCGCTCGAGAAGTTAATTTAATCATTGTTATGTTGTAAGGCATATCGGACCATTATTTTCCCTGAATTGCAACATTTTGAAATGTTGCAATTACATTCTCAGACCAGGGTTCCTGCAAAGAACTGGGTTTGGAAGCAAGGCTTTTGGCCTTTACTGCCACTTCCAATAATATCTAAGTTACTAGACATTGGTATTAGTCCACATTATGAATAATAAATAGTTTGTACACGTCCCACACAGCCGTCTGATCCCCAGAGCTGAACTGATCCATAGATAAATTACACCCAGACACAAAACAAACAATCATGCTCATCACACAATGTTTGTCCTGGGTAGGAATTAAACCTGGACGACCACCAGTTAGCAGTCAGGGTCACCAACTGGCAGCCATACAATTAGGTCAATTTGTACGGAGATGGTGCCAAAATTTTATCTCTTGTTACCTAATCCACCCATAACAATATAGCCTATTAAGCATATGGCACTTGGTAGTGTAGATTTTTTTTAAAAATCCTGTTCTTTCTTAAGTCTGGACAAAGGCTTGCCTCCACTCCTTACATCTATCTGTTAAATTATATGTTCTTTTGGGAAGTATGCATTACATCCAGAGGACCCTTACAGACTACCATGTCTTACATACAAAGTCAAAATAATGATATTTGTATTTCAATGTTAGTCATACTGTTATCGACTAATAATATAAGTTATCTTGGGACAACTCACACATGGGCATCAGATCCTAAAACAGGCAGAGCCTTTACCACAACTGATAAATAATCACAGAACAAACAATCATGCTCATCACACAATGATTTGTCCTGGGTGGGAATTGAACCCCTGAGGGCCACTAACCACTAGGCTAGACCTAATAGAGGGTTAGTTTAAGTTAAATATTAAACCTTCCAACACATGTGATTCGAGACACAATAGAAGACAATAGCAGCCTGACAGCCGGCTGTCGATTGAGTCTTGATATTAAGTATTCTCACCCATAACTAATATAACACCACTGCCTCTCAATAAGAACTATTTTTGTCAGTTAGGACTGACCAGGTAAATCATAAACATCCTTTTACATATACACCATAGTCGGTGTTGAATGTCAGTTATATTACTTTAATGGTAACCATTACTATGAGATAAATTTCAAGAAAATATTATTTTATAGCCGTACCAAATTCCCACTTAAAACCATTAACCTTTCAACAGCCAACCGACAGCTGGCTGTCAGGCTGCTATTGTCTTTCGATTGTGTCTCAAAACATGTTTGTTCAAATGATTAATTGAACATAATGCTTAAATAAATAAACTCCTTTAGATATATAATTTTTTCCAAGATGCTTCAATTCTTTTTTTAAACTTGCTCTCCTTTTCATTACATAATCAATAATAATCATCAACTGTAATACCTAAAATAATTGCAAGATTCTGGAGACAAAATTAATAACTAATTGAAATGTTAATTTGAAAACATTTCATAATTCTTTATTTCTGTATTTCTCATTTTACTGCAATAAAAATCCTCTGACAAGCTCATTTTAGTGATATAGCACTTAATTTCAAAATGTTAGTTAAATCCATAAACCTAACCTAACAAGTTGAAGTTGAAATAAAGAGGTGTGTCAAAGGACTATCTATATATTTAGAATGTATGACAGATGTATTTTTTTAAAACTTGTTTTCAAATTATTTCTAGGTTATAAACTATTCAGATTTAAGTTTAATTGTTTTTCAATTACGAGCATACAATATGATCCGGTTATTTGTGATGTCTACACGATTATTACAAGCAAAGATTGGGAGGTAGCTCAAGTGTTACATAAAAGCTGAGGCTAGATAAATAACCATTTGTAGACTGATAAAAGTTTGCTTACTTTGTAATGAGCTTCGTACTTGGGAGCCTCCTTTAGAAAGGCATAATCCTCAGTCTCACCCGGTACGAATGTCTTTTTAACATTCACTTTATAATGCGTGTAACCTCCATAACCCGCACCGAGGAGGACACCGATACTAGCACTGACGAGGGTTAACTTTGATGTTGATTTTGGCAGCCGGCTTTTAGTAGAAAATAAGAATTTTGACAAATTCACATTCTCTCTAAGTGAAGGCAACACAACTTTCTGTAAGATTGTAAATGTCGGCCTCCACATTTTATTTCTAATTATTTTTAAGATCACATGGAAACAGACAACAGAGTTACGCTAAGTAGAAGTACTTTTGCTTGTGTGTGTGCAAAATTATAATTTGTCCTCGATCACCACATCCAATCACACTCGATTCTCCATGGTTTTTTGCCACAGATGTAAAATTTATACTAAAATTATAGAGATGCTATGACATTATTCGACTGTACATTACAATCGCATAACCCATCATATTAAGCGTTCTTTTTATATTTAATGCCGAAAAAAGTCATTTGTCTTTTGTATTTAATGCTTCGTGCTTAAAGCATCTGAGATAGAACTCAGATATTTAAAGCACGAATTTCGTACAAAAGTTGTTTCAAGAGGCATTATTACTTACGAGACATTGTATTTAGTGTGTACTGGGTTAATATTATTTCTGCTTTAAGAAGTAACAAAATATAAAAACATTACTTATTAAATATTTTAGTTCCTACTCTTTCCTGGTGAAAATATCATCCAGTGTATAGCGTTAATATAAAATATTTTTTCAGGTGTAAGGCGCCAACGACAACGTAATTAAAAATGGGAAAGGGGAGTCTGCAGAAATATTTATTGAGGGCACAGGAGAGGGCAGACGGGAAGGTGCCCAAAAAACGGAAGAAGCCCAAACAGAAGGAGCCGAATGAACAGTCAGAGGTTAATAATATTTGCATGAACTCTAAATGTTAGTGTACGAACTGAGTGAAGAGCGTGCAGCGTTGCGTGTGATAGTTAATGCTTATGTATAGGCATAGATACATATAATATTAGTAAATAAATATATATAATATTAGTAAATAATAAACCTATAAATAATTATAGTAAATAACAGTCTCAAATGTTACTTTTAAATTAAACGAACAGCCAACGTTCGAGCGGTAACAAATAAGTATGACTCATCACTAAGTTGTTTGTTACCGCCTATAAAAGCCCCTGCGCCGACCGATCTGGGTCATTCTTGTTTGAGACGTTGAACGGTGCGGAGCTCTCCGAGATTGTACATAAGTTAAGTATAACTTCTTGTGTATTGTGATAATGCTACCTATATTTTAGAAGATTATTGTGTACCATTATTTTAGATATTTTAGATTATGATGACTATATATGATATGATAAATATGACTATAATTTGTGTATTATGTACACTGTGTTCTTTGAATAATGTAACCGAATAATTGTAATATTTTATCAAGTTTAAAAGAGTGTTCATGGAGTTTCTTGCTGGCTCTTCTCCATTAGAACCTACTACTTTGGAACCAGCAAATAGCTTTTCGTTTAATTGAATAAATGATTTGAATTTTACCTAATGTTTATTTTATTTTAAAAATATATTAAAAATGTAGTAAATAGAAAGATTATTAATGATAAATTGCTTTTGTTTCATACAGAAGGCTTAGTTTCAATGGCAACTTAAACTTATAACCAAAACTGGTTTAAATTACAATAAATGCTTTTCACATGTTTGCTTTTATGTTTATATATTTAACCCTCCTTTTTAATAATCTAACATCAGAAGTGGGATAACCCATAGGCCCAATATAACGATTCTAATACTTATAATTCTATGTTTAAGGATGGATGCTGAGACAACTGGAAATCTTCTTATGGCTACCCGAGACGTTGCTCAACAACATCAGCAGAAGGATGTTGACATCGTTTCTCTGCTGTTCCGTGCGGATGAAAATGTTTTTGCGGATCGAAAGGTTGGTGTAATAGCATCGAGACACTTCGTGCTGATTTGAGGTGTGTGAAACTCCAGTGTTGAGATGGCAGCTTAAGCCGGTAAGGCCTTTAATGGTTTTGTGTATAATAATAGTTTTAAATTGTTAGAATAATGTTACAATAGGCCTTAAACGTATGTCCATATTATTCTACCGTTTTCGGTGTACAATTACTGATTACTACCTACGGATTATATAAATACAGTGTACGGATTATGTGTAGTGGTCGATATCATTGATACTAATCCGCTATTTAATGTTTACTATAAATATCATAAATGATGATTATTTGTTCAAAATATGAGAATATTATTACAGGAAGGTATTAGGCCCAGCGTGGCAAAGATAATTGATTAAATAAACTTCCCTAGCAAGTGAGGCAGTTTATAGGTCTAGATAGCTACTTCCGATAACTTATTTCCAATTTCGCAAAAAAAAAAATAACGTGAAATAGGAATAGGAAATCGAACAAGATGCGGCAAACAAAATTGTTCTAAAACATTTATCTAGTCCATCTGAACGTGTCAAAAGTTGTAGCTCATTATCGTCAAAAAAAAGTTACCTGCGGAATCAAAATATTGTTCTTATGATTTCAAAAGTATACTATTTATGCGGCTTTGAAAATTAAAATCAGTTTTCGCACGGTCAGCGAGCCGGTCACCTATAAACTTGTTTACGTCTTAGATTTACACTTAGCCACTATTTTTTTTTGTCTCTTTCTAAAATAAAAATTGTTTAGTAGGTACTGTCCAAATAATCTTTTTGTTAAATTCTCAGAAAGTGAATTATTGTTACTTTAAGATTGCCTAGTCTCAAAATTTTTAAGATTCCGCCAGAACCGACGATGACATTTGTCATAAAAAGGAAATAATCAAAGAATTTTATGGAGAAAAAAAAATTGTAGTCGTTTATGTCGACCACTAGATACGTCTTATTCAAACGGTCACATCAAATAAAGTACTAATAATTTAATAAATGACTTGTCACATATTCTCACATAAAACATAGCCTGTCTATGTATAAAAAAAAAAAAAAACAACACGTACCTATATACATTTTACCCATTTATTATTCCGATTAACAATCATTTCAATCTGTTTATAACGATTATCATCGCATAAAAAAAAATATATTAAACCGTAAAGGTTTTATGGACTAAAAGTTCAGGTATCCAAGTGCGAAAAGCCAGGTCAACAAAAAGTTCTGGTTCAACAGTCCAGGACTCCAGGTAGACGTAAATGATAGAAAAATCGGAGTCCGGATAAAGCAATAAACACAACTCCAATAAAATCACGGAATCACTTTGTCGCCATTATTAATTTGTTTGATATTTTATTTGACAATTCGACAGTTACTCGATGTCCAAGTTTAACTTTTGCGTTGCCTACACTATAGTTACATTTATTAGATTAACGGTATCGATGTATAAATTTTAAATTATTGAATCAATAAAAATATGATTTTATACAGAAATAAAAGTATTAGCTGTTTATTATTTTAAATAAAATTCGAGTTACGAGTCGCTTCTTACATTGTAGGAAGTAATATTAATTTGAGTAGGTACCTTCTTATGATAATATTTTTGGCATAGTTTTGAAAGTGGAATTTCGTACAGATATCATTATATTTTGGTATTGGTTATAATATTTCTGATTGAAAATTGTAGTTAGGAATTGTGTTACTATTTACAATTCCTAACAACGGCGTACTTCTATAGATTTTATTTATATTTTGTAATTCATAGAGTTTTTTTATGAATATTCATAAATAGTCCAGTATATCGGTCGCTACCGTGGTTAAATCATTTTCCTTTAATTTTTTTTCTGTAACTTTCTTAGAACCCCCATGACTAACACTGATGGTAGGGGTTTTTCAAGTTCATACTTTTTAAATTTTATATATAATCTATATAAAGGATAACAAATAGATTAATCACGTGAAAGTCATTTTATCATTCCTACATCAATATCTTGCTCTTATCAAACTCAATACTAGTTCCAAAATAATCAATTGTTTACAAAATAAGACAAGTGTGTGCTAAAAAATTTCCAAATTTAGCCTTTTTAAAATATTGCACAATGAAACTCGTCAGATTGGCCAAGCGGATCAATTATTTATTTTCATCATTATGGAAGGGACAACAGTCGATTAATACCACAATAATTCAGAGTTCTACAGGCTTCACATCGATTAGTGTATTAATAGGCTGTAATGCTAATATCCTCTCAACCCAAGCCCATTTGAATGAAGTTAATAATGTGTCCGGAGATAACGTAGACATAAGCGTAGATCGTGAACTAGCGTATAGGTTTGCGTACCGAGGCAAATAAATTCAAAACTTGATTTGATACATTAGGTACGGCGGAATAATAAGATTTTTGCAGTTGATACGGTATATATAAGACTAGATTTAAAGATTCTTACGAAATATCTTTAGTCCTTCCCAATGACCATTACACTCTCAAAGGTCAAGGCAATGTAAAGAATGTTATTGTAGTAAAACAAAACTTACGATATTGGCCAAGAGAGTTGGTTGATAAAAACAATGCTGTCGAACATACTATTTAAAAGGATATAGTAATGCAGATAATTTGCGATTATTTAATTATTCAATGATAATATTATGATTATAAAAGCTTTATAATGTAACTTTATAATGTGATTTATAAACTTTATGATGTTCTGTATTAAGGTCTTTTTTACAACCTATGTTCTTTCATAAATAAAATGTTGTTAAAACATATACATGATACAAAAATAAATTCTATTTAACTTTTCCTTCAGAGACTGCTAGAGTATATCAATGCTAGAACCAATAAGTCACATTGTGAATGAGTGAAAAATATTGACTTGACTTGAATTTGACTTTAAGTTTTATCAGTCCGAGTACCGCTGGTCGGCCTACTATTTGGTGTCAATTATCTCACAGGCAGCGGGTGAATGTGATTGACATGACTATGTAGTTGGCATTACTCCATAATTTTATCATTCTGAGTACCGCTGGTCGGCCTTCTATTTGGTGTCAATTATCTCACAAGCAGCGGGTGAATGTGATTGACATGTCTATGTAGTTGGCAAGCATACTCTGTTACCTATTTGAACCATGTCTATGCAAATGTTTGACTCGACTTGGTTTGACCTGACTCGACCTGAATAAAATTTAAAAAAAAAAGAGAAAAAAAAATAGAATGGTCTTTGTTTTGTGTCATGTATATGTTCATTAATCAATAGCATGTGCCTAGACTAACATAGGAACACAATACTTCGAGGACGAAGTACTGTCAGTATGGCCGTGATAGTTAATGCTTATGTATAGGCATAGATACATATAATATTAGTAAATAAATATATATAATATTAGTAAATAATAAACCTATAAATAATTATAGTAAATAACAGTCTCAAATGTTACTTTTAAATTAAACGAACAGCCAACGTTCGAGCGGTAACAAATAAGTATGACTCATCACTAAGTTGTTTGTTACCGCCTATAAAAGCCCCTGCGCCGACCGATCTGGGTCATTCTTGTTTGAGACGTTGAACGGTGCGGAGCTCTCCGAGATTGTACATAAGTTAAGTATAACTTCTTGTGTATTGTGATAATGCTACCTATATTTTAGAAGATTATTGTGTACCATTATTTTAGATATTTTAGATTATGATGACTATATATGATATGATAAATATGACTATAATTTGTGTATTATGTACACTGTGTTCTTTGAATAATGTAACCGAATAATTGTAATATTTTATCAAGTTTAAAAGAGTGTTCATGGAGTTTCTTGCTGGCTCTTCTCCATTAGAACCTACTACTTTGGAACCAGCAAATAGCTTTTCGTTTAATTGAATAAATGATTTGAATTTTACCTAATGTTTATTTTATTTTAAAAATATATTAAAAATGTAGTAAATAGAAAGATTATTAATGATAAATTGCTTTTGTTTCATACAGAAGGCTTAGTTTCAATGGCAACTTAAACTTATAACCAAAACTGGTTTAAATTACAATAAATGCTTTTCACATGTTTGCTTTTATGTTTATATATTTAACCCTCCTTTTTAATAATCTAACACGTGCAAGTTGTTCTCGCACCGCTCGGTCGCCACCACCTTCGTGTTAATGCGTCTGTTGGATATGGACGCTCGATTTGTACGGGCACTCAGGCCCTACACTTAGATACTTGTTACGGCAAAACCTTGAAAGAAAGGTATTAACGTATATTATTTTATAATCATTCTTCTTAAACAATTACCTCACATTATTTTTTACCGTTAACTTATTGTGCTACATGGATACGAACGTGGCTCAATGCAATGGAGAACCATACTAACGGTATTAATTTACCATTATTTTAATAATTTTCTTGAAATTAAGTTAGTTTACGTCTATAATACACATTTTGTACAATATAACATTCACCTTCAGTAAAGTTATAAATATACATACACTATATTTTAAAGCCTGTTTACGTTACGACACCAATGCCTTGATCACACGTACTGAGCAAACGGGCGAGACAGTAAAATGTTTCTCGGCCGAGACAGTGAAGTAAGCGAGTAGCTGTTCACACATGATTTGAAATTAGCGCAGTCAGTACAGAGTAATAAGGTAATTATTATTAATAATAATTAATAATTTAATTTATTGAATGACAACAAAGGTCCAATGGTTAGTCATAACTTATCTACTAAGGGTTAGTAACACTTAAAAACTATTCATTTCTGCCGCACAAGCAATGCTAACCAGTGCCTATGCCTAAGCACCGGCGCATCGTACTTGCCGGCCATGGTTTGTAGGATGCTGTTAGCGCTGGTCCTAGTTCTACCTAGCAACGAGGCTGCCTTCTTCCTCATGATGGAATGAAAGTCATCAACCTGCGCCCAAGCGAACATGCCCGACGCACTGCAGTACCTAGGTAACCCTAGCAGCACCCGAAAACCATTATTATATTGCACCCACAGGGCGTCTAGAGCCTTCCGCGTACAGTTAACCCACAGACCGCATGACCCGCATGACCGCATGTAGAACGATTGACAAAAAGCTTTGAACAAAGTGATTTTGACATAGTCAAATATTGGCCTAGGTATTTAAATTGGGTAACCCTACTTAGAGGGTTCCCATTGAAACAAATTATGGGCTCATACCGCACCCCTTTCCCGGGGACCTCAAAGATCAAATACTCACTCTTATTGACATTGTACTGCAAACCATGAGTCGCACTGATAGAGCCAGCCGTTGGGCCCAGCAGCACCATGTCATCAGCGTAACTAATATTATTAACACTACTGCCATCTATCTTGCACCCGACTGGTTTGCTACTAAGCTCAACGATCAACTCGTTCTCGTACAGGTTGAAGAGCTTAGGTGTGGTTAAACCCCCCTGCCTAACTCCACACTCCAACCTGTACGGTTCAGAGAGAGTACTACCCCAACGAACCTGATTACATTGGTTCGAGTACCAGTATTGAAACAGGCCCGTCAACTCCGGTGGTACGCCCGCTTCCATGACCTTCTCCCAAAGGACATCATACGACACCAGCAGGTCGAAGGCCTTCGAGTGTTATAGGAAGCAAGCATATACCGCAGTATTTCTATCCTTATAGTATTGGACGGTCTGCTTTAGACATAGAATAGCACTCTTTGTGGAAAGTCCAGGTCGAAACCCGAACTGAGCGTCATGCAACGTGATATAGTTATCCAGATGTCTACCAAGCAGACCGTCCAACACTTTAGCAATAACAGTGGCCAAGGATATTGGTTTGTAGTCTGTAGTTCGCCTTATCCGACAATTAAGAAGATCGTAATTTTTATTTTTTTATTTTATCTTATTTTCTGGAGATTTAAAGTTACACAAACACGGATGTAATTTTTAAATATAACTGTATAAATTTAGTTGTTTCGATGTCCTATTTGATGTTAGCAGTCAATGGTGCCGATTCTATTGTGCACAAACTAACGTAAATTTAAGTTAAGTGCATCTTTCTCTCTCCATTTCTTAAAGAAAAGGACAGAAAATACATTTTAGTTTAATCCTGTCAAATTAGACAGCGCCTGATGAAAATTGACGTATATTTAGACGCCATGTTTTTAAATTGCGTCTAAATTATCTATTATTTTATTTTATTATATATTATATTTATTATTTTATTTTATTCGGAGTTGTTATAAACAAATCTCTACTTCCTGGCTTTTCGTCTTCCAGTCTGACCAGATTTAGCTGGATACAAGTGTGTTCTACCACCCAGTAACCGGGCGACATGATTTGGTTAGACTGGCCTGACTTTCTGGCTTCTAACTACCCGTAACGACTGTCAAAGTTCTACGAACGGCTTTACGTGCTTTAATAAATAATAATACGAGCCTATAACTGTCCCACTGCAGGGCAAAGGCCTCTTCTCATACAGAGAAGGCACGAGCATTGATCACCACGCTTGCTCAAGACGGGTTGGCGATTTCGGACTTATATTAACTACAAGTCCAGGTTTCCTCACGATGTTTTCCTTCACCGATGTCTGCGATGTCTAAGATTATTTGGGAAGTACATATGAATTGAAAAAGTCACATTGATACTTGCCCGGATTCGAACCCACAACCACTTGCATGAGAGGCGGGTGCCTTAACCACTAGGCCATCACGATACCTATACAATAATACATATAATAATAAAATAAATAAATATCCTAGGACATCTCACACACGGTCATCTGGTCCTAAACTAAGCAGAGCTTGTACTTTGGTAACCAGATAACTGATATACATACTTAAATAATTTTTAAATACATACATATAGATAAACTAGCTTTTGCCCACGACTTCGTCCGCGTAAAATAATGACTACTGGCATTTGGGTTTTCCACTTAGTTATCACGTTGACAAACGTTTAAAACATCAAATTGTCTCTCTTTATAATTTTACAGTACACATACAGATTTAGAAAAGGTAAAAAGAACAAAATCACAGGCCAAAATAATAATAAGAATTATACAGGATGTAAACGACACGACGACGCGACGCTTAGACGGTCCTCTATCGTTGCTTACACCATTTAGCACAGGACTGACTATCGTGGAGATGTCTTTGGGCAGGCCTGTGCTGGACATAGGCCTGCCCAAAGACATCTCCAACATCACTGGCTATTTATTAGCTGACAGATAGATAGAAGAGGTCTTACAGGGTTCCTTGTATACAATATATTTAGTTTTTTCACTATTTTCCAGTATGAAGAGGTTAGAGGGAGAGCTGACACGTGAGCAAGCGAGTGAGAAAGCAATCTTCTCTTAAATCAACACCTGTGACTTTGAAAGATAGCCCTTGTAATTTATTTATCGTCATCGCATAGCAAACTTTTAGATTAAATAGAAGGCGCTCAAATTCAAATGGAAGATCATTTGGTATTAAAGAAATGCGAACAGGCAGTAGCATATTATTAATTATTATCTGATAAAGGATGATGGGTCGTGATGGTCCTGTGGATAAGATGGCCCGCCTCTTGTGTAAGAGGTTGAGGGTTCGAATTCGGGCAAATACCAATGTATGTTTTTCAATTTATATGTACTTTCTAAAGTCTATCTTGGACTTCACTGAAATCCCGTGCCTCGAAAAGCACGTAAAGCCGTTGGTTCCGGTTGTCGTTCGTGAACTTTGACAGTCGTTACGTCTGACCAGTCTAACCAAGGGGTATCGTGTCCCCCAGTTACTGGGTTGTGGAGGTCTGATAGGCAGTCGCTCCACGTAAAACACTGATACCCAGCTGAATCCGGTTAGGTTGGAAGTCAACCCCAACATAGTTGGGAAAAGGCTAGGAAGATGATGAGAATGATGGGTAACTTGATGTGCTGTCTGAGTTACCTAGGTGTTGTTGCTATAATCTGTGTGTTTGGCAAACAATAATAAATGTATGTAATGACAGTATGTTCTTTGTATGGTAGCCCCCTATTTTTTTGTTTTATTCTGTTTTTTAGTATTTTTTGTTATACACGCCATGGTGGGTTAAGGCCCGCCTCTCCAAGCAAGTACCAATGTGACTTTTTCCGAGTTTTATGTACTTTCTAATAGTATTTCGACATCACTGACAGGCGGTGAAGAAAACATCGTAAGGAAACCTAAATTTCAAATTATAAGTTTGAAATCAGCAATCCGCCTTGAGCAAGCAAGTGATTTTTTAATGCTCTAACCTTTTCTACGTGAGAAGAAGCCTTTGCCCAGTAATGGGCACTTATAGGCTAAAGATGTTGTTAAGAGGCAACAGATAACTATCCGACTATCATGGTGCATGAGATACAGCCTGATGACAGAAAAAAAATCCAAGAATACTCTCTTAGTGCTCAGTGGCATCACTGGTGGAACCTAGTTACAAAGTATTAAGTGAATCCATAAAGATATAAAAACATTATATTTCCCCCCCTTTGGGGGGGGGGGGGGGGGCATGAGGGGGAATTTCCAAAAATCCTCTCGCAGTGCTCAGTTGCATCACTGGTAGAACCTACATGCAAAGTTTTAAGTGAATCCATGAAGAAGTAAAAAAAAACAATTCCCCCTTTCCTCCCCCAAGGGGGGAATTTCCAAAATCCTCTCGCAGTGCTCAGTTGCATCAACGGCGGAACCTACATGCAAAGTTCTAAGTAAATCCATAAAGACATAAAAAAAACAGTTTACCCCGCTTTTCTCCCCCATCGGGGGGAATTTCCAAAAATCCTCTCGCAGTGCTCAGTGGCTTCACTGGTGGAACCTACATGCACAGTTTTAAGTGAATTCAATGAGAAATTAAAAAAAACAGTTTATCCCCCTTTTCTCCCCTTTGGGGGGGAATTTCCAAAAATCCTCTCTTAGTACGCGCCTACACCCCCCAACAAACGCACATGCCAAATTTCAGCTCTCTGCGACCAGTAGTTTCGGCTGTGCGTTGTCTGTCAGTCACTCAGTAACGGAAGCGTTTTATATATATAGATTACACCCAGACACAGAACAAACAATCATGCTCATCACACAAAGTTTGTCCTGGGTGGGAATCGAACCCACGACCTCTGGCTTAGCAGTCAGGGTCACTAACCACTAGACCAACTGGCCCGTCGTATGAATTGAAAAAGTCACATTTTTGTCCGGATTCAAACCCACAGCCTGTTACACGAGAGGCGGTTATAAACAAAATTTTAACAAAATCTAAAGAAAGCCGAGTGGTGAGACAGTGCTCGTTTAGACCTGCCTAGTGGGCGAAAGAGACAGTGCGGGGAACCGCTTCCCCGCACTGTCTGCAGTGAGGGTGGACACGAACTACTTACTGCCTCGCCGCTTTTTTCAGCGAGCGCTCGGCCGAGAGCACTGTCTCTCCCGTTTGCTCGGTACGTGTGATCAAGGCATAAACATCATACAAAATATAAACACTCGCGTGCATACACATACAATGGGGTATTTCCCATCATTAACCAATAAAGGTACAACATAATTTCTATTAAAAAAAAACTCCTAAGCTACGCCCTAAAAATCTGGCATATTTAATTTACAGTAAAATTAAATTTTTAGATCTTTGTAATCAATAAATAGTTAGACAATTGAGTTGTTTACTTAGTGACGTCATAAGGTGTTTTGGCATACAAAATATAAAGGATTCTTCTTTATAATTATTTTGTATACCAAAATCGTTTTGACAGCTCATAAAAAGTGCGCCAATTGATGATGGTGTAAAATACCGTATTATACACTGAGTAGGTTTATGTGCATGAACGCGAGTGTCTCGAATTTCAAAATTTATTGCTACATGATAGTTAGATCAAAACACAAATTCATTCCAATTATGCTTTGCTTATTGCCTATAATTCTATTGAATATTGTAAAACTTTTCATAAATTTTAATTTGCTACTGTTTTGATGACATGTCACGGTAGAAGATATGCTCGATTATTTTAATTGTTTGCATGCTACTAATAAAATTATTATTTGATTGTCATTTTTTATTTGTTTTGATTTCAATCTCTCCATAAGTTTTTTTGTTATTATAATACCTTATATACGTTTGTATATACCATGAAAAAAAATAATACCAATATACTTACATATTTTGTCTCCATAACGAAAACAAATGTTGTTTTTACCATGTAGACCAATAAATTTATTCAAATAATAATGAATAAAAAGTTTATTTGCTTTTGAAAGAAAAAACACATTTAGGTTAAAAATAAAAACAATGTAAAATTACTGAAAACAAAAGAAAATACTCCATGCTCATCTTTTAGTAACGGGTATGCCCCCCTCGTTTAGGTACGCACTCCTGAAGCCTGGAGTGTATGCTCTCAATCAAATGCCTGACATTTTCCATTGGAATGTTTTCCCAGGCCCTTTTCACAGCGTTGATGAGTTGCTGTTGGTTGTGGATTTCCTGATCACCGTCTCTAACTCTTCGTTTCAACTGATCTCACATGTGCTCTATTGGATTTAAGTCCGGACTGTTCGCCGGCCACGGCAAGACTTGAATTTGAGAGTCTTCCAGTACAAACCGAGTCGCTTGAGCCGTGTGTGCACAAGCATTGTCTTGCATCAAGATGAATCCACGACCCGCTCGCTGTGCAAATGGGATCACATGTGGTACCGCTGAGCAATAAAAGTACCCTCATTTAACGAGCTCAGTTTTGCCGTGTAAGCTTATCCCGCCCCAAATCATTACATTTGGACCACCAAAACGATCGACTTCATGGATGCAGGCTTCTGAAAATCTCTCGCCGCGTCTTCTCCATACTCTAATACGCCGATCGTCGTTAAAAAAATAACTTTGCATTCGTCTGTGAAGAGCACCATGCCCCATTGGTTTATGTCCCAGTCCAAATGTTGACGGGAAAATATTAAACGATTTGCACGATGATTTCTGGTTAATGGAACAGGGACAACTCGCCTTCTTGATGCCTGCTGGTTTTCATGCAATCGATTACGAATAGTTTGGTCACTGACACGAGTACCCGTTGTCAGCCGTAAACGATTTTGCAGCTTGCGGGCCGTCGTTGTGCGATCTCGGCGCGCACTTAATCGAATGTAACGATCCTCTTGGGCTATTGTAATGCGAACTCTGCCCGAACCAAGTCTTCTTCTAACACTGCCGGTCTCTTGGAAACGATTCCAGAGACTTTAAATAGCTCTTCGAAAAAATCCCAATTGCAAGCCCACAGATCGCTGCGACTGCGAATGACCTTCTTCAATCATCGTAACGGCTCTGGTTGCTGTCAGCGAGTCCATAATATGACGCCTGCGTGCTTGTGGCATATTGCAAAAGATGTTTCTGACTCGAGATATCAATGAACTCTGATAATTTCTAATAAACCAAGAAGCTAAGGAAAGCAAAACGTCAAAGAAAATGGAATCAAAATGTTCACAAAGGATTTTAAATCAAATTTTATTTAAAATTAATACTACAATATTAAAAAGTTTAGGTATCAAAGAGTTTGTATAGTCAATATTTTACTACTTTCAATATGTAAATTAAATTACACCAAAATGAAAAAATGCCTAATAATAAGTAGTATATTTCCCTTCCAAATTCCCACTCATACAATATTACTATAGCACAAAAACTTCGTCCCTCGTCACTTTTTTGGGTATAGCATAGCCATTCTCGAATTTTATTGTGACAACGAATATCATGGAAACTTTGCTAGGAAATTTGTATTTTCCTACCAATGTTTCCATGATAATCGAATATTTAATTTCCCCGTATTATTATTTTGTTAGTCGAAACTGATAATTAAAATTATCAGATAATTAAAAACTGATATCATACACTCTTGGTACCCCCTCACCCCTCAGCCTCAAGAGCTGTTGTCGGATAACTGAGCTTGACCAACATTGTTGTAGACTTTTGAAGGTATAATAAGAAATAAAAAATCCTAATTGGTCGAGCTATTTCCGGGTGTTGCGCCTATTTATAGTAACATACATTTTAATTTTTTAGATAACATTATATGTTATACAATGTGTTAACGAAATAACTCAAAACTTCGGACACCCCAACCGACTTTTATACTAATAAATTGATATTATAGTAATAGATATTTGAAAATGTTGTTGTCGCGCTACTTCTTACAGACTCGTAGCTCTATCGCCGCGCCCGCCGCTGTCAACGAACACGGGAGCATTTGTTTACATCGCGTTGGACAGTAGTGTACAGCGTTGTTAAAAAATATTAGAAACGGCATGACAAATAATATTTTTTTGGAAAAATATAACCTATAATAAAAATTATTGTATTCGATTTTGCTGCCGATTCTAAACAAACTAGTTTTGGGTTATTTCATTAACACATTGTATAGGGTGACTGGTAATTAGTGTACGATACCTAAACACGTTATTGTGCTCATGATAACAAACAATTTTTGTTATGGAAGCAAAGCTGAAATCGCAAAAAAAAAAAATCAGCTGTTCTGTACAGGTATATTTCCGGTGGCCACCCCCTGCTTGTCACCCGCGGGTGGACAGAGACACAAATCTTTTAAAAACCTCTCTGTGTCCACCCCTGGGGGACAGTGAGAGGTTTTTAAAACAGGCAAACATAAAATATGTTTTGTACTAAACAGCTGATTTTTTTTCGCGATTTCTGGTCTGTTCCCATAGTAAAAGTTGTTGGTTATCATGAGCACAATTACGTGTTTAAGTATCGTACACTAATTATAAGCCGGTGCATTAAAGAAAGGAATCTTAAATGGCGGCATGTACTTGCGTTGACAGATGGTACAGTCAGCATATAAAATTTAAAGTTAAAGATTTTTTGATGTGAAACATCTATAGCCGCACGTAAAACAAATTTCTGGCGTGTCGACGCATGCCGTGGCGACGCGTCGCCACGCTATATGATGGTGTATATATACAGCCACAGTCTTGTGTACTGTGTGGCGATGATGTAATGTCGATGTTTCACATCTGCCAGGCGTCCCGTGGCGGCTCACTTTTTTTTTTCAAATCGAAAATATATTAAAGACTTTTTATTGTTTTCATCGGAAAAAGTGCCTACTTTTAGAACAATAACAAACAGGTAACAACGGAAAAATAACAGAAAACTATAACAAGATATTCGTAAAAAGGATCACTGAGCGCGTCAAGGCAGCGTGGAGAAGCAAATCAAGAGTATTTTTGTTAAGTTGACGGTACGCGCGCGAGTGAGTATAGACGGCACTAGTGTGCGAGCGAGAGAACTTGATAAGCGCCGCCATTTATGATTCCTTTCTTTAATGAACCAGGTTATACCAGCCACCAGTGGCTCATGCGCAAAACGTCTCTTTCGCAAAATGTCACCTGGTCGCAAAACGTCTCTTTCGCAGAATGTCTCTTTCGTAAAATGTCTCTTTCACAGAATGTCTCTTTCACAGAATATCTCTTTCGCAAAATGTCGCGCCAGTGACTTTAGAAATTCCAGAGGGTCAAGGCAATTCACATGGTGCGGGGATACCGCACCCGCGTCTCCTGTGAGGCGGCAAGCATCCTTACCGGCATCCCGCCGTAGGATCTGGAGGCAACAGTCCTTGCACACATGTACAAGTGCAACGCCAGGGCGAAGTCCTGCTGCCGCGGGTTATCGCGGCGCGGCACACACAGAGCTCCGGCGAGATCTCATGGCGGAATGGAGACAGCGACTATCGCAGCCTAGGGCTGGGCACGCCGTAATAGCGGCGGTAAGACCCCTCTTTAAGGAGTGGCTGGAGAGGCGCCACGGCGCTCTCACGTTTCGCTTGACACAGGTCCTCACCGGACATCGTCAATTCGGGAGGTTCTTGTGTCGGATTTGGGCGGAAGCGACGCCTAGGTGTCACCACTGCAGCAACGGTTGCCTGAAGGACACGGTCGAGCACACGCTGGAGGTGTGCCCCACATGGGCGAGCCATCGCCGTGTCCTCGTAGAGGCAATCGGCGGGTGTGTCCTCTCGCGCCTGGCGCTGGTCCAGGCCATGCTCCGGGGCGAGACTGAATGGGAAGCCGTCGCCTCCTACTGCGAAGCAGTTATGCTAGTGAAGGAGGCGGCGGCGCACGAGAGGCAACGACGAGCCTTTCGCCACGGACAGGGACCCAGGCGTAGACGTCGAGAGTCGCAAGACGACTACCGGCCACCGTAGGCGCGGGTCTGCGGACGGCGAGCGATGGGTAGCTCACCGCCCGGCTAGGACCAGTCCCGCGTCGACGACGAAGCGTTAGTGTTCCACGCGCGCCTCGAAGAGAAGTCAAGACATTCTTAAGTAAATTTAAGTACCAAAATTTTAACATCATAATTGCACTATAATTTTAACAAATGATTTTTTGTTTTGAAAATCAAAATTTTATTCATAAGTCCCTGGCGCGACATTTTGCGAAAGAGACATTCTGCGAAAGAGGCATTCTGCGAAAGAGACATTTTACGAAAGAGACATTCTGCGAAAGAGACGTTTTACGACTAGGTGACATTTTGCGAAAGAGACGTTTTGCGCACGAGCCATTTCACATAAAATCATTTTTTGCGGGGGTCCCTTTCCTATTTTTTTGCATTTTCTTATTACTTTTGGGTGTTATGTAGTTATTATTTTTTTACAAAGTGGAATTGTGTGATGCTATTTGAGGGACATTACTGTCTAAATAATTTGGAAACCTAAACATTCTTTTAATAAAAAAAAGACGAATAACGCTTGGCTCTTTGAACCATTTAAAACTTCCTGTACCTACTTTAAAACTAAACACTTACTTTAATCATGAAGATGATTAAAATAAATTTTTCGATTGATACAGGTAAAAGTTTTCTCCAGTATTTAGAGTCCATGCCTATCCCTACATGCAGTGTCCCACAATTTTACTCTCTGTACTAATTACTGGCTAGCTAACTTGTAGCTTTAAGGTGAACGCAGACTTGGCCGCACCGCACGCGCCGCAGTCCCCGCAGTCATCGCATTTTGTTAATGGCCTCGCACATCTATCCGCACCGCAGTCACTGCAGTCGTTCCCGTCTCCGCACGCATAGGGATGAAAACGATACATCGATTGTTTTAAAATATCGATATATCGCTCATAAATATCGATATAAACATCGATGTTTTTATGAACGATGATATATCGCCGATGTATCGACGACATTAGTAAAAAATATCGATATCGCTCTTTAGTTGTTTGAGGATCACACAGCTGTCAACACTTTTGGTCGCCGTCACGCGCTTACGTATTGAGCATTACCCAAGAAAGAAATAGACTTCTAGGTACAAGGCTATATAAGCTTCTTTTTCTTAGTTCTATCTCTAGATTTTTAAATTTAAAAAATTAAACGTTTTCTTAAATAACAATATGTGTTTTTATTTTAATTTTTAAAACAATAGTTTAGTGCTAAGTTGACTAGACTGTAGACTGTTTCTAGTAGACTTATTTTTATTAAATTGGCCAAACTTAATATTTCTTTTTAAATATCGTCAGGAATATCGATGTATCGGTCTTGGGACCGATATTTTTTTAACATCGATATCCCTCGTGTAAATATCGATATTTTTCAGAGCGATATTGCATCCCTACGCACGCACGGGGCGGGGATGCGAATGACGTCATCCGCGCCGCGCTAGCCGCAGCGTCCGCTGCGTGCGGGTGACGTCATCAGCTGCGGTTTGGGGATTTCGGTCGTTTTAGGGTCTGCGGCAACTGCGACGCGGGTAGGTGTGCGAGTTGGCATAGAACTTCATACAAAGAATTCGAATGCGAAGACTGCGGCGCGTGCGGTGCGGCCAAGTCTGCGTTCACCTTTTATCGGGTCTGTATCGAACCAGCACAATCGTATAAGAAAGTAATCGCATAATCGAATAAGATCGATTAAATGAATGCATCATAGACAAGCTTGTATTCACAACAATAATTTTCACGTCTTTCGGTTTGTCGCTATGTCTATTGTACGAGCTAGCCAGCCAGTGATTATGATTACCTTTTAGCTGATTTTGTAGTATTTTGTGAAATTGTAAAATGCTTTGTTTTATTATTTCTTTTCCTTCTTCAGTGAATGCGTGCTACAGCTTGTAAAGACGTTGTAATGCAGTAGACTTACATCTGGCGCCATAAGTAAGGTAATTGTCGTTTCACATTGTGATCTATTGGCGCGTTAGTGATTCCAAAATTTTTGTCAAAGTGTTTAACTGCGCAATGTCGAATAAATGCGATATTACTTTAGAGATCTGGTTATGCCCGAAGCATGCCATCGACGTCGCGGTCGAGGGGCTCCGGGCGCGGGCCGGACGGCGCGCCACGGGCCCAAGTCATAGCGCCCATGTCGGAGCGGCAGCAGTTAGCCTTAGTGATGCAGATCTCATCACAAGACGCTCCTCCAGGTTTGGTGCTGTTCAACATTATAAAGTTTCATAGTGTCGAGCTGGTTGATCTGACTTCCCGCCATTTTCATATTTAGCCGCTCCGACCCCAGCAGAAGAGAGGAAGCGAACTAGGCAGCAGCGCAATGAGCGTGGTGAGACCCCCCTGCACGTGGCTGCCATCCGTGGTGACCATGACCAAGTGAAGAAGCTGCTCGACCAAGGACAAGATCCCGATGTGCCAGACTTTGCTGGTAACATAATTATTTTCCATTGATTGTCAATGTTCTATTAGTTTTCTCCGTTTCATTATATTTCTACTATCTTGCTTCCAATTAATAGAATGAAATTTATTTGCTTACTTCAGTGAAATCAAGAAATACATGTTTGAGACTGTTTGATGTTGAATTTTCAAAGTCAATGTTTGTTGTCATATTCATTCACATTGTATTGATGTTTAGTTCATACCTATATGTTCACATACACAAATAGGAACAAAAACAATAAACTGCAATTAAGTTCAAGCTAAACAGAGAACAAGTCTAGTACAATGTTAAGATTGAAAAGTTAATGATGATGAATTATGTAAAGTATGAGCTTGAATTTAACTATGTTGTGATGAATCCTCCCCTTGCACAAGCATGATTAGTTTGTATGGGGTGGTTAACAAGTAAACTAGTAATGTTGACAACATTTTTCTAGCATTCATTCAAACAATAAATAAACATTAATATTGCTAAGTAGTGGCACTGAAAACTAAATATGACCTTTGTCAAAATTTTTTTTTCTTTGTATTTATTTTGATATACCTGAGTAATATATTCATATACTTGACTATGTATTCAATGTGTCAAAAGTGAGTTGGGAATTAACATCTTACTCTGCAGGTAGAAAAACTTGTAGCAAGATTGACAACATTTCATCATCAAAAGGATTTAGCTTATTTGGCTTAAGCAAATAAATATACTAAATAAAATTTTAAATCATAGGGTGGACACCACTTCATGAAGCTTGCAGTTATGGCTGGTTTCAAGTCGTAGTGGTACTTGTGAATGGTGGGGCTAATGTCAATGCTAAAGGGTTAGATGATGATACTCCTTTACATGATGCCACAACTTCTGGCAATCTCAAAATGGTCAAATTTCTCATTGAACATGGAGCCGATCCATTTGTCAAGAATACCAAAGGGAAAATGCCATCAGATTATGCTGCTCCGCACATCTTTGAATACCTGCAGTCTTTGAAAGGTATGTTTTCCTAATTCCAACTATTATTTATTTTTATTTGATTGTCTAGTATGAATTAACATGTATACCTGTTATGTAACTAAATGCTGTTAACAGAACCTGTTTTTTTTTTTACTAAAATGAACTAAGAATAATACAAGTACTTTGGTAAAACTTCAAATAAAAACCAAACCAGCCAAACCAAACATTTATATTTGTTTGTTTGTTTTTTTTTCAACTTGCTGTTGTTTACCAAAAAAATGCATATTAAATTGTACTAGACAACTTTTAAATAAAATGGACTTGCTTTCATAGGGACTTGTTAACACAATTCCTCAAAATGCAACATACTAAAAATTTAGTAAGGGTAATAATATGTTCAACTCGTACTCCATAATTTACACAAATTGACATTGTTTAAATATATCAAGAACTAGTCATGCTTGTCTCGAACACACTAAATGTTTGCTTCATATTATTAGAAGCTTGTTTATACTCTTATACTGCTGACTGTTCTTCTCTTGTATGTCATTAATGTTGTATTGTCTTTATATTTAGCATGATAATTATATTGTAGCCTAGTAGTACATTCAAATAGAGTAGTCATATTTGGGTGAGAAAATATCAAACAGCCAATGTTTTGATAATTTCAGCCCCATACTCATGCATGATTGTGTTAGTAGATTCATTAGTATTTTGTGATATGAAAGTTGATTGTTAAGGATGTGATAAGATTATTGAAACAATAATAACAATCAGTTATTGTTTCGATCAATGGGTAAGTTTATAGTGTATTTTAGAAATTAACATAATTAACCTGATGTTTACTTTGTCTGATTGATTAATACCATGTGTGCCAGTAGATGGTTATTGACCATAATGAAATTATACTAACAACAAAATTTCAGATGCATATTAGTAGCCATGCTCCCCAGATAGCATTGTGATTAAAAAAGTTTATTAATTCTGATTTTATAGAATTAATATTGTTCGAGTTGTGGGTTCAGTACCATATATTACTTTTTAATGGAATGACCTTATAGACTACTCTGCATTAGATTAGATACATTTAAAATGAGCATACTATGAAATAACTTGATGAGCTTTAAAGTATAAATTGCATGTGTCATCAATCTAAGTTATACCCCCAAAATTGCGCGTTTTCTAGATAGAAGGAAAAACCTTCACTTTCTAACCATCCATAATAGTACCTCTTGTTTACCTCATATTTGATTTGTTTCTGGAGTACTTGTCTAGAGAGCCTGATGCGTCTTAAGCTCAGATGACAGTTTCACTGCTTGTAGGCTTGGTCTGGATGTAAGTATGGTCCTCCTAACGTTGATGACAGCTGCACAAGCAGTTTTTCTAGGTTTTTTTAGTTTTTGCCCACTTTAGTCCCGGGCAACCAGGCAATGTAACATTGGTAATGATAGGCCTAATGTCGCTAGATAGCCAGTATATCCTGGGGCAGAGGCCTAAATTTCTGGAGAATTTGTATTGCGACAAAGTTAGGCTGGAGTTGCTGTAATTTTGGTTGGTGGGTTTTGCTTAGTTCAGCTGTTTTTCTAAGTCTCCCAGGAACTTAGTTTGTTGTTTTCTAAAAGGAGTACTTAGTTTGGTTTTGGTGTGGGTCACTGTAGGTTGGTATTCCTGGCATCTTTCTTCCAGTTGCTATTTTAAATCTTTAGTAACATAGTGTATGTGTGTGTATAGTGTGGGTATTATTATTCGGCGAAGGAAATTTGAATTACCTACCATAGTTCTTATAAGAAAAAATGCATTGAAGTGAAATAATGAAATAGTAGTAGAACCCATTTCTGCAAATTAAACGCCAGCATGACGCTAAAAAAAAATTGCGTGGCTGGACCTAAAATTTCTAACAGTTAGGCCACATAATATCTTAAACTACTACTGGATGGTTTAAACCCCGTAACTGCCTTATCTTAGGGTGACTAGATTTCATCGCGCGCTCACTCACCTTACAAAGCACTAAAAACATTACTACTAATTAAAAGCAGTCAAAATGTGTGACCTAGGCTAGCAATTGTGAATAATCCCAGGTCAGGCCGCGCAAGTTTTTTTGGACCAGGAATGTATGAAGATTTCCTAATATCCTTCTTGTCTGTCTGTCCGTCGTCTGTTTTCTGTCCGAGTTTTAGGTTGACTAACTAATTTTAATACATAATAATAATCTGCGGAACTCGTGACTTTCTGATGGTTTCTTAAAATCGGTTCACTCTGTTTTTTCTATTATACCTATTTGAATTTTAAAAGTTTAAGATGACCTTATCATTACGTTCGTTTTTTGGACACCCAACGACATCTGTTGACCAAATAGTACCAACGATTCGAATTCAAGTTAGTCTTCATCTCCGGCTTGCCTTAATTGGCTGGCCGGAGTGAGTATGAGCACGGACGAACAAGGTTCTCACCCCTCTCTTGCCTTAATTGGCTGGTTTGAGTGGAGATTCGCAAGAGAAACGTGCTCGGGGGAGGGAAGTATTCCAGTAAGACGCTGGTAGGTATATTGACCGTACTTCCGGGATTGTCCTAATAGCCGTGGAATAGTCGGAGGTCTATTTACTGAGTGTGCTAGTCACCCTCTGCCATTTTTTCCGTGTTTACAACCATTGATCAAGCAGGGCTATAGTCTCTGGTACTCTATTCACTAAAGAACCCAAACCCATAGTCCAACATTTTTAGTTGCCAATTGATCTGCAATAGTCCAACACAAACCGAGGGTTGTCCTTAGGTGATAGCACAGTACCCTTATTTCGAAGCCAGTAGACTTGTGGGTTGTGGGTTATTTCTCCAACACGATTTCGGTAACTTGATAAACGTTTAGTGCTTATAGGGGTAATTGAGTAGTTTACACTACACCATTAACCAATAAATGTTTGACACAATTTCTATAAAACCTTTTAATTTCAGCCCAATAAATTCGGTTCATTTTCAATTTGCTATAAAATTTGATTTTTAGCGGCTTTAAAATCAATAAATAGATAGTGATCTGAGTTGTTATTTTAGTGACGTCATAAGTTGCCATTGCCATACAAAATCTATAGGAGAATTGCGTTTGACAGCTCATAAAAAGTACGTCAATTGATAGTGGTGTAAAATACCGTATTGTTGGTTGGCGTCCCATTTCACTTAATGGGCCTCTGCGAGTTGGCTTCGGTCCCTCGTATGCCTTCCAAAAGTCCGGGACCCCTGGGTACCGAGTTAGGAAAAGTATATATAAAATAATAATAATAATATCCTGGGACAACTCACACGCGGCCATCTGATCCCAAACTAAGCAGAGCTTGGTTCTTTTTTACATTATAAACAATTGCCATAGTTCTTATCTTCTTGTAAAACTAAAACAAAAAATGGATAAAAAGTTAATGTACCTTCTGAAAAACAATAGATAACATTTAAGTTAATATTTGAACTAATTGCCATGGCTAATAAAATAAAGTAATGACGCCCTCAACTTTAAAACAAAAAAAAAATAGAATATCCATATCTTATCCATATAATCAATCCATATACAAATATAGAATGCTATTATTTAAAAGGAACAAAACATAATTTAGCTCATCAAAATGTGTACTTACCACACTGTGAACTGCAACCCGGTTGATATGTTATTGTTTATTAAATTAACCTTTCTTATTTTTAAAGGACATTGACAGTGTGCGGCGTCTTCCGTTTACGTTTATTCAATAAATAGATAGGTACACTTTGGAGTACACGCACACATCACATACCCAGCTGTTGGGTCAGGGGGAGACAAGTAATTTTTTTTAGAGTCTCGGATATTACTTATAACTTCTTGGGACAGCTGCCCTCCTCCTTGCCACGCTCTGCTTACGCCCATAGTACACCCCATTCGTGTTTTTTTATTTGACATCTAAACAAAGCTTCCCCCACAGTGTTCCAAGTATCACCACAATCCCGATTCAGTGCTTCTCGCCTTCTTTACATTCTCACGACCCGCGACCTCCTATAGATGGTAAGGCAATATTAGTCTACTCGGACCAAGGTCAAGCAAGACCAAGTAAGGGCCAGGCCACACGGTGCGGTGCGGCTCCGGCGCGGCGGCTGAGCGGTGCCACAACGGTTTTTTTACATTTAAAAATGACTGGTATGCCACACGGTACGTCCGGCACCGCTCCGGCGTCGCACCGCATGAGCACCGAACAACGAACAGCGCGAGGCAGACGAGGCCGGGAGGGGTGCAAGCCGTGCAAGCAGTGCGGTACCGCAGCGGCGCCGCTCGGTTGTTCATACGGCATAGGCAAAAGTGCTCGCTCATTGATAATAATTACATGTATATCATACGGTACCGCAGCGGCGCCGTAAGAACCTTGCTCGCTGAACTGCTCGTGTGGCCGCCCCAGTGCGGTGCGGAGTAATGCGGTGCGGTGCGTTGCCGCACCGTGTGGCCTGGCACTAAAAGAGATACTACGTTGATTTGTATAGTTAAAGGACAAAAATAGTTTGGTTATTTCGGTTTCTACTGACAGCTGCAGTATTGATTTGAGGTAATGACGCTCCGGCTCCGACCTGCTGTTATAGCACTTAAAATGTATTTATGTAAGAAATAACTTGAAAACAAAAAAAAATACTTTCAATTCGGAAGCCGGTGGCTCTTGTTCTGTTTGTTGTTTTGCATTGCCACCGATTTCTTCCCGAATGGAAATTGTATTTTCAATGACTGAATGTGTACTTCAAATCTAGTCCAGTTATAGGATGACGCGAAACATCTCATGGTCGTTGGTATAAATCAGGCAAATATACAAGACAAAAATGTTCATAAAATGAAAACTACTGGGCCAAACCTTGTAATTTTTTTATGGCACCAAATGGCAACTATTCTGCATCAAACTTAATGAGAATCACGCAATTCGGATCATAAATCACAGCGTGATCGGTTTTCACACATAAATAAAACCCATCAAATTGAGAACTGAAAACTGTTAATGGGAATCAAAATTTCCTACAACCTACGGTTCCTTATCACCGATTCATCAATGCTTTCACGAATAAGAAGCCCTAACTTTCAAGATCATACTCAGTTTTTTTTTACTTTCCACGACCAAGCGACAGCCGGCTGTCGCGCTGCTATTGTCTTTCTGTGTTTTGAATCACGTGTGTTCGATGGTTTAAGACTAGTGTTAATTCTTCATCGTTCCTCGTTTTTTGGAGTCGTTGTTATTAATTTGAATTCAGCTTGACTCTAGATTCTGAGCCTTTCATATTTTAAGTTTGGCCTAATTGATTGAGGTGAGTCCTAAAAATTGCGATTCAGTCTCGAGTTCTTTGCATCCCTAAGCTAGATAGGTACAGATTTAGAAAACTTCGTGGGCCTACGAAGTTTGACCGCTAATCTCAAAATGAACATAAAATAAAGGCATATTATTAATGCCTTTATTTTAATTGAGTAATTTATTGCCAAACATCTTTCAATTAACTTTACCTCCGGAATATATTTAACTAAAACAAACTCGGTTTTCGAACACTTATGAACATTAATTTCTATGATGTTTTGTATGGATTTGTGTCCGTCTGAATAACAGAACTACTTTTATATTATTATTTTCAATCTCTAATCTATAACAGAAACTAAACGCACACAAAATGTACATGCTTTTCCTATAAGCAATCCAAGATCTTTCGGGATTAGCTGGTAAATAAAAAAATAAAATATCATCGTAAGGAACTCGGCATTCGTACAGCTTCCTAACAGAATATATTTATTTGATTACGAATAGTTTTTGCAATCATAATTATCCAAGGATTATATCGTAAGAATAATAAAAAAAAGCTTTTAAATACCAGCCTAGGCTTCTTCTAATACAGAGAAGGCACGTTTCTAAAGGATTATAACTTACTAGCTTTTGTCCGCGGCTTCGCTCGCGTTAAGAAGAGATTATTTTAGGGATACCATAGTTGTTTGCGTATGTTCTTTTTTGTAAGTTGAATATACCATAAAATTTAATTCTAGTACTTTTTCTACAAAATTATTTATATACCAGGGGTGTACCTGGCAGTATTCAGAATATATTGTAAATGTGAATAAATAAATTAATTTAAAGTATCTCTCTAGGCGCATACGCATACTATTGATATTGTTAATTGTATATAGATATTACTGGTGTGGTCCGCCATATTAATTTTCATGCGCATTGTGTTACGCGTAAAGGAACGGCGGCGCTGAGCGAAAACTCGAACGTAACCTCTATCAACCGTGTGAAGTTCGTACGATTTCGGTCCATTCCACTTAGCCAGTCTTTGTCCCATGAGTAGAACTTATTTTAAACGTGATGCTATTGCATTGATTAATTGGTTTTCCATGTACACAAGTTACATTTATTATTAATTATGTAACCACTCTTATGAAATAATTAAACACCTATTTTTAAAAATTAAGTCAATTCAGTTTTAAAAAATTGTTCGTGTAAAGGAGCGATTTGGGGCGTGTTGCTTGGGATGTCGAATGATGGCCGATCCTTGACGCCAACTTCGTGGCGGTCTTGCAGACCGATTTAGCATAAGTTTTTATTGTGGAAATATTTGAGTTTACGGATAAGTATAAACTCTTCAAACTGTCGGACTACGTGAAATGCAAAGGAGGACGCTCTCGCACAACAAAGGGGAGTTAATGTTTACTCATTATTAGCTATAAAAAGTTTACTAAAATCATGATGCACGCCGCACATCATTCGCGATCGTGCTGTGACCCCTGCGTAAACTCGAATTGATGATCTGACTGACGTGACAATATGATTATTTTAGAAAACACTCGATTATTGAATTGTCAACAATGATTGTCAAACTTACTGTGATAACCAGTCTACGCTTTATATAAAGCCTTGGTAAATAAACTGCAGTGCTGTTCAGATAATTACGTTTCGAAGTTAGTGCAAATACTAAAACAATAGCAATACTGTACATTACTTTCGTAGGTACTTAACTCACTTTCCGTACAATTCTTTGAATATTCGTAATGTAAATGTGTAATTAAATATAGATTAATCAAACAATAAACGAGTTTTTACATTCCTTCAAGTATAAAAGTAGGTATGTGGTTGGTTTTTGGATTTTTATTTTATTCAGTTTTTTGTCGATAATAGTTCCTCTATAATGCTGTACTCCAACCTGGAGGCGACCTTCTGATGTCCGGTTATTCAAAATAATTTTGTCAAACCTTGAGAGAAATCCTTTACATTTGTACCAATAAAAATATGATTCAAATAACTCCATGTCTAGAATAAGGAAAAATAATGGAATTTTCAGCATGATTGTGCTTTACAGATTTAGTGTTTGGCCTTTAAATAGGTACTTATAAGTATGACATATGTAAATCTCTTAATATTTCATAAAAATTTTGTAAGATAATTTTCAATGTAAAATAGTAAGAAGATGCTATTTACATGCATCTATGTTATTTAACAAAAATGGCTTATGACTTTGTTATGTACACCTTGTATCTAAATATATTTTGGTATAAAATCTTGTAAATTGCTAAACTTACTTATTATTACAGTAAAAAATAATATTATGATAACATAAATACTGATAATGAAATAACCTTTATTAAAACTTAACCTTAAAAACATTAAAACTGCCATGTTTGTCATTGGTAATGATTTAACTATTATTATGAATAGATGATAGCTATCACAACAATGTAGTCCAGACACTGATTTTGTTATCATAATAAGACAAAATATTTGTGATTCAAACAAGTTATATTTAAATACCCAATGGCAGATGAATGACAATCACTAAATTAATGTGATTTATATGTTAGATGCTTTATTTATTAACTATATGACTTGAATAATTCAATGGCTTAATATGAAAATACACAACATAGTAAAAAGCCCTGGTATATAAAAAGTATACTAAATTGAGATGATTTGTACCTTTGCTAACATTTCAAACTAATTCAGGAGCATAATTTTGTCCAATTGTTTAAGTACCTTTTTTACTACATGAGAATAATCAACACAATTTTGGGCCAAGATTCTATTCAAATACAACTCACTTTCCATTAATACTCATACAAAAATCATCAATGCTTATGTAGTATAATTTTATTAAAATTAACGAAAAGTAGTTTTGCCTTACAACCCCCAATTTACTGAGAAAGAATCAAACAAAATTGATTTTTACCAGTCTTTTACTCGGTTCAAAAACTTTGACTCAATTTGTGCCTATCAAATTAAATAAAAAAAATATTTCATCTTTTAAAATAACACCTGTAAATAGAACTTATTAATTACAGAAAAAGTTCCTATTTATATGGAACATATTGGTTTATGTAAACAGATAATAACGCGAGAGCAACACACGTCAGTCGGGCAAGGGATGACAGCGCCAAAAAAGGTTGCAATGCCAGTGGTAACAGCGATTGCAGTAAGCGGAACAACATGGAGACCCTAGCCCAGGGGGAACATTTCGATGGCAAGGACGTCACCACACAGGAAAAAGGGGGCGCAGCCGAGACCCGAGACGGTTAGAGGGTTAAAAACAAACTTACGTATTTTGAAGGCATGAGAACCTGGCGCAACAAAACGCCGGCGTCGCCAGACCACAACATCGCCGCGATGTCAAAATCAATACAATATTTTCAGAATTATTAATTTTAATTTTATGATGTTTTATTTTATTCTGGCATTTTATTGTTGAAACTAAAAGATTAGAACCATGGTCTGTCTGGTTATTTGTGTCTGTCATTAGTTTGTCTGTTTGTATGTCCAGTTGTATCTTAAATGGGCATGGCTAGATAATGAGTAGTTTAGTATACAGGTGAAAGAAACAACAAGTAAAGATAAAATATGGAATGTAAGTACACTTTATTAACATTTAAATAAATAAATATGTTATTCCTAGTTACATAATCAAACTATATAATTATATAAGGGCATCATTAAAACACCACTGTGTTTGTCATAGTATGAGCACTGCTAAAATTGCAACTAGTCAGTCTCTTTTTTTTCTCATCAATGTATCCTTTAAATTTTAAATAACCAGCTAAAGTATCAAACAACTCAGAAATTTACCAATGCATGTTCACAGACTAAACTAAAGCATATATTTAGTACACAATTATGTTATTTACAGATGGTCTACAGCTAAGTAGCTCGGTGGTGTCATCGACTCAGGACGACTGCAACAGACGGCCACATGACGACGCTGATAATGAAGCGGCTGAAGATGACGTTTCAAAAAGGAAGAAACGTAAAGACAATGAGGAGAAAGAGCCGATGGGCAAACCGGCTCCGGTGGCGCGGGGAGGACCTGGCCGGTACGATTCTTGTAGCTTGTTCTACTAGAAATATACTCGCATTTCACATGCTATGTCATGTAATCCTGCTTATTGAAAATTTATAAAACATTTTTTTTTTACAGTATCCTTACTGGCAGTAAACCGCCAGGGCCAGCAAGTAAGACAGGTGCTATACCACTAGGCAAAAATAGCGGCGGACAGAATGTAAGCAAGGGAGGAACAGGGTCCTCTGGGAAGGGAAACATGCAAGCGCAGGGGAAAGGAGGCGGTGGAAGTTCAAAAGGCAGTGCACAAGGCTCACATCAGGTATTGAATCATATTATAAAATATATATTTATATCAAGATCTCAGTTATACTAAATACCAATATCTAGAGACTAAAAATTTATTACAAGTGCTCAATATTGCTATGAAAAACACCAATTTGACCATTCCACCATTGACTTATTTATACCTTTTCTGTTCTTTAGGGAAAGTCTGGTGGAGGAAAAAGTGGTTCTTTGCAAGTGGGAAAACAGGACAGAAAAAGCCCTGTTGCTAGTCCAAAGCCGAATCAAGGCAAGGACAATAATGATGGCGACGAGGACATGAAGACGCACGAGGCGGCACCTAAGGTTCCGCCGCTCAAAATAGTCATACCCGGCGGCGCGGGCGGCTCCGGCAGTAGAAACGAGCAAGAAGGCGAGGGTACGAATCCATCCTATTTTCTGTAATGTACACCCACTTATAAGTTAATTTAATTTTACAATTTAATCATGTTAACAGATATGACCTCTAAATTAAATCTAAATTGATTTCTTTCTTTGTTAACTGCAATATCCATCCCCTACATTTTTCTCTTTAAACTAATGATCTCAAGGTGGAACAGGTCAAAGGGGAAGTGGAAAGGGTCGCGGCAACGCATCGACGCTGCCCTACGTTATACCATGTACGAGTACAGACACGGGACAAACTTCCGACAGCTCAGACGGCACTGTGGACGACAAGAGAGGAGAAGGAGGAAAGGTAATCATCTATTAATTGAAACATTTATATATATTACAAATTATTCGTGTGCTAGTTTTACAGAATGCAAAGCCTCCTTTATATAACTGCAATTTAATGATTATTCTAAACACCTGAACTAACATATACTCATAAACCTACTTTTCGTCCGAAGGCTGGACAGAGAGTCCTCCGTTCTCATAGGACGAATGACGGGGATAAAGATAAGGAGAGGACGTCCCCTCAGACAGGGAATGACAGCCGCTCCGGGGCGGGACAGGCTCAAGCTAACTTGAATTCCAATAAAAGTCCTACACCTTCGGGCTCTGTAAGTACATGAGTAGTTCAACTTATTTAACAATAATTGTTATATAACTCACACGATCCTCTTGGAAATTTAAATTCCTTTGTATTGGATATTACAAATGCACATTTTAATACAATAATACTCTTTATTTTAGGGCCACGGGCCAGATCACGACAACACTGTGTCATCAACAAATTCTGGAAGATCTGAATGTAAGTATAAGAAACCAATAAGTTTATGGTTGGGAAACTATATGAGACTCAGATGGAAAGAGTAGAAAAATGTAGGCAACGATTATCGCTCGTCACCATTATAGCCTCGAGAGATTATTTTCTAGCACGACGTCATCGCTTGCCCGCACATTCACATGACCGAATCGAGATGCGCAAATCTGCACGCGTCACATTTGAATATAACTTAAAATGGTTTCTTCAAATATAATGCATTAATAATTACATTTATATTCTTTAACAGCCAGTGCAGGCCATGTCGAGTTGCATCCAAGGAAGCGAAAAATTAAGGCCTCTAAAGATGGGCATTCTCGTGATCAATCAAAGAATGAGCAGTCTCATGAATCCAGTGCAAGTCATAATATAACCCACTCTAATCCGTACCAAATGTATATTCATATACGGAAACAGGTAAGTCTGACAACTTTTAAAAATCATGGGTGTTTGTTTTGTTGGCAAATAGAATTAAGCTGGTTTTTTTGTGACAATCTGCAGATTGATCGTCGCCAGAGAAGCTTATTCCCAGTGAAACCAAAACCTCCAAAGGATTTCAATAAATATTTAATGAACAGGTGCACATACACCCTTCAGGGTAATGTGAACCCAGACCCTGAGGTGGTTATACCACATAATTTACCATCCCAAATGATAAACGAATTTATGGCTCAAGAAAAAGAGAGGTACATATTTTTCAATTATTGTAGTAGAGTTTTCAAAAAACAATTTGAATCATACACAAACTAATATGATTCCTGATCCTTACGAACTTTTTTTATTAAAATTTATTTCTGCAGGACAAGATTGCGTATACAACATCTGGTAGAAAAAGAGAAGCTAGTGTTGGCCGTCGAACAAGAAATATTGCGCGTTCACGGGCGCGCTGAGCGCGCTGTGGCAAACCAGGTAAAAGTTATCTTCTAATCTAAATCTTTCGTCCTATAACCACCAGAGCTCCATGACAACAGAACTCAACAGATAGTAATGCATTAGCAAAGATCATGTTTTCCAAAATACGACTTTATAAACAAGGAAGGAGAGGAAGTTTTTTATAGAGAACTGCAGACTAACAGCTTCAAATTTTGTAAATACGATGTCATTACTAGCGGCCTCCCGCGGTTTCACCTGCTGCGTTAAAAATGTTAAGGGTGAACAACCCTTATCACTTAGGGGTATAAAAAAATAGATAGTAGCCGATTCTCAGACCTACTGAATATGCATATAAAATTTTGTAAAAAACGGTAAAGCCGTTTCGGAGGAGTAAGTTAACAAATGTAACTGAATTAATGCACATTATAAAAATAGTTTGTTCAGAATCGTTTACTGAATCGATTTTTGTAATTTTTAATATAGGTTATATTTTATCCCATAAATAATTAAAACTACGTAAACAATTTGGACCACTAAAACGATCGACTTCATGGACGCAGGCTTCGAAAATCTCTCGCCGCGTCTTCTCCATACTCTAATACGCCGATCGTCGTTATAAAATTTAACTTTGCATTCGTCTGTGAAGAGCACCATGCCCCATTGGTTTATGTCCAAGTCCAAATGTTGACGGGAAAATCTTAAACGATTTGCAGTTTGCAGGCCGTCATTGTGTAATCTCGGCGCGCACTCAATCGAATGTAACGATCCTCTTGAGCTGTTGTAATGCGAACTTTGCCCAAACCAGGTCTTCTTCTAACACTGCCGGTCTCTTGGAAACGATTCCATAGATTTTGAATAGCTCTTCGAGAAAATCCCAATTGCAAACCCACAGATCGCTACGAATGACCTTCTTCAATCATCGTAACGGCTTTGGTTGCTGTCAGCGAGTCGAGATATCAATGAACTCTGATAATTTTGAATAAACCAAGAAGCTAAGGAAAGCAAAATGTCAAAGAAAATGGAATCAAAATTTTCAAAAAGGATTTTAAATCAAATTTTATTTAAAATTGTTGCAAGCATTAGATGAATACTACAGTATTAACAAGTTTAGGTATCAAAGAGTAAATGTAAATGTTTAATAAATTACACCAAAATGAAAAAATACCTCGTGGCCCTTATTTTGTTTTAAGTAGTATATATTACAATATTGCTCTAATAAATAAAAACTAAAATTATTTTGTTAATTTTAAATTATATCAAGCCCTGGATAAAAAATAAATAAAAATAAGACGTTCTGTTGACTTTGCAGTAAGTATCATTGTTTCGACATTGCTGACTTTCAGCTCATTTCTTAAATAAAAGGACAGAAAATAAAATATTAGTTAAGTCCTGTCAAATTAAAACACTCCATAGATAATTTAGTCGCGATTAAAGACATGGCGACTAAAAATACGTCGATTTACTTCAGGCGCTGCCTAATTTGACAGGATTAAATTAAATGGAATCTTCTGTCCTTTTTAGAATGGAGAGATGCACTTAACTTAAATTTAGTGAAGTTTGTGTACAAGAGAATTAGCGCCATTATTTTAAATTGTTGAACTAACAACCGTTTGTTATGATAAAATTTTATTCTACGTTGTTTTTCTTTAAGAGAATTTCTTTTTCTCGCAGTCTCTTCCTTTCTCCGTGTGCACAATACTTCGCGACAAAGAAGTCTACAATGTATTGGCTCCGGAGCAGGAAGAGAAGCGCAACGCGCAGCGTTCCCGCTGCAACGGCAGACAAATTAACTCGTGGCTCCAAGAAGTCGACGATAAGTGGGAGAAGATAAAGGTACATCAAACATTCGCGCCTACATTTGCGTTAAAATGTCTAAGTGTTGTCATAATATACATAACTTAAAATTACAGGAAGGTATGCTTCGGCGTCAACACACGGAGGCCCAAACTCTGCACGCAGTCCAGATTATGGGATGGGAATGGAAGCTGAAGGAGTGTGGCATATGTGACTACAAAACGACGCCCAAAATTGATGCGACGCATGTCCCACAAATACATGTGTCAAATTTTGACTTGCCCGCTTGAATTTAAGTTCATGTTGCCTGTGTTTATGTCACGCCTTCACGTTTATCGTGTTGGCAAAAATATTAGTACGTAGTTAAGTTTTTAATCGTCTAAAGAAATTATAACATCGATTGGTAATAAGAATCAAGCGGAGCTACAAAATTGGATTTTAAATCTCTAAATTATCAACATTTGTTGAGCCTTCTATTCTCCCGCGCACCAATTCCGATAACTTGTTATAAATTACTACTTTACATAGATAACATCTTTGTGCATACTGATAATAACCTGTTATCGGGAGAAGGCCGAAATCTAAATCTATGTTTTTTAAAGCTATCCCAAGGACTAAAATATTTATGACATTACATATAATTTTATGAATTATAAGAATTATCCTTGCGTTTTGAATTTAAAGATGTCCTTACATACAAAATACAATTGAAGGGTTGTAAGCGGATATGTGAGATATGTATGTTATGGACAACTTTATATTTATTTGTATATTTGTGATTGTATGATTGTGTATATTATTGTTAGTTACAATATTTGTTTGAATTTAGTTTTTACTTATCTGACTTTGTGATGGTTAATTTTAGAAATTGTATAATTTAATGAAATTTATGGAAATTATGACTAGAATATTTGATATCTTATGTTAAGATTCGTAATATACAATTTAATAACAAAAGTTTTCAAATTCTAATATTACATACATTTAATATTAAGTTTTTTATTCTTGAGTTGTATATAAGTTGTTTTGGTATTAAGTTAAATATGAATCATGTAGATTTAAAAATCATGTCACGTTCTGTCATTTTCTTCATAAATGTTAGTAGTGTGTAACACTATAGTGTTAATGTATTTCACCATGCTCCTATGTTTAGTTAATTTGGTCGTATTATCCACAATTTCCTTTCAAAAAGTTTTTTTATTTGATTGGTTGCGCAATAAGTCGAGGTTTGTATTATTTTACAGTAAATGTAGTGCTGTTGGGTTGAATACTCATCTTCGTAAAATCGAAACGTATCAACAATCAAAATATGTGAAACCATAATAATATAATCAACATCTCATTTTTTATTGAATTAGAATTACACTAACGCTTAAAACATAAACGGTACTGATGAGCAATGAATGTAAATAACAAGTTATTCTGATTCATTAAAAAATAAACTATATTATAGGTATAGCGTTGATATTTTGATTGTTAAAGTTTTGGTTACTTCCACATAGCTACTATGTATAATTAAATTAATTTGGTCATTTTATCCACAATTGACTACAATAAATGTTTGGTTTCGCAAAGCATATAAGGTTAATTAAATGTCTAGTGTTGATGTATTTCATAGCTTATCATTTACTTTGATGCGTATCTCATATGTCTATCGTTGTAATTAATGAATAATAAATAAATACCTAGTGTTGATGAATCACCATAGCTATACTGGTTATAATATTGTCCTTAATTTACAAATGATTTTATTATGATTTAATTAGGCTGCGCAACGCGTATATCTGACGTTATAATTAATTATTTAATAAAAATGTATATCTAGTGTTGATGCATTTCATCATAGCTACGCTATGATTAATTTTGTCATTTTGTTCACAATTTCTTATCAAACCTCTTAATGATTTTAATAGATTGCCAAATTCATATTGTGTATCGTTGTAACTAAGATATAATAAATATATAAATGTCTCATATTGATGTATTTCACCATAGCTACTATTTATAATTAATTTTATCATATTGTTCACAATTAAAAATTTATTTATGAATTGAATTGGTTGCACAACGCATAGGGCTGAGGAGAGGTGTTTTGATAACAGCTGTCAAAGGGAAAGACTATTGACCACGTCTCTGTGACGTGGTCTGGTCAAGGGACTCAGTCCCATAAGATAAATATAGTAAGTGCTTGCGACTCGTAATTAAAATCAATTTTCCAGTCTGTAATTTTGCATGAAGAGGAAAAATTTATAAATGTTGACTGATTCTTTTACTATAATTTGTAATTACTTGACGTGGAATATGTTTTAAACTATCAAATTAATTCATTAAACTCATGAGTTTAATTAGATCTCAATCAAATGCTGTGTTTAATTTATCACCCTAAAAATAGAGAAGAAATACTTACTCTACAACATATATATTCGTCATTATCTATATACCTGTAAAAAAATCGTAACGAAGTCAAAACCACATTGAATAATAAAAAAAAGAATTATTATTATTTTTTCCTGGACTTGTAAGTTAGTTTTATTTTTCACAGTTTCAAGGGACCACAGACTTGAGTATTCAGTTTTTATTAATGGATTCCAACACGCGTTCTCGAGATAAAAATTCTTGTCAGTCAGATATGTTACGACTGGATATAGGCAAACAACAAAGTCATCCTATAAGTGTTCATTTATTTCCTCTTGAGGTACGGAACGGTTTTATGTTTCAGGAGCTGTCAAGGCTAAAGGTCATAGCTCATTAGAGCCACCCGGCAGCCACTCCGCACCGCCTCGCCTTCTGCGGCTAGTATTCTTTATATGGACTTGTATGGGCATGCGCTCACTATATCAACTCCGTAGCGGCACCGGATCGCCTCTGTTATAAGGCGAGTCGGTGCGGAGCATGGAGTGGCTGCCGGGTGGCTGTAATGAGCTATGACTTCAAAACCTCATGGCCGCACGCGCATCCCTCTATTCCCGTTGTCCTCGTATACCATATCCCCGTCACGGCGACAGCGGGACGTGATTTTCGGATAACGGTACGGTGACAATCAAATGGAAAGATGACAACTCGTGAAAAGGTTACCTACTTTCCATTGTCACACAATGGAAAGTAGGTAACCTTTTCACGAGTTGTCCTCTGGTGAATAATAATAATAATTGGTGTCCCATTCCACATAAAGTTTTTCCTCAAGGGGCCTCTGCGAGTTGGCTTCGGTCCCTCGTACGCCTTCCAAAGGTCCGGGACCTCAGGGTCCCGAGATACGAAAACGTAAATAAAAATAATAATAATAATAAGGAAGCGTTGGGCATCAATGCTGCCGACATGAAACAAACGTTGAGGGAGCGCTTTTTTGGCCGCCTGAATAAAGTTCTGAAAAGTCTTTTATCAGGCGGGAATAAGGTGCGCGCCTTCAACGGTTGGGTCATGCCGGTTCTGATGTACTCTTTCGGCATACTCAAATGGACTCAGACCGAACTAGACGCCTTGGATAGGAGGGTCCGCAGTCTTCTGACTGCAAACCGGATGCATCACCCACGGTCGTCGGTGATGAGGTTGTATATCCCACGGAAGTGCGGTGGTCGAGGTTTCTTAAACGCCAAGACCCTGCACAACCGTGAGATATGCAGTCTCAGGGAGTATTTCCTATCGGCTACCGTGGGGATGCATCGGGATGTAGTTTCGGTGGACAAGGGCTTCACCCCGCTCTCCTTAGCGAGCGAGAACTGGCGCAAACCTGTGGTACTGGACACTAACGACCGCAGGACTGTATGGCAGAGCAAGGAGCTTCACGGACGCTTTTGCCGGGTCCTACATGGGCCCGATGTAGATTTCCTAGCGTCCGTATCTTGGCTGCGTTTCGGTGATCTCTTTGGAGAAACCGAAGGTTTTGTCTGTGCAATAATGGACGAAGTTATGATGACTAAAAACTACCGGAAATATATTGTGAAGGACGGTACGGTTGACATCTGTCGGGCATGCCACCGTCCCGGAGAATCGATACGTCACATTATTTCTGGTTGTTCTAGTCTGGCTAACGGAGACTATTTGCACAGACACAATCTTGTAGCCAGGATTATTCATCAGCAACTTGCTCTGAAATACAGTCTTGTGGAATCGGAGGTGCCATACTACAGGTATGTGCCCGACCCAGTTCTTGATAATGGCGATATCACACTGTACTGGGATCGATCTGTTATCACCGACAGGACTATTGTTGCCAATAAACCTGATATAGTGGTGATAGATCGATTAGAGCGTCGCGCAATGATTGTTGATATTGCTGTCCCGCATGACGAGAACCTCGTGAAGGCTGAGAAAGATAAGCAGAACAAATATCTTGACTTAGCTCGCGAGGTTGTTGACATGTGGGATGTGGATTCAGCAATCATTGTGCCGATAGTCGTGACGGCCAACGGCGTAATAGCGAAGAGCCTCGACCAACATCTGAGGAGGCTCTCGTTGGGCAGCTGGATCAGGGGTCTGGTGCAGAAAGCAGTACTCCTGGACACGGCGCGCATTGTCCGGAGGTTCCTCTCTCTAGAGCCCTGACCACCGGTAGCTTGGACCCTGTTCCCGATGCCGGTGGGCTACTATTTTTTATATTTTTAAATGTTTTTTTTTTATATTGATATTTAAAAATGTAAATTATATGTAACACGATTAAATGAATGGAATAATAAATTTCTTTATTGCCATAAAAACAGGTTACAGATAAGTGAGACCCTGGCTCAAGAGCTAGGTTAGAGAACCTGTGTTCTATTTTAGTTACAATATATGCAAGTTTTATGAAGCAAAAGGTGACCAAGTACTTATAATTAAGATAATTCTTGAATTTTGCAGTGAAATAGATTTATAATGAAATTAAATTAATATATAAAGCAAGTTAAAATAAACCTAAAACAAACTTCGAAATAAAATCAGAATAAACAAAACCAGATTAAAAATTTATGAGGACAATATAAGAATTAAAACAAACCTAGTATAGGTGAATGTTCAAGGTATCCCTAGAAATTCAAATTCTCTTACGAATTTTTGCAATTTACTAAAAAAAATTGTATTCGATTTGTTATTTTGAGACTCCACATCATAGAACAATAATTATAATCCCGGAGACAACGAGAATAAAGGGCTGCGTCATTAGGACGTTAAAATACCGGCCAAGTGCGAATCCGACTCGCGCACGAAGGGTTCCGTACTATCATCTATAATAGACAAGTTCTACCTGTTTATTAATATCGAGTGAAAATTACGTTTGTCGTATGCCCTTTAAAATTTACTTTATTTTTATTTGATTATTTATTTTGAAATATACAAGTAAATATTCTGTGAAAATTTGAAGCGTCTACCTGTTACCGTTTATAATATTGAGCAAAAAAAAAGACGAAATAAACACGTTTATTGTATGGGGACGAATATTTAATTTTTGTTAATTTTTAGTAGGTAGGTACTTATTTGTTGTTATAGCGGCAACGGAAATAGAATTTGTGAAAATTTTAGCTTTCTAGCTATCACGGGTTATGAGATACAGCCTGGAGACAGGCAGCGGAGGCTTAGTAATAGGGTCCCGTTTTACCATGAAGCAAACAATTACCCTTTGGGTACGGAACCTTAAAAACACGTTATCGCCGTATTTTGGTGATAAAGCATTTTAGAGGTCTAGTTTATGGTAAACCTATAGGTTTGAATTTGCCGAATACATGTACTTCTAAGATTTGTTAGACCTAAGAACCCCCGAAACTTTAACCACACTGACACGGACAAGTTAGCAAAGAGTCTCCTGCGTTTTAGATTGTTATAAACCCTGCGGGATAAATAATAGGAACCGTGACTAATGGGGCTCAACCATGACACTTAAGGCTAGCCGCACACACACAATAATATTGACAATAAAGTACGTATTGTCAATAATATTGTGTGTGTGCGGCCTGTATTGCGGTATTGGATAGATAGAATCTAGATTATTGACAATCTTGTATTGACAATATTATTGTGTGTGTGCGGCTAGCCTAACGAAATGGCCCAACCATTTCGTCAAGTTATCCATCATTTCCTCAAAAGTTTCCCATCAGTTTGTCTTGAGACCCCCTTTTTCATTAGGACAACTTGGTTGCGCTACTCTGATCGCGCAAGCAACAAATAAGGCACGGTAGCGCAACAACAGTTGCGCCTGTCCTAAATAGAACGACGCCCGTTGTATCATAGCGGTTGCGGTCAAATAAGTAGTTGTCACGTATAGGTTAAGTAGTAAGTTTTTTCGGAAAAATCCCGCCACTCTTCCCAACCACTGCATCTCCTGAAATCTAGAATCAACAGTGGAGTCTACGGTGTAAAGATTCAACTGTCTTGGATCCCACAACAAAATTAATAAAAGGTGGATGTTCAAGATAGCCTGCGAAATTCATTCTTACCTACGTATTTTTGGTTTGTTTCCACTAGTTCTACTGGACAGTTCTACGGTAGAACTAATGGGACTTTTTTTTCCCACTAGTTCTACGATATTAGGTATAACAAAATGGTAGAACTAGTGGGATTCTCTATTTCCACTTGTTCTACTGAGCAGTTTCACGGTAGAACTAATGGGAGTTTTTGCTTATGAGTGCCTGGTACTTATTTATGGGCGTTATCGATCGATGTTATCTATGCTGCTTTAGTTTCACAGCCACCGCCCGTTTGCAACTCTCTGTTACTTATGAGCTCCTGGTATTGGCGATATTGATAGATGATACGGTTAGGCGCAGGAGGTAAAAAAAATGTAAAAAATTTTCAAATATCAAAGTTTCTTTTCCAAACGAACTAGCCCCGTAACATCGATCGATTGCGCCTGTAAGTACTTAGGCACTCATAAGCAAAAACTTCCATTAGTTCTACCGTGGAACTGTTCAGTAGAACTAGTGGGAATAGAGAATCCCAATAGTTCTACTATTTTGTTATACCTAATATCGTAGAACTAGTGGGAAAAAAAAGTCCCATTAGTTCTACCGTAGAACTGTCCAGTAGAACTAGTGGGAACAAACCGTATTTTTGCAAATTTGCATATTGTAGCTGTGTGTCTCCAGCGGCCGGCAGCGGCGCGGCGAGCACCTTCAGTGTGAAATAATTTTAAACTTTAACTACATAGGTACTTTAAAGACTAGTATCGCTTGAAAAGGTCGCGAGGCCGCCAGCGGCCACCAGCGAGCGGCCGCCCGCGACGCCGCGAGCGGCCGCGCGCCTTTCGTTTCTAGCGACGCTGGCGGCCTCGCGGCGCCGCGGGCGGCCGCTGCCATTCCGGTGTGACTCGGGCCTTACTGACAATACGCCTATACGACACATCACTTATTACTGATCATACACACATCAAAAGTGTCTAGGGATATTTTAATTAAACCTAAATAACTAAAATTCTATTAACTTTTTGTTAAGACACCTACACTTTAAAATAAACCTTGTTTAATTGCCTATCTAATCTGATAATAAACTTTTAGATAAAGTTAAATTTAAAAAAAAACTTAGAAGAAGAGGAAAAACTCAACAAAATTTCAATTTAACTTTATTTTTGAAATTTCAAAACCTAAACAACAAAACATTTTTTTTATACTAGGTGTATTTTTGGTCCTGCTCAACCCGCTAGGATATGATTCTACCCATGAAAACAAACAACTTTTATTATGGAACCAACTATGAAATCGCGAAAAAAATATCAGCTGTTACATACATTATGGTCGGGCATTTTGAACTTTTCTTAGAAACAGCTGATATTTTTTTCGCGATTTCAGAGTTGGTTCCATAATAAAAGTTGTTTGTTTTCATGAGTAGAATCATCTCCTAGCGGGTTGAGCAGGACCAAAAATACACCTAGTATAAAAATTGTTGAAAACTTAAAATTAATAATTCGTGGATCCACCTAAGACTCTCCTGACACATCTGGAGCGGTTCTGCATACTCAAAACAAGGGTGTCAATATCCTGTTGTGGAGTACTGTCCCAAATCCTGCTAAGATGCAAGAAAAGCTGGTTTTGATGCACAATATCAACAGGGAAATTCCTACGAGCTCTTCTCTGAAGCATATTCCAGGCATGCTCAATAGGATTTAAGTCAGGGGATTGTGCAGGCCGGTCTAAAGCTTGGATAACATGCTGTTGTAACCAACTTGTAACGATACGCGCCGTATGTGGACGGGCATTGTCGTGCATTAGCTGGAAATTTTGTCCCATTTGCTGTTTGTGGGACAAGATTACAGGCTCTAGCACCACATCTCGGTATTTTCGAGCAGTCATATTGCCTTGTATCCAAACGAGGTCCGTTCTACCGCCGAGACGAATTCCTGCCCAAACCATAATCGTGCCACCTTAATATGCATGAACTTGTTGTGGGTGCTGCAGTCGATTCCAACGTCCAGGTTTTCTCCAAACGCGTACTCTTCGCGAATCAGGATGAAATCCAAACCTAGATTCATCAGTGAAAAGCACAAGTGACCATTGAGAATGGTTCCAGTTTTCGTGTGCAATAGCCCATTGTAATCTTCTTCCTCGATTACCTCTCCTTAGTGCTGATACCCAAAATGGCCTACGAGCACGTAGATTGACTTCATGCAGTCGCCTTCTCAAAGTTTGACCGCTTACCAGCAAACCATACTCTCTCTGTAGCCTTTGAACCAATTGCATCGCCGCTGCATTTAGTTGACTTCGTGCAGCATTTACTATGAATCGGTCCTGTACATGTGTTGTAATGCGTTGAGGTCCTCGGTGCCGTTCCACCACTTCCTCCGTGACACGATAACATGACCAAAGCCTGGATATAACGCTCTGACTGGTCTTCATGGCTTCAGAAACGGCAATTATGGGACAGTATTCCACAACAGGATATTGACACCCTTGTTTTGAGTATGCAGAACCGCTGCAGATGTGTCAGGAGAGTCTTAGGTGGATCCACGGAATATAAATTTTAAGTTTTCAAGATTTTTTATAAAAAAAATTGTTGTTTTGTTTAAGTTTTGATGTTTCAAAAAATAAAGTTAAGATTGATATTTTGTTTGAGTTTTTCCTCTTCTTCTAAGTTTTTTTTAAATTTAACTTTATCTAAAAGTTTATTATCAGATTAAATAGTCTATTAAACAAGGTTTATTTTAATGTGTAGATGTTTTAACAAAAAGTTAATAGAATTTTAGTAATTTAGGTTTAATTGAAATATCCCTAGACACTTTTGATGTGTGTACGTATTACGGACACCACAACTGAATTACTAGTCAATTGCTCACGCTACGGCTTTCGTCGCCGCACTGGAAGGAAGGGAAGACGGATGCAGGAAGGTACAGAGCGGCGCAAGAGGATTCTCGAAAAAATGGCGATATTGCAACCAAAATTTAATGTTGCGTTGTCTGTCAGACCTCGCAACGTAACCTCAGCCGCAGAGGGTTAAACGCAGGTAGGCGTGTAGTGTGTCAGCCAGGTTCTTAAGACCACCTGGAAAACTAGACTGAAAGAGCCATGTGCGATCGTCCGCGTAGCCGGTTAACAGCCGCATGGAAGTGGAAACGCGAGAAAATCGTCAATCTAGATTCCTTAAACGGACTTATTATTGAATCCCGAGAACATCCCATAATTATCCCATCCCATGATTGGTCATAGAATAATGTCCAAGCTTTAGGTTCGCTGAAACCGCTTAAACAGTAGGAGTAAATGATTAGGTATAGATATTTTTGTAGCAGCCGCGGCCAGAGCCGTCTTTACCTGCAGGCGTGCGGCGCACACGGGCGCCGGGTCTAAGGGGGCACCGAGCGCCCTCTAATATGACACCTCCAAAGATGCGTCGATGCCGGCGCTCTCAAAGACCCTGCGCTCGTGTTACGGCCGACGACAATGAAAACGCGCGGTAACAATGCAAGGCTACTCCTTTTTCTACTCTATTTAAATTTAAGTACACAATAAAGGCTCCAGCACACCGAATGCGTATGCGTAGACGTTAGCGTCAACGTGGCGTAAACGTGCGCGTACCACTGAGTTGTAATGTATGGAACTGTATAAGACAGGACACACCGATTGCGTTACGTCATCACGTCCACGTGCATGCAAGCGATGTGTCCTGTCTTAAGGCTCCAGCACACCGAATGCGTATGCGTAGACGTAAGCGTCAACGTTACGTAAACGTGCGCGTACCACTGAGCTGTAATGTATGGAACTGTATAAGGCAGGACACACCGCTTGCGTGCACGTGGACGTGATGACGTTACGCAAGCGGTGTGTCCTGTCTTATAAAGTTCCATACATTACAACTCAGTGGTACGCGCACGTTTACGTCTCGTTGACGCTTACGTCTACGCATACGCATTCGGTGTGCTGGAGCCTTTATACAGTTCTATACATTACATACAACTCAGTGGTACGCGCACGTTTACGCCACGTTGACGCTTACGTCTACGCATACGCAGCCTTAACTTTTGTTTCAACGTGAAATCTGTCTTAAAACAGATAATTAAATATTAAATTGGCGTTTTTTTTGGGTGAGTGGGAAATCATCAAAAGCGAAAGGGCGTGTCAGACTTTTACTGACTAAAATGTTCCTTCGGTTGCCCTTTATGTTCCGGGGTCACGATAACTATTATAACTATTCCGCAACCCCGGCAAGCGTCGGCCCTGTTGGGCCACTTCTCGTGCTGTGCTGATTGCACTTTGAGGCGCGCGTGGAACACTAACGCGGCATGCGGCCATGGACCGCACGATCCCCCCGTAGAGCCTTCGGTAGGAGGCGTATGGACCACCCAGATTGGGCAAGAGCCGCTTGAGTAAAGAGGAAATGCTCCTTGAAGTTCCATCGGTTGTCGAGGACAAGTCTCTAGTACTTCATCGTTGACTCGACACCAATGTGAACTACCCCACCGTTATCTGAGACCCCGGAGGTGGCCGGTGCCGAGGGCCATGAAAACACATGGCCTCGGATTTATCCAGGGCCACCATGAGTCCCAGCTGCCGGATCCTGTCCACGACTGTCGCAACACCTCGTGACATCAATTCGGCCGCCGCCTGGGTTCGGCCACCGACCGGATTCGGCCGCGGGTTTTGATTCGTTTGACAACACGCCAACAATCATTGCTAACTCGGCTGTATTAGAATGCTATAAAGTTCTAATTGAAATTCCCAGGGACCGTGCGGCGGTCATTTCCAAAGGCTTGTGTACGCGTGCCGCAATTTTTGTTTTACCGCTACACCGTAGTTTTAAATTCCGAAATAAGCCTCGATACAATTGGAATAAGTATCTTTGAATAAACATGTACCTACCTAAACATGAAGTAAATCGGCCATTCCCAACTAACAATTTAACGTCGTACAAAAGTTTAGGAAACGTTATCTTAAAACCATTGATCGTAATATCTAAGTTGTACTAACGTTATAATAACGTTTACTAAACGCGAAAATGGCCCCAGTTATACGACCAACATTATCGTTTAATGGACATACAAAAGTCGCAAGATGACTTCGTTACGTCATTCAAAAGTCGTATGAACGTGATGGAATTACCACTTTCGTCGCGCAGAAGTCGCATCATAACTTTACAACGGCTTGTTTGTTGTATTGTCGTCATACAGGTGTTTTTGAATGACTAAAACGTTTTATTTGAGTCAAGGAACGACACCTGTAAGACTTCTCTATTTTCCTTGTTAGTGGCATGTGTTTGGATTTGATTTGAGATTAAGAAGAGTGCAAAATAAATAAGTATAAGGTAATAAAAGGTTTATTTAAGTTATATTATATATCTCGCTAATAACTGTATCTGTCTCTTATGCCGTTTAGTTCGAGTGGGTATTAAAGTTTTATGATAATATACCTATGTGTATTTATTTGAAATTTTCATGCCCCCTCTCAATTTTGTGTTTAAATGATTATATTTTTATTAATAAAAATATATTTATTTCTAAAAATGTAGGACATGTTGCTTTTGTCACACACTTATCTCTTTACGACGTTGTAAAGACATAAAGTCGTATTAAGGTTATTTCAAGACCATGCAATACGCCATGACAGCAGCTGCTGTCATGGCGTATAGCTAGCTAGCTATTAAGGTTCCTCATACATTTAAAACCCTTTTCATATTGTTCACAGTAAAAGTACAGTGCCGATTTTAAATATTTAACCATTTTTTTTTTACTTTTCTTTTGTAAGTTCCACTACGTGTAAGTCTTTTCCACGAATTTTTACCTTCCATTTTCGTAGCAAATTTAATCAAACGTTCCGTAAATATGGCGGCCTAGACGTTTTAAAGTCAAAACCTGACTTAAATGCGACTACAAGTTTGATTAAAGTCAGGGCATGACAATAAACAGACATCATCAAATATATTGGTTATATTTAAGTATCAAATAAACCACCAAGTCATTTAAGAGTCTCCAATTGACCGCTGTAAAACCGGATAGTGATCGTTATATAAACGTCACTGTGAAAACGTCTATACAACTGCTACATTACATAGATGTCATATAAAGGTTTTTCAAAGACCTAATTTAGTTAGCACAATACGCTTAATGGACTATAACCACAGATTAATAAATAGTTACTACGTAACAGATACTTCACTCCCATACAAAAACGAAAATACCTACGCTATAATTACCTACAAAATCATAATAATAATACCAGCTGTTTGCTGCGAGGAGAAATGTACCATAAGCACGCACAAAGACAGTTGAGATTGCTTTGCCCGCCGCGCGACCCACGTGCGATTGCGTCATCTAGCGAATGTACTAGGGTTGTACGTATGACGATAATGGTAATAAAACGAATGTTTTAGAATAACAATTATTTTTTTATTTGTTGATCAAATATTTTTTAGTTTAATAAAATGACTGATGCATATTTTACGTTTCTTGAATTCCCGATTATTATATTTTAGTGTCGAAAATATCCAAAACCGCGTGAATAATTTTAATAAATAATCAAAAGGGAAACAGGAGAATTGGGAAACAGGGGAATTGCACAATTATCACGCAATAATTACGTGGTTTCGGCATTTTGATAGTCAGCGCTGTACCCGTGACGCGCGAGCACTCAGCCGGGCGCGCGACAGCCCGGTGTTCGTTGTATCGTCGACGATACGCGAAGCGGTAGGCATAAAACGCGTGGCCTTGAGCGAGTGACGGACGCCTGCTATAACGTTAGTACGACTATAGCGTTGTCGTACAAACGTTTTAGCTAAGACTGTAATACAACGTCGTTTAGTTTAGTCTTACCAACGTTGCTAAGACCAGCTTATTATGACATATTTGTCGCACGACTAAAAAGTTAAATTAAAGACGTCTAAAGGACCTCGTAGTCATCTCACTATCATTATAAGACTGCTATCCAACTTTATGTCGTATAAGTCAAGACTTATATGACGTTTTTGTTTGTTGGGTTCTTTCTAAAAAACTTTTTGCTTCCCGACATCCGCGGCCTCCGCGGGTTTGCTCCAGAAATAACAAGAAAGATCCCGTACTATAAAAACTTTTTACAAAAAAAAATAACCGCCTTCAAAAACTAAAAACTTTCGGAAGTCGGTGGCTTCTCTTCTGCCAGTCAATTTGTGTTGCCACCGACTTCCGAAATTTTAGTTATTTTTAAGTTTTTAGTTTTTGAAGGCGGTTATTTTTTTTTGTAAAAAGTTTTTTATTTTTTACTTTTTAGTGTCGAGTCCCAATGTCTGACTAAAGGACCTATCCAGGCTGCCAATGTCCATACCAAGTTTCATCCAAGCGTAAAAAAAAACATCAAACGTTTAACAACGCAGACAATATACAATAAAACTTCTTCTATAATACGAATGAATTTTTATAATACTCATTGTACCTATAATAAATTGTCGATTCAAAACGACAAATCATAACCAATTTTAGTGTAAAACTAACTTCAATGAAGCTGGAACACGAGGTAGCTGCTACGAACCATTTAGGATATCCTTAAACTGTATTTTGTCTTCACTATCGAATCTGCATTATAATCAATCTCGGTGTAAAGGGCTTATCAATACGAATAAAATAAGCCCAAACACTATGTAGCTGCTATCAACCATTAAGGAGTTCCCTTAACTGTACTGCACCTGCATCACGGAGCTTGCAGTGGCAGTCATAACCCATCTCTATGTAAAGATCTTGTCATCACGAATAAAATGAGCCCAAAGACGAGGTACCTAAGTTGTACCGTTGAGGAGTTCCCTTGATTATCTGTCGTCTCCATCATCAGATCAGCCCTAAACCTCCATGGTATTGTAGTCTCAACAGATATACACATTAATATTAAGTTTTTACCCGATGCTCGCCTACAATTTTCTAGAGATGCCCTCAATTTCTCAGGGTTTCCACCACCAGGTCCTGACCTGGTGACAATGGGACCAAATGACAAGCATATCCTTTCAAATAAAAAAAGAATTTTTGAAATCGGTCCAGGTGTCCCCGAGAAATCTAGTAACAAACATAAAAAAAAAAAAGAAAACATACAGTCGAATTGAGAACCTCCTCCTTTTTTTGAAGTCGGTTGAAAAGAAAGTGCCTTGTCGACGGTAGGTATGACTAAAGTGAAACCAAATTGATTATTATTAGTTATTGTGTACCTAATTATTAACATTGAAGTCTTAGTTAGGTTAGGTTAGTAGCAGGAAGACGAACATCACACATGTCACAGGCACATGGTATATCTATAAATATGACACAGGTGAGTTGTAATATTGGCCTATTATACTTGAACACCGTCCTCGAGATAAGTATCCTAGTAGAGTGGAGGCGCCATTTGCTATATGCGATTATATCGCGTCAATAATGATACTTAGGGCCATGCCACACGGTGCGGTGCGGCTCCGGCGAGGCGCCTGAGTGGCAGCGGTGCCGCGACGGTTTCCTATATATAAAAATGTATGGTATGCCATACGGTACGTCCGGCACTGCTCCGACGCCGCACCGGACAACGGCGCGAGGCAGACGAGGCGGGGAGGGGTGCAAGCAGTGCGGTGCCGCAGCGGCGCCGCTCAGTTGTATATTCGGCATTAAGAGTGCAGGCTCGTTGATGATAATTACGTGTATATTATACGGTGCCGTAAGAACATTGCGACGCCGCACTGCTCGTGTGGCCGCCAGTGCAGTGCAGAGTAATGCGGTGCCGCACTGTGTGGCCTGGCCCTTAGGTATATTTTCGGGCGGCGTATTACGTATAATTATAATACAACTTGACTTGGTAAGTTCGTTTAATCATCAATTGTGTGGAAGGCTTTATATCCGCGACTTCTTTTGTGTCTGTTGTAATGATAAGTACTTACGAGGAATAAATGGCAGGAAAACCCTAGAATTATATCAACACAGTTTACTGGATTTATTTTATTTCAGGAATATATCACTAAAGTTGAACACAATTGGGTATTTTACATCATTAACCAATAAATGTAAGACACAATATCTTTAAAACCTCTTTTAGCCTTATAAATCCGGTTTATTTTTAATTCACAATAAAATTAGATTTTTAGTTGCTTTGAAATCAACATGGTTTGCTGATTGAGCTGTCAACTTAGTGACGTCATAAGGCGTCATTCCATACAAAATTTATAGAAGAGCCGCGTTTTGACAGCTCATAGTAAGTAAGTACGTCTATTGATGATGGTGTAAAATACCGTATTCAGTTTGGATAATCTTAATCTATTTATCTACAATATAACAAACATAAAATGCAATCAACTGTAATAGACATTAATATACATATAATACAATATTTAAAGTAATGGTAGTTTCTTAACAAAGTAACGATGCCACATGATTGCCGTTAGTATTGAAAGTGAATACCAAGTGACGATGTAGGACAGATGTTCATTTCGCAGAGTGACTCTGGTCTGGTTGGGGATGGGCCATCCTTCTAGCGGGTCTGGTATGCCTCTAGCATCAAGCCACACGGGGGCACAATCAAGATGCGCACTCATCTGCTCTAAATCTCTGCAAGAAAATAAATATAAATCTTTCAGTAAATGAAACCCGCAACCCGCAGAGCTGCAGTCAGCGTCAATCGTCTCGTAAACTATGCTAGGGCCCAACCCCGCTCAAACTTGAGGGCGGGTCCTTGACTCGAGTGGAAGTATAGTAAAATACCTGTTCATGTAAATTATCTATATCTATTATACAGTGGTGGTCATATAATTAAGAACGACTGTTTAAAAATAAACTTTTACGAAAATAACACTTTTTGCATGTCTTTTTGGATGTCTCTAAGTAGCGCAAAACTATGCCACACTATCGTAGCTTACAGTTGTAAAATGATTATCCAATAAAATAATAATAAGTTTGATAAATTAACCTTTGAAATGTTTTTGTAAACTTATTGGTTGGCCATATAATAAGGAACGATGGAAATATATTATTTTATAATAAAATATTTTTGAATACTTTGTAACAAGACCCCTGTTTGAGTAATTTTATTGCTATTTAGTGCTGTTAAAAGTAAAAAAGTTGATTGTTTTATCAGATCATCTGCAATACTTTAAATCGATGATAGTCTACGCTGTAAAGCATTTTAACACGTATCAAACAACTTTAATTATTCTGCGTATTCTTAAACTGAGAAAGTAACCTCGGCAAGACGATCAAAATATCGTGCGTTTCGCGGAACAATACCCTTTTAAAAGGTCTGAAGAGTTGAGAAAAAATTATTTTGGTAAAAATAATTCTTTAGCAACCTCAGCAAGCAGTATCTGAATGCGTTTGGTACAGGCGAAGTCAAATAAAGCATAGCAAACAAAATCGTGTTATAGGCAAGCCCAGGTTGCAGTTGCTAGGAGGTATAAAGGCTAGACAGTAAGACAGTGGAAACATTTATTTTGTCTAAAAAATGACATTTATAGGGCATGTTCTGATGGAAAACGTTCTGTTTCATACCCTCCGAATACAGCACTTTCAACCGTAAGCACACAAAAATGACATTAAACATGACATTTGGTGTAAATGTGAAAATTTAGGGATGTTTCTCTGGCCATAGGTAGTGTTGAACTTGTTAGACTGATAAAAGAAAAAATGGATCATATCCAGTACAAAAATACCCTTGATGAAACAATGTTATCACATGCTGAAGACGTCCTTCCGATTATTTGAACATTTTAATACAACAATTTGCCAGAGCACACTACGCGCACTGATAAATAACTTCATACGTGAGAAAAAATTTCAATCAGTTTCTGTCTTAGAATGGCAACCAAACAGCACGGATTAAAATTTCATAGAGCATTTTTTGCGTGCGTAGTCAAGCAAAAGGTTTCAAATTGACGTTGAGGTAATATAGGTGGGTTGTAATTGTAACACGTCTTTATAGAAGAATGGTGCCGTATTTCCCTTGGAAAATTACAGAAAAATATAGAGTGAATTCTTCGCCGATTTAATGCAGTCATTAAAAGCCTTAACGCGTTACAAACTATTAACTTAGAATACAATGTATTATATTGCTTTTTTGAACATTTTCACAATCTTATTTAATGAGATTTTAAAAATCTAAGTAGGTATCTTCTTAAACAACTCTCGAGCCGTTTAAGCATCGTTCTTAATTATTTGGCCAGCTTTATTGCTATAGGTATGAATTTGTAAGCATCGATTATTTATTAAATTAGTAATAAAAATAGTAAGTGATTTTAATATTTCTTACTAGTCACGATTAAACTATCTACTGTTACATGATGTAAGGAATTATTTTAAAAACGATCATAATAACGCACAAGGCATTGTTTTTCTATCACAATGTGTGGTACTACAAATCGTTCTTAATTATATGACCACCACTGTATATATAAAAGAAAGTCGTGTTAGTTTATTTCATTTTATAACTCAAGAATGGCAGAACCGATTTGGCTGAAAATTGGTGGGGAGGCAGCTTAGGAGGTATTCTATGTCCGTCCCCTGGGGACGGGCATAGAAAAACCTTTTATCTTTTTTTTGTTTTTATCCTGTTTAAAACGCGAGCGGAGTTGTAACCAAAAACCTGATATAACGCGGGTGAAACCGCGGGGGACAGCTAGTTGTATTATAAGACTTACCGAGAGTACCATGAGCCCTTTTCAGGATTGTTCTTTGGCATGAACGGAGCTCGCTTTTCAGTTAACCGCACAACGCCAACTAGCTCTATCTCTCCTTTCATCATTGATGCCTGCCTTTTCTCTTTAGAACGCATATTTTGATGGATCCAGCCGCGGTTTATCAAAATGACTTCACTGTTAAAGAATTAGAGCACACATATATATATATATATACAGGGTGTCCCACGGCTATGCCACATGGAGGGAAAGTACCTTAAATATTGTAGATAGAACATTTTACTGAAAGAAGACATATTTTGAAAACATTTTAAACTGCATTCATAGATTTTTAAATAATTAAATGGTTTGGCCGGGAATCGAACTTATTCCACGATAAAAAATTATCATCCTGTAGTTTTATCATACCGATCAAAAGGTTTCATTATAAGAATTATTTTTTGCTAAATAACATAGTGTCACAAATAAAAGGAAGACCGTGAATTTTAACATTTGATGTAAAATTTTGTTCTAAAAAGTTAAAAGCTTACATTACCGTAAGGACATACAATTGACAATCATAACTACTTATTACTAATTATTCTACCCATTTGAGTTATACGCATCATTTAAATAAATAAATATCCACCACAACAAGCCCAAAAAATCATCAGGGAACGAAATAATCAAAAGTTATTACTTTGTATTCAAGAAGAAGGGACTCATTTTGAGCATTTGAAAAATTGACTAATTTTGTATTAAAATGGAAAATTCATGGTCTTTCTTTTATTTTTGACACTATATTATTTAGCAAAAAATAATCCTTGCGATGAAGCCTTTCGATCGGTAGGATAAAACTACAGATTGATTAATATTTTTCGAGTAACAGGTTCGATTCCCGGTTCAACTATGTAATTATTTAAATATCTATGAATGCAGTTTAAAATGTTTTCAAAATTCATATAATGTTTTCTTTCAGTAAAATGTTCTATCTACAATATTTAAGGTACTTTCCCTCCATGTGGCATAGCCGTGGGACACCCTGTATATTTGGGAATATTTACCTATCTGCATTTGGGTACCAGTAAGATGGAAAATAAATGTTTTAAAATAAAATTACTGTAATTTTTTTTTTTTGGTGAGTGGTAAATCATCCAATGACTGCTCCCGCCCTGGGTGCGGCGGGAGGGCGTGTCAGACTCTTACTGACTAAAACCCACTCATGTTCCTTCGATTGCCTTTTATGTTCCAGGGTCACGGTAACTATTATACACATTCCGCAACCCCGGCAGGAAATTACTGTAGTTTAACATGCAACAATAGTTAGAGATTTTGTAAAACAATGTCAGTACTTAAACTTTAGTTGTTTAGTAAAAAAGTATTAAGTACAGTAAGAAAAGATCTTCGCTGCTTCCTATTTTACTACAAGAAGCTTATAAAACCTTACCCAGTTTCAGCTAGCTTAAATGGAGTGACAACCAGCCAGCCTTGGTTCTTCTTAGGATCTGACACTAGAGAACCAGTCTTGCCTATTGGAGAGTCTTGTTCAATCAAGGCTCTGGGTCCAATGAGAATCTCTTTGTCGTGTAGAAAGTGTCCTTTAACTTTTACTGGCAAATACTCCATCTTTTCTAGTTCTGAAAAACTAAGAGTAAATCAAATATCAGTGTGCTAGAAGACTCAATGTTAACCGCTACTATACTATACGCACGCAGGTCCCTAGATAACGCAATTCTTGTTTCTATAAAACTCTTCTTTAAAACCACAAAAAGAACAAAAAAACAATTGGCAGGCATTGGCCCTAGAGCGCCCCTTCACGTGCTGATTGCTCTTTGAGGCACCGTAGATGGGCACTGAGTAGTTTAAATTTTTCAAACTATTTAAATCTGCTGGTCTAGGTAAAATCTTTTTAGCACTATTACAGTAGCAGTCCAATCAATTAATCGAGTAGTCAATGCCTACATACATGATCTGTAATCTAAACCAAGAAGGGGTGAAAAAATCCTACCAAAACATGGTATGGCATACACAACTACAAAATCAACTTTAAAGAAATTGGTGGACAGATACCTAAGCAATGAGAGGCTAAAACATAACGCCTCTTTGCAAGAATACTGTGATATTTCAGAAAAATCGATTTTTTTTTTATTCCATAATCAAAACCGCCGTATTGAACTTTATTTTCGATAAAAACGAGGTATTTTTTTGACAATAACGGTGCGTCTATGAGCGAAAGAGACAAGACAACTGCAATATTTTGTGTTGTCGCGCTGTCTCTTTCTGCCTCGTGATTTGTTTCGACAACGTGTCCCATCAGTCGGCGCGTGCCATTTGGAGGGAAGGGCGCTCTCGTATTTGTGCAAAAACGTGACATCACGAAGATATCACATTACGATTGCTAAGGTAAGTTTGAACTCTTTGATATTTTTTTATTAAGTAATGTGATATGTTGAATTGACACAGTTTTGTTGAAAATAGTATGCAATTTTAACTTGTTATTACTTTTGATATCACGTTTTCGTTGAAAAGATATCGTTTTTGTTTTGTAACATCATAAGATGACGCGTTGTTGACAATGAAATATTTTACAAACCATAAAATGGATTCGGAGTATTTTGTAATGTTACTTTTTTCTAGATAAATATTATAAGTTTTTTTGTAAATTAAATCGTTATGTCACGTTGTAAATACTAAAACAAATGAATTATAAATATTTATTTTTTCAGATGGGATCGCGGTCCAGAAAATTAGTACAATTAGCAACTATGCAAAACGTAGTTGATAGTAACGTAAATGATAGTTCCAGTATCCAAGCCGAGGAAGTTGATGACTCTAATATAAACGTAATGATTCCAGAAGGTAAGACTTAATAATTTTGTTTTTTAAAGAATATTTTTTGTAAAGACGAAATGCCACCTATGTTCGGTCCCATGTAACAAGGGGCGAGCCTGTTGTCATGTAGTTATTTAAAATGAGTACCTATTAATACGAAACGAACTTAGGTGCTTACATTTTCATAGATTTTAAACAAATTGGATTTCCAATATTGGAAATCCATACATGAGGCCTATGCCCAGCAGTGGACGTCCATCGGCTGAGAAGAAGAAACAAATTGAGCAACATTATAAGGAGTCTTAGTGTGTTTTCTACAGATAATTATGTAAACACCTCGATTTTAAACAAAAATTTAAACTATTAGGTACTTATGTTTCATAAAGTTTTTCTATTGTTTAAGTTATTATTATTTATATTTCTTTTAGACAAAAGTAACGATGACTCAAAACATCGTCAAATCATCGTCGTACCCTGTCAATTTATCTATGAAAACATCATGTATGCAAGAAAAAATCTGAATCTTTTTGGTAAAAGGCCCTCTTTTACCAAAAAGAATCAGATTTTTTCTAAAGGCATAATTATAATACTAGAAATAGGGACGAATTGGTTCAACCAGGCTTTAGGCTAGCTAAAGTAGACTCATCTTTCGTGGGGTTCTGTTTAAAGTGCTATAATAAAATACCTCCTCACATTCTATCGCTGAATGAAACTAAATTTAAAAGTAAAATAAAACGCACACTATGTAGCCAGGCATATTATAAATTGAGCGATTATATCGCTGACAAAAATGCTTGGCTGGATGCTGGTCTAGCTCCACAACCGTGTAATTGATTAGTATTCGACGATATCTGATTGTAAAACTACAAAAATAATAGTATTGTATCGAGTCAAAGTGTTTGTTTTATATAAATTCACATAGCATACAATGTGAGCACTATGTTCTTTACATTTCTTCTGTCTATCATTGACTGAATATACTCTGGCAGCTGGGAGTTTGTCATGCTCACTCAAATGTCTCACTGACAGTGGCGTGTGTGTTGGATCATTTGGTTCCCTTCAAAATGGTTGAGCTATTTGGTGCCAATCCATACGTCATGTCCGTGAACGGGCGCTGTCTGCTGAGACTGGTCATCTCTTAGCTGCCACAGTTATTTTAAAATTTGTTTTGTTTATTTTAATATTTCTAACATGTCCGACTTGTTACGTTGTTCTCACATAGTACCTTAGATACAACAATGAATGATGTAACCAAATTATTGTAATATATTGATTTTAAAAGAGTGTCCATGGAGTTTCTTGCTCGCTCTTCTCCATGGGACCTACTTTTTGGAACGAGCAACTAGCTTCATTTTTTTTGACAGACTGACACCTTGACGATTCAAAAGTACCTGTAATTGGTTTATTTGAATAAAATAGTTTTGAAGTTTGAAGTTTGACTAATGTTACGAAGAGACTGATTGGTTAGCTAGATCTAAAATAATAATAACAAATTTAGTAATAACAGTATACTTTTAATTAAGAACTGATAGCTATAGTTTCATTTTGTTAACTTTGTTGATTGTTAACTGTTGAATTACTGTATTTAAGTAGGTAACAGCTGTATATCCTACCTACGTTATAATGACTAATGTTTATGCTTGATTTTCTTTTCCTACAAATTTTTCATTGATTTAATAAACATTTTTATTTCTAAAATGTGTTTTTATCATATAACCTAACACAACACAAAAAAATATATTATCAACAATGTGACAAGTTCATATGTCACATCGATCCTTGAAAACTTTTTCAGTAATAGTGTGACAAAATATCCCTTTTTTTTAAATCCTGTTAATTTATACCGAAAAATAGCCAATAGCGCAACAATTACTATAGTTTTAGATGAATTAATAGTTAAATTATAAATCACTAGAAGGTTTTGTTGCTTTAGCTCTATTATTTTAGATTTTATAACATTTCGAAAGTTTAAAATACGCGTCCTGTAAAATTGCCTTTTTTGATATGTTACAGTATTCTCGCAAAGAGGCGATAAGTCACTACATCCTCATCAACATGTAAATAGGAAAGGCAGATCTACAGAGATGGCCCTACAAGAGATGGAGAGAAAATAAAGCCATTCCCTTGAAAGTTAATCGTAGCACCAGTAATTAGTAACAGGATACAATGCAACTACCTATATTGTTGATTAGAAACACTACATATAAATAAATGCAGATTCAAAGACAGTTCTAATTTTAAAGAAGTTTGAACATACATAACAGATTCAAAACCAAAAATGGCACTGGGGCAGGTATTTTCTATATCACCCTGAATATCTATATATATATTTTGAATATCTATATAATACCAGCCTATAACTGTCCCACTGCAGGGCAAAGGCCTCTTCTCATACAGAGAAGGCACGAGCATTGATCACCACGCTTGCTCCAGACGGGTTGGCGATTTCAGACTTATATATTAACTACAAGTCCAGGTTTCCTTACGATGTTTTCCTTCACCGATGTCTTGAATATCTATAACTTTTGATAAATTAACCTTTCGATGACCCAACGACAGCCGGCTGTCGCGCTGCTATTGTCTTTCTTTTGTGTCTCGAATCACGTGTGTTCGAAGGTTTAAACAAAATTTTGGTAACTATCATCATCTCAACTCGCCTAATCGCAGGATTAATAGTTAGCCCCTTATAAAGGTAATGCTTTTGGAGGCAGCCGGCCGGCAGGAGTGTAGCCGAACAATGGGCAAACTTACTCCACCACTCTGAATCGCTGCCAGTAATCTTTTAAAACAATAAGAACACAAACCTTGTGATAACTACTGCAAACAAATATATTTATTGTCTCAAATTTTAAACACCTCAAGAAATAGACGTAACAGAAACCACCAGTCGCTAAATGCAGGGATGTAGAGGTCATATCTCTGCGTGTCCACCATCAACAGGGCAGATGCTGGATAGCAAATGACCTCCCGCGTGTTTGTGCCGTGCGCGGTGACCCGTACGGGAGGATGAAGGAATCCTGGTGGTTGAGCCTGAGAGGGGTCGGGTTGTTGTTACACCTCGAAGGCAACACGCCACTTTGGTCTGGATTTCTCCCCAAACGGGCGGCCATGGCCTAGCCAGCCATGGTCAATCGGCTGCGACGTCCGGTCAGACGGCCGTCAGGCGAGTGCTCGGGGGTGGTGGGGTTCGCAGCTGAAGGCAGATACGCACTGACATCCGTTGTGGGAGACAGCTGTGGACTGCTGGAAGCTCGCGGACAACACATTCAGGAGCACTATATCAGTCCGGTAACCTTGGTGCTTTAAAGCATCCCCGATGTTGAGGGCTCGATGGTGGGTGAGGAGCCGGGCTGACGAACAACATCCAACTACATTCATGGATAAGGTAATTAAAACAACACAACATATTAAAAAAGGCGACAAGACCGTTAAGGGCATGCCGCAAAGGACCTCGGACCTTGCTACAGGGACTGAGGTTTCAGTAAAGAAGGGGGCCGCTGCCTCCAAGCAGGATGTACCCGTACCGGGTGGCGACTCCTGGACCATCGTAGCCCGCAAGGGCAACATGGGACGGGGGAAAACCGGTATGGGGGGTCAGCAAGGAGGGAGTGATACCCAAAGGCGCGCGGGGACACCAGAACCGGTGCTGGGTCGTGGAGGCCCTAGCACGCTGATACCTCCACCTGGGACGGAACCTTTACAGGGAACGTCCAGTGGAGGGACGGCTGCCGGGGACTCTGCGAGGCGGTCACCGGGGCCGCATAACCGACGGCTGAGCGGCAGCGCAAGGCGCAGGAGGAGAGACCTGCGACGACAAGCTGCAACGGCAGGGGGCAGCACAGCACCTGTCAAAAGGGCAAGAGAGGTGAGCGACGAGGCAAAGGAACCGGGCAATGACCTAAAAAAGGCTAAAACCCAGGGATCCTACAGGGACGCTCTCACGGGGACGAAGATGGCAATAGTGCACTCGTCCCACCCCGACCAAGCGCTGGACGCTAAGAACCTGGGTCCAATCCAGGAGCTTCTGTGGAAGCTGCTGATGGAGACCCCGGATCCGCTGCCATGCGTCGGCAACATGGTTGGCGGGGCCCTGCACGTCAGTTGCGAGGGACCGGCGGCGGTCAAGTGGCTACACGCCATCAATGGGCGGGAGGTAGATGGCATCAAGCTGAAAGTGCTTGATGCCAAAGACCTCCCGAAACCAGTAAAGATGGCGTGGAAGTCGAAGACTTTAAGGGGGGCTGACTTGGCGAGCACCCTACGGATGCTCCAACGTTTCAACCCAGCATTGCGCACCGAAGGGTGGAAGATGCTGAAGGTCGACGTGGAGCCATCCACGACGAGGCGCATCGTCCTCATGGACCAAGCGTCCGCGGATACCATCAGGGAGGCTGGTTATACACTCCACTCAGGACTGGGGCCTAGCCAGTTCAAACTGTTGGTGGACGCGGACAGGAAAAGGGAGGACCAGGCCGAGGAATCGGCCAGGGAGCCCGCGGCGACCGAGGCCGTACCGGATCCCGAGCCGGGACGGGTCCTAAGCTCGGAGGAGGCTCTCCTCGCCGAGAGGACCAGCGACGACGAGGTAGCACTACACGAGGACTACCACCCAGCGATGGACCTAGACCGCGCGTCGTCACCATCGACATGCGCGGGGGACCTAGAGGGGCTGGCGGTCCTCAAACTCGATACCATATTCCCGGAGTCGGACGATGACGGGGAGACGGGGACGAGAAGGCAGCACTAAAGGAACACCATAATGGCTGCAATAAGGTTTGTACAAATAAATTTACAACATAATAAGGCTGCGACCGCCCTTCTGGCGCGCGAGCTAAACATGTGCAAATATGATATAGCTCTAATTCAAGAACCTTATATATACAAAGGGGAGATTAGAGGCCTGGGCAGGACAGGGGGTATTGTATACTACCAACGTCATGACCTAAACGCAAGGGCGTGCATCTACGTCAGAAATGGCCTAGACGCTATTCCCCTGCACAATTTCTGTTACAGGGACCTGACAACCATCAAGGTCCCTCTAGGAGAGGAGGAGGGAGGCGGGGGGCTTATAATAGCCTCCGCATACCTGCCTTATGAAGCCGAGGACCCCGTCTCGACGAAGATGAGTGAACTCGTGGAACACTGCAGCCGGGAGGGCCTAGACCTGATCATAGGCTGCGACGCCAACGCGCACCACGTCACGTGGGGGAGCACTGGTAACAACAGGAGGGGTGAAAAACTACTGGATTTCCTGGTAAGCTCACCTTTACAAATCTTAAATAATGGCAGCAGACCTACGTTCGTCAATGCAAGACGGGCGGAGGTGATTGACCTAACAGTAGCTACTAATAGGGCTAGTAACCGCATAAGCGAATGGCATGTACCTAACGAGATCTCACTCTCGGATCATAGGTATATCTGTTTCAAGTACAGTACCCGACGAAGTAAGGTACTGGTAACAAGGAGGAACCCAAGACACACTGACTGGAACTCCTATTTGAGAGACCTGAAGGTGGAACTCGGGGACCCCAAAGGTAAGCTAAACTCCGATATCCGAGGCTGTGATGAGCGCTTGGATGAGGAACTGCCCCGAAAAAGAAGTACAAGCAAGGAGGGAACCATGGTGGAACTCTGACCTAGCCAGGTTACGGAGGGAAACTAGGGCCACCTTTAATCAGGCTAAGGCTATCAAGAATTTCGAGATATATGCCAAAAAGCTAACGGAATTCAACAAGGCCGTACGAAAGGCTAGGAGGCAGTCCTGGAGGAACCACTGCGATAGCATTGGCAGCATTCCAGATAGCATGAGGTTATCCAAGGCTATGGCGACTGCTAGGGTAAACCCATTAACATCCATCAGGGATGAGAATGGCAAACCAACAGAGTCTGGGGGAGACACCCTTGAAGTGATGTTCAGAACGCACTTTCCCGGCTCTTCCACATACAAGGACACGGCGGACTCAATAAGCTTAGATGACATTAAGTCAAAAACAACAAAAGCCGACTGGGTCGCCGCGAAAAAGGTAGTAGGGTCTAATGGAATCAAGTGGGCCCTGGAGGGCTTTAAGCCATTCAAGGCCCCGGGGCCGGACGGAGTTTATCCGGTCCTACTACAAAAGGCGGGGAACATACTATACCCGCACCTTGGCAGACTATACAGAGCCTGCATCGCCTTTAGCTACATACCAAAGGCGTGGAGGCAGGCGAAGGTAATCTTTCTTCCCAAGTCAGGAAGAACAGACTACGAGGACGCTAAGTCATTCAGACCTATAAGCTTGACATCGTTTTTCCTGAAAACTCTGGAAAAACTTGTAGACAAGTATGTCAGGGAAGGAGCGCTGAAGAAACAACCGCTTCACAGGATGCAAAACGCATATCAGCCTGGCAAGTCGACGGAAACGGCGCTACACCAGGTGGTTAGCCGCGCCGAAATGGCGCTAGAGCGCAAAGAGATTTGCCTAGCATCCTTTCTCGATGTAGAAGGCGCGTTCGATCGGACTACCTTTAGAACGATACGAACAGCCGCAGAGAAACATGGCATAGACCCCACCATATGCGACTGGATGGACAATATGCTGAAGGGCAGAGTTATAGAGTCAACACTGCTAGGTGAGACCAAAAGGGCACACGTCACAAGAGGATGCCCACAAGGAGGCGTACTCTCACCAACCCTCTGGTGCTTGGTGATAGACGAACTGCTAACAGAGTTGAACAAAGGACCAACGCGCACGGTTGGTTATGCGGATGATCTCGTGATACTAGCAAACGGAAAATTTCCTAACACTGTGTCAGAGATTATGCAGGAAAAGCTGGACATGGTGGAAAAGTGGTGTAAACACAATCACCTATCCATCAATCCAAGCAAAACGGTGATAATACCGTTCACCAGAAGGAGGGACCTAACTCAAATGGGAACCATGAAGCTCTACGGCACCGCACTAGAGTTGTCCACGGAAGTAAAATATCTAGGAGTAATCCTGGATAGCAAACTCACGTGGAAAAGCCATGCCGAAGCGACAGTAAATAAGGCTCTAAGGGTCTTTGGCATGTGTCGCTCCGCCTATGGGAAAACATGGGGTCTAAAACCCCAAGTAATCAAATGGATCTACACCATGATGGTGAAACCAATAATCACATACGGGAGCATCGTATGGTGGCCTAGAACCAAGCTGGCAACATGCAGACAAGCGCTAAGCAAAGTGCAGCGGATTGCCTGCATGGCCATAACAGGAGCATTCAGGACCACGCCAACCGCGGCGATGGAAACAATGCTCAATCTCACCCCCCTACACATTGAAGTGGAACTAGAGGCGAGGAGGGCCATACATAGGCTTAGAAGTATGGGGCACTGGACAAACTCCGGTTGCACAACAAACCATATCAACACAAGACCAAACAGGGTACTTGACTGGATTATGGACATGGGATGTGACAAAATACACACCATCCACAATCTCAAAAAGGAATACAAAATCTACATTCCGAGCAGGGAGGAATGGAAAGGTGGAATAAAACCCCACAAAGGTAACACTCAGATATGGTACACGGATGGCTCTAAAATGAGCACCGGTACAGGTGCAGGGGTACACAGCGACAACTGCAACCTCAGCCTAAGCATGGGCAAACTGGCAACGGTCTTTCAAGCAGAGACCTACGCCATAATCGCATGTGCGCAGGAAATACTAGATAGAGATACCAAAGGGGATACTATCTACATTCTAAGCGACAGCCAAGCAACACTCAAGGCACTTACGTCCAATAGAGTGGACTCTGGGCTGGTACTAAACTGTATCAAAATACTGAACAGGATAGGAAGGCGCAACCAGGTCAGACTGATCTGGGTGCCAGGTCATACAGGAGTAGAAGGCAACGAGAGGGCCGACGCTCTAGCTAGGAAAGGATCCGAAACACCCCTCTGCGGACCGGAACCCTTCATAGGACTCTCACCAAGGGTCATCAACCACGCGCTAAAACAGGCTGCGTTGAGGACACACAGCATGCACTGGCACAACACAACGGGCCAGAAGCATGCTAAACTATTCCTCAACGACATAGATAATGGCTGGACCCGGAAACTATGGAGGTACAGCAGACCACAGCTCCGAGCAATCACAGGAGTCTTCACAGGGCACTACGCCACCAACAAACAGCTCCAAAACATGGGACTAGCAAGCGACCCGACTTGCAGGCTCTGTGGAGAAGCAGAGGAGTCTATGCTACACCTGCTGTGCGATTGCGCAGCACTAGGCTCCAAAAGATTAGGGTATCTGGCCCAACCATTCCCAAGACCAGAGGACTACAGGCTCAGCCCCATCAAGGCCATACTGGGACTAATGAAGGAGGTGCACAGAAGGCTAGGGGTACAGCACAAAAGATCCAAAAGGGTCGAAGTGCTACGGCTTGGGCCGGCCCCACAATAAGATAAGATAAGAAAACACCTCATCACACTCAATGTCTGTCAGAAAGGTGTCTTCATAATCTATACTACTTAATACTATAAAGAGGAAAGATTTGTATGTATTTATGTTGATACAAATAAACTCAAAAACTACTGAATGGATTTCGATTATTCTTTCACCTATAACACATGTGTAAAACCAAATGGTTTCACACATGTGAAACCGAACGGTTTCACACATGTGTTATTAGTTTATTAGGTAGTTATTTATAAAAGTGGTTCATAAAATTCACAACAATACTAACTTGCTAGGCATAGGGACGGGTGTAGCATTAGTTTTCGACTGCATCATATCAATGAGCCCCAACTTCCATTGCAGGCGCTGCACCTGCCAGCAGCCCAGACCGAAAGAACTGACAGGAATCATCTGAAATAAATGATAAATACAATATATTATTATACTGAATTTGATAAGTCATTAACTTGAGTATTCAAATAGTGGCTGTGCTCACCTCAAATTTGAAGGAACAAAGATCAAGTGGCAAATGGCGTCATAAAAAAATATTATAAAAATTACACAAAATAAGACCACTCATAGGATTTGGTGTGTGCAAACAAAAAATTCTCACCCCAAACGAGAAAGAAATGGTACAGTGATGCAGAAAACTGCATGTCAATTAGTCAAGCCGTTCTGGAAATAAATGGGAACATTCATTGAGTCATGCAGTGTGTGCATACACAACCTCTCACCCCAAATTCCTAAAAACCTTCAATCTGAAAACCTTCTCCGTTCCATTGTCATTAAAAAAAAAAATTGGAAAAGTTTTTTTACAATCTCCGACTTTTCTCTTACTCAAACCTGGGTTGACCCATACAAGTTTTCAATCAGTATTAGAAACAAGATCAATTAACATCAAATGAAGTTTTTGAGTTAAAATGGCCTTTTTCTTGCATATACAGTCGTGGTCAACTAATTAGGGACAAACAAAAATTTAAGCTGAATTTTAATTTTCATGTCCATGGTAGATCAGATAAACTAAATGATTTAGTTTAATTTTATGAAATACTAATTAATATTAAGAATACTTTAAAAATATGAGCATTGCTTCGAAGTTGATTATATTTTGTAATAGCAAATTTAAAAACAAATCTCTTGCAACTAAATCGCAGCGTGTTCTGGCTGGCCATCTAATTAGGGACAAAAACAAAAGTAGTGTGTTATATTCCTATTTTTATAAAATCTGATGGGATGTAATTTTATTTTAATAATTAAGATTAGAGTCTTTACGTTGACTTTGAATTTGTTGAAATATTAACATAATATTTATTTAAACTTGGGGCGAAATAAAAGTTCTGATACAACAATGGGAAAAATTATAATTATTGTTTAATAAAGGAAATAGCCATATCGTAAATTATTAAAACATTGAAATTGTTCCATTATAATGATTTTTAAAACAGGTAAATTATAATCTTTATTTAGAAATTATACTTTTGAATCTATAAAACTACTAAACGTGCAATCAGAAAGGAAATACCAACAAAAACTATTGTGCAAAAAAATCGCAAAACGGTGATAGCGGTGATAAAAGACCCACTTATGGGTTTTTTATTGATTATAGGTCTGAATAGTGTTGGTATTTGGACTAGAACATGGCGGTGGAGTAATCTACAACAACCTTTCGACGTCAAGTTGTTGAAGCTAAACTGTTTGGCATGGTCGTACGAAAAGTTCAAGTGTTGTAAAAATCACAGACTCGCCACGGTTGGCCTTAGTTATGAGGCACCGATATTGGGACTGATTGTCAATAAAAAAATGTTTTAATTTTGGTCTAAACGAAGATACATTTTGTTTAATCAGAAGGCAGGCAGTATTAATAGCGCCCTAAAAAGCAAAAAGTCTCCAAAATAATCCAATAAACAAGTTGAACTTGAGGAGAGAACATAAAACTATGGCGTTGGTTTTCTGGAAATGGTGTGGGTCCTTCAGAGTAAATGGAAGGCACACTACATTCAAATGAATAAAGAGAAATACTACAAGCAATCACACTACTTTATGTTAAAGAACACACGATAACTACCCAAAAACATACTGCACTGTTTGTTAGAACTTTTCTCACTGATGAGTAGGTATCGGTTATAAATTGGCCGGCCTAGAGCCCAGACCTGAATGCTTGGAAACATTTTGTGGTACGTTATGAAAGAATAGTAGGTTTAAAAAATGGTGTAAATAAACTGGCTATTAAAAATCAACAGTAGTAACTTTGAAGAAGGCTAAAACATTATCACTAAAGAACAATGTGACATTTAGATTGCGTCGATTTCATACCTTTGTTACATGGTTACGGCAATCCTTAGCAATCACTCTGGATATTGATTTGTCTTACAGTACGACGCATTAAGCCTAATTGAATAATAAATAAACATATTTTTTCCTTTATTGCTTTCTGCAATAATTATTTTTAATGTTGTCTTGAGTGTCCCTAATTAGTTGTCCAGGGTACGAATAGAATAAAAAAGAAGTTAAGTTGAATTTTGATCGATATTTATTTTACGTATAGTCAATTCCTTTAATGACTATGCCTATTTGTTAAGATATTGGTTTAGTTTAATATTAATAGTAACTAAACTGCCAAAGTCTCTAGCAAACTTAACTTATGGAAAGGAAAATTAAATGTTACTCATAGTATATCAGGTTGTCCCTAATTAGTTGACCACGACTGTATATATATATATTTTCAATATGTAAATGGGAATCGGAATTATAAGAAAAATTATTGATAGTCGCCTAAAATTATTTTCAGTTTAAGGTAGTTTCTCCCCTAACTGCCCCGTTTCAAATTTCCACCATGTATACTCATCTGACAGATATTCTGGCTGTTTACATACACTTTTTAATCCTTCGAACCTATGTGATTCGAAACACAAGAGAAAGACAATAGCAGCCTGCTGTCGCTTGGTCGATAAATAAGTACAAGAATTTCATTGTACCTTCAAAACGTGAGCCTTGTGTGAGTAGGTTATGAAATTACTATTCCGAAGAGAACGTTGCCTAATTCTGGGACATAAGTATCATCATCAAAATAGGTAAGCTGATTTTCAAACGTAAATTACAACATATTAAAATTGTGGCCTAGTGGGAGCAGGTAAAATTTTTTTTTACATTTTCAATGAGTCGAGGGTTGCTGACACAACTGCAAGATGCTTGCCAGAATGGTATTTTCTTTATGGACTGGTAATAGAACATCATTTAATAATTTTCTAGTATTGTGAGGAACGGGATAGTCAGATGGTTCACAAGCTCTTAGGCTCTAAAGAAATTGGTTATAATTGTTAGATTTGTATAAATTTAGACTAGAAAATACACATTTTTTGAACACAATAATATAATTACTTAGTCTATTTGTATTATTTATAATAGAACTTATTACTGTGTTTAAAAATGAGCAAATTTAGTTCTAAAATAATTGATAAAGAAGAAATATTACATGTTATGTCTTAAACAGACATGTCGTAAATGTTTTTGAGACTAAAAATAAGTGTACTAACCAATAATATCCACTTGAAAATCTGGCCGGGCTCCTTTTTAGGGCTCACTCTGTGGGATCTCAAAGCATTGATCACCGTTGCATTATATCGTATTGTAGTCCTTATCCTAAATGTAACATTTGGACAATAACTATTATAATTATTCACCAAATGGCGCGACCCTGCATATAAATTCCGAAGCAATGTCGACATCTTTTAATTTTGTTAATTAATTTTAAATCTCTTTTCTCTCCCTAAACAAAACCTCACAGCTCACTCGGTGAAAAATTGTCCATTTGACATTATTATCACAAAATGACAAAACTATCAATCAATATCAAACACATGCGTAGAACGGAAAGTTATTATTATCACAGAGTATGTAAACGTCAGAAACGTTTTGTTACTTCAATAATCTAAAATGCTTTAAAAACAAATAATAAGTTTTTTTTACCGCTAATAATTATAAAAAAAGTGTTTACAAAATATTAAACAAGTGTTTTACTTATTATATCAAGTAAAAATAAATGTTCTATTGTTATCACCTTACAGAATGTTAGTAACATCATGGTCACAAGACATCATTGGTCTTGGTCACACATCACAGATTCACGGCCATTCACGGTCATCGTCCTACTGTGATAGTCGCTACAGGTCACTGCGTTCTACTTTTAAATTTCGTAATGTAACTTCTATCAATGCTGATTATGATTCATAGTTTATAGAAGTAACTAAATGGTTCACGTTAAATAATACTCGTTATACCCTTTCAGTCCCTTTCGTCGACCGAGCGACAGCCGGCTACCGCGGTGCTATGTTCGAAGTATACAAGTGTTCGAAGGTTTAACTTGTATTTTCTAACTCCAATTAATTATCTACATAATCTCATGCAAAGAGAGATCACACACACGTACGTAACGCTTTTTTTACAATTTGAGGGCCCGCCGAGCACTGCCTATAGTTACGTAGAAACTATACATATAGTAATCTGTGCCTATAGATAGCTATACGTCAGCGTTGTTAGACCAATGGCCTAGTATGGATTGCCGATAAAGGCAGCTGACCTGCTGACAGCCAGCACCATTTCAGGGTGTTCGAGCTGCGTCAGTCAGTCGTACCTTCGCGAAGCCATCGTGGCGGAATGGTGGGACAGGTTTCACGCGCTACTACCGGCGGTGGACTCGTAACGACTGCCCTGGCGTTTTGGGCGGTGCAGAATAGATGCTCTCCGGACTCCGGTCATGGTTACTTCAGGAGGTACTCGTACCTCGATAACATCACTGTGACGACTGTCTGGAGAACAAAGGCACGACATTCACTTCACTGACACAGTTTGTCGTTCGGAATGAATCGCGTCGTACTTCCATCTCTGTGTAGGCAGTGTATACCTGGGGAGGCCACTCAGGTCAGCGTTGCATTTTACATGATGATTTGAGTTCGATTGATAAATATGAGAACTAGGAGACATATTCCTTATGGATATTTGTTTAATAATCTTAATGCCAGTCGGCTACAAATTTTTTTTTCATTATGTAAAAGTAACAAAATTCCAAAAGTCAATTCAGTTCGTTTAAAGATTTGCAAAGGAATATAATTATAGTTTAGACAATAATAATTAGTATAGAAAAAGTCAGCAGGATAGATAATGGTGGGTTGTAACTTAAGTCAGCAGGTCATTATCTCTTGGTTAGTACTCTGTACTCCGCTCCCGTAGGTCGTAGCGTGATGTTTTACATACTAAAGGTCATAGCTCATTAGAGCCACCCGGCAGCCACCCCGCACCGCCTCGACTCGACGCACGGCGTCAACTCGTTGTCGATCGATGGGTGGACCACCCGCGGTCAATCAGTGGGCCACCCGCGTTCAACGAGTGTACGCCGCGCCGAGGCGTCAACGAGCTGACGCCGCATGGTCCACGAATTTTCGAGTAGTTTGTTAATAAAATCAATTGCGGGCAGCGCGCGGGCCCACTCGTGGCCCGCGCGTTGTCAACAATGTCAACGCAGGGCAGGCATTCGAGCAGCGAGTTGTCACCGAGTGGCCCACCCGCCGACCGCGCGCGAAGGGCTTATAACCGCGGCGATCCGGTGACGCTACGGAGTTGATATAGTGAGCGCATGCCCATACAAATCCATATAAAGAATACTAGCCGCAGGAGGCGAGTCGTTGCGGAGTTGGTGCAAGGTGGCTCTAATGAAGTATGACCTTTAAAGCTTAATTTTTCAAATCGGATCAGTAGTTTCAACGATTACCTCTTACCTGCAAACAAAAAAAAACAAACTTATCCTCTTTAAAATATTAGTGGAGGTCTCTCCTTTCATTTCAGATCGAATGAAACTTCAACTTAAATTTAAAAAAATCCGAGTAGCCCGAGAAACTCGATTAATTGCCTATTTCATGAAATTTCATTCAATAGAGTTATATGCACTTTGAGGGCGCTGTGAGCTGCAAATTGCAAAAATACGTAGGTAAGAAAACTTTGTATTTCGCGGGCTACCTTGAACATCCATGTTAGCCGTTTGGGCGGTAGGCCGACGACGACGGACGAACGGACGGACGGCCGCACGGCACGGAAAGACAATATGACGAAAAATCTAAAAAAAATTCATGATGGAGGTCCATTATTATGATGAACTTTCTCTGTTAGATCTCGACATAATGCGATAATACGAAATCAGCATAAAGCGAAGTAATTGTTAAATTGTAATGCGAAATGGTTCACCTTTCAACGACCAACCGACAGCCGGCTGTCGGCGGACTGCTATTGTCTTTTTATTGTGTCTCAAATCACGTGTGTTCGAAGGATTAAGGAACCTGAGGAAATGTATGAGAGTGGGCTTGACATTCGCTTGGTAATTTTTCATTAACTTTTCAATAACAACCCAGTAAAAAAAAACGATCGTCAGTGACAATAACAAGTAATCTTATCAATATTACAACTAATCTAGAAAAGAAAACGGAGTCACTATTCGTTCAAATTTTTTGTACGATTTCTATGTACTACAAAATAAATGCTAGGAGTAAGTATATGGGTATAATCGGGGTTTGCACAGGTGTTATGACTAAGTTGAACGGATAACATATAAATCTGCTCAGTTATGTGGCACCCGCGTTGGCACATATGTAGACACGTAGCCGACACGACATAGTGATAACAGGATAGAGATGGCAAGTGTCGATAAAATCAATCGATATGAGTGGGTAGACACACCTATTTTAATGTATAGTAGGTCAAATTCTTACCGATAAGTATTTTTTTAATGTAAACTGAAAAGACTATGAAGAAATTAATTTAAAAAATAAGTCTAAGTACCTAGTAACTTACACAGTCGTCGGGACCATTATTGGAATGTGAGCCGTTCTAGATTTTAATGGGTCCCGACTGTCTAAGTCTGACTGAGTAAGACTTAATTTTTTTATATCTATATCGTCTATACTTATAATAAAACTGTAGAGAGGTCAATTCTGTACATTGAATAAATATTCAAAATTACTATTGGAGGATGATTGGTGATCGATACTGATGCCAAAAATGCAATCAGTAAATTTTTTGTCTGTCTGTCTCTATGTGCACGCATGGGTTTTTTTTTTGGTGATTGGGAAATCATCAAATGACTGCTCCCGTTCTGGGTGCGGCGGAAGGCGTGTCAGACTTTTACTGACTAAAACCCACTCATGTTCCTTCGGTTGCCCTTTACGTTCCAGGGTCACGGTAACTATTATTAACATTCCGCAACCCTGGCAGGATGAATAGGGAAGGGAGGGGGACTACTGAAGGGATTTTAACTAAACTTGGTACGATTGCAATCCATACTCTTGGGCTAGTAATAGGCTATATAACATAACGTTAAAACACGTAGGAGCCGAGCAGTAATGAAAAGTGTGATAAAAACGGGAAAAAATATTACTTTCCAGAGATTCCGTTGCGTGCGCTGCGTAAATGGTTAAAGTTACGCAAAAATTATGTACTAAAAATTGTTCCTCTTAAAAAGCAAAAAAAAAGTCCGCGACTGCATATGTCTAATATTTATAGTTCACTCACTATAACCATTTTTATGGCAATTAAATTAGTTCTAAGATAATTAATGATTTGCCAGTATGTTTTGATGAATATAGTATTTATGCTTATTAATTATTAATACGTTACCCAATACAAGTTTTTACCTACATAACATTGCGCAATGGGGCCCGGGAGCCGATCAGTACCAACAACCTAAGGGCCATTCGGATGGTGCGTGAATACCGCACGGCAACAGTATTGGACACGTACCTGTTGCGCGTGAACTCACCGCACACGGACATTTCGGGAGGTTTCTGTGTCAGATTCGGGCGTAAGCAACGCCAGCGTGACACGGTGGAGCATACGGTGGAGGTGTGCCCCACTTGGGCCTACCACCGCCGTGTGTGTGTGATTTTTGTTCGATTTGCGTTTGTTCCACGCGCACCTCAAAGAGCAGTCAGCTCATTACGGGGTCCTCTAGGGCTAAGGCCTGCCGGGGTCCTCTAGGGCTATTGCCTGGCCGGGGTTACGGAATAGTTCTAAGGGTTGGACCTCATCTGGCAGCACAGAATCGCCTTTTTCCGTCGCCCTTTCTCTTTCTAATGCGGCGGAATCCTCGAGGCGATCGCGTGCTATCGCATTATGCTTTCTGTCTCGGTCTAGCAAATGGCAGTTCTAAGCGACAGAAAGAGAAAGGGCGGCGGAAAAAGGCGATTTCGTGTTGCAAGATGAGGTCAAACCCTAATAGTTATCGCGGCCCCGGAACATTAAGGGCAACCGAAGGAACAAGGGTGGGTTTTAGTCAGTAAAAGTCTGACACTCCCTCATGAGAAGAAATTTGAGGTTTTCTCATCCATAAAAAAAACATACTGATAGAAACGCGTTTGTTGTTATTGAACTAACTAGATACATGAAACTTGGAGGGTTTATTTTTCGTAAAGAGCTAGCCACTAAGAAATGATATTTTTTAATTCAACCCTTAAAATAGTGAATAGAAGTTCGACATCCGCGCAGGCGAAGCCGCGGGCGAAAGCTAGTTTATAATAAAAATGAAAGAGCTCCTGCAAGAAATATGTGTGTTTAAATTGGTAACGGAACCCTTCATGAGCGTAAAAAAAACTAAAATCGATAAGAACATGGAAAGATAGACGTACATCACTTAATAAAATTTGACTGCCACAGAATTCTAGATATAGACATTGTATCGACAAGGTTCGGAGCCGGCGCACGCGCTTATTCAACATGGCGACTAAAGCCGATGGGAGCGAAACGGTAATTTTTATTTTCAAGGATTTTCAATAACATGATAACTAGGCTAATCGACGAATCGGTCTGAATTAATATTTTAATGGTTCTTACTTTTTTACATTGCGATATTTTAATTTTACCCATATTGTATGTTAGGTACTTAGGTATTTTAATTTAAAACTTGCTAGCCTTTTGAAAAGTCCAGATATTTTTTTTTAGTTTATTCTACATGGCTCTATTGTGACATCGTAAATTTCAATTTAAGAATAAAAAGCTTTACTCACCTGTTTTCCAATATTCGGATCTTAGATTTTGCAACAAACACAATGTTCGTTCGTTAACTAAAAAAAATAAAATCGTATCAAACGTATAAAATCTAAAATAGGTACTATAATTACTATGTAATTACTATAAATCGTGTCTTTAATTCTTTATAACCGACTTCAAAAAAAAGTGGGTTCTGACCTGTATGGATGTAGGTTTGTCCGCGATTATCTCTCGTTTAGCTGAACTGCTGAACCGATTTTGATGCGGTTTTCAAAATAGTGTTTGTTACATTCTGGGGAAGGTTTAAGTATGTGACACTAATGGATATCCTGTGGCACTGCCTGCATAGATCCCGTTTTCTTTCTTGGATTGTTTTAGAATTTTATAACTATTTATTTTTAGAATGTTAATAAAACACCATATTTTAGTGAACATTACAAAATTCTAAAATTGACAAGATTTTTTAGGACCCTAAACGAACATGCTAACAAAATATAGGTACTTTAAATACGTTACAAACTATAATATCCTTTTCTCGCAAATGTTACCGGCAAGGTCTGTTATTCCAGAGGCTTTTTAATCAAAGCTCACAAAAATATGCTTAATCTTCGATAACAATTATATTTCAAGATCATTGATTCAATTAGTGCATCTATGGCTTTGCAAACAGTAACAATTCCTAGACTAAGTATAATTGAACTTAGTAACATTTTATACGAATCTAAATCGGTAGATACTTACTTATTCTGTAAATAATATTCGTCCATATTTATGATATTCTTATACCTATCTAAGTATCTAGCAACTGTGACAATTATGACCAAACGGATTCTGTATAATCCGATATGGTCTGTCTAAGTTCTGACTTAGCAATAACTGTAAACTGATTGTGTCCTCAGTGGCTGCAATGGCTCGTTAAGACCAATGACATCAAACAACTGTGGGAGGCGCAACCCACGTACATACTGTCACAAGCTGTCTACGTACTGGCTGGAGTCGTTACACTGATACATGGTATATCCAATTTAAGTTTTATAAGTACTTTTTTCATCATCATAACCATTTACTCTTGAAAGAGGTCCTATGCTGGGCACAAAATCTGAAAAATCTCCCGCATCCATCGCATACCTAAGATCAACGCTTTTTGCCTTATTATTAATATTTTAATTAAACTTGTAGTTTTCAAAATAAAATCTTTAGTTTATTTTGCCTAGCGAATGCACTGCAATGCCTAGCGAGTGCACAATGCACAAAGCAGATAAGAGGTAGGCTGAACTAAGGCGAATTCATCGCACGACTATAAATCTTGTCAGTTTGTTGTAGTTGTAGATACATTTTGTTCTAAAAAGGCGTATATTTTTACCTAAATTGCACCTGTTAAACATTAGTTCCCTACGGGATTCCTGATTTTTGCACAGCCACTTTTTCATAAATGGTTTCGTTGCTCTACAAGTCTACGCGTTGTTTATTACAGCTTTCAGAAAGGGCGGTAGGTGGCCTTACTTCTGGTTGGGGACGGTCCTTCACGGACTCTTCACCGACAACTTCTGGCACGTTGTACTGCCAGAGTACGACAACTTTTGGCACTCTCAGACCCCCATCATCTTCTTGGGAGCTAGATTGCCTTTACACATTATCTTATTGTGTGAGTATTTATGCGGTTTGTTACGATTAATGTTTGCTACAGCGAATTATTTGTTGTAACTTCTTATTGTTCAAATATTCGAATCAAATGTTCAAATACTCAATTATTCACCCACCAGCCGTACGTACATTTGGGAAAGATACCTACTCCAGGATTAAGTTTATACCTATATCGTGCGTGCAGATGCTGTGACCTCAAGAAATAATTTTATATATATTATAAAACTATTTAATTAATTTCAGATCCCGCGTTTATATACCACGCCGCTTACGCGGTGTCCAGATTGAATCTTCCCAAATACGCCGAGCCTTTCACTGTGGGCCTGGTTACAGTTCTCGTGGACATTCCTTATGACATCACGGCCGTCAAGTTTGTCCACTGGACATGGCATGACACTGACCCCAATATTTACGACCGCCACTACTGGGTGCCATGGAACTCTTATTACTTCCACGCTGCATTTGCTGCAAGTTTCTTCTTTTTCTTCAATGCTAGCAGGTCTTGGTTTGCACCAAAAGTAGCACAGTGGGAAGCAGCTGAGTAAGTAGTTTTTCTTAATGTCGTCATGTAGATTAATTACTAAAGTTGTTTGTTTTAATTTCAAATCTACAATCTGAAATTTCTCCACAGCAAGAAATCCGAATGGAAGTCAGTGTTGAACGCTTCTCTTTTTTTTTTTTCTTAATGTCATCATATAGAATATTTTTCTTAATGTCATCAATTCATCATATAGAGTAATCACTAAAGATGTTTTAATTTCAAATGTAAGTACGATCCATAATATCTCCACAGCAAGAAATCCGAATGGAAGTCAGTGTTGATCGCTTCTCTGCTGGGCATGCCCGGAGGTGTGCTCATGTTCGTGCCCATCTACCACCCGCTGCACGATGTCCACAAGATCCATTCCGAAGTGACTTTCTTCCTTCTCTTCGCTATCTTTTCCGTCATCATACTATCGGGACTCCTGAGTAATAGGGAGAAGTGTAGCAAAAAGTAAGTTTGCATTGAAAAATAACTGTTCGAAGTCGATGATGAATGATTACTAACTAGAATCGAGATCATTATTAAGAATGGATGGTATTTAAAAGTACTTAAATTTATTCCCATTTCATTTACTTAATTTTGCCTGTGTTCCACCAAATATACTCAATGTGCACCAAAATATGATAATTAAAATATGTCATAACGAGCATCTTCAGATAATGCACTGCAAAAAATAACTAAGATAGGTCGACGGAGCCCCGCTGCGCGGGGCTCCTACTTCTGGGTGGTTTAAAAAAAAATAACCACGAAGGCTAAGGCGGGGAGCTCCGGTCCGCTCCGCTTCGCCCCCGCCTTAGCCTTCTAACCTAACCTGTCCGAGTCGGGGTGCTCTGAGTCGGAGTGTCAAAACTAGTTTGTCCTAAAAATTTTGTGTAACATTCAAGAATATTTGGTGCACGATCAGTATTAACGGGCTTAAGATCAATATTTTAGAAATGCATACATAGATGTACCTTAAGATTTTTGGTGAACACAAAAATATTATCCATTAAGAATCAACTAGTTGTTAGAACTTGTTAGAACTCTAAGTATGACCTAGTAATTTCTTTTTTTCCAAGGTTGACAGCGATCGACTACGTGTTGATCTTGCAGCTGGCAGTACATTACTTATTGTACTTATCTTTCACGATATTCTTTGATCCTGAACGGGAGTGGTCCTTGGGATTCCACGAGCCTGTCGGACCCTGCAACGAAATAGCCACGCTCACCACGCCATTTGGACAGGTAAAATGATTTCGGTTGAATATTTAAGCTTTTTGCAACGTTTAGAAAAATCGTCAAAATTGAATTGCTTTTTTTTTTTTATTAAACTTCTTTTTTTATTTTTGTAGTAAAGTTATGACCTTGAGTAGTTATGAGATTTTTCAGCAGTAATGACGATATAGTGAAATTCAAGTTCGAAGTAAAAGATTTCTTAGATATACTTATAATACGACATAACTCAATGTCAATAGTTTCTAAACCTCCCATCAAATAACTTACTAATATAAGTTCCACTTACTTACACCGAAGTTATCTAAATTAGATACAGGCCTACCTAATAAGTAAAGTTTAAGAAAATCTCATTATTTGACAACGAGATCCTTCGAATCTTTAGGATTCCTTACGTTCTATTTACCTATGTTTAGCATGTTTCACGTAACTTACAAATATTTATATCTATCTATTCTTCTGTCCTTACCCAGTTCTTCAAAACAAAAATTCTTCATAACTCTATTTTTTTTAAACGTTTAATTAGATTCCACAAATTTTATCGTCTTAGGCGATAAAGAGATATCGTGAGGATTCCTTAGCACGTAATACTAAATGATTATTACGAATAATTAACACCTGTAATGGCTGAAACCGTGCAGATTACGATAACTAATGAGTACTACACAACTACAATGTATGCTTAGGCAGGAAAATAAATACTCATTATCAATATGTCCGTGCCCGATAAAGACGTAAAGGTAGATGACACAACCAATGAATGACGTACTTTTTAAGAGCTATCTAAAATAATCTCTTCAAATTTTTTAGGGCAATGTTTTGACATTGCCCTAAAAAACACGCCACAGTTTGCTGTGGCGTGTTTTGATTTGCTGAATTCTATTGAATAGCTAATTAACTAACTCATTTCACAGCCACAAAATATCTAAAAGTACCTATTGGGTTTAAAATCTTCTAACACACGTGATTCGAGGAGACACATTAGAAAGACAGCAGCGCAACAGCCGGCGGGCGCTTGGTTCTTGAAAGGTTAAGGGCTAGAATAAAGTAGGTACTTAGATAAAATAATTGATTATTATGACTAATTAACACCTGTTAATGGCAGTAACAATGTTTACTACACAATTATTTTATTTAATTAAAAAATAAATAAATAAATTACAACGTATACCTACTTAGGTAGCAAGAGAAATGCGCATTACCAAAATAACCAGGTGCCCGATAAACTAAGATATAACGCGGGCGTAAAATGATTAAAGGTCACTAATTAGGTAGATCTCATCACCAATCAATGACGTACTTTTATGAGCTGTCAAAACGTAATCTCTCCAGATTTTTTAAGGCAATGACAATGTGACATCACTTATTTGCAATCATTAAACTAAATAATTAATTTCAAAACAACCAAAAATCTATTGGGTTTCCAGGGCTAGAATAAAGAGCTTCAAGTAGAGAAATTGTGTTTCGAAATTATTTAAGTAGGTATAAGGGTCTCTTGTCAAGATTTAATTGCAATTTCTGGAGATTCAGTTGGAATTTCTCAGCATTTCTTAGCGTGGTAATCCGTTTTGGTCTGGTCATCGTTAAGGCTCACATACTTTGTTTGGTTTATCTGATAATCGGTGGGTTTTAATTAAACTACATACTTATTGGCTGCCTACGAACTTGCATCATTATTTAACCTTGTAAAAAAATACCTAGATGCTACAAGCCAGATGTTTTGACTTGATAATATAGTCCAATCAATCAATCATTTTGTAACAAATATTTTATTTATTACATTGATAATATTTCCAGGTGTTGGAGAAACGTAAATACTTCTGCCCAACTGACTATAACGAGGACTACATCGATTTCCACTGCGTCAAGGAATTGCCGCGTAATGGTGCTAGCTGGTACGTTGTGTGCGGGACGCCTTTCGAGTAAGTACCAATTAAGTATTCACTCTTTTCTCTGAAAGCACAGATTAATAAATAGTTACTCTGAAAGCCCATCATAAGGAAACATTTAGTGATATGATACTAGACACCGCAAACGTTGTTACGAAGTTTCTCACACTGCTTTCCACCTAGTTTGGACATTAAAAAAATTATAACAATTTTTTGTTGGTATTTCCTTTTTAGGGATCTGAAGTTAGGTACAAAAATATATAAAATAGTTTAGCGTCATGTTACGGTTAGGTTAGGTTAGCTAACCTAACCGTAACATGACGCGAAATCTAGCTAGAATGGTGAAGCTTTGTATGAATATGTGGTATCACATCAGCAAAGCGCTAAAATAAAATCACGAAAAATATTTTCTTGGGGAACCTCGCACACGTAAAGTGGGGGTGTTTTTTGTTTCGCGTCTACCCTTTAGTGCTAGCAGGTATCATTAGAGAGGTCTTTTTGAAATAAGAATTGAGAGATTTCTAAGAAGACTTTTTATTTTAGGTATCCCGTTTTCGAGATGTTTAATGCATTTTTGATCGTCCTCTAAAAGCTAAACAGATAGCTCAAAAATTCTGAAAAAATCAAATTATCTTTAAAGTCCGTGTAATGAACTTTAAAGGAAAACTATCTCGGCATATTATACCTTTGTTAGTTTAGGGGTTATATAGAGTTCTGACAAACGCAATAGGCGAGACGACGAAAAAAAAGTAATTAGTCCGTCAGTTACATTATCAAAAAATTTTGGACACGTTTTTTTTCTTTTTTCTCGTAAACGTGAAATGACGACGATACAATGCGTTGAAGTTTCGCGTTACGTCACGATCTTATACAATTTTTACAAGATGGTGACGTCAAAAGCCCCCACTCCGAAACTTTGTTGCTCTTTAAATCTTTGTATTTTTTATTAATATGATCAAGCAAAAAAATATGTGTCCTGTATTTTTGACCGGTCTATTAGACGGACTAAACAGAATGCCATTTTTTTATGTTGTCGTCATCCCTATTATATGACTAAATCTTGAAGTAATGCCGTATTACGAAACAAGCAAGATGGCTGTTAAAATGGTTGATAAACTATTGCGAAATGGTTTATTACGGAACCCTATTCTATGCGTGACCTGACTCGCACTTGGCTTATCTATACTTATAATAATTTTTTATTTAAGTGATCATCGTATACTTACCCTTAACTATGTCAGAGTCGGCTTGCGGCTTAACAGAATTTACCTAAATATCAGAGCGACTTGGCCTAGCAGACCTCCATGGCCTATTTACGGGTATCGATTACGACTGCCAATCTACGAATGACAACCGAGTCCAATATAAGTTTATAAATTGAAAAACGCACATAAAGTAATAGTACGTGGGTTTTTCATATGGCCCCATACATAAAAATAATGTAAAATTGTAAAATTTTCTTCACAGAAACCGTGCTGAGTACATAACCGTGCTGTCAACTATATTGGTGGTGGCTACCGGGGTCTTCTATAGTCTCTATTTCAAGACTGGTGGTGGCACCGAAGTTCCTCCTAAGAAGCTGAAGAAGAAATAAATCGAATTATTTATTTAATAGTAATCCAACCATACTAAAGAAGTGTTAGCATGTAAGTACTTAAATTAAAAAAAATAAACAAATTATTTACTTATGTTTAATTCTACATTTTTTGTCTTGACGTTCATGCTAAGTTTCGATTTCACAAATGTCTCCAACGTCTCCAAGAATTTGCGGTAACTTGCTTGGATTATTATCTCTGGTTTTTTTTCAACCGACTTCAAAAAAAGGAGGAGGCTTTTTCTAAAAAAAAGATAACCGACTTCAAAAACTAAAAGCACAAAAATAAGTATTTCGGAAGTCGGTGGCAACACAAATCGACCGGCATCGGCATTAGTGAAGCCACCGACTTCCGAATATAATTCCGAATAAATAAAACTACTTATCTTTATATATCTTATATAATTCTGCTGTACGGCTTGACCGATTTAAATGATTTTTTCTGTGTGCGTTTGAGTGGCGCCCTGGATGGTTTAGATTCACAAATCAGCCCGGCAGATAGCGCTGCAGTCGGTATCTATGTTATTTATCCCTTACGGCTGGATGATCGATCGATTACGATTTGAATGAATTTTTGTTTATGCATTTACTGGAAAATTTACATTCACAAAAAAACAATTCGGCAGATGGCGCTGTAGTCGGTATTTAGGTTACTTATCTATACCGCAACTAAACCCCCTAATCGCTTGAAATATCATATGCAGGCTTAGATTAATAGTCTAAGTATGCAGGACAACGTAAGTCGGGTCCGCTAGTAATCTTATAAAATGAAAACGGCTACATGCGCGCAACGTCACGGGATATCCATTAGTGTTATATACCTTAAAACCTTCCAAAAAATGTAACAAAGACTTTTCTAAAACCGCATCAAAATCGGTTCATCAAACGCGAGATAATCGCGGACAAACATACATATACAAGTCGAACTGAGAACCTACTTTTTTTAAGGCGGTTAATTAAAAGCAACTTACTGCCCTTTTTCCATTATGAGGAATTTTTTTGGCTAGATTCAAGTTCTCTTTATTATCTCTACTCAAGTGCTCAATCCAGATGCAACAGGTCACTGCTTACGCAATGAGTTGTTTTCTCATTAGCTTGTTTAAATAAGCAAGTTACATCCCCATACGCCTGCTTGTGACGACACATTTTAAGTCATACGTAAGTACATCATTACGTACACCGTACAGGTAATGGTGCCGATTCTCTTGTGCACAAACTATCGTAAATTTAAGTTAAGTGCATCTGTAGCCACACACATTACCACGTTTATTGACTCACCCGCAAGAAACAAGAAACAGGTAGTTCTGAAAAGAACTGTTTTTTGAAGTTCTGAAAAGAACTGTTTTATACGTAATAATATACGTTGTTCACGTTCCTGACATTCCGCAAGAAATATTGATAGAAATCAAGAGTTCTGAAAAGAACTGTTGTCACATTCTGCAACCAGGACTGCGCTGTGAATATTACACGCCGCCATCGTGAGCACAAGGAACATCGAGTCACTATCTTCAGTCGCCGCACTCAACACTTCTGCACTCGGCGGGGGCCGCGCCCAAATGGAAGCGCGCGCCGGCCCGGCACATCTACTTATGCCTTCGCTTTTGGCGCGCAAAACACGCGCGCGCGCCTCGAGCTCACAAGCGCACCGTGCGGGTTTCTCGCGACAACTGTGCTGTGCGGTGATTGGTTTAAAATTGCTTGTAAATTATTGGTCTACATTTTTGTCAAGAGTGAAATTATTTTAATGTAAGAGTTTTTATTGGTCAGAGCTAAAATTGTAAATAGTATTTAAGACGCGCTATTCCTTCCGCTATCGCATTGAAGGGGCGCTCTCGTCCCCTCACCCCATACGCGCCGGAGTTCCGCAAGGCTCCGTGCTGTCCCCCCTCATCTTCACGCTATTCACCAGCGACATCCCGAAAAGTAAGAAGGCCCAGTTAGCTCTCTTCGCAGACGACACGGCCATCTACTACACCGGCAGAAGTGAGGATGCCATCGCCCGTACCCTCCAAACTTCCGCAAACGCACTAGGCGCTTGGTTCCGGAAGTGGAGAATCGAGGTCAACCCCGATAAGAGTCAAGCGATTCTCTTCTCGAGTCCGCACTCTCGTCCCCCCGATCCCCCCAGACCGATCACCATGTACGGCAAACCGATCCCTTGGGAAAAGAAAGCCAAATACTTGGGTGTGATCCTAGACCGGAAGTTGAGCTTCAGAGAGCACATAAAAACGGTGCGCTCGCGCGCCTTTTTCGCTCTCAACCGGCTCTACTGCATCCTGAATGCACGCAGCAAGTTGTCACTTCGGTGCAAACTGCGCGTGTACACAGCGTGCATCCGTCCCATCATGACTTACGCTTGTGCCGTCTTCGCACACGTAAAGCCATCCCGAATCCACACGCTACAGACACTCCAGAACCGCTTCTTGCGAAGAATAACGGGTGCCCCGTTCTACGTTCGCAACGAGTTCCTGCATCTCGATCTCCGAATCCCAACCATAGCCCAGTTCATGAAACGCATTACCAAGCGTTTCCTCGACTCCGCTGAAAAGCACCCCAACCCTCTAGTCGTATCAGCCGCCCGATACAGACCCCTGCAAATCAGCAGGATTTGCCGGCCGAGGCACACGCTCGCCACCCCCGACGACCCCATAACTGTCCTCCAGGAAAGTAGTAGGGCCACCAGTACGTTACGAACATACAGACACAGACCGCCGTCATTCCGCCCTCGCCGCCGAGGGCCGTCGCGACGTCCCAGTCAATGCCCGCCCCGTCCCTTGCTAAACGAGCCAGCCCGCGTCGCTGTGCCAGTAGCTTTAAATACGCCCCTAAATAATAATCAAAGTTCGATCCAGCCTGTCCCTTTGCTGCCCTCCAACGACGCCCTAAGCCGAGGTCCGTACCCCACAGGGGGTGCCCTTAGCGCAGTCGTTGTAGAATAAGTTTTGCCCTGGCTGGAGGCCTAGAGTCACTCTTGGCAGCCACAGGATTGTCCGGTTAAGCAGTAAACAGCCTTAGCGAGCTGAACTGCAAGATGCCTTAGTTAGGAAAAAAAAAAAAAAAAAATCAAATAAATATATTATCGACAGAAGATTCTACAAGTTATTTCTTCACCTTCTGATACCTACAAAGTTCTCCAAAGTGGTGACCCCGTGCCTCAACACTGAAGAAAAAGAAAACTACGGCGAAGCTCTGCCCGTTCAAGAACAGAAACTCTGCCCGTTCAAGATCAGAAGATCAAATCCATTTCAAGATGTCGAATCCCTGCCCGTCTGAAGAACAATCTACCGTGTCATCGCAACCCGTACAGAAGACTGAAGCTGCCGGCATATCACTCACAATGCGCATCCCACCTTTCTGGCGCGACCGACCACGACTCTGGTTCATCAGTTTCGAAGCCGCAACTAACGACCTCAACAAAGGACAAGCTCAGCTCGCACAGATGGTCATCGCACAGCTCGAACGACAAGATATTGAGCAAATCATGGACCTGCTGTACAACCCACCGGAGAAGGATCAGTACCAAGCCATCAAAGACAGACTCATATCGGCGTACGAAGAATCTGACAGCCGCCAGTTCCAGAAACTACTGTCCGATATGGAGCTAGAAGACCAGAAGCCGACGCAATTACTCCGCCGCATGCGCAACCTCGCCACAGATAAAATACCAGACTCCACACTGCGACTATGTGGACAAACCATCTCCCGTCACACGTCCGCTCAGTACTCGCAGTCAGCGAAACATTCAGCACGAAGACAGCGCTCGACGAACTCGCGCTACTCGCTGACAAAATCATGGAGCAGACATCGGCAACCCAAGTCGCAGCCGTGCATGCATCACCACCACCAGCATCACCATCCACATCACTAGCAGACACGCAATATCTTATCAACGAAATAAGAAAATTATCCCTGGAAATCGCCGAGTTAAAAACATCAAGACATTACAACAACAACAACTATCGCCGCAGTCGTCACACGTCACGTAACCGAAGTACATCGAGGCCACGCCATCGCGAAACATCGCCATCACCGTTCTGCTATTATCACCGCCGCTTTAAAGAACAAGCCCGACGCTGTACATCGCCGTGCTCATTCAAAAAAGATAAGTCGGAAAACTAGACGGAACGTTGGAAATGGCGGACACCGGCGTTCAAGAAAAGTCCCACCGCCTCTACGTCACAGACAAGAATTCTAAACTATCATTCTTAGTCGACACCGGCGCAAACATATCCGTATTACCACGAAGAAAGGGACAGATACCACAGCCGTTACCTTTCCAGCTATACGCAGCGAACAACACAACTATAGCTACGTATGGCGAGAAAACATTAACACTCGATCTCAACTTACGACGTCCGTACTTATGGAAATTCATCGTTGCTGACGTCACAAAACCAATACTCGGAGCAGACTTTCTCAAGCATCACCAACTCATCGTCGACTTGAAAAACAGAAGATTAATCGACGGTGTTACGAGCCTACAAGTCAACGCACCGCTACGAGTATCGAACGTACCTACTGTACGCAGCATCGACATGTCGCAGTCATACCACGAAATATTAGCTCAGTACCCCGGAATTACAAGATTGACGTCGATGAAACTAAACTCCGATATCAACGTACAACATTTTATCGAAACAACGGGACCACCAATACACAGCCGAGCCCGACCTATCCCGCCGCATCGTTTCGAAACAGTGAAGAAGGAATTCGAAAATATGATCGAACAAGGATTATGCCGACCAAGCAAAAGTCCATGGTCATCACCTCTACACATCGTGCCGAAGAAAAATGGCGATATTAGAGTATGTGGTGATTATCGCCGACTCAATTCTATCACCATACCCGATCGCTATCCTGTACCACGTGTCAAAGACTTCACTCATCACCTGTCCGGGAAAACCATCTTCTCAACAATAGATCTCAACCGTGCATACCAACAATTAAGCGTGAGAGAAGAAGATATACAGAAGACAGCCATCATCACCCCGATGGGATTATTCGAATTTCCACGTATGTGCCCTGGTTTGAAGAACGCGGGACAAACGTTTCAACGATATATACACGAAGTACTACGCGGATTAGATTTCGTCTTTCCATTCATCGACGATCTCCTATTGGCATCTGAAAACGAAGATCAACACAGAGAACACCTCCACACCGTACTGAAGCGATTAGAAGAAAATGGCATCACTATAAACCCCGCCAAATGCAACCTAGGCAAACAAGAAGTCCAGTTTCTTGGTTACACCGTAACGCAAGAAGGTATCAAGCCACCGCAACATAAAATTCAAGCAATCACCGATTATCCTCAGCCGACTACAATCGAAGAATTAAGAAGATTCCTCGGAATGATAAACTTCTACCGCGAACATATTCCCAACGCCGCAGTACTACAAGCACCACTAAATTCATACCTACATAACGTAAAGAAGCGAGATAAAACTCAAATCACATGGACTAGCGAAGCAACTCAAGCGTTCGAGCAATGTAAAGCCAGCATCATACAAGCAGCTTTACTAGCTCATCCATCGCATCACGCTACGTTAGCTTTATTCTGCGACGCATCCGATAACTCAGCTGGCGCCGTACTACAACAATACCTAAACGAAACATGGCAGCCACTCGGATACTATTCGAAGAAATTTAGTGAAGCACAAAAGAAGTACTCTACGTTCGACAGAGAACTACTTGCTATATATATGGCAGTCAAACATTTTCGCAAGACATTCGAAGGTCGTCACCTTATCATATTCACGGATCACAAGCCGCTAACATATGTAATGTCGAAAATGCAGTCAAACACAGAAACACCGCGACGAACAAGACAGCTGTTGTTTATCAGTGAATTTACCACTGACATACGTCACGTCAGCGGTAAACAAAATATCGGGGTATTCCTCGGAGCGCTCCTGTTTTGAAGCGCTCCTAACGAAGCGCTCCCAAAATATTCCGCCAAGCGCTCCTGTTGGGAGCGCTTAGAAAATCAAACTAAAAATATTATTATTTCATTCCTCGAAGCGCTCCTATGACGTGACGATACCATAGGGCAGAGCATGAAGGATTTGTAAGAAACGATATCGATATCGACGTTTTAAAGTTCAACTATCATAATTAATGATTAAACGAACTTACCTGTACGTGAAGTTCTATCATAATTATATGATAGTTTTCGTCCGAAGAGATTGGCATAATACTATGTAGTACCGCGCAGGATTCGCCACTTGTGCACTGATTGAGAGGGTAACCCTAGTATTTTTTTTTTTTTTTTTTTTTGTGATGGTATCACAGATTTTACTTTGTTCGACAACCGACAGACGCAATCATTCCGTTCAGAGCTGTAACACAGTGTATATTCATGTATACTCATAAATTTGCGGGAGGATGGGGGGGATGCCAATCTCTTCGGACGAAAACTATCATATAATTATGATAGAACTTCACGTACAGGTAAGTTCGTTTAATCATTAATTATATTTAAGTTTTCGTCCTCGAGATTGGCATAATACTATGTAGATATTGAGAGTTATAAGAGAAGTATGAAAGGCAAATTTATGGAAGAAATCAACATAATATAGGTATTCAATTAAAGTTGAATACTTATACAAAATATGAAATAAACACATTTTTTAAAAACAGAACATATTTTGTGATTCAGCACATACTCATCAACATATTTTCATCTGTAAATTATGTATCTATATTAAATATAATAAAACATAACGAAGTTTTCAATTACTATCAATATTATTGGTGAATTTGACAATACCAGCAAAATCAATATACCAGCAGCTAGCAAAATCAATATTATTGACGTTGGAATCAATATTATATTATTCACAATAACTATTATAAAATCTACCGAACACCTGCAAACTGCGGGACAAACCGGCAGTTCTTCTAATTAGGTCCAAATTGACTCCTAGACTTTACACGTGGCGGCATGCCTGATGCTATGCGCCGTAAATGTTGAGACATCTATCCCACTCTGTTCTTCTAATACACACTTAGACAGAGGCTTAGCGTTTGTGAGCCCACTACAATGAGTGGTTTTCTAAAACTTATAAAAGACTTTTCTTATTACCACGCAAATCTTTAGATTTCTCTATATAATCTATTAATTTTTGGCTAGGACATATAGAAGGATTCTGTTTAACGAAGGGAATGGTAGTGTAAGAGTTGGCTGTAGTGATCTGTTTCGAGAGGTTTTGATAAGATCTGGTATTTAAATTACAATACTATCTGGATGTTGTTTAATGTTTTTAAATATTAACTTTAGAAAGAGTTTGCATTCTATGCGCTGTAATTAATGCCAACGATGTAATCAGTTTTTTATTCAAATTCTTAAAGTTAATCTCGAAATTTGGATACCAGTTACTGAGAAAAATTTGGGACAATGGATGTATCCCATGTGATACTATATTTAGCTAATGACGGACGTAATCTAAAGACACCTTTAAAGAAGCGCTTAACGCGATCATCATCACCAATCTGCCTTCCTGATATTAAGGATGGCGTAGACTTGCAACTATTTAAGGTCCCGAACTGGGCACCACTATTATACTTAAATACAAAATTAAATTTGGAACAGATGTCTCATACATATTCAAGTTATTGCTTTTACAATAGTTAAACAATTATTTTTTTTTTTTTATTTTTTTTTAATAAGAATCATATGGAGTTTTCAGATAGCGAGGCCATCATAATGTTCAAAGAAGAAGGTGAAATACTTCTTTTTAGTAGTGCCGTGCGGATAATAATGCGGCAACCAGGGTAGTTTGTTGATGAACCATCCTGCATTGCTGGAATGAGACAAAATTAAATTCTCGCTATGTGAAAATACTATCTTATTTCCGACAATTAAACTGTTAAATAAAGTGTATCACGGTTGTGCGGGCAATAGCGGAACAACAAGTATAACTGATGCTTTTTCAGATATATTTTTTGTGTAGATTTTAATATTATAGAGAAGGGAGGAAACGCATAAAAGAAAAAACCAGACCACGATATCGTGAATGCATTAATTGCATAAGCGTCCGGATCTTTATGCCACGACACGTACCTTTTACATTTATTATTTATACGACTAGCAAATAAATCTATTTCAGGGTATTTTGGTACTTCGTGACAATATCCTGAAAGCATAGTCTGCGAGTTCCCACTCAATGTCTAGGTGTATGCGACGCGACTCCTCGTCTGCTACGCAATTGTCCGCCGAGCGGATATAAGACGCAAATACAAGATTTTTTTTTTGAGATTCACACCACTGCCACAACTCTATGGTTATGTACGAGTTAGATGCGGGAATTGCACACCGCCCATCCTATTTATGCATGATATGACAGTGGTATTATCAATACGTAATATATTACAATCATAAAAATTTTTTTTTTTTGCAAATGTTTTTGGGCCTAAAAATGCTGCTAAAATCTCGTAATAATTTATATGGTTTTTCTGTTCCGCTATACCCCTCAAATCGCTGGCTTTGTCATCCCCACACACGGACCCCCAACCAGTCGTTGAGGCATCCGAAAATATCTCTAAGTGATAAAAGTCGCTTTTTATTTTACTGCCAGCGTTAAGGACAATGGCATTATACCACAATTTTAAGTCATTAATTAGGAAATCAGATAAAATCATACATCTGTCGTAATTGTCGTCAGATAATAAATTTAAATATTTCACTCGTTCAAGGCCTTTTTTATATAAACACCCATATTCTATAGCATTACAAGCCGAGTTTAATAAACCTACCAAATGAGCAACATCTCTTATTTTACAAGTTTTAAGTTTTTGAAATTTTAATAATTCATTTTTTTTTTTTTTTTTTAACTTTTTTCATCGGGCAAGCTGATTTGTAGTTTACTAGAATCAATTAAAAAACCAATAAACTTGCACCTTTTTTCCAACGAGGTTACTTTTTTCTGTATTAATTATAAACCCTAAGGTCAGTACACGACTAGTGTCGTATATATTAGCCATACATTTATCGTAGTCCAGCCAGACTAAAAAATAGCCATCAAGGTACACAGTTGATAAGTGCCCGTTGCATCTTAATCTTTTAACAGGTTTCATAATTTTCGTGAAAATAAAGGGCGCTGTACACAAACCAAAAGGTAAGATATTAAATTCATGAATTTCATTGTTATATATAAAACGTATTTTTTTTTTTTTTTTTAATTATTTTTAAAGCGGTTCTTAAATGTTCAATTTTAAAATAAGATGTATTAATAAATATTTTTTTTTTTTTTTCTTTTTTAGATTTAGCACAAAACGTGATTTTCTATTAGGTTTAGGTACTAAAAATAACTCGATATAAATTTACCTTTGCAAACCGAACATTTTGATACAGTGCCAATAGAAATAAGCTTATTAATTGCCTCTAACATTACCATATTATCCTTATTTGATAATATCTCATTATTAGGCACAGAGGACTGAACCACTATCTCGGACAAAACTATTTTTTAGCTTTGAATTCAAGACAACACTTGAGTGTCGTCTGTTAGTTTTTGCCACTGTGTATAAAAAGATGAAAGCCTGCCAGCATATTTTACCTCCTTTAACGCCGGCTCCGAGCTTGGCCCTGCTGCGATGACTTCCGCGATGGTCTGGCGGGCTGACTCCTCTGATTAGCAGGCTCCTTCGTCCTCTGGGTCCCCATTGGCCTGCGACCCGGGGGAGGAGCCTTCCAGTTTAAATGCTGGTGCTAAGACGTTGATGGAAAGGCCTTCTTAGGTGGGCCAGACAGATTAGGCATTTTTGGTAGTATTTTTGGCGCGCTGAGCTTGAGTTCAGCACCCGACTTCGAAAAGGCTTTTGCCGTTTTTAAATTATAAGCAAAATTGTGAGTAAAGAAGTAACTGTCAACTTTTGTGTCTTGAATTTGGTCTTTTAGATCTTTTTTAAGATTATTCAAAAGGAGGCCTCTTATTATAGATGTATGTTTATATTGGATGTCACATAGCATACGCACAGTATCCATCAATAGCTGCAGTTGACTTGGGTCCTTTTTATCATTTGACATTAAGGATGTTATAGCTTCTATTACACAAAAGATAACCACAGCTAACTGTTTATACTTGCCTTCAATACTCTGATCCCTTTTTAAAACTGAATCTGTAATGGCAGCTTTCACTTCAGGATTCATAGAGGGCGCCCCAATAAGGGGACAGTTAGACGGCACGACATATACTTATTTTAAAGGTACGCAACTCACCAGTCAACCCAAAAGTTGCTATATGTTCTAGTCTAACAGCTAAGGCAGGTAGAATCTCCTTACTTACGACTTTAGGTGCCGTCGGATCTTCTCCCAGAATATCCAAAACACCGCTGTCAAGCTGTGCTGCTGGAGCGTCCGCATGTGACGGACCCGCAGTGGTCTCGAACGTCATAGAGCGAGATCGGTAGAATTGCCAGCTAAAATCGGTATATTTGTACCCAAATTCGGTATTTGACAAAAAAAAATACAATATTCAATAATATTCGTTTATTTATTAAAAAAAAACTTACAGACTAATTTGTAACAATCATAATTATTTTTTATACCAATATTCTTTGGCCATAGCCGCGGTCATCTTCGAATTAATTTCAAAATCGTAACAATTAGTTGTATTAAAGAGTCGTTTTGAATGTAATAGACCAGTGATTGATTCAGTAGAGAACCTATTTCGCTGCTTTGTTTTCAAAAGATTAATATGTGAAAATATGCGTTCAACGTTAGCGGATGAATGGGGAAGTGATAAAATATTAAAGACGAAATTAGACAACAATGGAAACATTTGTTTCATCGCCACGCTTTAGTAAACTTACTTCATCCCAAAATAGTTCTACATCATCAGGAAATGCTTTGATTTGTTCACAATTTCTTAAAATGCGCCACTCAGTATCAATTTCCTGGAAATCATTGCTGTGAACAATATTGGGAAAGAGCCTACTCACAGAACCTATCAAAGTAGTTTTGCCAATTTTAAAATTTTTTGGATTGATTATGTCTAAACCTTTTATTGGGTTATTTTTCAATGGAAACCGCGTGGTTATTTGTTTACAAGCTTCGATATAAAAATCTAGGCATCTGCATTTAAACTTTACTTGATCTGAGTTTAGATTTTCTGAACTACTTAGTAGTGTATTAGACGCAGCAGCACCATAGTATACGTCATCAATATCCATAAAATTTCTGGGATTCTTAAATCAATATTTTCGATTGAAGTGCTAGTTAAATATTCTCTTTTTAAAAAACAATCAAAAATAGTTTTTAATGTTCCAGTAATTTTTTCATTATAAATTATGTGTTTTCGGGTGTTCTGTGAAATCGTAGAAAAGTCGTTATATTTCGGTATTTCGGTAGAACAGAGCCCATATCGGTAGAAATACCGAAAAATCGGTAGGTTCGAGACCACTGCGGACCCGGTTATGGTTCAGGCTCCGACCCGGGCGCAGACGCAAGGCCGGGCGAGGCGGCAAGCGTGGGCGCGGGCGCAGGCACCAGCGCGGGCGCGGGGGTGGGGTCGGGCGCGGCCGGACTGGCCGCTATCTCAGGCACTGGCAGTACTGGCCGCTCGGGTGTCACAATAACAGACCTTACTGATTGGTACGACTGTATTTCATCATTATTAATTACTACCGATTCAATAGGGTAGTCTAAAAGTAATTAAATTGCTAACATGTAAGCATAGTTTGTTTCCAATCTTTTGTTCTGAACGAAATCTATTGAAAAGTAAAATACATTTACTTAGCACATTTTGTTTAGACTGCCTACTCTAAATAGAGAAACAGACTGTGTATGATTGTTACATACATGTGCATAACAAACTGTACGAACTATGTGTAAGTACGAACTTTCGCAAATTCACAATTTTGTCACAAGTGAAATGTTAAAATGTGAAATAATTAATTCACACCCAATATTATGGATTATTATAGGGTGAAAGAAATAAATTCAATAATCAGAATTGTTCTGGGTAAAGTTTGTCTGTTTGCAAGTACTTCCAACCTCTAGCTATAATCGTCAACAGCCCCTACGTCTGTTGAATAAACGCTACTTCGTTAAAAAGTAGGTTAACATGAACATCGACAGAGTGACAGTCCTTCCACAACTGCCCGCATCTCCGAAGTCATGAGTAAGAGGTGAGATGAAAAAACAAGGTTACACAACACATATCTTCGTAATTCGAAATCTCATACCCAGAATCGTCATAAGAAGTCCTCGGCGAGCTGGAATACCGTCGTTCTCTGCGTCGAACTTCTTTCAATTTTCGTTTTGGCATCACTAAAACACTACACACACTGCACAAATAATAAAACTAAAAACTTTTCGTAGGTCGTATATTACGAACGGAGCACCTTAGTGGCGAAGCACTGAAACGCGAATGATTGCGTCTGTCGGTTGTCGAACAAAGTAAAATCTGTGATACCATCACAAAAAAAAAAAAAAAAAAATACTAGGGTTACCCTCTCAATCAGTGCACAAGTGGCGAATCCTGCGCGGTACTACATAGTATTATGCCAATCTCGAGGACGAAAACTTAAATATAATTGTTATTTTTTTTTTAATTACTAGGGTAGCATAAATGAACTGGAACTACGTACTTTAGTGACTTTAGTGACACAGGACACTAGCCGCTGTTGTCCCTGTTTTATCCTAGTCGCGTGGTCGCGTTACCGAGTGATTCCGAATGCAGCCGAGCATTTCCGGAACTAGTTTACATCGAATACGCATTTTTTTGTCTTCTAAACTCATTAGTTGCAAGTGCGTCTACGTCACATGAAGTTGTGTACTAAGAAAAGTTTGTTTTATTAAAAAATAGGCGAAAAGTTTGTTTTAATTTATGATCAATCTATGGTACCTATTGCTGGGATGGATATGAAAGAAAGGAATAACATGAAAGTTAATTATTAAAACTATATTATTATAATATACAAGTTGAGTAGTATCGCATAAGGAATTACTTCTAGTTCATTTCTGTTTTCCTGATAGCTATAGGTTATGTACTGTTATATATCTAAAACTACATTTTGGTAATAAACAATTACTAAATAATACGATCGTTATAGTGAATAATAACAAAATAATTTTAGATTTTAATCGTTGGTGTACAATTTATATGAGATCATTTAGTTGCCTCCTGGCAATTTCTGCCACCCTGGTACTTTTCATCAAAGCTTTTATTTTTACTATTCAGTTATTCTAACTATTTCTAGTTTTAATATGAGCAACTAGTAGCCGTCGAAATGTTTATCGATATAATTTGTTACGAACACTTCATGCTCTTCTCTATGTTTCGTCATAGGAGCGCTTCGAGGAATGAAATAATAATATTTTTAGTTTGATTTTCTAAGCGCTCCCAACAGGAGCGCTTGGCGGAATATTTTAGGAGCGCTTCGTTAGGAGCGCTTCAAAACAGGAGCGCTCCGAGGAATACCCCGTTTATGGGGTGTCGCCGACACACTCAGCCGCATAGAAACAATATCGTGCCCAACATCGATTAACTTCAAGGACATAGCCAGCGCGCAAGGAAGAGACAGCAACATCGAACAATTATTACAAGAAACCAACATCAATCTCAAGAAAATAATAATACCTAACACAGACGTCGAGTTGTACTGCGAAACATCTACGCCATATATACGACCGTATATACCGGAGGCACACAGACAGGAAGTTTTTAACAGCGTGCACAATATCAGTCACCCTGGTACTCGCACGACTCGAAAACTTACAACTCAAAAATATTTCTGGCCATCAATGAACGCAGACATCAGCCGTTGGACTCGAACCTGTATACAATGTCAGAAAAGCAAGATACAACGTCACACATTCTCGAACATCTCATCTTTCCCGCCAACCGACCGCTTCCAACATGTACACGTCGATATTGTCGGACCTCTACCTACAACATCTCAAGGACATCGTTACCTAGTGACAATGATCGACCGACTAACAAAATGGCCTGAAGCAATCCCTACCGACGAGATATCAGCTGTTCGAATAGCCGACATTGTTTACAAACATTGGATATCAAGATTTGGTTGCCCGACTACAATAACAAGCGACCAAGGTCCTCAGTTCGAGAGTCAGCTGTTCCAAAACTTAATGAAAGTGATGGGAATCAAGAAAAATCGCACCACTCCGTATCATCCTCAAAGTAACGGAATGGTCGAACGGTGGCATCGCTCGCTCAAAACATCATTACGAGCCAAATTATCGGACACAAGTACATGGGTCAACGAACTCCCGACAGTGCTACTTGGTTTACGAGCCGCACTGCGCACTGACACCGGAGTGAGCGCCGCTGAACTTACCTACGGCTACAACCTACGTTTACCCGGAGATTTTTTCGCAAGTACCTCCTCATCCACACCCTCAATGGATTATACTTACGTCGAAAAACTTCGTGACGTCATACAAATAAACAAACCTCAAGCAATCGCCGAGCATCACAGCAATAATAAGCGCGTATTCGTGCATGAAGATTTACACAAATGCAGTCACGTGTTTATCAGAACTGATGCAGTCAAGAAACCACTTCAAGCTCCGTATGAAGGCCCTTATCGTGTCATAAGCCGAACAGAAAAAGTATACACTATACAGCTACCAAATCGGCAAGCAAACATTTCGATTGACCGACTGAAGCCTGCATATGTCATAGCGGAGAATAACAATACATTACCTTCAAGCAATATTACCATCACCAATACATTACCTTCAAGCAAGATAACCATCACCAATACATTACCTCCAAGCCAGAATACCATCACCAGTACCAATACCTTACCTCCAAGCAAGAATACCATTACCGATACCGTTACCAAGCAAACCACGGCCAGTACCACATCAAGCAACCAGCAAGCACAAGTACCTACGGCCAACGTGACGTCACAGCCCGCCATCAACAAAACAACACGCTCGGGCCGAGCCGTCAAGCTGCCGGTACGCTTCGCTTGAGGGGGAGTACTGTAGCCACACACATTACCACGTTTATTGACTCACCCGCAAGAAACAAGAAACAGGTAGTTCTGAAAAGAACTGTTTTTTGAAGTTCTGAAAAGAACTGTTTTATACGTAATAATATACGTTGTTCACGTTCCTGACATTCCGCAAGAAATATTGATAGAAATCAAGAGTTCTGAAAAGAACTGTTGTCACATTCTGCAACCAGGACTGCGCTGTGAATATTACACGCCGCCATCGTGAGCACAAGGAACATCGAGTCACTATCTTCAGTCGCCGCACTCAACACTTCTGCACTCGGCGGGGGCCGCGCCCAAATGGAAGCGCGCGCCGGCCCGGCACATCTACTTATGCCTTCGCTTTTGGCTCCAATGTCTCCCACTCACTTTCCACACGACCCTTCGCACTCGCCCGATATCCTCGATATAGCGCTACTCAGGAATGTAAACTTACGTTTGCACTCCATCGAGACGCTACACGAGCTTAACTCCGACCACAGACCAGTCATTTTGGAACTGGCTCCCCGCTCAGGGCCCTGGGACCTTAGTCAGCCCGTCCCGACCCAGCACATCACAGACTGGAGGAAAGTGAGTGAGGGTCTCAAGTCCACTTCGTCCCCTCACCTGGACTCTATCCCCGATCATTTGGAGTCAGTCGCGGACACGACGAACGCGATCGACTCGCTCACAGCTCACGTACAATCCGTCCTGAACGATTGTTCAAGGGAGGTTCCGGCGAAGAGTGATCATCGCTGGAAACTGCCGGACGATGTACGGGAGCTGTTGACCGAGAAGAACGCGGCCGTCCGTGCGTACAGCGCCTTCCCCTGCGACGCGAACAAAGCTCACATGCGCTCTCTACAGCGTGCTGTAAAGAACCGCATTGCGGAGGTGCGTACCGCCCGCTGGGACAAGACGCTGAGCGAACTGGAACCCACCCATCTAGCCTTCTGGCAACTTCAGAGGTCACTACGATCCTCTTTGGAGGCCACCATGCCCCCACTCATCCGCCCCGACAAAACCGTCGCTTTCGATAACGACGAGAAAGCCGAGTGCCTGGCCGACAGCCTCGAGGCCCAGTGCACCCCCAGTTGTCAACCGGTTGACCCTGCCCATGTCGCAGAAGTCGACGCCGAAGTTGAACGAAGGGCATCTCTCCCGCCAGTCGAAGACCCTGATTGTCCTCTGCCCCCCGTCACTCCAGACGAGGTGCAGGACATTATCAAGCGTCTCCACCCCCGGAAGGCCCCTGGTGCCGACCGGATCACTAACAGAGTTTTCAAACTCTTCCCCGCCCCCCTCATTATGCTGATGGCTGCTATCTTCAATAGCGCCTTAGCCAACAACATGTTTCCGCAGGCCTGGAAACAGGCCACCGTTATCGGTATCCACAAACCGGGCAAGCCTAAAAACTCCCCGTCTAGCTACCGCCCGATTAGTCTCCTCAATGTTCTCGGCAAAATCTACGAGAAGCTTATTTATAAGCGACTCAAAGACTACGTCGAAGCAAAGAGTCTCATTCCTGACGAGCAGTTCGGGTTCCGTACCGAACACTCTTGCGTCCAACAAGTCTTCCGCATCGTAGAGCACATAAGCGCAGGTTACCAGCGCGGCTCTAAGACGGGGGCGCTCTTCTTCGACATAGCGAAGGCTTTCGACAAAGTCTGGCACAACGGCTTATTATATAAGCTATACCAACTCGGTGTGCCGGACCGTCTCGTGCTCATCTTACGGGACTTTCTGTCGGACCGCACCTTCCGCTATCGCATTGAGGGGGCGCTCTCGTCCCCTCACCCCATACGCGCCGGAGTTCCGCAAGGCTCCGTGCTGTCCCCCCTCATCTTCACGCTATTCACCAGCGACATCCCGAAAAGTAAGAAGGCCCAGTTAGCTCTCTTCGCAGACGACACGGCCATCTACTACACCGGCAGAAGTGAGGATGCCATCGCCCGTACCCTCCAAACTTCCGCAAACGCACTAGGCGCTTGGTTCCGGAAGTGGAGAATCGAGGTCAACCCCGATAAGAGTCAAGCGATTCTCTTCTTGAGTCCGCACTCTCGTCCCCCCGATCCCCCCAGACCGATCACCATGTACGGCAAACCGATCCCTTGGGAAAAGAAAGCCAAATACTTGGGTGTGATCCTAGACCGGAAGTTGAGCTTCAGAGAGCACATAAAAACGGTGCGCTCGCGCGCCTTTTTCGCTCTCAACCGGCTCTACTGCATCCTGAATGCACGCAGCAAGTTGTCACTTCGGTGCAAACTGCGCGTGTACACAGCGTGCATCCGTCCCATCATGACTTACGCTTGTGCCGTCTTCGCACACGTAAAGCCATCCCGAATCCACACGCTACAGACACTCCAGAACCGCTTCTTGCGAAGAATAACGGGTGCCCCGTTCTACGTTCGCAACGAGTTCCTGCATCTCGATCTCCGAATCCCAACCATAGCCCAGTTCATGAAACGCATTACCAAGCGTTTCCTCGACTCCGCTGAAAAGCACCCCAACCCTCTAGTCGTATCAGCCGCCCGATACAGACCCCTGCAAATCAGCAGGATTCGCCGGCCGAGGCACACGCTCGCCACCCCCGACGACCCCATAACTGTCCTCCAGGAAAGTAGTAGGGCCACCAGTACGTTACGAACATACAGACACAGACCGCCGTCATTCCGCCCTCGCCGCCGAGGGCCGTCGCGACGTCCCAGTCAATGCCCGCCCCGTCCCTTGCTAAACGAGCCAGCCCGCGTCGCTGTGCCAGTAGCTTTAAATACGCCCCTAAATAATAATCAAAGTTCGATCCAGCCTGTCCCTTTGCTGCCCTCCAACGACGCCCTAAGCCGAGGTCCGTACCCCACAGGGGGTGCCCTTAGCGCAGTCGTTGTAGAATAAGTTTTGCCCTGGCTGGAGGCCTAGAGTCACTCTTGGCAGCCACAGGATTGTCCGGTTAAGCAGTAAACAGCCTTAGCGAGCTGAACTGCAAGATGCCTTAGTTAGAAAAAAAAAAAAAAAAGCGCGCAAAACACGCGCGCGCGCCTCGAGCTCACAAGCGCACCGTGCGGATTTCTCGCGACAACTGTGCTGTGCGGTGATTGGTTTAAAATTGCTTGTAAATTATTGGTCTACATTTTTGTCAAGAGTGAAATTATTTTAATGTAAGAGTTTTTATTGGTCAGAGCTAAAATTGTAAATAGTATTTAAGACGCGCTATTTTTCAAATAAATATATTATCGACAGAAGATTCTACAAGTTATTTCTTCACCTTCTGATACCTACAAAGTTCTCCAAACATCTTTCTCTTTCCATTTCTTAAAGAAAAGGACAGAAGATACATTTTAGTTTAATCCTGTCAAATTAGACAGCGCCTGATGACAATTGACGTATATTTAGACGCCATGTTTTTAAATTGCTTCTAAATTATCTATGGAATGTCTAAATTTGACAGGACTTAACTAATATTTGATCTTCTGTCCTTTTCATAATTAAACATGCATTTAACTTAAATTTACGATAGTTTGTGCACAAGAGAATCGGCACCATTGTCTCCGTCCAGGGTTATTGTTGTCGATTCTCATAGTCACAAACTAACGTAAATTTATGTTAAGTGCATCTTTCTCTTTCCATTTAATTAAGAAAAGGACAGAAGATAAAATATTAGTTAAGTCCTGTCAAATTTAGACACTCCATAGTTAGACGCGATTTATTATTTAAAAACATGGCGTCTAAATATACGTCAATTTTCTTCAGGCGCTGTCTAATTTGACAGGATTAAACTAAAATTTATCTTCTGTGTCCTTTTTTTTAAGAAATGGAAAGAGTAAGATGCATTTAACTTTTGTGAACAAGAGAATAGTACCATTGTATCCCGTTACGTATGTATGCTGAAAGTGAGACCTTAATTCTGTATTTTTGATTTGTTACCTCATGACGAAATACCTGAACCGATCGCAACTTCATTTTGTAATTTGTACCCAATGCCTAATACCCGTGATTGAACATACCGTAACCGTGACTTTTCTTACCCATAAGTAAATGTTTTATTATAATGAGTTTTGACTCTCAAAAACTAGGTGGTTCGCAATTCCCTTTACCCTTGACCCTTTTTATGCACTCGAAAGTAATCGAAATCCCCTAGACCGATTAAAAAAAAACAAAATTCAAGGTATTTATGTATTTTAGACCATTTACAGGTGGTCGGTTAATCAAAAAAGTGACGCTAATAAATTGCCTGTTCCAAAACGAAGATCTCTATGGAGAAGAACACAATTGGACACTTTTTAAAATAATCATGGTTTACAAGAAGATCTTGGTTACAGTCTTTTTGGTGCTTCTACATGTTAAATCCATGTCCTTGTTTTAAAAATGTAATTAAACTATTAAAGTTCGTGCATTACATCATAGTGTGAATCCGTTTTTTCCTACATTTTAATGTGTATTTAATTAAGATCGTTGTTTGTATTTTAAACTCCATGCGTGTGCTTCCCTTTGCTTGGGTTCTTAAATGCTGCTTAATCTTTCGTAGACCAAGCAACAGCTGGCTGTTGTAATGCTATCGTCTTTCTATTGTGTCACATAAAGGTTTAAGGTGGAAGTTTATGGTAGCCCGCGAAATTCGAATTTTCATGAGTATTTTTAGTATTTTTGCAATTTGCAGCCTAGTGTCTGGGTGTGTGTTGATAGTATGATTCGCGACTGTAATGGGTATTAAGTTACAGAATTAAAACCGCCCTCTAAGTGCATTTAACTCGATTGATTATTTATTTCATGAAAAAGTCATCCTATCGAATTGGATGCACTTTAAGGGTTGTGTTGATGATACTAATGATTGATTATAATTCTGTAACTTAATACCTACCTATTACAGCTGCGAATAAATTTTGTTCAATGTAGAATAGATGATACAGCCTGACAATGGTGTCGATTCTCTTATTCACAAACTAACCTAAATTTAAGTTAAGTGCATCTTTCTCTTTCCATTTTAATAAGAAAGGAACAGGAAATAATATATTAGATAAGTCCTGTCAAATTAAGGCAATTCATAGTTAATTTAGACTCGATCAAAAACATGGCGACTAAAAATTCATCGATTTACTTCAGGTGCTGTCTAATTAGACTGGATTAAACTAAAATGTATCTTCTGTCCTTTTCTTTAAGAAATGGAAAGAGTAAGATGCACCCAACTTAATTTTGGTTAAGTTTGTGTACAAGAGAATTAGCGCCATTGGCCAGCAAATTGCAAAAAAACGTACGAAAATTTGGTTTAGAAGCGGACCTTTGTTATTACTTAGGTACTTAATAAACTAAGTAGGTGTAGGTATATCCTTCTTTCTAAATGTACCGCGATGCTAGTTTGCAAAGATTCTTACATTTAAAGACATGTATTTTTGTTCGTTTGTGTATTTGAGGTTCTTTTGTAAGTAACTATAAAGATAATGATTTAACACCAATTTCCGAATATCATTTAATCCTTTAATGATATGACATGCAATCACATAAATTCCCTTACTTGCTATTTTATATAGAGTGACTGAGAGTCTAACTCTAAACATATCCTAAAAAATACGATACCAATTCAAAACATATAAAAATACTAAATAACTAAATGGCTTGTACCTCGTGCAAAATAAAATTAATTTAGTTTTAAATAGGATTTTATATTGTATTTCTCTATTTGATTGAATTAGGGTCAGTTCTTTACATAAAATAATAAATCTGTTTTCTTTCGATGGAGGTCGTTGTTTTTTTTTCTGTTAACGTTGGCAGGAATTCAAATTATACATAGTGTAATTTTATTGTATATGTTTATTTGTTGTTTCATACATTTCCTGCATATAACAGTCTGATCACAATTATACAATACCTAAGCGGTACTTTATTCATTATTTTTAAACAGAAATATATCTATATTAATTATACAAGTGATTTTTAAAGTGGAGCAGGTATGAAAAACTTATCAAATTGTCTAACTCTAAATAAAGGCAATACCAAATAAAAAAAATAGTGAACTAATAATAATTGTTCCACGAAAGACCATAGATAACTCTACGCTTGTTAAACCTAAAACCTAACCTATGGGTAGGTTTACACGTTAAACTACTTCTTAAATTATTTCAACATTGTGCATCACAAATAAGTGCCATAGATTATAAGTTTACTATAACATTAAGTATTTTTTGTTCGATCTAAATATTTGTGCAGAATTAAATAAGGATAGCCTGCCTATTAATAAAATACCGAAATAATATCACAACCTACTAAAATAAAAAGATAGGTACTTAACGTAAGTCTAAAATAGGCCAGGAAATATGACACTAGCCAATTAATTGTAACCGCATGCATGTTTGTGCACAACTTAACATACATATTGATTCTTCCAGTCCTTAAAATCTAATATCTCATAAACCCAACAAATACTTAAAAATAATAGCAATAAATACTAAAACTAAACGGTTGCAGCAAATTAAAGTAATATAGATGAATGTCCGGGTTAGCTTATAGTAATTAAACAATATTATACGTTAATCACTGTGTAACTAGTGAGCGGTTTCCCAAATTAATCGTGCGGAAGGTCAATGGGGCAGATTTTGGCGCATCTTCATAGGAGTCATAATGTAGTTACGACGTTTTTATAAAGGAATTGTGTAGTTTATAATTATACATCATTCAGTACCCTATGATTCCAATATATTTTTGTAGAAATACATTTCTAAAAACTTGATTAATTGGAATTTTCGATTCACTATAAAATTAGATAATAATTGAAATCATATAGTTGCTCAATTGAGTTGGTAACAGACTGACGTCATGAGGTATTTACTGCCATGTCAAATCTTTCGTGTAATAGTACGAAGTACATTATAACTCAATGGTGTAATACCGTTTTGGCAGCTCGTAAAAAGTATGTCAATCGATTGTAGTGTAAAATACCGTATTGTGCGTATTATGTATACATTTTTGATAATTGTCACAGGAGGTGATAAACTAGTCTAAGTAGTTACACAGCGGTTATTCACATGTAAAAAAGTGAGCAGTCAACTACTAAAATATGATTATACGGTTAAATATGTTACATTCTAAGCAAGTATACGTGAGATTGTATCTTGTATACTTGACACTGGGATATATTTAGACACACATCTTTATTATGCAAAACATAAATTACTACCTATAGTGAAACCTCACATATTCTGGAATGACTAAATATTACATATTAACCAATATTAAAACATCATCAGCATATCTACAGAGTTTTGTAAGCAACAAAACTTTTATTTATAATATATCCAAATAAATTAATAAGTTTTGGCTTATTGCGATAATCATAAAGTACCATTGAATGGTACAGGAATACAAATATTTATATTTTCTTTCTTTTAGTCTAACAGGGGAAACTATAAATAAGAATTTGATTTTTGAAGCCAAACCAGCTTATTATAAAATCACAATCAGTTAACTGATCAAAGAAAACCGATCCAATCGATTTTTGACAAACTATATAATAAATGCCAAACGTCAACAAACGATATAAATAATGTACAGTTAGCAAAGTAAATAGCAATGCATGGCCAAATACATGTTATTTTTCTCAAAAACCTATGGATATTTCCTAATAAAAAATATTTTTTAGTAGAAAATAATTACTTTTCAATTAATTTTAATTTCATTTGAATACATCCATCGGTGTTCAAGAAAACCTTAATTATATTAGACGACCCTGCATACGTATCTACTTTGTTAACTGTACTTAATCTTAAAATATGAGAACACCCTAAAGTGTAACTAAATATTATATTGTAGTTAAATTAATATCATTGACTTTGTATCACTTAATAGATTTCCGATCACTATCCGGTAGCTATATAAAGCATACCGCTAAAATACGTTCAAAGATTTTATATGTAGACAAATTCGAGTTTTTGAACCATATCAGTAGACACACCCTGTGTAAATTGCTAAATTTCTAGCTAATTTGGATCTATCCAGTGATTCGTGAAGTCAATGATGAATACATTACACAAGTACCTGCACATAGTTAGTGTTCAAGGCATGTGATTCCTACGTTAACCCATGTATAAAACCTCACACAATAAAGTTATGACTACACAATATAAGCAATGGTGACATTTAAGCAATAATTTTGAATGTAGGTATCTACGGAATACACGAGGCCTTGTTGCAAGAGCCGCGGACGGATATACAAGCTGGACTGGAAATAAGCTAAAATAACTGAGTTCACAATGAAGTACGGAAAAGGCCCATGCATTTGTAAAGGAACGAAAAATCAGCTCATCGCTATTTGCTGCAGGATGAGTTATTGGCGAGTCTGGAAGAGCAGGTCCACGATGGACGGGTCGGCCAGCGTGGACGTATCACCCACGTTTTTGTCGCCTATCGCTATCTTGCGCAGCACGCGACGCATGATCTTCCCGGAGCGGGTTTTGGGCAGCCCGGGCGCGTGATGGATCACATCAGGAGCAGCAAAAGCCCCGATCCTGTTCCGCACACGTTTCTTTAAAGCGTCGACAAGAGCAGCATCAAATTTGGCACCTTCATTTAAAATTACGAAACAGTATAAGGATTCTCCCTTGACTGGATGTGGTTTTGACACCACGGCAGCCTCGGCCACGTTCATGTCTTCAGAGAGCACGCCCTCCACCTCAGCGGTGGACATCAAATGGCCAGACACGTTGAGCATGTCGTCGATACGGCCCGTCACCCACAGGAAGCCGTCCTCGTCTCTCCTGGCCCCTGTAAATAATAAAGATTACTTAAGTGTTCAACTCAATGACCATTGTTAGAAAATAACTTAATACTCATCAAAGACAGATCTTACGGCTGAGTATAATGGCTGTTTTAGCATTTTGCACTAGCAGCCCTATATGTTTTGAGGGTATTTTCCTTATAAATAGGTACTTAAATATTAACGTGGTTTTTAGTACGGTGGGCAAAGCAGATAAGTATCCAGGGCCGTCACATACAGTTTAAGTTTTCTCAAAAACCCACGGATATTTTCTAATTAAAATTTAAACTATAGTTGAAAATGACTAGTTCTTCAATTAGGTTAAATTTCATTTGAATACATTTGTTGGTATTCAAGAAAACCTCAATTGTATATGACGGCTCTGGATACTTATCTGCTTTGCCCACTGTACGTACTCGTATTTTTAATTTTCTGCAGATTATTATGATAATGTTTTACATTGTTAACACTTTTTTATTGTATTAAAGTGTAGGTACCTATACCTATATTACATTGTATGGTCATTGGACAAGGACAATAACCATTTACGACAGCATTTGAAAAATATATTAATGCAAAAATATATATTCGTACCATCTCCGGTACAGTAGTAACCAGGAAACTTCTTGAAGTACACGTCTTCATAGCGGCTGTGATCTTGGTACAGGCTGGTCATGATGCCAGGCCACGGGCGAGCGAACACCAGATACCCTTCACCGGGTCCTTCAACTAATTCGCCTTCCTCGTTCAGAATGGATGGTTCGACGCCAAAGAATGGGAAACCCTACGGATATTAGATATAAGGTTTATATTCTGTTGTTGTAGATATAAGGTGACTTCCTGATAAGCAAGACTTACGGCAGCTCCAGGTTTCATTGGGGTTGCAGCTGGAAGACTGGTGAGCAGGTGACCACCGGTTTCTGTTTGCCAGAAGGTGTCCACGATGGAGCAACGACTTTGCCCGACGACGTTGTAATACCAGAGCCACGCTTCAGGGTTAATGGGCTCGCCCACGCTGCCCAACACGCGGAGCGAATTCAGGTTATGTCTACAAAACATGTACGCAAGTAAATAACTCGAAGATTTCGTATTTAAATCATGGCTAACTAGCTCCACAAAGGTACAAAGAAATGGTTATACGAGTATTTGCACAATTCAACGCATATTTCAAACAAGTAAATGTATATTTTTTGTTCAAAGTTCAGGTACTAAGGAGGTAAGTATTGAAAAATAAATAATAATACCTAGTACCTACTCTCTCTTATCGTGGGATTTTAGAAAAAATATTTATTATCAATAACAGTTTTAACGACATGGGTTTTTTCCCGATTTTTGGCTCCCAGGCTATGCTATTTAATAAAATTAAATCTTTTGAATAAAATCCAGCTAAAAAAGGAATACCACATAAAGCTATATTAGAAATATTTATACATTACGTCACAAAATTCCTAAATTTACAAAACCAGTCTATCAAAAATGCCCGCGATAATACTTCTGCATTTATGTTAGATGTGATAAAATTTTCCCGTTCCAGTATGTTTAGAGAGGTTAAGAGATATATCTATTATGAAATGAGTAAATTTTATATACATACAAATAATTATGTAAATCAGGGTCAGCACGACGATGTTTCTAAAGAGCCGACTCGTGGTGGGGAAATACACGAATGCTCTACATACGTGAATTTTAAATTTGTATATGGTCTTTCCATTCCACATTACATACATTTTCCGTTTAAACAACCTTTAAAAAGAAATCTTGAAATAGGACCAACTCCTGGCTCCTTAGGCGTAAATTAACCAAAATCACCAACTTTACTTATTTAGTACTTATTGACCCCTTCGTTATATTTATATCAACACTAGATTTTTCCTGTTGACTTCAGCCGCGTGAATATCGTTATCAAAAAACCGGCCAAGAGCATGTCGGGCCACGCTCAATGTAGGGTTCCGTAGTTTCCCGTCCGTCACAATAAGTGTTCCCACTTATAAGTTTAAAAAAAGGCTATTTGTTACGTTGACAGAGTACTTAAGTACGCAAAAATTATTTTGTACATCCTTTTTGTCTTTTTTGTACAAAAACTGTTCTTTCTATCAAGTTCAAAATAATTTTCCTAGAAAGTCCTTATAAAGTTTTACTTTCCAGATATTTTTTTAACCTACGGGTCAAAAGTTAGAGGGGGAGGGGGGGGGGGTGGAGTTAGAGGGACATTTGATTTTTCCTTTTGGAGCGATTATTTCCAAAATTATTGACATTATAAAAAAATGATTTTAGTAAACCCCTATTCATTTTTAAATACCTATCCAACAATATACCACACGTCAGGGTTGAAATAAAAAAAAATCACTTCCCTCTTTACTTATAGGGCTACACCCTAATGAAAAAAAAAATCCAATTTTTATTTTACCACTTTTTCGGCGTGACTGATATGTACATATTGATACCAAATTTTCAGCTTTCTAGTGCTAAACTATAAGGGTTCCTGGTTGACTACGGAACCCTAAAAAGTAGCACAATATGTCCTTTCTTGTTCTTGGCACACAACTTCAATAAAATTCGGAAAGTCCGTAAAGTTGATGACGGTTTTCGTGTTTATAAAATTTCGTCGCACAGATCCGAACCAAAGTTATCGACCAATCTGTGCATATTCTCTTAAGGGTAAAAACATTATGGAGAACATGAAAAGTGGCCTGGTAGAGAATAGCTAAGACATTAAGTCCGCTTGTCACTTTGTGCATAAAGCTTAATTATATAAATACGTAAACGAATGTGTAACGTTTAGAAGTAAACAGGTTGTGATTCTTTAAGAATCGAAGCAGTTTATGGCTAATGTTCGTTCCATGATCGATAAACGTTCTTACGTTCGCCACCATGTAAGCACATTGTTAAGCTTGTTCTTGCATCGATCCAATAAATGGTGGCTCCGCAAATAGATGAGGGTTAATAAATAATGGATACTGCAGCCAACTTAAATTGAGTCAAGCAATCATCTAGATCTATGTTTGCTTTTTCATTTGTGCCAGTACTTATAGGCTTTGACGTATGCATATTTGCTTCTAACTCTTAACACTTTACGAAATGCTTTCGTGACTCAAAGGCAGTTTACCTTAGACTTTTGGCACTCTCGTGTCAAAGTGATAGAGATCTAAACATCTGCATACGTTCAATGAAACGGAACATATTTCAAGGCTGTCAATTTAACTGTAGTCTCTTTGTATTTCTACTCAGTGTTATATCCGTCTAATCCGTCATAATATTTCGGTCAATAATTATCATGCTTGCTAGACTGCTTGCAAGACCATCTTAATTTATAGCTTTTGTTGAGGTAATTATTTTCAAGAGTCAGTTCAAGAAGTATTAAGGCGGTACCACACTAACGTGTTGTGGCGTGTCGTGACGCGCCAGAAGCATATCGGTTTCATACATTTAGTATAGTTACTTGTATGCTGTGTCGTGTCGCAACACGTTCTGTCAAATGTATATGAAAACGCGCGCCACGACACGTAAGTGTGCCGGCGCCTTTATACAATCATACGCGATAATGTTAACAGATTTATTTAAATTGATCGAATCAGCGGCTTTGATCAACCGCCGAGTTCCCCTTATTGTATACTTGTGACCCCTGACAATAGTGTGCGAATCTGCCCACGGGCGTGGTGGTTGGCACTAGTGTCGTTTACCGCCCCGATGGTCAATGGTATCTGTTTAGTTTCATCTGCCCCATTTGTTTCGCATTAAAAAAATACTTCCACATTACATTTTATTATAGCTCTATGTATTTTCAAACATTTACCACTTACTTCTTGACCAAGTCGTCTCCATGCTTGATAAGAGCCCTGATGGCAGTAGGAGCTGTGTAGAACTGCGTCACTTTGTACTTTTCACACACGTACCAGTAGCGATCGTTGTCGGGGTAGAATGGAGTCCCTTCGAACTAAAAATCAATGCATCATGTCAGCTTCCCTGAACTGTGCCTGTCGGATTTTATCCTATCATTTCATTGTATCCTATCATTGCATCTTCAACTCTTAGGGCCTGTTCTAATGAATAAGACCAACCCTACCCTTAATTTTGCAAGTCATTATACCACGATCTAGGTAAGGAAAACTAAATATGAATGTTAAAAATAAACTTAATTGTTTGTCATGAATAATCTTTAGAAATCATTCTTGCATGACATGAATGAACCAATAGTAATACTCGGTGTAATTTGATTTCAAGTTTCTGACTTCCTAGTTACACGTACCATATTGTTACATTGTTTCTCTACTAATTACAAGTTTGAATGTCCCCGTCAACTCAGATGCAAGGTCCATTTTTAGACTTTTCATGGTCAATGACAGTTGTCAAATAACATATAATACGACTGTAATTGAAATACAGGTACCTTAATAATTAATGATCCATTTCGAGTTAACCTTCGTGCTTATCACATCTATTATTCTAACCGAACTCTTATCGTTTTAATGAAGTAGGTACCTACTCGTAATTACCAGGTTTTCAAGAGATTCTGATGTATGTAAAATTATGTCTGAAAACCGTGTCCAAAGGTGAAGCTACCTATTAAATAAACAAGTTGCATAATCCTATAAGAATATGTTTACAAAATAATGATTACGGACAGACGACACGCAGACGGTGTGGAGATCATCCATGAAACGTAAGAAATGCATCGACCCTACCTAAGATGATGGAGAATAATCACTTGAAGGTGACCTCGTAATCAACAAATAACATTTAGGTTTAAAGTTTATTAACTAAATTAATTAATTAATAAATTTAAATGTGGTAATAATTGCCTACACGAATTCACATTCCTGAATAGCGAAACATATTATGATAATAAGTTTAACCAATTAGGTACTTTAAATAGCTCCCAACTTCCAATTATATAAAAACATTACTAAGCGAGGTAAGATATTGAACCCCGTGACTGTGATTCTAGATTTGCCTAACTTATCGTACAGCTCTAAAAAATCGAAACTGTGCTTGGAAAAGACTTTAAGCTAAGTAAAGAGGGCCGCTAGATCCTTCTAGTCTCCTTGTCATTAAGTCAATTTGATAACGTAAATTTTTACTCAGGACAGCAACAGGTTACATTATGCGAGATTTTTTTTAAACCTTACCATGACAGAAGTGGCTGCATTGGCCAGGGGTGCGTATACCACGTAGGTGTGTCCAGTGATCCAGCCGACGTCGGCAGTGCACCAATAGATGTCCTTGTCGCGATGGTCAAATACGTAACGGAAAGTCGCCGCGGCGTACAACATGTAGCCAGCCGTCGTGTGTAACACTCCTTTAGGCTTGCCAGTAGAACCGCTGGTTCAAAAATCAATATTACCACCCATTTTATCCAAAGGAAAGTCCAGTAAACATTTTCTTCATAGGTATATTAGTCTTACCTGGTGTATAGCATAAACAGCGGATCTTCTGGAGTAAGCCACTCCGGTGGGCAAATGGTCGACTGACCTTCAAGAATGTCATGCCACCAAACGTCCACATCCTCATTCCATTTATACTGAAAAATAACGAGTACGTGAAAAATTTTTCGAGATTTAGATCTCCCAAAGACATCGCAATTCAGTACTTACTAGGGCTCTTACGTCATCGGGAAGCTTGCCGCAAGGTGTTACCCTGTCTAGATGTGGAACCACGATGCACATCTCTACAGAGTGTTTATATTTGCTAATAGCTTTTTCCAAAGCCTCATCACACGTGGTCTTAAGAACGAGCAGTTTCTCTCCGCGCCAGGCGCCATCTGCCGTTACTAATGCCTTGGCCTTACAATCGGACATGCGTTCCGCTAGCGAGTCAGAAGAAAATCCCGCGAACTGAAAATATGTTGCAGTTAAAGTCAAACAAGGCACCAAACGAAAATTACGCTCTGGAATGCCTTAAATCAATGAATGAAATGACGAGGAACGTGAAATGACGAGGAACGAAAATCACTTGAAAGGTATTTTTTTTATTATGTACATAGTTGTTATGTTGAAACTGATTCCTGCTTTTAAATATTCAAGACTTACCACCACGGAATGCACAGCGCCAATCCTAGCACAGGCCAGCATACAAACAATGGTCTCCAAGATCATGGGCATGTAGATGCAAACTCTATCGCCCTTCCCTATTCCGCGTTCACGGAGGCCATTAGCGAACTGACACACCAAGTCCATCAATTTCATGTATGTAATACGGCTATAATCTTCGGGATGGTTGCCTTCCCTGGAAAAATCAATGTGTGCTTCATTTACTTGAGGATCAAAACAGTAGGAGCATAATGCTTCGCGCGTCATTCATGGTTGTTAAACCAGGCTAGACAGTTACTAACATATACATACTCGCACTTAGGCAGCTTCAATTATTAGTATTATTTATAACCTTGAAGTAGTATACTGTTACTCCAAATAGATACGAAAGTGAACGTTTGTGACGGTAAGAGGCACAGAAGCTTGAATTTGGACAATACAAAAACTAATTAGACACGCTCTGTTTCTTAATCTGAAGTATTGGCATGGATTGTAAGAGGACATAAATGTGTAAGAATGTTATGTAATAGATACATGTTTGCTTTATTTACAATGTTGCAAGTACATACGTTTAACGTTTTATGTTCTCAATACATATCTAAACAAAGATACAACATATAATAATCCGTCACTCTGCTGTATATCGCACCCTTATAAAAAATGGGGGAACAACAATTTCGAACTCAATTTTCATTTCGAAATAAAATTGTATTTAAAGTGACCTTCAAATCCTTTGATAAGTATACAATGGAACAGAATGTCCACATCACGTACTTTGATAAATTAATCCGCCCTAGGCACTCCCGAGCCCTCTTGTGGGCGGGATTCATTCTTTGTAGTGCTTCATACTCAGATGCGCTAGGGTGGTGAGCTTGAGCCCATTGAGTGTGGTGCAATTTTGTTTTATGTGTTACAATAAAAAAGGTCATGTTATTAAGCCGAGAATCTTTTATTTATATACTCGTATCGTCTGGTTATACATATCTAGATGCACGAATGTTTTTTATAATTCAAGGTTTCCTATGTAGTTAAATATTTATATACAATCGCATTATATCTATCTGTATGACATGCGACCTGAATCACCGATGTGCGCGACATTATCTCGATAACTTGTATCCCTTATTTATATCTTTATGAAAGTGTCGAACTGTATGACGCAAGAATACAATACACTTAAATGTGTCAGTGTGTTAAGATGCGAGGTTGAATTTTATTGTTGTAATCATTCTACTAAAGAGTTATGTAATTCTTTGAAAGAAGGATTTAAACTAACATGGAAAAAGTGTATTTGGTCGAAGTTTGGTAGGGCAACAGCACGTTCGCCTAGCTCTGATAAGTCCAAGATTGGTATCACCTCGTGTTCGACATGAATGGGAATTCATTTTAGTCTGGTCCAAGCAAATCTGCCTAGTTACTGATTTTTATCATTGTAGATATCACATCGGTAGCGTCAGAGTTTTAAGAACTGTCTGTACTGGTGTCAGATTTTCAAATGCATAGGTACTTGTGCCGTAAACCTGCGTTAAATATCGTTTTAGCATATTATTACACTCAAATAGTGCTTTACGTTATTTACGTTTGTTATTCGCGTCCTCAATGGCTCTTAAGATCTCTTTTTAAGGTAGACGACCGGAGCTTTGTCCTTAGTATCAGACCACGTCACTGACCTTCGTACAGTTTTTATTTACCTACTCGTTACGGATGATTAAATGAACAAACATTTTTTTTGACAATCGCTAAGTTATGAACCACGAACATTTCTCTTTTGAACTACTGACGTCCATGACAACTACTGACGACCAAATAGATAGAGCATATAGCTGTTTAACAGTTTAACACATCTAAGAGTACTTATTTTCCATTTTCGTAAAAAAATTACCATGTAATTTAGACATCGCCGACGCAGTTAGTTAACTATCAACAAACACGATTGGAGGTTACATCGTCATGAAACTTCGGAAAATATGAAATTTTGCGGAAAATTGACACTACTGATCGACTCTCAAATAGAGTAGGTACTTATTGTACTTTATTACATGTAAGCATACTCTATAATCTATATTACTCTGAGAGTACGCTAAATTTACCTTATCAGAAATCAGATATAAACTAATATTGCTCATAAAAAAGATGCCATCCAAGAACGCCATATCATCAAAGAAATACAAAACAACTAAGAAAAGGTGGGCGGTAAGTTACTTACGCCCCTGGTGAGGCGAAGCCTTTATGATTTGGACGAGAATATATTTATTTTTAACCAACTTCAAAAAAGAGGAGGTTCTTAGTTCGATTTTTTAGGAATCTATGTATGATTTACATCTATTATTTAATCTATGATTTACATGATTATTATTTACCCTTTCAACCCATAAAAAAATATAAGTAAGAAGAGTTTGGCCCAATGGTTTTTATTATATGAACATATTTGTGGTTTCATGTTTATCTATTTGGATGATGTTATATTACTTTTTGATTTAATTTTTGAAGGCGGTCAATTTTTTTAGCTTTTTTGCTGCACTATCGCTGGTCAACCAATTAATAAATCTTTTTATTAGTCATAGTTATATTGCATTTGCCCATTTGTTGTTACATATAGAGTTATGTATTAGGCTTAAATAAGTAAATAGCTGAAGATTTAAGAATTTAAATAAATCATAATAAAATGGTTTTAAAGATTAAGAAAAAACCAAAAACCCGACTGCGTGAAAACTGATTTTAAAAAATATAACTTAAATAAAAACTGAAAAGAAAGAAACAAGCCCAGTAGTTTAGAATAGAACAGAACGACTCACAGTCGGGGCCCATTCAAATTTTACCGATCAAATCTTTCCAATGGGCCCCGACTGTGAGTCGTTCTGTTCTATTCTAAACTACTGAGCTTGTTTCTTTCTTTTCAGTTTTTATTTAAGTTATATTTTTTAAAATTAGTTTTCACGCAGTCGGGTTTTTTGTTTTTTAATATTTTTTATTTTATTTTATACTTTTTAGTTACGGTTCATTGACTTCGTTATAAGATGGAAAATTACGCAATCTAGTAATTTCATTGAGGGAGCTATATCGTGGGGATTATTAAGTAACTTGCGGTGGTCTAAACTACATGATTAGTCCCTCTAGAGACCTAACTCGGCTCAAAGCTACATATGCTTGACCTTTAGCAAAAACGCGTGAACTTAAATCAACCACAGCTCGGTCCAAGTAGTTCCTTGGAGCTTGTGTACAGTGACACCAAAGTGGTTTTTTTTACCAAAAATATTTGTTATTCGTGTTTTTTCATGTTTTGTTTATTTGTATATCGTTTATACTTGAAATATACTTAAATCAATAAGCAAGAAAATTAGCGAGAATGATTGTTTAGTTAAACAACTTTAAATCGTTATATCCTTAACTATTATTTAAAATGAAAAATGATAAAAGGAACCTAAAAATGATTTTAAAATACCTATTCAACGACACCCCACTCGTCATAGTTCATCGACATTTTTTTTTTCATTTTGACAATATGGCGTCTACTGGTTGTCGCTGTGGTGAATTTTGATTACTGTCATGTCTTTAGTGACACTCGCGAGGTTAAGACGAATCGACTGACGTAAGAATTATCAAAATCGGCCTACGCATTCGGTCTCTAGAACGCCACATAGAATCAAACATACATACATGACTGATAAACACATTACCCTCCTTTGCGTCGCGCAGTCGGGTAAAAACAGCAAAGTTTACTCGTAGGTAACATTATCCAAAAAGTGGTTTAAGGTGTAACAAAAAAATCGTAAGTAGTCAGTATTAGTAATCGGTTCCGCTAATTTAGTAGACCTTGGTAACGACCTTACAAGCTATAAGTAGCACCATTATAGTTACTTATTTGTTTGACATTAATTATGTGCAAGCGTTCACTCCGTAGCGCCTAAAGGCGGAAATATACTTACGTGTCATGGCGTGTCGTGGCGCGCCAGGATCATACAATTGACAGGACACGATACGGCATACAAGTATGTCTCTAACAATATCAAATATGTATTAAAACCAAATTAAAACCGATATTCTTCTGGCGCGTCACGACACGCCACGCCACGTAAGTAAGTATGTTAATTTCCGCCTTTATATTCTCATACATATTATACGTAATAGTAGAACTACCTACAGTAAATTACGATAAAACATAAACTCATACTCTAAAGTACCTTTGGTTTAGTTACGTTTGCGTGTGCGCAAGGTCCCCCTTAGTCAGAAGTGAAGGGGGGTAATTCCAAGGTACCAATGGGGTTCCCCCAGTGGTTATTCTTATAAACCGAAATCGGTTTTGGTATAATTACAAATTCAAGTTAACGATATAAAAATGTTAATCAAACCGCAAGAAACCACAAGGACAACAATGACTTAATACAAATTAATAAGTTATTATTATTAAGTAGTTTTTGACCATTTTAATAAATTATAGAAGAAATAAAAAAAATTGTTAGGCGATTTCTTTGGGTATCTAATACTCTAAACACGAGTAAAATGTTTCCTTACATAGTTACTGACATGACCTAGTTTATCTAGGTCATCGAAGAAAACTCAATACTGTTTCGTACCAATCTCGGCGCTGAATGGCTTAGTTATCTAGCTAGACATTTTATGCCGAACAAGCGACACGCCCCAGCTTCGCGCGGCAGTTATAAACCATTGAAAATTTGGCCTTTCCTTCACTAAAATGTATATTATTATGGATTATACTTATAGAGGTAAAGTCACTTGAAGGCTTATGCTACTGAATATCAAAAATCATTCCACTATTAAATTATAATACCAGCCTATAACTGTCCCACTGCTGGGCAAAGGCCTATTTTCATACAGAGAAGGCACGAGCATTGATCACCACGCTCGCTTAAGGCGGGTTGGCGATTTCGGACTTGTATTAACTACAAGTCCAGGTTTCCTCACGATGTTTTCCTTCACCGATTCCACTATTAATCCCATTAATATATTTCTATTCTAACAAATTAAATCTCTTGAGGTTTAGTGGCAATAACCCTCATCACTCTGTCTAATGATGAAAACCGCATTAAACCTCCGAACACACGTGATTCGAGACACAATAGACCAGCGATAGCAACGCGACAGCTGGCTGTCGCTTGGTCGTTGAAAGGTTAAAATATTGCACTTAAAAAATGTTTGAGCGTACACATAAGTAGTAAGGTAAACAGAAGTTGAAATTACAGATAGGAAACTTCATTTAATACTATTTTAAGATAGAAACAATCACCGTGGTGCTCTCGTTTATCAACTGACAAGGTAAGTACCTAATAGACATTGTCTTGAATAAATAACTCGTGGTGCGATAGCATTGTAACCTCCTAACCGATTAATGACGATTTTGATCATAACTTTTGGTGTTTTTAATTAGAATACCTATATAAATAAATATAAAAAATCAAAAAGTGTATTATTTATATTTTTTTCCTTTTCTACACACCTATATCATATTAGGCATAAGGTTAATTTATTTTACTGAATGTAATGTTAATAATTATTAAAATTTAGAATTCCAGTTCATCTTTTTTTTTTGTTGCATTTATTTCGGAATAGTATAATTTTTGTCTTGTGAGGTTGACCTGTTTTAACCAATTCCTAATGTCGTCAATAATTTTAATCTAAATTATTTAGGTCATAAGTACATCGGATTAATCATCAGAAAATAATTGATATAAATGAGGAAAAGGAGCGGGCCCAGGACACCTCCTTGTGGAACACTGAACGCTTTAGCAATAGACATTGACTTGTAGAAGGTAACCATTCCGTTCTTATCGAGTGTAGGGGTTACTACTAGCTCTCGCTCGCGGCTTGGCGCGCGTGAATTTCTAACCTTCCATCCCGAATTCCCTTTAGGTTCGGAATTTCCAAAAATCATTTAGCGGATGCCTACGTCATAACATCTACCTGCATGCCAAATTTCAGCCCGATCCGTCCAGTGGGCTAGCTGTGCGTTGATAGATCGCTATGTCAGTCAGTCACGTTTGAGTTTTATATATATATAGCTAGATATATATAGATAGATTTCTACACATTGCGTGGCGTTTACTATGAAACATAGTTCTATGCATCGACGAAACTCAGCCGCCGTAACGCCTAATTAAGGGGTAGTATTTAAACGCAAATAAAAAAATATCCTTTTTCTATGCATTAAGATTCCGAATTCCCATCAAAATTACTGATTGCACAGCAAAATATTAAACTCAAAATATCACTAAACACACTACAATTTATTTCCGCAGCGTACAGCGATTTTTCCTAAAGCAAAAGCTTTTTCATCAATGCACAGCTAATAATCTTAATGCACATTATATATATGTTAACTCTTTTTCTTTTAAATGTAGCTTCTATTTTTATGTTATTTACAGCTGTTTTTCTAAATAAAACAGCATTTTATTAGTCACAGTAAGATATAAAACTTGTTTGGTCTAATTTGATGAAAACTAACTAAGATAGGTCGACGGAGCCCCGCTGCGCGGGGCTACTATTTCTCGGTGGTATAAAAAAAAAATTAGCACGAAGGCTAAGGCGGGAGCTCCGCTCTGCTTCGCCCCCGTCTTAGCCTTCTAACCTAACCTGTCCGAGTCGGGGTGCTCTGAGTCGGAGTGCCCTGAGTTTAGCCTAGGCAAAACTAGTTTGTCCTGAAATCGGGTTTGGCCGGTAACATATATTTATATTAAACGTTAGACCTAATGATTTTCAATTATGATGAACAGGTTTTGTTGTACTTACTGGTTAATATGCGACTGGGATAGTTATTTTGCTGTGAAATATGGAAAATTTGCTGTGGAGTCATCAGTATTTATGCTTTGTATGTACTATTTTTGTACAAAAATAAATTTAACTGTATTGCATTATAAGGAAAAAAGTAATGTCATATTGATGTATAATTTCGAATTATCTGCAGTTTGAGTTTTGTTAAACATTTAGGGCCTTACTAATAAACGCTGCATAAAGTTATGACAGGTTTATACGTCAAAAAATGTATGGTTACACAGCCTTTATTCATTGCATAATTTTACACAGTGATTATTAGTAAGGGCATTAGTTTATTTGTAGTACTTCACAGTTATTTGATGTAAAAAAGAATATAAATGATGAGTATGTATTGATAGGCGATTATTTATTTGATAAGCCAACACCATAATCCCCATATTTTTATTTTATTTTTAAATTAAGTCAAAATATTTAGTTTTTTTTAGTCCGAGGATATTATTTTCTTATATTAACTTAAATAGACTTCTAACAATGGTTCTAATTTAACAAAACAACGTTATACTTATAACTATAACACAATCGTTAAGATACATTGCTCCGGAATTTCACGAAATATGGACCATTTACCAAAAAAACTAAGGGGTATTTAGTCTGAACGGCCCAAATCGAATGGACCGCGGGCCATTCGACCGTAAACAAAAATCATCTACGTTTCAAAGGACCGGTGATCCTGGAGTGTCAGACTTTTACTGACTAAAACCCAACCTTGTTTGCTCGGTTGCCCTTTATGTTCCGGGACCGCGGTAGCTAGGCGTGAGGCTTGACGCTGCCTCACCCGCGCCACGTCGTCTGCTTCAGAATGACTGGTTCGCAGAAGGAGGCGACGGCTAATTCCCAGTCATTCCTGCCCCGGAGCATGGCCTGAACCAGCGCCGGGCGCGAGAGGTCACCACAGAAGCACTATTCCCGCATACTCGGAAGTCCCTAAGTACCGGTCAACTCAAATGTATTTCAGATTAATCATAAACCTAAACTAGTTCAGGTTTTTTATTAAAAATCTGAACTTACAGGTTTATGACAAAATAGAGTTTAAAATTTGTCATCTACCGGTATTTCATCAAAAACCTAGGTTTTTGATCAAAATCCTAATTTTGTGAAAAACCTGCGACATATGTACGTCTCTGTCGTATGATTGGGAGTTGTCTGCACGACGCGCGTGGTTACCAGCCACCTTATCTTGTTAGGCTGTACGATAATAAAACTATATTTGATTGTTTGAGAAACACAACCAAATTTCGAGAAACGCAACGTACGATTAGCAACGTTAATCCAAACACTAAAACCACCTTATTACGTAAGGGTAATACAAAAATGTAGATTTACTAAACTACTTAATTATGTAGCTGGTACACACAAAAAATATTATTTTGTACGTTTATATAATTCATAATAATAACTTGCATAATCTAAGAAACTGTTGCAAATACTTGAGTTACTGATAGCGACTTTAGTGTTACCAATAAGCTTATCAATGAAGAGCTTATCTAGCTAGATGACATTTATCTCTTTATTAAGGTCATATAAGTAAATCTAAGTATTCTGTTACGGTCATTCTCTTTTCATATGAATGGAAACAGAATCGAAATGAGTTTTTGTAACTACTATATTATTACCCGCAGAATAATGAGCTTTAAGTTAGATAAACGCACAAAGTAGGTTTCAGTGCCAAAAAATGGGTCGATTCATTTCGGATTGTCGCGCATTCCCGAGTGTTTTTTTCTTTGGCTCATAAATATGACTATAATAGGACCGACAATATAGGCCAAGATATAGTTTTTTTTTGTAAAACATAGCTGTAAATTTCAGAATAGAGGAATTGTGCACATACTTGCCTGCTTAAAAAATGCCTAGCATAGGCGCTTTTTATATCCTGTAAAGCCGTGCCATTCCGTGGGGCATGTTCATTTTGAACGTTAACTAGTAAAAAATCTAAAAAAATTAGGGATGGGCCGAAATTCGTTTCACATTCGGTTTAACCGAATTTCGGTGGCTTGAACCGAAGTTCGACATTCGGCCGACTTTCGGTTCAAATGCCGAACATTCGGTCCAAAATAAGATTTAATTACCTCAACTATTTTTACAAATAAAAACAATAAACTAGTAAAACTAATAATCAAATCAGTCATTTATTGTAATATAATTGTTACCACTACACAATCTTTTCAGAAAATCAAAATAAACTTTTAATAATTATTAACAAAAATGTTATAATTATTATTAACGAAATGGACCTCTTGACATGGACATTAAAATAATTAAGGCATACTAACTAACTTTATTTTTAAAAGTAGCTGTAGTAAGTAATAGTAAGTTTTTTTTTGCAATTTGCAGCTCAGTATCGGAGAGTGATGTAAAATATTTACGGTGTGAAATGGACATTTTTACACTTGTATGTGGTAATATGAAATTGTTATCGAGCCAATGTACAGTAAAACTTAAAAAAGCACAACATATTATTTATGCACGTCCACATTTTGCTGGTAACTGAAACCATTTTAGCATTAGATATCTGGTCGATTTTTTTTTTCAGTAGTTCATAAATTTGAGGTAAAATAGTCTCACTAAAATATTTTTGACTTAATTTGGCATCAGGTATTTGGGCTTTAATATAGTCATTAATCGATTAAATCCAGGATCTTCTACAACCGACATAGGCACTATTGCTCTCTAGAAAGCGCGCCAAAAATAACCGAAGTTCGGCCGAATTTCGGCCGAATTCTAAAATTTTACCGAATGTTCGGCCGAAGTTCGTATTCGGTACAAACCACATTCGGCCCATCACTAAAAAAAATGTATCTAACATTAAAGTAGTGAAGTAAATAATAGGGATCAGAACAGGTACTCTTACATAATATCTGGCCACAAAACAAGTCCAGTATTCAAGTAACGAAATATAAATTAACTTAAACCATTTACCTCTCTTTCTAATTTAAAGTTATAAGTAATAAAAATACGCATTTATAGCGTCTTCTTATTATGGACCATTAACTTAAGAGCAACATTATGATATAATAATTTCATAGAAACTGCTTTGCATAACAGATTACAAAATATAGGTAATCCCTTATTCGGTTACTTCATATATTAGTTACTTATTTTTTATAATTAAACCTATTGAGAATTATGCATTTGATTGTTCGGATTTCTGATTCTAGCACTAGTAGAGTCAGTGTTGCTCAAGAACTAAGAAAAGAAAACCGAATGAAGTAAAGAAAAGACTGACATAATAGGTACCTTACATCGATTACCTTATCTGAATCAACAATGAAGAAGGAAAGAACATTTTCAGTGGTAGAAAACTCTCAAGGAAGGTAGGAGGTAGGAGCAGGAAAGTTCAATAATGGTATTTGATCATCGTTGACCGATTAAGGTTGGAGGTAATACAACGATGAGATAGAGATAACACAGGGAATCAACGACCCCAGTGTTTTATTCCGGTCTATTTTCAGCATTTCACTCCATATTTATGGAAGTACTGCTCCTCCCAAAATAGACGGAAATCGATTTGGTTGAATAAAACAGTGTCCAAACGAGATAATCTGGACGGAACAGTTGATTGCCATCATTCGGATGCACCAGCATGCATCAGCATTTTCAAATTGAGAAGTCTTTAGAAAAAATGTATTGTGCTTACGCATAAGTTACTGTTTGAGGATGCTTTAGGTAAAGGGCTAAGCCTTCTACAGGGTGCGTGTATACCCTCAGGACTATTCAAACATACGTCGGCAGTTTGGCCTGTGTCACCTTTATTTATTTAGTCAAGCATGTCTATATAGACACCAGAAGAGATAGGAGGTGGCAGGTACCAAAACAGCGAAAGGTGGAAAGAGGGAAGAAGGGGTGCACCGCTTAAGTGCGTCGAATGTACCTACATTTTTGCATTGCGCGCGCCTTGAGCCCGGGAAATCAATTAACGGTAATGCAGCTCAATCCGCTCGGCCGGGAGAGGTCAGAGTTCAACATTATTTGTAATTCCGTTATAGATATTATTGTTAAGTCATGCACTGTTAGCATAAGGTATTTTCGTTAAAGTTGCAGTTTAAATGTTTAAAGAGCTTTACGTTGACCTAGTAATAGTTTATCATTGCTATTACTATTACTTAGGAACCTAAAATAATAAGTAAGAAGTGTACTATAGTAGTTGTAACGATATGATTGTTTGTAGGAGATATACTCAAAATGTGGGCCAAGAACCAAAGACACCACGCACGATCGCTCAGCCCATTCTTTCCACGATATAATGTACTTCTTAAAAAAAACAATCCTAATTTTTCAAAGCGGTAGGGCTGATTACTTACTAATGCTACGGAGTGGCTCTAGCAGTAGAAGTCATGAATTTGAACCAAGCCTACAGACCAAAATAAAAGGCCCCAAATCAACTATCTTCAAGCATAATTTCACATTTAATTTATTTGGAACAGTTAACATAAACGCTGGTAAGTCTTCAAAAAAATGCTATGAATGAATAGTCTAAAGTCCTTATTTATCCGTACTAATCCATACTAATATTATAAATGGGAAAGTGTGTCTGTCTGTCTGTCTGTTTGTCTTTCTTTCACGGCAAAACGGAGCGACGGATTGACGTGATTTTTTAAGCTTTCTAACGCGAGCGAAGCCGCGGGCAGAAGCTAGTATTATAAATGCGAAAGTAACTCTGTCTGTCTGTCTCTTCTTCGCGCCTAAACCACTGAACCGATTTGAATGAAATTTGGTACAGATATAGCCTGGGACCAGTTTTCATCCCGGAAATTCCCCGGGAATGGGAACTTTATTCCATGCGGACGAAGTCGCGGGCAAAAGCTAGTAATTTATAAGTAATTCAAAGATACTGCTTCAAATTATACAATGTTATGTAAAAGGAAAAGGGCACGAAAACATACATAAATATGTATGTTACGGCCTATGTGGCTACGTACTTAATACATGCTAATATGTATTAATTACGGCCATTAAACTGTAATTAGGTGGTGATCGAACTTCTTAGTGGACCACCAAACAAAACCACTATTTACAACTGACCTGTCTAATTAACAACCTGATAGTCATTGACAGTGTATTTTTTCTATATATATTATAATTATTTACTTATTTATTTAATAAATAAAAATGTTGATGTATGTCCTAATGTCTTCCAAAGTCAAGATTTTGACTGTTCAATTAATTTAAAAACGTACATAGATGCTTCCTGTAATCGGCAGTTAGGTACCTATACATATTTATGTTAAATGAAAAGTCGTCAAGAAACAATGTTAAAACATCGCTGTGCACTCAGCTTTAAGTATTATTACATAACACAAAGGTTTTCAGTACACATTTTTAGTATTAATAAGCTTGTCCCATTGGTGTTCTCCCTGTCTAGCCTGGGAAAATCAATAAGTACGCGCGCCGTCTCAGTGCATTGCCGCTCAGCTGTCTATTGATTTTGAAGCTATGCTAACAGAAAATTACTCACCAGTAGAATGCAATTTTGTCTCCCAAGCCGTTCCTCACGTTCCTGTCCAGCACGTTGAAGCAGATGTTGGTCTTGGAACCCTCCAGCCATTTCACGAATATCCTCCCCTTGTTTATATCGAAGTTGTACGACATAATATTACCGCGCTGGTATGGTGTTTGCCAGTAGAATTCATTCGCTAATTCCGACCAGAATGATTCGGGATCTTCAATCGACTCCCTGTGCATTTCTTGGTATTGTTCAAAGGACGGGAGATTAGATTTTTCGATGACATGGTCGGTCGGCTCGTAGACGCGCGTCATCGCGGATAGCGTCGCCGTGCGGTCGCGCTGAGATCAAAGTGTCGCGTGAGGTGTAGCGCGCGGGCTCGCGGTGCGGGAGCCGAGTGGCGACTGGTGGCGACTGACGCGCGCTCGGTCCGGCGAGTGCTGCTCGCGTTTGGCAGGCGCCTGTAATGTGCTGGTGACGCACGCATGCAGCACGCATGCGCACTCGGTGCGCGCCTAGCTCAACCGCACATACACAGACACACCGACATCAGCGACACCTATACAATATTTTTCAAGAATTTAGTGAAACTAAAAGTGTAAATTACAGACGCTTATTGCCAAAGCCTACATGTTTATTAATGTATTTTGTTTATAAATAGGTCCCTGACCTTTGAATAAAAGTAATAAAAAGTCTTGCTGAAATTGTGAAAGTTCAAAAGGAATTTACCCAAGTTAAAGTTAAATTCTAAACAGTTCTAGTGTTTATGTTTTGTCCAAAGTTGAGAACGTATTGAACTTGGAACTCTTTACTTGGTTTCTTTTAGTTCTGCCCGAAGGGCTTTTTTAACTTATCACAGGCCTTCTCCGTTTAAGCTATTTATAATATCTATTAATATCCCACTTCTCTGAAAAGGCCTCCTGTCGTACAGGTAAATTAATGTCCATGATTTTCTTCATGATGTTTTTCTTTACCACTGTCAGCGATCTATAAAATAATAATAGATATAATATAGTTATGCATTGATAAAGCCCACATTGGAACTTGCTCGGATTTGAACCCGCAACGCGCGGTAGCATTAACAACTGGGCTATCACATTTTATTTATATATTTTATGAAATTGTATTAAGTAATTATAATGGTTTGAAATAATTGCAACGTTAACTGAAAATAATTTTCATTACCTATTCAATTAACCTTTCAACGACCAAGCGACAGCCGGCTGCAGCGCTGCTATTGCCTTTCTATTGTGTCTCGAATCACTCGTGTTCGAAAATTTAAATTACATTCTATTTAACAAAAGATGTTATTTTTAATTCTCTACGAGTTACTAAGGGTTCATACTGCATGTATAAAAAAAAATCCGAAGTAACAGACGACGATTCTTTATTAACAAAAACTTATTATCCACTTAGAAACTAAAACGCGAAAGCGTACGTGATATGACCAGTCTTTCATGTGTAAGCTACCACGAAGTACACAATTTCAAAATCATGTAAATCACTCTTATATTATATTAGAGGAATAAGGGCCGAGTCACACCGGAATGGCAGCGGCCAGCAGCGACGCGGTGAGCACTTTCAGTGTGAAATAATTTTAAACTTTAACTACATACTTAAAATACCAGTATCGCTGGAAATACTTGAAAATGTCGAGAGGCCGCCAGCGACACCGCGGGCCGGTAAACTCGTCAAGAAGATACCAGGCGCGCGGGGTCTGGAGATCGCCCGAGGCCGTCAGCGGCTGCCAGCGGCGTCGCCCGCGGCTGCTGCCATTTCGGTGTGACTCGGCCCTTAGCCATTAGGTTACATAATTATCGCATTTTCATCTTATGTACGTAACGGAACTGTGCTAGCCATACAGGCATGCATCCAAGCAAAATACTGAATATTCTTTTCAACACACTTGCTCGTAAATCCATCATTATTACATCACTTCTATACACCGTGTTAGGTAAGACGAGGAACATATTGAAGACGGCTATTCGGTATTCGAGTCCCTGTAAAAAAATCAATATCTCATTTTATTTACTAAATGTCTCATAAAAATAAATAAATTGTTGAGATACCCATCAAAAGAAGAATGGATCATCCTTCTTTCCTCCCTTATAACAGGTTAGTGACCCGATGCAACCCCGAGGGCTAGGGTGTACTTTTTTAAGATTTTGAGAGCCTTATTTCGATAATTCGACAACGGTTTTCTTTACGATTCATTATTTTTATTAGTCACTAGCTTTTGCCCGCGGCTTCGCTCGCGTTAGAAAGAGACAAAAAGTAGCCAATGTTACTCTCCATCCCTTCAACTATCTCCATTTAAAAAATCACGTCAATTCGTCGCTCCGTTATGCCGTGAAAGAAAGACAAACATACAGACAGACAGACACACTTTCCCATTTATAATATTAGTATGGATAGTATGGATTTACGTGAGCATTTATTTTCGTGTCCTTAAATATTGTCCCTCGACTTACCTACCTAAAACGGTGTATAGGTACGTATGTAATGCAGCGTGTTACGTATTTGTCGTGTTTATTTTACGTACCACATTATCAATGGAACTCTTGTACCTTAAATCTCATCGGACGATATATGCCTGAAAATAATTAAGACTAAATAAACTATGATAAAATAAAATACGATTTATTAACATTATTTCACTAAATATTTATTTATACGTAAATTGTGTTCTATATACAAAAATATTCAGTTTATATTTTTTAATATGAGGTTTTTCGGCGATTTCTTAATTCCTTTTTCGAACAAAGGATTTATTTATTCGCTCTTTAAGCCAATAAAGATATCCGTTACAAATATTTCTGCAATTAATATGAGTTTATGATATGTCATTAATTTTCTTACGAGTGTGTTGAAAATCACCGCATGAGACGCTTTGTCATTACACTCTTGATTTGATTACGCCCCGTCGCCTATTCAGCCTCGACTGTAATGACGAACTTACTACACTTGTGTCATAATATAAAATTAATAAATAATTTACAAAAATCGTTACTAGGTATTAAATAGTTCATCTGGTTCTTAATAACATCACTATGTGACCTAAAGACATACAATGCGACTGGTGTGACTTATAAAGCTGCAAACAGTCGCATAAGCAATCGTGTGCTACTCAAAGTATTACTAAATTTTGCAACGAAACATGATTTGTGATCACATCTCTTAAAACTAAAGCTTAGAGGGAAGAGACCTCGACTCGCAAACTATTGACTTCATTAAGTACATAAGTATTTATAGTAGTGTAATAAGTGTTGTTTAACTCTTTTTTTTGTTTTGCTTATAAAGTCTAAGGCTAGTGAGATGAATAAATGTTGTTTATCTGTCCTATGGATATTTGAAGCTGTTCTACTGAGTCTAACTTATCCAGTCATGTCGGGTAGCCATTCGAAAGGTTTAATAAAATGAGGGTGGACATACACAGGCACCACTGTGTGCATCTGTATTTACACACCCTTGTACATACACAAGCCTCTCGCCGTACTTGGTTAACTCTAACCTGATTAGCCGCTGTCACTATATTTTTAATGTATTATTTATGAATCCCTAGAGTCAAAATTATCTCAACTCTTGTGTGGATAAATCACGTACAACACTCATACTTAAAGTTTGCGCGTCGAAGTTCATTTCATCCGGAAAATAATTTTAACTATAATATTTAAAGCAAAGTTTATTTAAATATTTACGTACTTAACGAACATATGGTATACTGTTGTAAGTTTCTACCTCCTATAAAAAAATATGATATTTATAAAGGTTATAAAAAAAAGGTCAAACACACGTCGAACAACCCGCGCGTTTCACTGGTGAAAATATCATAATTACATTAAATTATCATCTTACGAATAATAATAACAATATTAGAAATATTATTTTGCAAGTTTTCCAAAACAAGTAAATAGTAGGAAATAAATAAATTAAATAAATAGCTAGTCCCAGTGCAGTGAGGTACATTTTGGTAACTTATTACAAATATTAGGCACTTGTATAATACATTTAAAAAAAATAAACAGCAAGTTCAATTAAGATTAATATTAGGTAAACACAACACTGTGAAAAATAAATAAAGGAATCACGCCACGGTAATCCTACGATATCCGTACGACATGATAATTATTGTGATATTATATTAACGAGATCTTTGAAATATCGGAAAAAATGATGCTTTCAATAGCAGCACCTAACTTAATGAGTTATTGCGTGAGATAACACTTGATCCAAAATATTGAGTTCATGTTATACTACAGCACGATAAGCACGTGTACAATTTGTCTAGGTACCTATTACTTAGCAATTTATATAGATTAAAAAAATCACTTATTAAATTATTTCGTTGTCAATAAATTATTAAACGAACACTAAGTATAATCTAACGATAATTTGTTACGAAAGTATTAAAGTGTGTTCCGCAAGTGTTAAAAAAAATACTACTAGATTGTAATATGAGTTACCCACCTCTTTGACTAAAATAAGAATCCTCTTTCGTTCGACCTCTAATAAAAAATTCTAAAAAGCTTGTTTTAAAGGACCGTAAATAACCGTGAATTTAAATCGCAACTGGCGTTCTTTACCAGGCGTCTGAAATGGCCATAACCAGGCAAATTAAAGTAAGACTGATTTCAATCAAATTACTTGCATAAAGTCTGCAAAAATATTTCGTAGTACCGCTACATATTCCATCACTATCTATTTGGCCCCCACGTTTAAGTTTTAAACATGTGAAATCGTCTTTGCCTCTTATCACATTTGAGTCTGTGCTAGGTGGCGAGGGACATGAGTCTTCGGCGGCGGAGCTTGCGGCCGCAGCGCTTCCACGCGGCCGTGAGACAGTACACTATCGCGATGATGGCCAGCAGGGTCATTGCGCGGCTGGTCACGCTCGGGCTCTGGTGCTCCGCCCCTCCATGGTCCCGCGAAGGAGCCGCCCCGGCTCCACGCCACGTGCGCGGCGCTGGCTCCGTTCCCTCTATTTCGGGAGCACCTGCAAAAATCCCTTTTTTAACGGTTGTGTCATTCACATACGCTCGCTTTAGTCGGCAATCATATATTGATGGCTTACTGCGCACTTTACGAACCTTGTTTACCAAATCTTAATTAATTATCAGATTTGGTTTAGCCGACGACAAATTTCCATAAAGCTCTAAATAATAATAAATTATATAATGAAAAATAGAACGAACGAATGGACGAACTAGAATCCTTCGATAAACACTGGTCCAAAATAGCTTTATGCAGAGAGAGGTGGAAGGAGGGTAGGAAGGCCTTTGCCCTGCAGTCGGAAAGTTTAGGCTTATAATATAATATATTATGAAAAATAAACAATGATCTCATTCTTAAAGACCGTGTGTGTTAACTTGTACATCGATATAATCTGTGTCGTCCGTGCTCCCCTCGTTAATTGACCCCTTTAGCTTTGTTTTCATACATTTATTTATATTTGCAAACCCGTTGCGTACTACGCACAAATCGCACCTGACCTTGGCGACCCTTCAGGGTCAATCAAACCCACGGAGGGCGGCCCCCTCGACAGACCCCCTTATATTAGCGGTACCTTTTGTTAGTAAATTTAAATTTCATTCTCCTCTTGGATTACGAGACCGGAGGGAGTATAATAATACATAACCCGTACCGGACACACTTATCAAAAAGATCTTTTATTTCATTTACTTATTGAAAGTTACACGTGCGGTATTTAATGATACCAGCTTAATGTTGTTGTTACCCGTTGTTATGTATCTTAAAGAACTGTCTTATTCAATGTAAGATAGTTCTTTATCTCACGACATTCTATTTTTATCTTTTGTGATCTTGTTACTTAGGACGAGATAAATAGACGCTGATTAGTAACTGCTTCGGCTAACTTATATTGCGATCACCGACGCACCACTGACTAACTACGATGTTAAATACAAATGTGCGTATGCAGCCTAGGTTCATGTATATCGGCCTAAGATTTGGAATTTGCCCCTCATTTTTGCACCCATAATTTGGTAATATCTGAAAAATATTCAGCAGCACTAGCGTTTATTGGGATTCCAAGGGAGTGATGAAATAAAATCGCTTCAGGGCATTCCAACACTTGGTTATTGGTATTTGCTAGAGACCGACCGGTCGGGACAGCTATATTTGTACCGATTACTCGGACCATTACATTTTTATTGACATTACAAAGCAGATAACAATGCAACAAGTTTTTTCTTTTTTTTTAATTGTTACATTTTCCAAAAGACCGAAAATATAACGCATTTTAGAAAGTTTTGATATCTCTATTAACTTGGTGCAGAGATCACTTATACATAAGTTAACTAATGCATACAAAGCTGAAATGACGTCCATCTTTACAAGCTACCTAGAGACGAAAAAAATAGCAGGTATTTAAAAAACCAGTGTTTACGAAAAAAAATATCTAAAATGGGAAAATATTTTTGTTTTTCAAACTGAACTGTCATTTAAAATAAAAACTTGGCTGGTTAAAGTAGTATTGGGAGCTCAAGAGAGGATTTCTGGATTTACTAAAGCGCGGCAGATTAATATACAGTAGGATACCTTGTACCTGGCTATTTACTTCTACCAGATATGAGCCTTATTTATAAGGACTAAAGTAAAGATCTTTAAAGATAAAAAAAAATTAAGGCGCGTCAGATTAAGGTAGGGTGAGTTAGTTACATGCTAAAACGTGTATATTCCTCTAATCTGACAATTAAGGGTGACGTAAAGAAAAGGGGGGAGGGCTACAAAGTTGAAAAAAAAACGTCATCTCGGCATTCTCGATCGTGGTTAATAAAAATACTCACAAAATCTTAATTTTTTATAGTGTCCGACCGAAACTAGTTTTACGACCGAAACCGAAACCGAAAACGAATTTCGGCAACGGTGTCTATTTCGGCCGAAACCGAAACCGAAACCGAAACTTCCTTACAAGGCTCATATTTTGAAGGAAAAATAAAGAAAACGTTTTTAAAATCAGTCATGCTTTATTGATTTCTCTTTAAATCACATAGATTTCTCTTTAAATCACATAGGTAGTTACTTTTTTTTTGGTGAGTGGGAAATCATCAAATGACGGCTCCCGTCCTGGGTGCGGCGGGAGAGCATGTCAGACTTTTACTGACTAAAACTCACTCATGTTCCTTCGATTGCCCTTTATGTTCCAGGGTCACGGTAATTATTATAAACATTCCGCAACCCCGGCAAGCGTGGCCCTGTTGGGCCTCTTCCAGTGCTGCCTTCTTCTCTTTGAGGCGCGCGTGGAACACTAACGCGCCGTCGACGCGGTCCTGGTCCAAGCCGGGCGGCGGCGGCGAGCTACCCATCGCTCGCCATCCGCGGAACCGCGCCTACGGTGGCCGGTAGTCGTCTTGCGACTCTCGACGTCTTCGCCTGGGTCTTAGTCCAGGGCGAGAGGCTCGTCGTTGCCTCTCGCGCGCCAAAGCTTCCTTCACTAGCATAACTGCTTCGCAGAAGGAGGCGACGGCATCCCATTCCGTCTCGCCTCAAAGCATGGCTTGAACCAGCGCCGGGCGCGAGAGGTCACCGCCGCCGATCGCCTCAACGAGGGCACGTCGATTGTCCGCCCATGCGCGGCACACCTCCACCGTATGCTCGAGCGTGTCCACCAGGCGGCCGATGCTGCAGTGGTGACACCCAGGCGTCGCTTCCGCCCGAATCCGACACAGGAACCTCCCGAACTGACTATGTCCGGTGAGGACCTGTGTCAAGCGAAACGTGAGAGCGCCGTGGCGCCTCTTCAGCCACTCCTCAAAGAGGGGTCCTACCGCCGCTATAACGGCGTGCCCATCACATAGTTACTAACGTAGTTGGTACGTAAGTTAGTATCTACTGTACCTGCCACTTGGATACCTTGGTGATAAATACTAAAATGAACTTTGAAACTCTGAATCCATAATATTATCACCATGAAATGCACTATAGTCATTACTAACTACCTAACTAATGATTGTTTTGTTGTTGTCAGTCATATTCAATATTTTTTTTGATGTTTACTACCCGCTCTTATGTTATAACGACATAAAACGAGATAAAACTTACCAAATTCAAAATAAACCCGACACTCGCCACCACAACAAAACAAAACAAAACGAACAGCAAACAAACAAGCGAGCGAATCATGACATTGGGTCTGATCGGATTGATTTACTCATTCAACGCGCCGAACATGACCGATAACAACGCGGAAACTCCCGAATGCACATTCGGTTTCGGTCGTAGTTTCGGCAAGTTTGCCGCAGAAAACGAAACTAAACCGAAACTCATGTTTTTACCGAAACTCAACCGAAAACGAAACCGAAACCGAACATTCGGTCGGACACTAATTTTTTATAATTATTTTGTTATAAATACAAGTATTCTGCTAAAAAAATCACACTTTTTAATTTGCATGCTATTTCTTGAGCTTTTCCATTAATTAAGTTTCATGATTTAGAAAAATGAAAAAAAAAAAATGTTTTAATTGTCAGATTAGGCGCATCCCTCCAGGGCATAAAGATGAACATATAAATCTTAATCTGACGCGCTTGAGTAGCTCAAGATGGCGATTATTTTTTGCACATTCTAATAATGGTCGCTAGTTTGCTTCACATCTTAATCGTCAGATTATTATATAATAGCTTTTTTTACTTAGTTCACTTAACATCCCCTTCGAAAATCTGACGCGCTCGAAATTTTTATTTCATTTTCAACCCTTACGTACGACCACCCCCATCATGAAAACAATCAGATTAACATAGATACATTTTTTTAAATACGTTAGACATGGATTCTATCCATAACTGACGCGCTCGAGTATGTCCACGCAACTGCTTTTTTTACATTTTTGAAAATCTATAGCTTCTCCCCCCACCGATGAAAAGGTATATATCATATAACATTTTTTTCTTCTTATCATCTAAGCCTCGCACACTTTAATTCTCTATGACGCTCGAGTAAATCCCGATTTACTCGAGCGTCATACCACGGTGGGCTCGCCTATCGCCTACTACAGTATTTAGTTCAACAATATATCGCTACAATAGTGGAATGACAAATCATTACTATGATACAAACTCAGATTATATACATGTCTAGATGCCACATTAACCGTACTCTGATGGGCCCAAGAAAAGTTTACTATAATGTAGTAGACACGGTTCTCCCTTACGTCAGTGTTTTTTAAACGTCAACGGATAATGTGCTCACAATAAATAAATAATTATGCCGCGGGGTTATTACCTATGAAACAGCAATCAACAATATTTGCGCAGTGATCGCGCGATCACCGCGCGATCGTCAAAAAAAATCGTATTATGTATGAACTGATTGCTAATCGCTCGCTGATTGTTCTAATGTACTTATTGCTACGATGACGATGAAGTAGCAATCGCTGGAATTAATTAAATACCACCTTTTACAAAAAATCTTAATTTTGCTCTTAAAAACCATATTAAATACGAAACCAGGAAACGAAAAATGCATATTTTAGTTAACTGATTGCTCCACAGAGGCAGCACCATCGCTAGATGGCTATTTGACGTGACGTATTTTGAATTTGACGTTTGAGCAGCAAATTTTGCTAAATTATCGCGATCGCTCGGCTATTGCAAGATACGTAATCCCAGTGCCGGTTTGTGCTGTCCGACTGTGTCGGAATTATGCAGGAAAACCGTATCCGTAACCGTAATAATACCAAGTTCAGTTTTCATCGGTTATATTTTTTTTTAACCACCACTATTTTAAGAAAAACACGTAAAAGTAGCCTATGTTACTCTCCATCCCTTCAACTATCTCCACTTAAAAAATCACGTCAATTCGTCGCTAGGTTTTGCCGTGAAAGAAAGACAAACATACAGACAGACAGACACATTTTCCCATTTATAATATTAATATAGATAGATATCAAGTTCATATTTACCTATACTCTTAGGGTCCGTAGGCTGGTGCCTAGGGGCCAGTGTGCGTGCCGAGGGCGGCGCGTGTATGGGATGGGGCTCCACCGGTGTCGGTAACACGCACTCCGGCACAGGCCTGGGACCGCTACCGTCGGCCGATAGGACCCTGGAGTACACGTGTAGTCTACCGCCTTCGGCGCGTTGTGGTAGCTCTGGTGAAAGTAATGAAAGTAAAGACGGGCCTGTTGGTCTGGCGAAAATAAAGACGGGCCTGTTGGTCTAGTGGTTAGTGACCCTGACTGCTATACCGGAGGTCGTAGGTTCGATTCCCACCCAAGACAAACTTTGTGTGATGAGCATGATTGTTTGTTCTGTGTCTGGGTGTAATTTATCTATAATATGTATGTATTTACAAATTATATAAGTATGTATATCAGTTGTTTGGTTACCATAACACAAGCTCTGCTTAGCTTGGGATCAGATAACAGTGTGTGAGTTGTCCGAAGATATTTTTTTTTTATAATGATTGATTAGCTAAAATAATGTTAGTACTGACTACTGGAAACCTTTTGACATCATCGCCCTAAGCCTTTTCTCAACAATTATGGTCGGCTTTCAGTCAAACCGGACCGGCAGACCTAGAGAATGTACACATTGGTCACATTAAAGAAACCCGTTAAAATAGACCTGCACATTTGCCAGAACTACGTTAAAACCTGTATACAGGCTAGAAAATGCCCATATTTATACTTAAAATAACAAATGGAACCTGTCAAGAGCAACCTTTTTGTGATCTGTATAATACTATACCTGAAGGTATGAAGTAGCGGTGTCCTTGAGCGAGGCGGGCAGATGACCTACTAGCGCATATTGCACTGCTGCCAGAAGCAAACAGTGACCGTTGCCGTTCCGCCTTCTAAGCATGACGAGCCGAAATCAACCCATGAGTGATGTTTAGCAAACATACCTGAAGGTATATTAATGCACGTCTCGCGCTCGTTGCTGGTATGGCGAGGCGGGTACTGCAATGCCGCCTATAACAGGCAGTGATCGTTGCCGTACTGCCTTCTTAGGCATGGCGAGTCGAAATCAACCTATGAGTGATGTACAAACCTGAAGGTATAATATGCACGTCTCGCACTCGATGCTGGTGCGGAGTAGCGGCGTCCTTGAGCGAGGCGGGCAGGTGTCCTACTAATGCGTACTGCAACGCAGCTAGAAGCAGCCAGTGGCAGTTCCGCGCTGCTCCGCCCTCTAGGCACGAGGAGTCGCCGTATACCACCAGGCGGCCGGCCTACCACAAATACACAACATTATCAAAATCTACATTAACCTTTCGACGACCAAGCGACAGCCAATTGTCGGACTACTATTGTCTTTATATTGTGTCTCGAATCACGTGTGTTCGAAAGATTAATCTAGTTTATTATCAAAGTCTGATTTGAGCGACCAACTTCAGTATCATATAATTTTGAACTTTATAATAATAACTTATTTACAATATTGTATGAAAAAGTCGCTCATCGGAGTGCTTGCGCGGGAGGCCGCGCTACTTTTTCAAGTTTCTGAAGCGATTACATTTTATAGTAATCATGACAGTACGTGAATTGAGTCTAATAGTACTAAGTTTTTGATTGTATTGTAATATCTTTAATATTTATTTATTTATTTATTTATTTATTTATTATTAAGGTCAGCCAACAATTGTTTACACATAGCATTCTTACAAACTAGAGTTATACATATAAAGCACGTGTAACAATTTCTTAAAGGCTAACACCACATGCAAAGAAAACGGTAACACATTTAAATTTAAACTAAAAAAAAAGAAAATAAACAAAAATCATAATTTAACGATGAATAAAATTAAGAATAATGGAATAAAATGTCAAGAAATTAAACCATAGATAATTAATAATGGGATAAAATTGAGAAAATGTCAAAAAATTTAATCCTAGATAATACAATAAAATAATCAAGAAATCGAATACTAACATACATATAACAGAAATTATTTGCTAACAATTAACAATATTATGCTACCGACCTTAGGCAACTTGTCGCTGGTGTCGTTGGTGTAGTCGCTGGTGTCGCTGTCAGTCTGCAGCAGTCCTAGTATCGGCACGTCGACGGTCTGCCCGCCGCCCGACGCGCCTCCCCCGGCACCCGGCTTTTCGCCTGACATTATCTAAATTAAAAAAAAAAGTTTAATATTTTAAAAGTTCAGGAAAGCGATCAGCACTAGAATTGTGTTTGTTTTTAATTTTAGATTGAGTTATTGTTACTAAAGATCAATGATAATTGCTGGTAAAGTACAGATCTTGGAAAGTCAACTTTACGTATATTTTACCTGGCATAACGGGCTCTGTGTCAAAATTAATAAATAAATAAATAATAATAAATATCCTGGGACATCTTACACACGGCTATCTGATCCCAAGCTAAGCAGAGCTTGTGTTATGGTAATCAGACAACTGATATACATACTTATATATTTTTTAAGTACATACATATTATAGATAAATAACACTCAGACACAGAACAAACAATTATGCTCATCACACAAAGTTTGTCCTGGGTGGGAATCGAACCCACGACCTCTGGCTTAGCAGTCAGGGTCACTGACCACTAGACCAACAGGCCCGAGTAACTTAAGTTATTATGCCCTATTACAAATGTTTGCCGTGAAATCAGTCGGGAAATCACATGTCGTTACTATTTTACGCCTTTTTTCTAGAACACGGCTTAAGTTTTGGATGACATACGTACACAAAATCTATTGAAAATTGCCTTTTTTATTTCTAAAAAAATATTGTTTGAAGGTATCAAGTATCCTAATAAAAACAGCCAATTAGTTAAGATTATATTATGAAGTGTTACTCACTTGATGACCTTGATCACTCAGTGGGGCTGTGATCAAGATCCCATGTTCTGGAAAGCTGTGGATGTGAGTACCACTCGCGTAGTACATCGGGTGACCGCCCAGACGGAATGCACCTTCGAACACTCGGTCACCTAGAGCAACCTGATGAAACATAGTTGAGGCATTAGACTATAGTGTATAGTGCATGTCTTAAGTAAAAGCAATCACAGTATAGCCGCAATGTAGAAAAGAATGCAGGGCCGTCAGGTCTAAATTTTCACGAACAATGCTGGATGCATTGAAATGAAATTGAAATCAATTAAAGAAGTAATTATTTTCTACTACAATTGTAAATTTTGGAATACTCTCGGTGTCGGCGAGTATAGTAAACGTTAGTTAATTACAACTATGTCTAACTTATTCATTGAATTGTGCATTCGGAAAACTAAAAATAATCTTATAAAAGAATTCATCTCGATAAATATTTGCCTAATTTCACACGTGGCAAATTAAAAAATTATGAACTAATTGCTAACACCAGTTTATGAGATATTTTTTATTTCATCTGACGAACCTGGACACTTGATTGACTGGAACTCAAGAAATGTACATATTTCTCACCTGATACATGCTCAGCAAGTCATTTAGAGCGGGCACGTTAGCGCCGCCCGTTTCAGGAATCCACCTGAAATATAAATTAACATCTATTATGACATCCAAGCTTGTCTAATACAGTACCTTACATAAAGCGAGCGCGTGTATATTTTACGTGGGAACTAGGTATATTTGATCTCCATCTAAATTTCATGTCATGGCACTTTGAACAAGAAAACGATCTATTGTCGCAAATTCAAATGTTTAAACCCTAACTAAAGTTTTCAACTGTTCTTCCGTATCAATAAATCACACAAGGCGGAAGTAGGAAATGAAATTGCAAAATTGTTAAGTATAGTTTGATATAGGCTTACTCAAAAATTTTTTTTTAACTAGCCTATGCTGTCCCACTGCTGGGCAAAGGCCTCCCCTAACACCTTCCAGACTTATTTTCCCTTCGCTTCCTTGAACCAGCCCTCCTGGTGTGCGTCAAGCTCATCACGCCACCTTTTACTGGGCCGGCCTCAGAGACGACGTCCATCCTCCGGCACCCACTGTGTAGAGATTTTAGCCCAACGGTCACGATTCATGCGGCTAACGTGACCCGCCCAATCCCATTTAAGCCAGGCAGCTTTTTTGCCGTTATGGCCGTTTTGGAGCGCAGCGTGGTATTCCGGATTCTGTCCTGTCGCTTTACACCAAGAATGCTGCGCTCCATTGCTCTTTGACAAACTTCAAGGCGAGACTTTTGCGATTCGGTGAGTGACCAGATCTGAGCACCATAGGTTAGGATGGGGCAAAATACACATGTCGACGAGCTTTTTAAGATTGTTAGATCACACTTCATTAGCGCCTTCATGGACCAGTAGCTTTTCCAGGCGTTTCCGATGCGACGACCGATTTTCATCTCCTGCCTGTTTTCGAAAGAAACTAACTGGCCCAAGTATATGTACTCATCGGCGTAAAGTATTTCTTGCCCATCTACCGCGACCTTACGTTTAATGCTGTTTATTAATTATATTAGTGCTGGTCATTAGCTGGGTCTTAGACCGATTCATCGCAAGTCCCACCCTGAAGCTAGCCGTGCTCAGTTCTTGGAGCATAGATTGGAGTTCCAGAGCTGTGGGGGGAAAAAAAGGACTATATCGTCAGCAAACCGAAGGTTTGTTAGCCTCTTTGTGCCGACTTGAATGCCTTTGGTCTTCCATGAGGCTGCTAGTGACCTGAAGATCTCTTCGAGTGTGCTTGTGAACAATTTGGGAGAGAGCGGGTCAAGATCCAAAAGTCAAGCCAGGTGTGGCTTGACTCCTTTTTGGATCTTGAATTAAGATCCAGCAGTATTCAATTTTATATTCACGGTGCTATTTCTGTATATGGTCTTGATGATGTTTATATATGGCTCTTCCAGTTCTTGATGTTATAAATAAAATGGATTTTTGTTTCTCAAATACACACTTTCGAGGTTTTGAGGTATTTGGTATACCAAAGAAATGAAAAATTCATAACGTGAAATAAAACTTTACGTTCATAATTATGTAACATGTCAAAAAAAAAATAGAATATATCGCTCACCATTGCCTCGTATTCTCGTCATAGAACTTTACGTGTCGCAGTAAAGACGCGTTGTACCAGTCAGCGAACACGACGAGCGACAAGCCCGCGTCGACGGCTTTCTTCAACGCTGCCATCTCTTCGGGAAAGTACTCGTCTTCCGGGTCCACTAGTAGCAACGCACCGTACAGCGATGTGTCAATACAGGTAAGGGGGCAGCCTGGGTGAGATATATTAGGATTTGAGTTCTGTTTCTGTAGTTTTAAAGCACGTTTTTGCTTGACACTACATGGCACATAGTACGATTAATTAGGAAAAGGACAGCGGTGTCAGTGAAGGTGAGGAGGCAGCTTGGATTTAAGTGCTGTAGTTTTAGGGCTCATTTTTGCTTGAGAATACACTTAATACGCATAATTCGGAATAATACTCGTGTTCTCGGTCTACTAATAAGAGTGCGCCGTGCAGCGATGTATCAATACAGGTTAGAGGGCAGCCTGGGTGAGTAATATTAGCATTTTAGTGCTGTTTCTGTACTTTGGGGCACATTTCTGTTTGGCAGTTCACTCAATACGTATAATTAGGGAATTAATATTCGTCTTCTGGATCTACTAGTAGCAACACGGAAATGCGATGTGTCAATGCGGGTTAGGTGCAGCCTGGATTAAAGACAATTGGATTTGAGTGAGGTTTCTGTAGTTTTAAGGCTCATTTTTGCATTACAATACATTTAAAACGTACAATTCGGGAATGTACACGTGTTCAGAGTCTACTAGTAATAGTGTTCCGCACAGCGATGTACCAATACAGGTTAGGGGAGGCCTGGTTTGGACATAGTTGGATTTGAGAGCTGTTTCTGTAGTTAGTAGATATATTTAGGCTCGCAATCCATGATTGATGGCAAGAAACCCATATCGAGAGATAGGCGGTGAGTAAATACGCATCGGGTATTTACCGGGTAAAACCCTGTATTTGGGTATTTACCGGATAGAAACCCATCTCTAGAGATGGGCGGTGGATAAACAAGCATCGGGTATTTACTAGGTAAAACCCATCTCTAGAGATAGGCGATAAAAGCTCTATATTCGCGTACTTACCGGGCAAAAACCCTGCATTTGGGTATTTACCGGGTAGAAACCAACTCACCCATAACCTCCAGATAGAAGCCATGCTCTCGAAGGCGGCGGTACATGTCGCGGAAGTTGGTGTGGACGTGGTCGGCGTGCCAGTCGAGCGGGTCGTGCTTCGCGCGCAGGTCGTCGCGCGGGAAGTAGCCGCCCGGGTACCGCAGACTGTGGAACTGGTCCCAGAGCAGTCGACGCGACCGCACTGGCACTGGGATCACGCGAGCGCTGTGCGGTAATGCTATTTGTATAAGCCGATTATCATTAAAGAAAGGAATCTTAAATGGCGGCATGTACTTGCGTTGACAGATAGTACAGCCTGCATATAAAATTTAAAGTTGAAGTTTTTTTTTCACATCGAAATATTATTAAGAACTTTTATTGTTTTCATCGGAAACAGTGTCTACTTTTACCACAATAACAAACAAGTAACAACGGAAAAATAACAGAAAACTATAACAAGATATTCGTAAAAAGGAGCACTGAGCGCGTCAAGGCAGCGTGGAAGCAAATCAAGACAATTTTGTTTATGTTGATGGTACGCGCGCGAGTGAGTATAGACGGCACTTGTGTGCGAGCGAGAGAACATGATAAGCGCCGTCATTTAAGATTCCTTTCTTTAATTAACAAGGTTATAGTTGTGCATGTTGTTGTGGTCCTAAGGCACCCCGGCTGGTGCAGATAAATATTAGTAGTTGTGCATGCGGGGTATAATAATACCAGTCTTTTATTGTGTATTTTACATCATTAACCAGTAAATAAAAGGCCATTTTTATAGAAACCTCTCTTAATTTTAGTTCTTTGGTTTATTAAATTGAATTTTTACTTGCTTTGAGACCAATAAATAGTCAATTGAGTTGCAAATTTAGTGACGTCATAGGTTACATTGCTGTACAAAATCTATGGCAGAATTGCGGTTTGACAGCTCATTAAAAGTAGGGGTAAATTTATTATTGAAATCTATTTTCTAATAAATATATTTGCTCATATAAATAAATTATGAAAATTATGTATATGAGTATAATTACTTGAAATAAATGACTGATAATAAATAAATAAAATAAAGAAGTAACAGCTGCACAGGTCGATAAAGGTTAAATAGGTATTTACAATAATTTACTCATCAAGTAATTATATATAATTTACCTGACGATTATTCACACAGAAGTAATGCAATTGAGGCAAATAGTGCATACACTGTGCATACACGTTTTGTGAATAAATAAATTATTTGTTTATTAGTTTCATTTCATAATATGATTTTTAACGCAACGTATATACGGTGACTCAAAATTCAAATCATTTATTTCACTTAGACCATTTACAGGCACTTATAAATTGTCAAAGCGTCAGTCGGTTCGTTAGAAAAAAAGTTGAAGCTAGTTGCTTGTTCCAAAACGTAGATCTCTGTGGAGAACAAGCACGAAGCTCTGATCAACGATTAAGGGACTGATTCGTAAATATAACTATACTCATAATAACAACTTGCTCAGCTGTTTGAGAAGTCAACAGCACTTAGTACTGCAGGTAGCGTGACCACATTGTCGTTTTAAGTACCGACATATCGACGACAAAGACTAAACAGCTGATTGAACTTACCTACAGGGTTTACAATCTATCCGATTTTATCACTCGTAAAATTGTAATCTATCTTTGATAGGACCGTTTCTTTATCCAATGACTTGAAAAACAAAGATTACCAAATTTTTCTTTGAAATAAATGTTGAAGTACATGTCTCGGACGCAAGACGCTTGAGGTGTTTACGCTTACGTACAAACGGTGTTCGTAAGGCCCTTAAGAGATTAACCTAATTCGATAATCTACACAGCCCTTAAATAATTGTTTTGATATATCTTTGTGCTTTGCTTTTGATGTCGTGATGGCCCAGTGGATATGGCGCCCGCCTCTCGTGTAAGAGGTTGTGGGTTCGAATCCGGGCAAGTACCTATGTGACTTTTTCAATTATATGTACTTTCTAAAGTTTATCTTAGACATCACTGACATCCCGTGCCTCGGAAAGCACGTAAAGCCGTTGGTCCCGGTTGTCATTCGAAGAACTTTGACAGTCGTTACTGGTTAGCCAGAAACTCTGACCAGTCTAACCAAGAGGTATCGTGTCGCCCAGTTACTGGGTTGTGGAGGTCAGATAGGCAGTCGCTCCACGTAAAACACCGGTATCCAGCTGAATCCGGTTAGGCTGGCAGCCGACCCCAACACGGTTGGGAAAAGGCTAGGGAGATGATGATCTTTGTGCTTTGCCCATCAGTGGAACAAATAAGGCTAAAGAAAAAAATATACAAACCCCATATAACTATGTGAATATTTTGTAAAAAAAATTTGGAATTATTTCCTACATAATATTTACCGTATAGGAAGGGTAAGCGTAGCATTTCTCATAATTCTCTCCCCGGAGTCGTCGTCGCTCTCGACGGTAACATTCACGTGACCCTGTCGAAACGTAAACACTAATAATATTCACCACGCTTCACGCTCGATTAAACAATTTATATGGCAGGTTATTATTTATTTGCGTAAACATCTTTTGTTTTGCTTTTGCCCGCAACTTCGTCCGCGTGGATTAGTAGTTCCCGTTCCCTACTATCCTACGTCCTTTCTCCAAACCGTCTGTACCAAACCGTCTGTATCTGTACCAAATTTCATTCATCATGTTTAGGCGTTAAGAAGAGACAGACAGACAGACAGAGAGAGTTACTTTCGGATTTATAATATTAGTACGGATTTCTCAAGGTTTCGCGTCCTATGAAAATTATTTTCTGTGTGTAATTTAGTGTGGAAACACATTTGTACACTTTCCTCTCTCAGTTTTTTGTAATACTACATGACATGACTGCATTCAAAAAGAATATTTTATATGGAGAAGAATGGACAAGAAACTCCATACTTACAGTTTACTGCAACACTATAGAAAAATGTGGTCAGGATGGTTTGTGGTGACCTGACAAATTTGTAGTGTCCTCCCTCATTTTCATAGATAAATAAATTTATCCTCATTTTTATAAACTGTGATAACTGTGACTTCCATAGGAGCCGAAAAGCCCGGCTTACCTCATCCGAGACTTGGCCTGAAGAAGCACCCCGTCCAGCAGGTTAGAATAGCAAGTAGTGGGAGTTCCATCCATACCTCAATAACACCATCGAAGTCAGCGCCATCCTCGAGCACAGAGAAGCTGAGAGCCAGCCAGCCGGACCACGGCCACAGAATCTGACTGTACTCCACCGACACGGACAGAAGCACCCCATCCGGTAGGTGCGGGTGCCATGACACTTCCTTCTGTGTAGAGGGAACAAACATCATCAGCAGGTTATCGAGGACTCCTTATAAGATGGAGAATAGCGCCAATTCCCTTGTTCACAAACTTAACCAAATTAAACTACAGTGCATCTATTTCTTTCCATTTCATTAAGAAAGGACAGAATATAAAATATTAGTTTAAAACACTCCCTAGATAATTTAGATGAAATTAAAAACATAGTCACTAAAAATACTCGATTTATCAAAGAATCACAAGTACTAAAACATACTATCCACGTACAATGATATTATAAGTAAAAAAACCGGTCAGGAGCGTGTCGGGCCACGCTCAATGTAAGGTTCCGTAATTTCCCGTCCGTCACAATAAGTGTTCCCACTTTTAAGTTTAAAAAAATTAAATGTTTTCTTTTAATTTTTATATTTGAGTTGATTGAATGAAAGGTAAATTACGATATACGGTTTATGACGTATTAAAAAAAAACTATTTACTAGATCTCGTTCAAACCAATTTTCGGTGGAAGTTTACATGGTAATGTACATCATATTATTATATATATTTTTTGATTTATCATACCCTTATTTTGGAAGTTACAGGGGGGGGGGGACCAACATTTTACCACTTTGAAAGTGTCTCTCGCGCAAACTATTCAGTTTAGAGAAAAAATATATTAGAAACCTCAATATCATTTTTGAAGACCTATCCATGGATACCCCACACATATGGGTATGGTGAAAAAAAAAATTGAGTTTAAGTTCTATGTATGGGGACCCCTCAATTTTTTTTATTTATTTTCTATTTTTGTATCAGAATCTTAATGCGGTTCACAGAATACATCCACTCAGCAAGTTTCAACAGTATAGCTCTTATAGTTTCGGATAAAAATGGCTGTGACATACGGACGGACAGACAGACAGACGGACAGACAGACAGACATGACGAATCTATAAGGGTTCCGTTTTTGCCATTTGGCTACGGAACCCTAAAAAGATGTAGATAGGTCACTTAAACGACATTCTATCTTCAAAAATGTAACACTATCGCACACATACAATTAAACATCAAAGTAGGGTGGCATGACTCGTGCTGATGCTGTATGATGTATTGCGAGTGAAAAAGCGACGCGTGTAATTTGCAAAAATTATATTTTTAGTTGAAATAACTACATATTAAAGTGCCACATGCTGACTGCCTATAATATATGTACAGTCAGCAAAAGTAGATAGTTACATAAAAATAAAATTTTCTCAAAAAAACCGCGATATATTTAATATAATCTTTAATAATAAATAAATATCTTCGGACAACTCACACACGGCTATCTGATCCCAAGCTAAGCAGAGCTTGTGTTATGGTAACCAGACAACTGATATACATACTTATATAATTTGTAAATACATACATATTACAGATAAATTACACCCAGACACAGAACAAACAATAATGCTCATCACACAAAGTTTGTCCTGGGTGGGAATCGAACCCACGACCTCCGGTATAGCAGTCAAGGTCACTAACCACTAGACCAACAGGCCCGTCAAACAATATGTATATATTTATAAATTATTTATATAAGTATGATTATCAGTTGTCTGGTTACCATAAGGTGCAGCGCAGACGGCACACTTTTTGTGCGATCGAGTCTGCGGCGCACAAAAAGTCAGTTGCGGATTCTTCACAGACTCAACGCACACGTCGCACATCTTTGATCATTCTGTCGCCAGAGCTGCAGGGACGTAGACGCTATGGAAATCGTGCAGAGATCGCGAAGTATTTTTTGTACATGAAGTAAGTACAGAAACTGGGCGGTAGATTCACTTTTGTTTTATAAGTATGACGTTTCAAAGTGCCTTTTTTGGGTCTAATGGAAATAAATGATTTGACTTTGAAAAAGAAGAAGAAATAGAGAATTTTTCCTATACTTTTGGAAAGATTACTGAAGGGACAGTTCCATACTAAACATTCAATTCTGAAACAACATCGGGAATTTTATTTCAAAATTTATTAAAGTCTGTTACTACATTTGAGGAGTTGCTATTTATTTTAAGACCTGCTTTGACTCATTCAGAAACAACAATGAGGAGGTGCATTGGTCCAAAAGAAATATATATCGCGTGCGTTACGTCCACCCCTAGCAAATGCAGATTGCCGGCAAAAGTGTGCGTGTTGTAATATAAACTATTTGTTAGGTATATTATTTACTTTTAATCTAAATAAATTTTTAAAATTGTTCTTTATCCATGGTACTCGTTTACTTCAATAAAATCAACAATGTGACAACATGTAGTTTAATATTATTTTCAATTCTTCCTAAACTACAAATTATAACCAGATTACAACAGTGCGCCGTCGCGTTAGCGCGCGTTGAAGCAAACGATCAATTTTTTTCACACACTTTTTGTGCCGAGCGGCGCGGTGCGGTCTGCCCGAATTACACGGACTTTTTGTGCGCCGGACGTTTTGCGCATCGTTTGCGTTACTGCATATAATTGCATAGTTATGCATATAATTGCATATATTTTCTGAGACTAAAAAGTGCGTCACGGATAGTCTGTCGTCTGCGCTGCACCTAGCACAAGGTCTGCTTAGTTTGGGATCAGATGACCGTGTGTAAATTGTCCAAGGATATTTATTTCTTTATTTTATTTATTTATATAGAATATTATTAGTAGAAAAAGAAAAGAACTAGTTCTTTAATTATTTTAAATATCATTCGAATACAATACATAAGATTAACGAGAAAACATAATTAATTGTAATGGCTTTACACCTTGTTACAATATCATTGTCGACATACCACTCTCCCTGAGACGCCCAGTCCGTTGATGACAGTGACATTAGCTATGGTCGGCTGCGCGCTGTAGTACAGAGGCTGGGTACAATACGGCCACATATACTGGCACTCTGTCAGGTCGATGTAGCTCGGACTTAGCGACGCTTGCGGCTCGTACTTCCGAAGGAACTGTAAGGAATTGTATTAATTCTAAATTCTGCAGATGGATGTACTCCAGGAGTTATATTGCAGAAATCTTGGCATTTAGTTATAATACAAAATGCTTAGTGGAAGCTTTGTCAGTATGTAGGAACAAATTTGTAAGAAGGTAACGTCCAGCTCACTTACAGGGCGACTCCACCTTCGGTTTCAAGAATATTTATTTCCAATATTCACTTACAACAGAAACAAAACATAAATCTTAATAATAGCGGTACAACATCGGGAAGAATTACTATTAAAATTTGTTATATCCTAAATCAGTTACAAGTTCACAAATCTGTCTCTGCTGAATATTTTTTAGATTTAATATTAAAACGTTTAAAGATTTTGGTAAACTATTATGCATTTTGGCTCCCTCAAATCTTACATTATGTCTGCCGTAATTTGTTCTTGGAATAGAGACTTCTAAAGTATTTAATTTACTGCTTCTTGTGTTATACGTGTTTTTTCTTACTAAATGTAATTTGAGTGTGTAATGTAAGCGCCTTACTAATAATCGCTGCATAAAGTTATGACAGGTTTGTACGTCAAAAAATGTATGGTTACACAGGCTTTATTCATTGCATAACTTTACACAGTGATTATTAGTAAGCGCATTAGTTATTATTTTTTGTATAAATAAGCAAGTGTGATATGTATATAGACGTTTCATGTTAAATAGTTTAGTGTTTTTGTAGATTTTTGCTGTTTACCTTCCTACATACAGCCATTGTTGCTATTGCTGTTTAAATAAAAATGTTACTTATCTGCATTATTCTATACTATCGTTATAAATGTGAAAGTGAGCTTGTACCGCTTTCACGCTAAACTAATGAGCAGATTGCCATGAAATATAGCGTACATAATATTAGAATAGGTTGGAGTTCTGTATAATAATATTAGAATGCCAGCATTAGTAATGGAATATTTTTCATCTCTGTTAATGAGCAAAGCCGCAAGTAAAAACTTAAAATGAATATAAAGGAACAGGCTTTATTTTTTACCAAACTATGTCTATTCAATATTGAGTGACTCCTTCTGACTACCAATTTCTACATGTTAGTGATATAGAATTTGAGACTCTGTAAACCTTAAATCCAGTTTAGTCTACTGGAGATGATCATAATAAAAATCATTAGTAGATGTTCCTGCAACACAAAATGCTTTACTGTACCTGATAAGCACTAATAAGGTCTAATTTCCCGTGTCCCTGCTCGAACATGTTAGGGCCGGGCAGTCGCAACGCGGTCATACATAGAGCTTGCTTCACCGCAGCTGGCGTCAAGTTGTGTCGGGGCACGCCGCTAGCCAACAGCGCTATAGCACCCGCAACTACTGGCGACGCTACTGATGTACCTGTGAATAGAAAAATATGGTATTATCACATAAAAAATGTGTTATTGTTTATAATATTGTAACATTTAGTCCAAATAATAGGTAACCTATTATTAACTTTTCGCGGCGGCGGCGGCATCCCGCATGCGGGCCAGTCCGCCATGCTTGTTGCGCGCCGCACGCAGAATATAAGTTTTACTCGCGTCCCCCACATGTGTAATGCCTGACTGACACAACAGGTTGCGGGCGGTATGTATGCGTGCCTGGCCCGCAAGCGGGCACGCGCAAACATAACAACAAAAAGGCCTTAACTGTCCCTTGTTGGAAAGAAAATCGTGAGCAATTCAAAGCAGAGGTCACCTAACAGATATTTTCCGTTTCTTTTAGCATAATATATTTGAGAAGAAGAGACCATTTAAAGGTAAAGTCATTAAAAAGTCACCTTGTCTAACCTTATTTACGATCCGTGGACCCCCGTTTTTATGCTGGCATAGACCCCATGATTAAGGGGGATGCTTCACGGTAGCCCGCGAAATTCAAATTTTTGTACGCTTTTTGCAATTTGCCGACAATTGTCAGACTGTACATTGAACAAAATTGATTCGCGGCGGTAATATATATTTTAGCCCAAGAGCTGGTGAACCCTCCTACTAACGGTCGTCCTGTAAGGCTAGAAATTTGTGGAGTGATGAGTCATAGTACACCAAGGCCAACAACAATGACCTGGCAGGCACCAACCCTGCACGTCATCAGACCTTTTATTTTTTTTAATTTAAAATAAATAATAAAAAAAACGTTCTTCTGTAAGCTTCAAAATTTAATATAATTTAGTTTATTGATTAATAATTATGGAAAAAAATTGACAGGCGATTTGAGTGAGCAGAAGTATCTGCCAGGTGAATCGAAAGGTGCAAAGTTTAGGGGGAAAAATAAACTTTCTCCTGTAAAGTTGAAATTTAAGTATGTGTTTGAGCAAATCATTAAAAAGAAATGTGTACAATGACAGGCGGTTCTGAGCAGCATAAGACCTTGACAGGCGAAGGGAAAGATGCTAAGAGCGTGCGAGTAAGAGGCGTAACGTGAATGCGTATAGTGTGAATGACATTAAATAAAATTAAAAATTATAGATGCAATATTTTTTATTAATTGTAGTGTAATCTACATTATTTTTTACATTAATTATCATCATCATCCGACACTTCTTCACTACTACTTCTTTCGTCATAATCCGACTCTTGTTGCGGAATGTTTATAATAGTTACCGTGACCCTGGAACATACAGGGCAATCGAAGGAACATGAGTGGGTTTTAGTCAGTAAAAGTCTGACACGCCCTCCCGCCGCACCCAGGACGGGAGTAGTCATTCGATGATTTCCCACTCACCAAAAAAATAGATAATAATCCTACTCTTTGATAACGTTTTCCTCCTCTGAAAAGAAAATAATATTTTAATTAATTAATAATGTCATTAAGAATTGAATATCGCGCTCAATTACGTAGAACTCAGAATGTATATTGAATCTTATTAAATCAAATAATTAAGTGTCACCTGAAATGTAATCTTGAATGTAATGTTTGAGGGAGATGCTGCCGAAGCAGCATCTCCCTCAAACCAATTGAAATCGTAGTGATTATCGCAGCTTTATTTATTTATTTTATGGCTCTCCAACGACTTACTCACTAATACACTTAGTTACAATAATAGGTTTTATGACATATTTTTTTATGATAGTGGACTTGTCATGTATGGGAGTGCACATCACTTGTACCTATTAACATAAGTTAAAACATTACAAACAATAAAAAGTGGATAAAAAGTCGACAAAAGCTGTTATAGGAATTAAATAATAATAATAGCCAGGATTATTCATCAGCAACTTGCTCTGAAATACAATATTGTGGAATCGGGAGTACCGTATTACAGGTATGTGCTCGACCCAGTTCTTGAGAATAGCCATATCACATTATACTGGGATCGATCTATTATCACAGACAAAACTATTGTTGCCAATAAGCCTGACATTGTGGTAATAGATCGATTAGAGCGTCGGGCAATGATTGTTGACATAGCCGTTCCACATGATGAGAACCTCGTGAAAGCCGAGAAGGATAAGCAGTCTAAATACCTTGACTTGACTCGCGGGGTTGTCGACATGTGGGACGCAGATTCAGCAGTCATTGTACCGATAGTGGTGACGGCCAATGGCATAATAGCTAAGAGCCTCGACCAACACCTAAGGAGGCTCTCGCTAGGCAGCTGGATCAAGGGCCTGATGCAGAAGGCGGTACTCCTGGGCACGGCGCGCATTGTTCGGCGGTTCCTCTCTCTGGTGCCCTGACTATCGGTAGCTTGGACCCTGTTCTCGGTGCCGGTGGGCTACTATTTTTTATATTTTTAAATGTTATTTTTTCTATTAATACCTATTTAAAAATGTAATTTATATGTATGTAATTATGTATACTGAATAAATGGAAAAATAATAATAATATTATATCTTAGGACAATTCACACACAGTCATCTGATCCCAAGCTAAGTAGAGCTTGTGTTATGGTAACCAGACAACTGATATACATACTTATATAGTTTATAAATATATACATATTATAGATAAATTACACCCAGACACAGAACAAACAATCATGTTCATCACACAAAGTTTGTCCTGGGTGGGAATCGAACCCACGATCTCCGGCTTAGCAGTCAGGGTCACTCACCACTAGACCAACAGGCCCAGGCGTCAAAACATAGTTTAAAAAGCTTTACATCAGATTGTCCTACGGAAATAGGATAAACACAAAAAAAAAAAAATATAAATTCTATGTCCGTCCCCTGGTCCTAAGCTACCTCCCCACCAAATTTCAACCAAATCGGTTCTGCTGTTGTTGAGTTATAAAATGTGTAACTAACACGACTTTCTTTTATATATATACAAGATGGAAAATTTCAATGGGCCCTGGAAAAGAATTACCTTAAATCATTAAGATAGATTATTTTACTTAAAGAAACATTCCCTTATTTTTTTAAGGAAATAAAACTACATTCAAAAATTTCGAAAATTCGCGGTATTCTCTTGTTTCCCATAATATTATTTGTCCTATTTTTATTTTCCATAATCGTCCCTGCTCATAATGTTCACTTGCACTAATTTCATTTATACTAACAACGCGTGTCATAACAATGTACTTGTCATAACTTTCATTTGCCATAAAATGAGTTTCCATAATAACATACGCCATAATAATTAGTTTCCATAAGTAATACATTCCATAATCGACACTTGACATAAGCAACATTTGATATAATTTATAAAAAAATATACCATCAATAAGTAAACACCCCGACTAGTAGGCCTAACCAATTTGCTATAGTTTCTGTAACAATTAAATAATATTGTTGGTTAAAAATTTAACATGTTGTGCTACAAAAGTTAGTGACAGAACCGAATTGTTGCAAAACCGACTCCACGTAGTCTTGTTTGTCCTACCCCGAGAGTGTTATTTAAAATCGCGTAGGCGCGTAGGGGCGAGGCGGCCCGCGGGCTGAGGAGCAGCCGGCTGCGAGCGAGCCATCGCGGCTGAGGCTGGCCGGCGAAGCCGGCCAACAAGCCGAAGCTGTGGTGGTGAGCGAAAGCCGTCTGCGACGATTAGTACGCGTGGGGCCGCCGGAGGCCCGCAGCGCCGGAGCCGTGACAGAAACCCTGCCTGCTGCATGCTTCATGCTCGCTTGAATGCTGCATGCTGTATGCTTGCTTGCATGCTTCATGCTTGCTTGCTTGCTGCTTGCTTGCTTGCATGCTGCATGCTTGCTTGTTTGCTGCATGCATGCTGTATGCTTGCTTGCATGCTGTAAGCTTGCTTGCATGCTGTAAGCTTGCTTGCATGCTGTATGTTTGCTTGCTTGCACGCTGTATGCTTGCTTGCTTCATGCAGTATACTTGCTTGCATATATGGGGTATCGGGTATGGGCAAATGAATATTATGGTAAATAAATGTTATGGATAATGACATTATTGAAAACGAAAAGTATGGCAAACAAAATTATGGATTTTATTTATTATGGCATTTGATCGATTATGAATAATGAAATTATGGAAAATGATATTATATCATTTCATGATTATGGCAAATGAAGCGTTATGTCAAATGAAATTATGGCAAATACGATTATGGCATATGAAATTATGTCATATTAAATTATGGCAAACATTAGTAAACCAAAATTCGCTTGTCACACTCGGGAACTGAACTGGCTTAAAATGGAAAAAACAACATCCTGTACTTTTATGACGTTAATCGATAGGTCATTTAAAAGGATCAAATCTTTCTAACAAACATGGTAAATAAAATTAGAGGAAAACCATGAAATTTTAACTTTTCAAATCAAAGGACGACTTTAGCTGTCGAAATTTTCGTTCAACTAAAGTAAAATTCTTAATATGTATGGTTTTCCTTAAATTTAAATAACCATGTTTATTAAAGAGATTTTGTCCTTATGAATGACCCTAACGTTTGACATCATAAAAATAGACTGTGTTACTTTTTTGGATTTTAATCGGTTCGATTCCCGGGAGTGGTAAGCGAAATTTCGAAAAACTTTGAATGCAGTTTTGTTTCTTTTTAAAAATAAAGGAATGTTTTCATTAAGTAAAATAACCTATCTCAACGATTTAAGGTAGTTTTCTTCCAGGGCCCATTAAAACTTTCCAGCCTAGATAATAAATTGATTTGAAATATATTTTTATATTTGTACGTGAATGAAATGTAGATTTGACTTTTTGAAAAGTAAATCAGTTTTAAACACACTGAAATCTATATTACATATTTTTATACAGAATAGTATAATATGTATAAGTTAATAATTTTCGTGTCATATGTGGCAAAAAACTTCTCATAGCGTGCGTTATCCAATCTTTGACATTTTGATCCGTACATGATGATGATAATTAATGTAAAAAATAATGTAGATTACACTACAATTAATAAAAAATATTGCATCTATAATTTTTAATTTTATTTAATGTCATTCACACTATACGCATTCACGTTACGCCTCTTACTCGCACGCTCTTAGCATCTTTCCCTTCGCCTGTCAAGGTCTTATGCTGCTCAGAACCGCCTGTCATTGTACACATTTCTTTTTAATGATTTGCTCAAACACATACTTAAATTTCAACTTTACAGGAGAAAGTTTATTTTTCCCCCTAAACTTTGCACCTTTCGATTCGCCTGGCAGATACTTCTGCTTACTCAAATCGCCTGTCAATTTTTTTCCATAATTGTTAATCAATAAACTAAATTATATTAAATTTTGAAGCTTACAGAAGAACGTTTTTTTTTATTATTTTTTTTACACTTTAAAAAATAAAAGGTCTGATGACGTGCAGGGTTGTTGCCTGCCAGGTCATTGTTGTTGGCCTTGGTGTACTATGACTCATCACTCCACAAATTTCTAGCCTTACAGGACGACCGTTAGTAGGAGGGTTCACCAGCTCTCCGGCTATTTATTTAGTTACAGAATTGGGTATGTTACATCATTAACAAACAAATGTGAGACACAATTTCTATAAAACTTCTCTCAATATTAGCCCTACTAACCGGCTTATTTTCAATTTTGTGTAAAATTTATTTTTATTTGATTTCAAATCAATAAATATTATAGCTAACTGAGTTGTCTTCTTAGTGACGTCATAAGGTGAAATTACCATACCAAACCTATGGCAGAATAGGGTATTACACTCTTTTTTTTAAAGTTGTTCAAATAACTCCTACAGTACTAAGAAACCACTAAAAAAAATCCTAAATTTTTATTTAAACGCTAAGTACCCTAAAAACGCTTTTAAAAATTGTATTTTCAAGTTTCGCGCGGAAATTGCCAAAAACGGAAAACGCCGTGGGCGTGGTTTTGCTTTGGCGATATGACGTCCTCACGTCGTGTAAATAAACAAATGCGCTGTGATATTTTACATCATTATTATTGTTTTTATCTAAAAAATTAGTTACTGTTCGACTTACCGTTGGTGTGCATTCCGGAATGCAAGAACACAAGTGTGAAAACATCGGAATAATTGTGAATCTAGTGTTAACTGATTCAAATTTAAGAAAAACTTAGTTAAAAGTTGTGGGAAGAGTATTCCAACTATTACACCATAAAAACCCGTTTGTACTTTAGTAAATATCACTTTGATGTAAGGACCTATGTGCTTTAGCCATCTAAAATATCTTTCACAATAACTTCCATGAAAAAGTATATTTTTATAATAAAGATCGTATTAGGAGGTTATAAATAAAACAAATAGTGACGTCTAGTTGACACTGTTGACAGTCGACAGCAGTCACTGTCTATGGTCTGTATTTCGGTGTGTTCAAGAACAGATAAAAAAAACTGAAAACTTTGAATTGAATTTAAAAAAATATTTTCTAGTTTTATGAACTAAAACTAACACTGTTCGGCTGCTTTTTGCATAAGCTATCTCAATAATATATTTTTAGATTATTTCTCTTATACAGTGTAATACCCTATTGCGTTTTGACAGCTCTTAAAAAGTACGTCAATTGCTGATGGTGTAAAATACCGTATTATAATCAATAATATCACTAATACAACCCGCACAGTGCATACAACTCGATTGAATGACTTTTTCTTAAATAGACAATCAATCTAGTTATATGCACTTTGAGGGCTGTTTTGATTATTTAAGTGATTATCATTCTGTAACTAAATACCGATTACAGTCGCGTACCATACTAAATACCTGCTAATCAAAAATTTTAACGACCCAACATAAAATTTATAAACATTTATATTTATTGGTTTAAAATTTGATAATAAGACTAAACGTCACAAGCAGAGATCATTCACGCGAAATTAAAACAAACTATGTAGGGTGAACGACCTCTGTTTTGTAACAAACAATAATTGAATATGCGTAGAATTGATTACCAGGAGTACGTTTCCATAATAGTAATTACTGATTCCGAGCGTAGCCACCATGAAGTAGAAGTTTGTGAATGGTGGTTCATGGTTTTTATTCACGAATATATGTAATTTCGCACAGCTCGTGTATGTATGTAACAGATACCTACGTACCGCTGAGAGATCGACATCCCCCGGTGACGCTGGAGCCGCGCACGCCGCTGCCGTACGTAACGATATCAGGCTTCATGCGACCATACCCCTAGAAATATACAATCGCTTGGCTAAGCACACAATGATTAAACCTTCGAAGACACGTGATACGAGACACAATACAAAGACAACAGCGGCACGAGAGCCGGCTGTCGCTTGGTCGACGAAAGGTTAAGCAGTGATTCACGCATAATAAAAACACAGAGAATTCGCCAGTCAACATTCCAATACGTCAGTGTGAGACTAGTCAATCGGTAGGTAACGTAATGCACAAAATCATGTGGGAGCATCAATTAATACAAGATGCTTCGTAAACAAGTCTAAAAATAAACGGTTGGTAAACAAATCAAACACAGAGTGCATGAAGCATGATTATGTAGAATTCATGCGCAAATCATGCATACATAATGGCGCTCAGCCACTATTTATCTACGGTAGAACCTGAATGTAGACAGTTTCTATATATAACTCGATCATATGGAGTTAGTGACAAATGTGTTTTGCTTTTGGTATACAATTTTTGAAACAAGCTACGAATCAATTCACAGATCACTTAGTCCGATTGTTTATACCTATTCAACGGCGTTGATGAACGTTCAATTGAGTCAATTTGTGTTAAAATTTTTGGTTAATCGTTATTGCCCCTACACAGCAAAATTTTAGCTGTTTTCAATAGAAAATAAAAGTCATTGGTATTACAACAGAGGCATGTCGGAAAAAATGCCACCCCTTGACGGTAGCGACATCTGGTCCATGTAATGATGGGAACCATAGTGAAAATATCAAAAGAAGTAACAATCATGGAAAAAGACACATAAGGAATGTTACACCACTGGTTTGGGTTTGCCATTAAATAAGTATAAAATCTTCCACTAGGCGACCAGCTCTATTCTAGACATTACTTAACCTTTCAACGACCAAGCGACAGCCGGCTGTCGCGCTGTCTTTCTTTTAGAGGTTTAAAAAAAAGACTTATTCATTGTGTCTGGTAACTAGCATCCATTCTCAAATAATATTATGCGAAGACTCATTCTCTTTTTCATTATTGTTACTGAATGCAAAAGGCCTCTATAATGTATATTTTTGTAAACCATAATTCACTTAAGGTCATGAAGAAAATAGGATTAACTTCATCAGGTGACTCAGCTGGCCTATCTGTCAAATCGCTCATAGTACTTACGTGCGGCAGTTCCCACGTAGTCATGCCTCTGGACGAGAACTTTGCGATCCTGTCATCGAACCCTATGCCTCCCACTCCAATGACATCCATCTGATCTGCCGGGTTGTTCAGAGTCCCGTAAAGTGGACCATCGTTGCCAATTGCCGACACCATTATAACCTAAAAGTGAGAGATTATTTTGAAGTATTTTTGATACTATTCCAAGACAAAAGGTGCAACAACATTGAAATAGACATTTTATTGAACTAATCAAAACTTATTGTCTCCAATTTTGAAGTCAACCATTCTACTTCATTTAATGACTAATGGGAGTTTGGAATACCAATTGACCAACTATTATCAAGATTATCGAGTATCGATTAACGAGTATCGAAGAGTTTTAAATAGTGAATTGGTGGCCAAAAGAATATTCTGTAACCTCTAGTACACGGAGAGAAGTACAAGTTATGTCGTTTTACTAAAACCGTGAAGCTCATTAACTATATCGAATCGACTTTACAAAATGATGTTGGAATAAAGCTACAGTCGTACAAATCGGTTTAGCAGAAGGCGTAGCGTGACGGCCAAGTAAATTGTGTACACACAACGTGTAAATGTTATTAACTACGGCTAAACTAGTTAATAAAACTTATCTGTGCATATAAACTAACTATATTTAGGTGATATCGTTCACATTTCCGTTACCAATTAATTACTAATTCGAAAATACGAAGTCCTAAAAGAGATAGTTAATAATTAAAAATTCAGTTGAGGAAACGTAAAACGAAAAATTTGGATCGAAGATCGATTCGTACTTTGCATATCGATCGCCCATTCATTAAGTATGAGGTGATGAACATCAACTGATGGAAATATTCCGGCAAAAACAATTGCAGTTTGACCTTGTTTGGCTACACGAATAATGGTCCAGATGTATAGACAAACAATAACATTTTAAGAAGATATTTCACGTGTTGTCTACGTTTGCTCAAGTAGCGTGCTTTTAACTGAACGTGTTCTTACGGAAAATAATTAAGTTCTTATAGCTCTGTTATGACTCGCAGGACTCACCTTATTCGCGCTCAATTCCCATACTTTGTCTACAAACGGATGGTCCATAAAGTCCGGCCCACCAATGCTCAGGTTGAGAACATCAATCTTACGCATTATAGCGTAGTTGAACGCGTCCAGAAACCACGAAGTGTATGAAACCTGGATACATCACATACTTTATAAATATTATCTAGATAAACAAGATATGGAGAGTCTATTGTTTAGTAATAAACACTTAAACTCAAGTGTTTAACTCATAACACACTGTTTACGTTACCGTGAAAATGATTAAACTGCAAGTGGAATTGACTAGCATTTATAAAACTTAGTTGGAGTTTGTCTAGCAGGAAAATCGTTTGGTTTGTAATTTACACCGTAACTGACAAGATTAGAGACTTATTGCAGGAGGCTATTCGGTATTCTATTCTCATTCCAAATATGTAAAAAATCCTATAGTTTTGGCCAGTTGTCTCACAAAATAAATAAATTGTTGACACAATCTAGATACCCAATAACAAAAAGGAGAATAGATCATACCTACATCGCTCTCTTATCACCTATGAGTGACCCATTGCAACCGCAAGCGGATGGTGTCTAAGACTTTGAGAGCCTTATTGCGATAATTTTATTGCCCGTTTATTGCTATTGGTGCTGATTCTCTTATTCACAAACTAATCTAAATTTAGGTTCAATGCATCCTTCTCTTTACATTTAATTAAGAAAAGGACAGAACATAAAATATTAGTTAAGTCCTGTCTTTAGACATACCTATATATAATTTAGACGCGCTTTAAAAACATGGCGTCTAAGTATACGTCAATTTTCTTCAGGAGCTGTCTAATTTGTCAGGATTAAACTAAAATGTATCTTCTGTCCTTTTAAGAAATGGAAAGAGTAAGATGCATTTAACTTAAATTTAATTAAGTTTGAGAACAAGAGAATCAGCACCATTGTCTTTCTATTGTGTCTCAAATCACGTGTGTTCGAAGGATTTAGGAAATTCGACCCCTTACGGGAAAATATAGGTAATAAAAGTTTGTATGATAAAAGACGGGCGAAGCCACAGGAAACAGCTAATATTCCAATAACGATTTAACTAACTTTGGACATATCACATTGAACGTCAGTGTTTCTTAAATAGATAAGTGCTTGCTGTTCCAATGTTTACAATCGGTAGTTGGTACCAATTGAGTCTTTGTCATAATAACCAAACAATTTAGATATTTTTCACGAGTTGCGACATCACACTGTGTCGTCCGCTTTTCTTTCCAATTCAATTGCATGTTTTAGTTCCGATGCCAATAAAAGCCAAAACATTCTAAAAATCATTTTAAGAAGTGTTAATTTTTGTAATAGGATTTATGCCGTTATACTTCTATCTCTAACTCATTCGCAATGATCATAAATACTTATTATCAATGCGATTGTATTTTCACGCGCAGTTCATGGTAGCCATTATATGACGCAAAGGATCGCACGCAAGTGTCTCTCGCGGAAATCCTTTTGAAAACCTATATACGCCGCGCGCCATATTTTTATTGTATATGGCGTTGTGTTTTTTATTGTATATGGCGTTGTGTTGTTTTTTTTTGTTGTGGTTTATGCTCTTTCGTGACCTTTTTTGGCAATGGACTTCTTTGAACAACAAGCCTGATGTAAATGTATAAACTCATGTATAGGTGTACCAGTAACTCATGACAAAAAAAAAGTAAAACAAATAATGATTTTTATATGGTATTGTTGTCATGTCATCTGTCAAGTGACATTACGTTTGTTTGTTTACATTTGATATTTTCATGAAATCTTTATTAAAAAGTGAAAGAATGACTAAGAAACCACCGCGGTCACAATCCAGAAGCACTGTTTATAATGTGTACTGATAAATCTGTAAAGAAGAAGGTGTAGCTTACACGCAATTTTTGATTTTAGACCGCGTGCTTGCGTTGTCTGGTTAGTATGACTCGCTAAAGTTGATACTTTGTTTCATATCCATTTATATGAGTTTATCTGTACTTATATATTTATTTATTTATGTTTATATTGCGTAACATATAACTTTGGCTTATTACAGGGGCGTGTACTAATACTATGCAACGAATTATTGCAGAAGACAGATGTAGAAGGCAGTAGCCTTGGTGTCAGACTCACATGAGCCGCCTAAACACGTTTGACTTGCCTTATGTGACGATCACTACTTAGTCAATGCCCTATACAAACTGGGATACCAATCACAAAGCGAATAACCATTTCTTTCATTTTTGTTGTATAAATAAAGTACTTTTATTATAGACGGATCTATACAAGTTCCGAAGCTCCTTGCCGAAATAAATATATCTGTCCCTCGCCATAGTACACCCAGATCTGAACGAGTTCTAGATGTGTTCACTCCATCCTCTACAAGAACTCTCGGACACTCGGCACCAATGAACAGGTTGATGAGGACGTACAATGAGCTCCATAACCGTTCTAATAGCATTGACATCTTCGCTAACAAGCTTTCTCAATTTCGCAACAAATTGTTATCGACCCACAGTGACCACATTTAATGCATGTATTATTACTTTTATTACTTATAGTTTTTATATTATTTATTATCAATTATGCTATTTGAATTTTGTTTTGTTGGTTTTTTTTCTTTTAAGTAACTAATTGTATTTGTGTGTTCATTTGCTCTTATGTTACAAATCTGTTTTCATGTATGTTTTTTTTTTTATATATAGTAACATTACAAAACTTGAAAATATTGCAAGTGCTGTGCACACCTTTAAGTGGCAAATTCACTCTAGAGTTTAATTTGATATTGTACCCCTAAAATGTTCTAGTGAATAAGTCGTTGGAGTGCCGTAATTAAATAAATAAATAAATAAATAAATAGATTGGGTTTATCTCAATTTATTTTATACTAGCTTTTGCCCGCGACTTCATTCCCGTTCCCGGGGGATTTCCGGGACGAAAACTACCCTATGTCCTTTCTTGGGTCCCAGACTATATCTGTACCGAATCTTATTTAATCGTCTCAACGGCTCATAGAAAAATACAACTAATCAAACATCACTGTTGAATAAACTGCACAAATTATCACCTATGTCTCGTTTTGATATATAATAACTAATAAGACATCGGTTCTTTAATATTCTATTCATTCTTTAATATTCTGTAATATTTCTGTAAAGTTTCATCAAAATCCGTTCAGTAGTTAATGCGTGAAAGAGTAACAAACAAAAATACATACAAATCTTTCCTCTTTATAATATTAGTAAACAATAAGTGTAATAAATTTTTAAGGGAAAATACAAGTATCAAAACATTTTAATCCTTTTTTCCCCAGTGTTGCTCTCATCATATTTTATTTACCATTTTTGTCATCAGTTACTGGTACACCTATAACTTCTCTAATGATGACCCCTGCATGCATTTGGAGTCTTGGCCCGCTTTAACGAATGATTACACCGGCGCGAATGTGGACCTGAGCAGATCCACTGTGACGCAGCTAAAGCAAGGTTCTCTGTGCTAAGTATTTTGTAAAATGGCTATATGAGACTTTGGGCTTGCGACATCATCTATTAGAAATTGTAGAATAAATAGATGATAAGTGATCTCTACAACCATCCTGTACAAAATAAGTGTGTGGTAATGAAAAAATTGAAAATTATAACTATTCTATTTCCAATTGGCGACTTCATTTCTTAACTGAAAGTACGAAAGGTGTCCATAACAACTTAAACTGAGTGACGACTTATTATTTCATAAAGTTTTTATTAGAGTTCACTGTAGGCCACGGTTGTTCTTGAAAATTAATCGGTTTTCAATGCTTTTAACGTGTTTTTTTAGGTCTTGAAAGAAATGGTTTATGGCGTCAAACATTCAGTTGTAAATGGGTCGTAAAATATCAGTGAGAATTTATTTTTAACCTGCTTATTATTAAAAGATAACGCAGGCATACATTATACGTTATCACCACAGTTATACCGAGCAAGCTGAACTTTGTAACGATCATACTCAGTTCACAAAATGTATATTATCTATTAATTACTAATTAAATCACGACGCAACATCAGCTTGACATCACTTCCGGCAATTTCTTTCTGATATTATTGTGTCTGTGTCTGCATGATTTATCAATGTTTAATTTTAAATAACTGAATTCGACGTCGTTTAATATTTATGTACTAGCTGTTTAATGCGTTTTCACCCATTGCCATACAAACTTTCATCTTCTATTTTACCACGATAGGGTTTAAATTTACATTCAATTGCTTCTTTAAATTCTGCAGTATCGGCTTGTTTACCGCTAAAAGTCTCTCTTTTTGACGTAAAAGTATCCGTAAAGATTTAGGAATGATTAGTTCATGAATACTTCGCAATTATAATTTTTGACTTACCTGGTTATCTGTAAACACGCGAAAGATGTGTAAATCGGCATCAGGTGCGAACCCCAAGCAGTCAGCCCGGGAGGCGATGACGCCGGCCACAAACGTGCCGTGACCTAGCGCGTCGTCCAGGGTGTTCTCCCCAGTCCAGTCCGTACGCTCCCGAACTCGGCCGAAATGCGGATGGTTTCGAGCTAAGCCCGTGTCGAACACAGCCACTTTTATACCTTCACCTGATAGGAAATAATTTGCTTTGTAATATTGTTTAATAATTATAATTATGTCGCTAGTACCAGAGCAACGAGGCAATCAATAGTTTGTAGAAAGTATAAAAGCTGTACCAACGCGGCTATTGGTTTTGGGATAATATTCTGGGGAAATTGTAGTCTAAGGGAACAGGTGTTCAAGGCTCAAAAACGCTGTATAAGATCTATGTGTAATATGAAGGTAACGGATAGCTGTGCACCTGTATTTAAGTCCCTAAAATTATTAACGTTTCCATCGCTTTACATTTTTGAAATGGCTCTTTTTGTGAAATCAAATATGCATTTTTTTTATTTTGGTGTCAGAAAGTAAAAGAGGGCCAATTAGGGCACAGTATAAACATAAGTTACGTGTTGGTTTTTTTAATACTGCCTTAGTAAAGAAAAATGTTATATGTATGGGTCCGACTATATTCAACAAGATACCAGATGGAATAAAAAATGAGGCCATTCCACTTTTTAAAAAGAAATTAACCACCCTATTAGTTAATAAGTGCTATTACTGTATTAGTGAATTTTTGAACGACATACACTTAAATTAATTCTGACACTTTCATATCCTTAACCTATTTTATTTTTTTGCTATCATTATATTGACAACTGTATTTTAAATTAAATTATATTTAGACATCTATTTTTTAAATTACATTATACATTGACATCTATATTTTTAAATTGCAACTATGTATTTTCAATTTCTGATATCAGTATTACAGTTGACATTTTTTTTTTCAAACTTGTATTTGGTATGGATAATGCATGTCACGAGTCGCCCTATCCACTGACAGAAAATGTTTGCATGCCTAATTTAAGGTAGATTGTATAAGGAACATTAAAAAACCACCTGTAACATGTACCTACTTTCTGTGCAAATAAAGAATTGTATTGTATTGTATTTTATACTACAACTCAAAAATCAGGCTATTACAGAGATTCCCATGTTTCAACTAAAAAATAAAACCAACTGAAAAGTTAACCTTGAATATAATTTAAAACAGATTATTTAAACGTACATGTCTGTGAAAACAAGCAAGGGTTGCTTGCCAAGTCGCAGTTCGAATTTTACACAAACTAATTATGATAATCACAAGAATAAACTCACCAGTGACCCCAAGAGACCAAAGCAGGTCTGCCTTCAACACCGACGTTATTTGACGGGGCACAGTCCGCAATAACTTCCTAGACGTGTAGCCACCATTCTGCTAAAAATCATATAAGTTGACTCTTAACTGACGCAATAAAATGAGCAGTAATCAGTATCGTACCTTATTTGCCAATGGAAATCCATATTACATATGGTTTTCATATGGCGAGCATATACCTAGTTAAGGACATTTTACAACATTTATTGCAAAGTCACCATTTAGTGCGGTATACAATACAATTTGATCAAAATAGATTTCTTACCTCTCGTGGCTGCCTAAGTGAGTGCAACCCACGAACGCGATGATTGCGCCAGCCCGCATACAAACACCCTGCTGGTCCACAATCATCCTAAATTAGAACAAAAGTTTAATTAAATAACCATTAATATATCGCTCTCACACTGATTAGCAACAACAACACAACAGTATTTCAATTCAATAATAATTGCCACATACAACAATTATTTCAGTGTCAATCAATTAAACAAAGACCATTGTAAATGGCTGATACACACAGTAACACTTAAAAAAAGCATTTGTCTCTATAGACATGAGACGGAGTCCCAACGTCTAATTTAAATGGTATCCTAAGGGTTCATGATAACAATCAATTAGACGTGAAGGGAAAGGAAAGACTTATTGATGTGAAACTATATTTTTGACAATATACTTTGCTACATTAGGTGTTGGCTACGCTAATATTCTTTAGAATGCCTCCATCCTCTTCTCAACAAGTTAAGACCATCTCAGTCACTGTATCTGCGAAGTCTCTTATTTTTTATGCGTAATACCAGATGATTAATATTACTCTACCTCACGTATATACTTGATGGTACGTGTGACCTGCCGCTGTGCAGTCACTCGTCTGACTGCCGGATGATCTTTCAGAGCATCAAGTGCCTTCCTGCCTCCATCTTCTAGAATAATCACATCAAAATCACTTGGGTACTCCTTTGCTGGGTTGTTTCGTTGCAGCAGCGTCCAGTTTGATACCTGAAACAAATAGTTGAGGTAATGGGGCGAGTTTGCAACTGGATGGTACTGGTAGGTATGGTATGGCCGTCATGTTTCCGCAATACCACGTCACGACGCGGTTTTGCTTACAATACTTTGGTTGGTAATACTTAATATTCAATTGACAGTAAAAGTTTATCATACTAGCTTTCGCCGCGTGTATGACGAAACTTTTTTAAGATTAGAATTTAAAAAAAAAACCTGTTTTATTGCTATATAACGTAGGGGACGAATATGAGGACCTTTATGGTTTGGGTCGACAAACAAACAATATATAAAATCGTTAACTGACTTACAGGTTTTTTTTTAATTTAGTTATTTTAGAACGTCTAAAAGAAAGAAAAAATAATCTAGTTAATATATCAATGCACAGCCCAAACCACTGTTCCTAGGGGCGTGAAACTTGAGGGATATGCTCTTTGTGAAGAGAGAAAAAAAAGGAAAGGTGCTGGGGTTCAGGTTTTTAATTTTTTAATTATAATAGCTAGTGCCCTTAACTTTGTCTGCGTAAACCTCGAATATGGTTGATGCATAAACAACACACTTAAAGATAACACACTGATAGACTGACAAGAAAACAGACCTACTTCCGCATTTATAACATTAGTATGGATGCCAGCCATACCATCTATATGAACATGACTCAAAGGACATCAGGTAAGTTTCAAACACGGTTGGTCAAAAAATAAAATGCATTATTCCCAAGGAAACACTTACTGTTCACTATTCCTAAAGGCTTGGGACTCACTCAGAAACTACTTTTTTTTAGTAGTAATAAGGTACGTAATATGTAAGGTGAGTGAGCCCACAACAAAATTTACGCATCACTGAGATAAGCCATTAACGACCTTCCGACTTAACCGACTTCTAAAAAAGGAGGAGGTTCTCAATTCGGATGTTTGTATTTTTTTTTTAATGTTTTTTTTGCGCATATCTCGATTTCATTCTCGATTTGAACAATTCTTTTTTTGTTTAAATGGTAGACTCCCCAAAGGGTCCCATTGTCATCAGGTCCAGGATCTGATGATGGCATCATGCCAAAATCGAGGGAAGTCGGTTTTTTTTGCTAAAAATTATCTTGTTTTGCACTAAAATGATTCTGTGCCTGGTTTTTAGGGTTCCGTACCTCAAAAGGTAAAAACGGAACCCTTATAGGATCACTTTGTTGTCCGTCTGTCCGTCCGTCCGGCTGTCAAGACCCTTTTTCTCAGAAACGCGTAGAGATATCAAGCTGAAATTAATATCACATACTCGGGTCTGCTATCTCTTAAAGCAGTGAAAAAATCAAGTTTTTAAATCAATGCAATAAAAAGATACGGCGGTTTATATTGCAAATTTGGACATTTGCAAGGAAATCAAAACCTATAGGGTACTTCCCATTGACCTAGAATCATGAAATTTGGCAAAAAGCAAGGTCATGTAGCACAAGTAAAGGGAAAACTCCGAAAACCGTAAATTTGTAGTTAGTTCACACCAGGCGTCCGTCTGTCCGTCTGTCTGTCAAGAACTTTTTTCTCATAAACGCGTCGAGATATCAAGCTGAAATTAATATCACATACTAAGGTCTGCTATCTCTCACAGCAGTGAAAAAATCAAGTTTCTAAATCAATGCAATAAAAAAATACGGCGGTTTATATTGCATATTTAGATATTTTCAAGAGAATCAAAACTCAAAACCTATAGGGTACTTTCCATTGACCTAGAATCAAGAAATTTGGCAAAAGGCAAGGTCATGTAGCACAAGTAAAGGGAAAACTCCGAAAACTGTAAATTTGTAGTTAGTTGACATCAGGCGTCCGTCTGTCCGTCTGTCTGTCAAGAACCTTTTTCTCAGAAACGCGTCGAGATATCAAGCTGAAATTAATATCACATACTCAGGTCTGCTATCTCTCAAAGCAGGGGAAAAATATAGTTTCTAAATCAACGCAATAAAAAGATACGGCGGTTTATATTGCATATTCAGATATTTTCAAGAGAATCAAAACTCAAAACCTATAGGGTACTTCCCATTGACCTAGAATCATGAAATTTGGCAAAAGGCAAGGTCATGTAGCACAAGTAAAGGGAAAACTCCGAAAACCGTAAATTTGTAGTTAGTTGACATCAGGCGTCCGTCTGTCCGTCTGTCTGTCAAGAACCTTTTTCTCAGAAACGCCTCGAGATATCAAGCTGATATTAATATCACATACTCAGGTCTGCTATCTCTCAAAGCAGTGAAAAAATCAGGTTTCTAAATCAACGCAATAAAAAGATACGGCGGTTTATATTGCATATTTAGACATTTTCAAGGGAATCAAAACTCAAAACCTATAGGGTACTTCCCATTGACCTAGAATTGTGAAATTTGGCAAGAAGCAAGGTCATGTAGCACAAGTAAAAGGAAAACTCTGGAAACCGTAAATTTGTAGTTATTTCACTAAAAAACAAATTGACGGAACCCTCGTTGCGCGAGTAGAACTCGCACTTGACCGGTTTTTTTTTTTATATAATGTACAAGTCCAAACATAGGCTTTTTAAGTAATGAAATATTTTTATTCCTTGTGTTATTTCTACTTGTCTAGTAAAATCTAATAATTACTTTTAGTAACATAACTTTATGAAGATTATCACAAAAGTAAGACTCATTAAACATGAATTTGATTTTATGGAGTAATTGTAAAATACTCTGATTGTTTAAAAGATAAAAAGATTATGAAAATGGATTTCATGTTAAAAGATCTATATATCAACCTTGTTGTATGTATGTAAGGTTTCGAATATGCATGTGGATGTTATGAGAAGATTTGCATGTCAACAAAGGATGAACTTTGTAAAGAAAGTAGATGTAGTTTAAGACATGTGTTAAAGAAGTTGTTTGGCAAAAGAGAGTATGTTTTGGGAGTCATCTCGTGTTCTTGGTTATAAGAACACGTGTATGATCTCCACACTATAATTTAATAACCGTACAATTGTCACTATTTTATTTATAATATTATTTTCAAACTGGACATTGGCAGAAATCACCGAAAATTCGGTGGATTGCCATAATTTATAAAAGTTGAAGTTGAAGTTGAGTATGTTTTGACAATCCAAAATGAATTGAGACAATGGCTGAATGTTTCATTTTATAATTAACTAGATATTTAATGGATTTTTAAACAGGAACTTTGGATAAATAAACAGGTATCCTTTCTTGGAGTTGAATAGATTTTTACCACATACCTTCAAAGTATGGGGTTTGGATTACATAGGCATCTTAACCAGAATCGTACGGGTGTCATAAATATTAAATTCTCACAATCGAATTGAACAATTGAATCTCGACCCTAACATTTAATACCATTAAAATACGTCGTACGTATCCCACACGCAAAAACCGCGCCTTGACATGGAGTTGCGCAAACGAGCCCACCATACCATACCATTAAAATAGTGTATTTTTAGGGTTCCGTACCTCAAAAGGTAAAAACGGAACCCTTATAGGATCACTTTGTTGTCCGTCTGTCCGTCCGTCCGGCTGTCAAGACCCTTTTTCTCAGAAACGCGTCGAGATATCAAGCTGAAATTAATATCACATACTCGGGTCTGCTATCTCTTAAAGCAGTGAAAAAATCAAGTTTTTAAATCAACGCAATAAAAAGATACGGAGGTTTATATTGCAAATTTGGACATTTGCAAGGAATTCAAAACCTATAGGGTACTTCCCATTGACCTAGAATCATGAAATTTGGCATAAGGCAAGGTCATGTAGCACAAGTAAAGGGAAAACTCCGAAAACCGTAAATTTGTAGTTAGTTGACATCAGGCGTCCGTCTGTCCGTCTGTCTGTCAAGGACCTTTTTCTCAGAAACGCGTCGAGATATCAAGCTGAAATTAATATCACATACTCAGGTCTGCTATCTCTCAAAGCAGTGAAAAAATCAAGTTTCGAAATCCACGCAATAAAAAGATACGGCGGTTTATATTGCATATTTAGACATTTTCAAGGGAATCAAAACTCAAAACTTATAGGGTACTTCCCATTGACCTAGAATTGTGAAATTTGGCAAGAAGCAAGGTCATGTAGCACAAGTAAAGGGAAAACTCTGAAAACCGTAAATTTGTAGTTAGTTCACATCAGGCGTCCGTCTGTCCGTCTGTCTGTCAAGAACCTTTTTTCAGAAACGCGTCAAAATATCAAGCTCAAATTAATATCACATACTCAGGTCTGCTATTTCTTAAAGCAGTGAAAAAATCAAGTTTCGGAATCAACGCAATAAAAAGATACGGCGGTTTATATTGCATATTTAGACATTTTCAAGGGAATTAAAACTCAAAACCTATAGGGTACTTCCCATTGACCTAGAATCGTGAAATTTGGCAAGAAGCAAGGTCATGTAGCACAAGTAAAGAGAAAACTCCGAAAACCGTAAATTTGTAGTTATTTCACTAAAAAACAAATTAACGGAACCCTCGTTGCGCGAGTAGAACTCGCACTTGACCGGTTTTTTTTAGGATTTTTACTCTTTTGGAGTTTTATTCTCGAGTGTAGCAAGCGAGTTTTAAACATTGAATGCAGTTTTGTTTCTTTTTAAAACTAAACGAATGCTTCCTTAAAGTAAAATAACCAGTCTTAACAATGTCAAGAAGTTTTCCTCCAGGGACTATTGATTTTTTCCATCCTTTATATTAATAATCCTGTATATTAATATAGATCCTGTAGATAGATCATCAACAAAATGATATGTACCTCATATCTGTTCGAGGGTGGCCATGCTAAATCTGGCCACCTTTTAATCCTTTGAACACACGTGATTTGAGACACAATAGAAAGACAATAGCAGCCCGACAGCCGGCTGTCGGTTGGTCGTCAAAAGGTTAACATCAATATTTGTTCAAGTTTATCCATAAGTAAAGAAGTTTAAAGAAGTGTAACAGATAGAGAGACAGATTACTTTCGCATTAATGAATTTAAAGGCTGCTCACACATGCCAGCACAGTTCGCCAGCATTTGCAATGGCACATGCCACTGGCTTTTGCTAGGCATCTGTGCAAACAAAGATTGTTTTTTTGTGTAAGGTTTGTAAGCAGCCCAGCGCACAGCAGTTTCTACACACACAAGCTCATAAGCTACCCAGCAGTTTTGTATTTTGTACTTGTTTACCGGGATAACTGAAGTTCATTGTCCCTCTAGGATATTTTCAGCCATAACCCATTTAAAAGGTGAATAACATACTTCTAGGTAAAAATCAAGCACTACCTAACAATCAATTATTTTATGGGTATGTAATTGAAAAAAGGCAAAGATAATGTTTAAATAGCAATAGCACCAACGCACAGCAAGCCTTTGGATAGAAAGCAATATAATTTACTACAAAATGGTAGTACAAATTTATTGTTCCTAATAGTCTGAAAAAGAACAGATAATCTCAACTACAATGAAGAAAGGAATTGAAAATTTAATGGTCATCAAGGTCCAATCAGGTATACAAGTCAATGATTCAACAGGTGATTCAAATAGGATCTAACTCTGAGGAAATGGTGTAGGTAACAGTTCAAAATGTTACTCTTAAACTTTTTATCAAGACATCCTCATACTAAACACACATCATGCGGGTTAAGGGGTCATCTCTCAATTCATTGACTGAAACCTTATTTAATCAGATAAAAAAGGCCATATTTTAAAAGTAAACAAGTCATAGAAACAACTATTAAATATCGTTTTACTGTTCTTTTTACTTTTATAGTTGGTTATTATTGTAAACTCACCCCTGCATTCTTCAAAGCTGCGGTGACGTATTTTTCTCGTGTTGAACGTGGAAAATAACCCTTGTATGTTATTATATGTTCACTACTGATTACATCTGAATTGAACTCGTAATCAACACGATCAGATACCGTAGAATTACACAAAGAATCTATGTTTATCCCTTCCTCAACACCAAACGCTAACGGCAATAGGTGGAGACCCAATAAAGTGATCCAAAGCTTCATTCGGGTCAACAACATCTTTGACGCATATTATTGCGATTATTATTATAGTGCATTATTGACTCTACGTAAACTTGCTAAACGTAATCTATATCCATGTATTTTTTATTTGTTTTCACGGTATCGGTAGCTCAAGTCAACACTTCCTCGCCAAACTTAAATAGTTGGATTGGAACGAAACTTGCAACTTCCCTGGCAAAAAGCAAACAAACCACAATATTCCCTCGTAGATACATGTAATTGTATCGAGCAGCAAGGGAGGTAGTTAGGGAAGCAAACAAAATTTATGAGACTACCGAATTCACCACTGGTGCCTGACACAAATATAATACAACAATAGTTTTTTTTTTTTTTTTTTTTTTTTTACCCTAATGGGAAGGCTATAGTCTTTCAACCATATTGCCAAGTCTTTCGTCTTGATATTTTCTTCCGTGATATATTTGTGTAATATTGTCTTTCGTTTTTATTTCTCATATTTTTTTTGCTTTTTTAGTATTTTAATTTTATTATTTTATCGTCTTTCGTTATAAGTCCATTCAATGTAATTATTCATGTCCGTTATGTAGGTATATCATTAGTTTTTGTCAAATCCGTGAGCGTCATTGTCAATGTCAAGTCAAACATGACTTGAACAAACATGTCAAATTTATTTGTAGCCGTAGCTTTCCTCTAGCACAAAATATAACCTACAAAACTATGTACACAATTTATTTAGGTTTAAATAAAGTATATTATAAATGCATAAAATATGTAAAAGCATAACCTAAATCTCATTTACAGTTTCTAATATAAATTTGTACAAATATATATAAGTTGAGGCATTCATAAGTAGCTCCTGAATGCATTGCGGGACCATATCAGGTTTTTTATAAATTTTCAAAAGTTCATCCGACAACACAAGGCGCTGAATGTTGAAAGACGAACACTCAAAGAAGATGTGATGTAAAGATTGCACTTTTTCCAATTGACAGTATTCACAATAAGGCGAGTTAACCATTTTAAGACGATGAAGATGATAATTTAAACGACAGTGACCGAAACGCATACGACAAATAAATGAATAAAATTTTCTATTTATAAACTTGCTATTCTTACAAAACCAAGGTATGGAGTTAATTTGTACATCCAAAGTAGCAAACCAAGTGCCTTTATTTTCTACATGTGTGGACTGGTAGGAATGTCTTCCCCACGCCTGATACATACGCTGTTTTAAAAGACTAACTGCGTCTGTATGTGGTATGGAAATACTCATATCAGTATTTGGAATCAATTCATCTAGATCAACGATTTTTTTGGCCAGATAATCTGCCTTTTCATTTCCTGTAACGCCAATGTGTGAAGGTACCCAAACAAAACCAACTTCAATATTAGAATAAGACAGTTCTATCCATAACTCTTTTATCAAGTAGATAATGTAATTAGTGTTAGCATGTAGTTTGTTGTTTGCCAGATTTTTAAGTACACTCATGCTGTCACTTACTACAAACCACCTGCTGTGGCCTAAATTGCAATTTTTAATATGTTTTAAAGCACCCAAGATAGCAACAGCTTCAGCTGTAAAAATACTAGCATTTTTGTCAATTTTTCGACCTAAACCGATGTTTGAGATTGGCTCATAAATAGCGAAAGACACTGCTCTATCATTTTTCGAGCCATCACTGTACACAAATTTATGATCTGGCCACTTTGACAATACTGCACTAACTTCCTCTTTTGAAGAGAGATCCTTTTTGTTTTTTAGAATTATATTTATTTCTGGAAATTTAGCAGCAAATGTTCCTTGATAACATGGCAGAATGTGTTGTGATTGGTATATATTTGCATTTTTAATAAAGTTTATGAAATTATGAAGGTTCTCTAACAAATAAAATGGTTTTATACCCAAACTAGGATTGGAATGCAACAGATTGGCTAAAAGACTATTATTGGATGTGCTATACAGTTTTAGTATGAATCTTTCTTTCAGGTAATGAAATCGAATTTTTAATGGTGGAACATTACATTCAATCTGCATTGCATTTATAGGAGTACTTCTGAATGCCCCAGTGATAACACGCAAACATTTATTTTGCAGAACGTCTAGACTATTTACAAATTTAGTATCTGCAGCGAAACAATAAAAACCATATTCAAAATGACTACGAACTAAAGATTTGTACAACAGTAGCAAAATTTTTGGGTCTGCACCCCAGTATGAACCAGCTAAAGATTTCAATATATTATAAGCTTTATTTGCTTTACTAATAATATGTTTAATATAGTTGTTCCATGTTAAATTATGTGTAAATAGAATCCCTAAAAATTTAACTTCTTGTGAAATAGACAATGCACAATTGTTATATTGTACGAGGGGCATGTTATGACACTGTTTACCAAATACTACCACTTTAGACTTGGATGGATTGACATTAAGGTCAAGATAGGAGAAAAACTTGTACAAATTTGTCAGGGCATCATTAACTTTGTGAACAACCTGTGATAAATTGTTTCCAGAAGCATAAACTACCAAATCATCAGCAAATTGTAAATTTTTGACCTGAGATCCTAAAATTAAATTTAATCTACGTATATACAATATAAATAATAATGGTGATAATATACCTCCTTGACAAACTCCTTTAGATGCAACTCTAGGACCATAAAGATGTCTATTAAATTTAACAAATACTTCTCTGTTGCACAAAAAGTTTCTGACCCAAATTATGAATTTTTCACTGATCCCTATTTGTAATAATTCATGACATAAAATATCTATATTTACGCTATTAAAAGCACCAGCGACATCAAAGAAAACTCCAACCAAATTCTCATTGGCCAATAAAGCATTATGTATATCAAGCTGCAGTTGACAGACACTTTCTCTAGCCGACCGATTTCTACGAAATCCAAATTGATTAGAAGGTAGAATATGATTTTTTTCAACGTAAAACTCTAAACGCTGCTTCAACAATTGCTCAAATAGTTTTCCAACACAAGAAGTAAGTGCTATGGGACGATAGGAATCAGGACATGATTTGGGTTTGTCTGGTTTTAAAATTGGTACAAGACAATCTACTTTCCAGTCTAGGGGTATAATATTGTTTTCCCATAGCAAATTCAGGACTTTCATGAATATTTTTAGACCAGTAATGCTAAGTTTTTTAAATAAAATGTATGGCATGCCATCTAGACCATGAGTAGTGTCTCTTCGAGATGAAATAGCAGATATTAATTCACTGATTGTAAAAGGATCTAGCAGAAAACTATGATTGGACGAGTTGGACTTGATTGTATTATTAAATAAGGATCTTGGAGCATTAGACACAAAATCTGGTGAGTATTTCTTCAAAAAATCTAAAATCCAGGCGTCATTTTCATGATTATTAGGATTAAATGTTTTATTATATTTGCGCATGAAGTTCCATATAATAGATATTGGTGTGCACCTATTGAAAGTTTCACATAAAGTCAACCAGCTTTTTTGTCGTTCAGTTTTTATAATTAATTTTTTAAGTGCACGAAGTCTTTTAAACTGTATATATGTTTCTTCAGATGGGTTATTTTTAAAATTAATGTAAGCTGTTTTGAAATTTGATACAGCGTCTGTACATTTTTGATTCCACCAAGGAAGGGAAGGTCTTTTATTCCTATTTGTGGGACATGAGCGATTGCTGGCATTCAAATTGCCATTCGAATTTTGGATGGAATTAGCAGCGGCTGTGCGTAAAACTGTACAAAAATGATAATATAAATCAAGAGGACTTGTGTTATCTGTTTTGAAATCAACTAAAATTTCATCCACCTTATTACTAAACATTTGCCAGTCCACCATTTTGTAATTTGGATAGACAGGCAAATGTTCAGCATTAGAACAATCTCTATAGGAATCATTTTGACTATTGTTCATTGTAACTTTTATAATTGCAGGAATGTGGTAACTACTACCAAGAGGACTATCATGCATGTGCCATTCACAATTAAGTGCCAATGATGGAGAGACTAAAGACAAGTCCAATGCATTCGCACGCCAAGTTAAAGAGCCCACTGTTGTTGCCTGACCATTGTTAAGAAGAATTAAATTATTTTCGTCAATGACCTCTAAAATATTTCGACCGCGTGGAGAATCAGAACCACAACCCCAAGATGTGTGATGAGCATTAAAGTCCCCAGCAAATATAAAAGGACCAGGAATAGACTTGACCAATGAATCAAAATTATCTTTATTGAAAGCTGGATTAGAAATCGAAGGACTGTAAAAACTGACTATACTTATTTCCTTATTATTAATTAGAACTTTTACACAGATATTTTGTAAAGAATTGTCAAAATAAGTGTTAATTTTAGTGTAATTAATACTTTTATGAATAATAATGGCAACTCCATTGTGTTTGTTGCCACAGTCATTTCTTTCAATATTATAGTTTTTAATTTTAAAGTTTTGTTCTGGTTTGAGCCATGTTTCACTAATTATTGCAATGTGAATATTGTACGTATAGAGGAAATTTATAAATATATGTTTGTTGCTATTGAGGCTTTGTGCATTCCATTGCATTATGTTTAAATTTGATAAATCCATTATGTAGGTGAGGGAATTTTGTTACTAAGAGTTGTTTTTAAAACCTCTTTAATTGAAGATGAGTTTATAGGGACATCTTTATTACTAACTATTTTGGTAATTGTTTCTACTAAGATATTTATAAATTTATCAGATTTCATTAAATTATTAATTTGTACATCTAAATTTTTTGCAGTTAGAGCTGGAAAAGCATTTACATTAAAAAGATCAGAATATGTGGCGTTTCTTGACTTTATTTTATTTTCTTCGATTTTTTGTTTTTTTAATGGACAAACTGAGGAAATAGCTATGTGATCACCCTTGCAGTTCGCACACTTAGCGTCCTTAGGGTCAACTTGACAATTTTTAAAATTATGATTTAATGTGCAGATCGAACATACCTCCGTATTGCGACAAAATTTTGCAATATGACCATACCGTAGGCACTTCAGACATTGCTTAACAGGTGGAATATAAGTTTTCACCTCGTGACGCCATGAGTCCAAGTATATATAAGCTGGAAGAATAGTGGACGCAAAGGTAACAGCGACCGCTTGTGTAGGTGTGAATTCTACACCGCCGAAACTCTTTACCCTGCGCATAAAGCGCCTGACCTGTACAACATTTTTCGAGCTTCCTATCAGTGAAAATATATCTGCATTCGACATATCTACAGGAACTGAAGTGAGAACTCCAGTAACCTCTGTATCAACAGCAGGGATGGATGCTTTAAGACCCAACTGATCTAATATTTTTTTGTTTTTGAGGAACATATTGGCGTTGTTTGGAAGATCAAATGTGATGCCAACCTTATATTTATTTATTGAACGCATGTGCAAGACGCCTGAAACGCCGTGTTCGCGTATGCCTTTCGACAACGCCATGCGATCTCTGTCGGTGAAAAAACGATTTTCTTCAACATGGTTCAAGAAAACAACCAGCTCTTTTTTCGTTGTGTCCTCCGGATACTTACGGCTGTAACCCTTTACCTTATAGACCGCGTATTTATCCTTCGGGTCCTTGTTCTTATTTACGTCCCTGTAAGAGGAACATGTTACCGCCGATTCCGCTGAGTCGGAATCGGTTGATGCTTGCTGAAGATCCGGTGGCGACTCATCCTCCTTCCTCTTTCTTTTTTTCACCATTTTTGACTATTTAATATATATTTACACTTAAAACTAACTATAGAAATAAGATTTTACAAAGAAATTGTACAAAATTAACAAATAAATATTTTTAAACTCGAAAAGCGCGCCTTTCTATGCAAACGATTTCCCGCCTTTTCCACTCGCTCAACAACAATAGAGACGAACGAGGCTGGCCTGGCATACACAGACAGAGTGATAGTGACAGGACAGAGTACAGAGTATTGACGATGACGGCCAAATAGCAACAATTTGGCAATTGAATGACAGATTTTAATGTTTGACATTGACACACCTCTATGGACGAGCGATAGAGGTTTTTATGGTATCTAGCAACCCACTAAAAATCTTCTCTTCTTGCAAACGTTTAAAGTGCCAGTTTACTACTACGACACGACATTAATATGAAGTAACAAATAATCAAATCATGTAAAAATGTATTAAAGTTGGAGTAAAAATATTAGGTTTTGTATGAGGTGTGGCGTGCGGTGGACACGCGGCTATGGTAAATCATAGTAAAGCCGCCACTTCGGAAACATCATCTCAATCTCGTTGATGTGACGGGGACGGTGGCGGTGGACAATCAGCCTAACAGACTGACATACATTTTTTCTTTAATTTATTAAAACTATCATACTCAAAGTGACGGCGTCGTATCGTACTGCGAGGAGTTGCGTATATCTTTCCACGAAAACGGCGATTTAAGACATCCATCGGTTATTTTTTTTTTTAATGAAGTCCTCTAAATGATGACGGACATATTTTGTTTACGGGTCTGCCAAAGGGGCCACTGACCACGGCCACTGGTGGCTAGCGCCAGCCACTTAACATTCTTTTTCATATATTTCGTATGGACGCGCTGAAAAAGTGTATACGGTAGTGGCCACTCCTTGCTACAGCTGTGTGTAAACGTAGCGCGGTATCGCGCGACAGCCACCGGTGGCTGTAGTCAGTGGCCCGTTTGCGCGGAGCCTTAAGGTCATAGATTTGTATGGGCATGCGCTCACTATATCAACTCCGTAGCGTCACCGAATCACCTCGGTTAAAAGCGGGTGGGTCACTCGGTGACAACTCGCTGATCGAACGCCTGCCTTGCGTTGATAACGCGCGGGCCACTCGTGGCCCGCGCGCTGCCCGCGATTGATTATTAACAGACTACTCGAAAATTCGTGGACCAAGCGGCGTCAACTCGTTGACGCCTCGGCGTTCACTCGTTGACTGCGGGTGGCCCACTGGTTGACCGCGGGTGGCCCACTGGTTGACCGCGGGTTGTAAGTTTGTAACGAGTTGACGCCGTGCGTCGAGGCGGTGCGGGTCGGGTGCCGGGTGGCTCTAATGAGCTATGACCTTTAATGTCTGTAATCGGCACCCGCCCCTTGATGACTTGAACTTTTAGCGTGACTTTCTGACTGCACTACCCGGTCAGTTTACCCTGGCTTATCCCTTTTATTTTTAACTATTTGTGAGTGGTCTGTGACATAGCGAGCGGTCTTGCGAGTGGTCTGTTATTTGTGGCTGCAACAGCAGAGTAGACACGTTTCTGGATCGACCTAAATCAATACATGATTAAGCACTTTAAGAGCGCCTTTACACTAGCGTTTGCGTTCGATAAACGTATGCGCAGCGCAGATGCCGCAACTACTCGGCGCAGGCGTCGCGTTGTCGACAAATAGCCGGCAGAAAAGTCCTTAGAGCTCGGGGCAATCAATACGACCATATATGGTTTTACAGCCAACTGTAAGCTGATCAAAGCCCCTTCTTACCTGTAAGAAATTAAAACCTAATACTCCTAAGAGATAATTGGTTGGGTACATATATGGGAAGAAATGGTAGAGCCTTTGATATAAAAATCTCAGGAAGGTTTTCTGCACTTTCTCAAGCATCAGTGTCTGCCCCGTAGTATGTGGATGCTAGACACAGGCGCTGGACTCAGTGTTATTTGACATCTCCAGGTTATTCTGTATCTCGGCCAGGTTTGTTTTTAACCTTCAGTAACATAAACTCCGAGTGATGTAATCGAACGTGACGGGACAAAGCTTGTACAGCTCCTTTGTCTCGAAAACAGGCACGTCGTCCGGGTCAGTGGTTTCATCATTCATCATTGAGACGATAATAATAAATCTTTTACACATCAGGTTAACTTTGGCGACACAGGTCACCTCCTCTTCCTTAAAACTAAACTGCAGGATACTGACTTCGTCCATGTAGTCGTTGGCATTTTGCGTGGTTGCATGATTATGATGCAACAAATCAAAATTTTAATTATATTCATTTTTTTAAATTTGAAGCTAGAAAACACCACGCCGCCATTTTGCTAAGCTTTTTACCAACAACAACTCTATATAAAGTCCAACGTCTTTTCAGAAAAAATATTACTTATTTGTACTACATAATATTTAAATATTGTAAAATAAAATGGTGCAGTGCAGTGCTTGAGGGTGTGACAGTGATAGGTCTAACCAAATACCCGGATTGACCTTTTGTCGGTAAGTTTTTATTTGCGTTGTTGAATATTTAATTGGCATTCAATTTGTCCGTACCTACGTTCAAAACATTGATTATTATCAGGCGTCCGTCACTCGCTCAAGGCCACGCGTTTTATGCCTACCGCTTCGCGTATCGTCGACGATACAACGAACACCGGGCTGTCGCGCGCCCGGCTGGTGCTCGCGAGTCACGGGTACAGCGCTGACTATCAAAATGCCGAAACCACGTAATTATTGCCTGATTATTGTGCAATTCCCCTGTTTCCCAATTCTCTTGTTTCCCTTTTGATTATTTATTAAAATTATTCACGCGGTTTTGGATATTTTTGACACTAAAATATATTAGTCGGGAATTCAAGGAACGAAAAATATGCATCAGTCAATTTATCAAACTAAAAAATATTCGATCAACAAATAAAATAATAATTGTTTTTCTAAAACATTCGTTTTATTACCATTGTCATCATACGTATAACCCTAGCAGATTTGCTGGACAACACGCACACACGTTAGTCGCGCGGCGGGCAAAAGAATCTCAACTCTCTTAGTGCGTACTTATGGTACATTTCTCCTTGCTGCAAACAACTGGTATTATTATTATGATTTTGTAGGCTATTATAGGGTAGGTATTTTGGTTTTTGTATTGGAGTGAAGTATCTGTTACGTAGTAACTATTTATTAATCTGTGTTATTATACACACCCGCTACAAATGTGTCCTCAGTGTGCGTGCCCGCGAACGGATATACGGGGGCGTTATATGTTTCGCATTTAAAGTGTGGCGTCACAAACTCACAATTATTGAGATAAAAATGAGTGCCTGGTGTGCGGCCTGCTTAACTGCTGGCTTATTAGTAATCTGTGTTACAAACTACTTGGTTCGTTGTATATTTCTATTTTATATTGTCTATATCTATATCTGTGATTTACTATATTATATACTCTTCTATTTGTTATTACAGTTTTTTTTAAGTTTATTGTGCTTTATTTTGAACCCTTTTATTATCTTTTGACGGTGTTTACTTTTGGATCTCTATTGAAATACTTAGACAGTTGTTTATAAATTATGGCTTATGACTTAGGGAGGCGATTTCCTCCACCACCAAAATATTTTACTCTTCTAGATCCAGGGTCGTACTGTTATGAAAAAAGTGGAACTAAGCAAAATGCTGTTCCATTTCTCTCTAAAACACCTCGCAAAACCTTTGAATTGCCAAGGTTATGGACTCAAGCCGTTTATGACCAGAGTTTGCCTAAAAATATACCAAATTGTTCATCAATGCTTTCAAAAAAACCGAGATTTCCTTACGAAGCTTTCAGTGCCGAAGATTTAGAAGAAATGTTGTGTAAATGCGGGATTACAACTTGTGAATGTCCCACTGAACAAGAAATAAAAGAGGAATTTATATGCCAAGGTAAAGTCAGGCGGCGCTTTCTTAAAGGCCCTGCACTGTTCGAGACACCCAAACCTAAGAAGAAAATTAAGGAATGTCCACCATTCTATGATACCAGAGTGAACGAGTCTACAGCTTTTTATCATGGCTGCAAATGGAGTAAACGAACTGCAAAAGATCGGAAAAACGTACCAGTTAGTCCGGGTCCTACAGATTATTACTATGTAAAAGAGCCTACTGAATTTGATATTTGTGCCGAAAAATTTCGCGCATATAAAAGAAAAACTTCAAGGCAATTGCGTTTCATAGAAATGGTTCAACAAAGAAATATATTGGAAAATCGTCCTAGCCCTGCAGCGTACAGTCCTACGTTCCCAAAAGGTACAGAGCTCAAATTTTTGGGATCAAAAGGTAAAAGGTTTTCCAACACACAGTATGACATCCGCCCAGGCCCAGCAGATCATTGGTTGCGAAGAGACTTCGATCCAATAGAACTTCCTGATATTCTTTGTCAGGCTAAATTACCAGAACGATCTTGCTTTGGTGTCAAAGCGAAGAGATTTAAAATTCAACGCGAAGAGGGACCTAGTCCTGCTACTTATCAGGTCAGTTTTAGAAACTGTAATTTTGTTAAATGTTCTAATGCACCTTTTGATAGTTCTGCTGATAGATTTAAAAAAGAGAAAATAGAAGAAAGTGACGACGATGAAATAGTCGAAGCATTAGTTACAGAGAGCGAAAAAACAGCATGTATTTTACCAACGTGGGAGTTTAAATCCAAAACTGTTCGAATGAAACCTTTAGTAAAACAATATGATGAGCCAAGTCCAGCAGATTTTGTTTTGACTGGCGGCATAAGTAAAAAAAATGAGTCGAAAGTCCCATTTAGGTCCTCTGAAGGTCGTTTACAGCCATGGTATTCCTGGATGCCCGTACATGGATTTTTGGATACACCTGGACCTGGCTATTATTGCACAGACAAGCCAAGATGTTATCCTGCTTATAAACATGGACCTTTATATCGTTCACGACGTTTTCCAAACATTCGTCATAGAGCTCCTCCGCCAAATACATATCAAGTGTCTAATGGTATTGAAACAATTTTAGCAACTCACAACACAAGATTGAAGTCCAACATAAAAGATAACAAAATTAAATATGAGGAAAAACCTGGGCCACCGGTAATGAGTTTTGAAGATCGAGAATTAGTTTTACTTGATAAATGTATTGCCATCTGTGAGACTGAGGAAGACGTAAAACCATCAACCAAACCAGAAGAAGAAGGCCCAATAACTCCTAAACCAAAAATGTTACGTCATTTTTTGTATTCGCACCCTACACCAAACACTTCATAAAAATAGATATGAAACAAGATATGAAACAAAATATACGCTTACCCAGCCAATCTAGTCAAATTTTATTTCCCAGCCAGAAGTTAAACGTAACACTGATCCGGCTGAACACCAGAAGAATAACTTTATTTTTTAATTTTAGAATGATCAAAATATTATGATAATTATGTTTTCTTTTTATATTTTTTTTTGAAAGAAATAGAATACGACTATTACTATTAATGAACCATTATTTACAAAAGATACACTATTATAAGAGATAGAATAGAACTGACATGACTCTAAGTGGGTCATTATCACTTTATAATGACGGTTCCTAAAGAAGAATTATTAAAATAATATGATATTCCTCAACACCCAAAACGAGTATTTTATATAATACTGTTGAATTTATTTTCTCAAAATCATTTTGGTATTGTAACACGACGCCTTACGACATTATCGGATCTTAGGCACAACACTACGCCATCCGAGTTGATCAAATCACAAACATCGATCCAACGGTAACATCTACAGATTACCAGCGACATCTATTTTGCTACGTGTGAAGTATCCGTGACGTCAACGAATCACAACTACATACAAGCATGAGATGTTGGAGATACACAGTATGATGTCAAGACCGGCTATTTAAGACGACACTACGAAGGAACCAGTCACCCCCTACGCGCCGGGGTCCCGCAGGGCTCCGTGCTGTCCCCCCTCATCTTCACGCTATACACCAGCGACATCCAGAACAGTAAGAAGGCCCAGTTAGCTTTCTTTGCAGACGACACGGCCATCTACTATACCGGCAGATGTGAGGATGCCATCGCCCGTACCCTCCAAACTTCCGCAAACGCACTAGGCGCTTGGCTCCGGAAGTGGAGAATGAAAGTTAACCCCGATAAGAGTCAAGCGATTCTCTTCTCGAGTCCGCACTCTCATGTACGGCAAGCCGATCCCCTGGCAGAAGCAAGCCCAGTACTTGGGTGTGATCCTTGACAGGAAATTGAGCTTCAGAGAGCACATAAAACGCTCTACTGCATCCTGAATGCACGCAGCAAGTTGTCACTTCGGTGCAAACTGCGCGTGTACACAGCATGTATCCGTCCTATCGACGGGCCTGTTGGCCTAGTGTTCAGTGACCCTGACCTGACTGCTAAGCCAGAGGTCGTGGGTTCGATACCCACCCAGGACAAACTTTGTGTGATGATGAGCATAAATGTTTGTTCTGTGTCTGGGTGTTATTTATCTATAATATGTATGTATTTAAAAATAATGTAAGCATGTATATATCAGTTGTCTGATTACCATAACACAAGCTCTGCTTAGTTTGGGATCAGATGCCGTGTGTAAGATGTCCCAGGATATTTATTTATTTATCATGACTTACGCTTATGCCGTATTCGCACACGCAAAGCCATGTCGAATCCACAGGCTACAGACACTTCAGAACCGCTTCCTGCGAAGGATAACGGGTGCCCCGTTCTACGTTCGCAACGAGTTCCTACATCTCGATCTTAGAGTCCCGACCATAGCCCAGTTCATGAAACGCACTACTAAGCGTTTCCTCAACTCCACAGAAAAGCACCCCAACCCTCTAGTCGTATCAGCCACCCGATACCTAACTTCGCGAAGGCATACCCTCGCCACCCCCGACGATAACTGTCCTCCAGGAAAGCAGTAGGGCCACCACGAACATACAGACACAGACCACCATCATTCCACCCTCGCCGTCGAGGGCCGTCGCGAGTCGACGTCCCAATCATTGCCCGCCCCGTCCCTTGCTAAACGACCCAGCCCGCGTCGCTGTGCCAGTAGCTTTAAATACGACCCAAAATAATGGAAGACCGATCCAGCCTGTCCCTTTGCTGCCCTCCAACGACGCCCTAAGTCGAGTTCCGTACTCCACAGGGGGTGCCCTTAGTGCTGTCGTTGTAGAATAAGTTTTTGCCCTGGCTGGAGGCCTAGAGTCACTCTTGGCAGCCACAGAATTGTCCGGTTAAGCAGTAAACAGCCATAGCGAGCGAGCTGAAAAGGAACCAGTCAATCGCTACTTAGCAGGCACAGTGGCCGATAGCCCCGCAGTCACTACTGTTGTCTGAAGCTTGACCTAAGCGGAGGCCCCGTCGCCCTCTCAGAAACAGCCGAGCTAGGAGGTTAAGGGATAGGATAGCCCCGCAGTCCATCCCTAGAACCATTAATAGGTTTTCACCTACAGTAATATCTTGCCATCTTTGCTTGCATAACAAGTAATAAATCCTATCTGTCATTCATCGTTGGTTTCATTCCACCGCCACCACCACAGTATTAAAAAAAACCGGCCAAGAGCGTGTCGGGCCACGCTCAGTGTAGGGTTCCGTAGGTAGTTTCCCATCGGTCACAATAAGTGTGGGAACACTATTCTGAGTATAAAAAATGGCTATTTGTTACGTTGACATACTAAGAACAAAGATATTATTTTGTACAACCTTTTTGTCTTTTTTGTACAAAAACTGTTCTTTCCATCAAGTTCAAAATATTTTTCCTAGAAAGTCCTTATAAAGTTCTACATTTCAGACTTTTTTCATATTTTTTAAACTTATGGTTCAAACAAATGTTAGGGGTGGTTGGACACATTGTTTTTTACATTTAGAGCGATTTTTTTCCGAAATTATTGACATTATCAAAAAATGATTTTAGTAAACCCCTATTCATTTTTAAACACCTATCCAACAATATATAACACGTAAGAGTTGAAATTAAAAAAAATTAAAAAACACTTCCCACTTTACGTACGAGTATAAGGGGGCTACCTTAATAAAACATTTTTTTCGAATTTTTATTTTTTACTACTTTGTCGGGGTGATTGATATATTATTGTTACCAAATTTCAGCTTTCTAGAGCTAACAGTCACAGAGATTAAGCGGGGACGGACAGACAGACCTGGCGAAACTATGAGGGTTCCTAGTTGACTATACGGAACCCTAAAAAGATAAATTGACAGAACAGAATTTAGTGCATTCTCGCAACCTGCAACGTAAAAAAATCGAACACAATTATTTGTTTCAAACATCCATCTCTTCAACTATCTCCACTTAAATAATCACGTCAATTTCTGAAGCTCAAACAGACACACAGAATTTCCCTTTTATAATATTCATAATACCAGCCTATTACTGACTGTCCCACTGCAGGGTAAAGGCCTCTTCTCATGCAGAGAAGGCACGAGCATTGATCACCACGCTTGCTCAAGGCGGATTGGCGATTTCGGACTCATATTAACTAAATACTGTAGCTTTTCTCACGACGATCTTTCCCTTCACCGACGTCTGTAATGTCTAAGAATATAAATTTTGGAAAGTATGTCCATATGAATTGAAAAAGTCTAATCCATTTTCCCCAGTGTTGCTGTCATCATATTTTAGTTACCATTTTTGTCATCAGTTTCTGATACACCTATATTTGATAGGATTCAAACCCATAACCTCTTGCACGAGAGGCGGGCGCCTTAACCACTGGGCCATCACGACAATTATTTATAAAATTAAATTAGTATGGATGATAACTAGGTTACTTAGGTAGATTAGGTTTTTTTTTTAATTTAATAATTGGTTTGTCGGCATTTTTACCCGACTATGGCAAAGCCAAAGGAGGGTTATGTTTTGAGTTTGTGGTGGCTCCCCTCCATAAACCTCTATGTAGTACTCTATTTCTACCAATGTCAATGTCAAAAGTGACTGACAGATCCGCTCTTTATGATGTCAAAGTGTCAAATGCTATCACACACAAAATCACAAAAACCAAAATTCGAGAAGCAGAAATAGGTTGAATTGCGATTACTACATATTATTATTATTAGTCGTTTTGTAATTAATATCATCGTTATTCACATAAATTGGTGAATGGTTAATTGTTCAGGGGAAGCACTACGATACACACCTTTAACCTTATAGGTATTACTTATTTATACAGTGTCTGTAAAATGTCAAGATTAGGTGCTCTGCATTTAACTCACCATACCGGCTCGAAACACACCGGAACTGTAATATTCTTCCATGGATCAGGTAAGATTAAATAACATATAAATAGTATATATATTACAAAGCAGAAGAGTTTGTTTTGTTTGTTTTGGACATACTCGGAAACTACTGGCCCGAAATGTTTGGTTAGCCCATTTTTCGAAGAAGGGTATATAATATCACGCTACGACTTACAGGGTAGGAGCAAATATTTACATTGCGGGTGTCACTGAGGGGAACACATAGTTTCTCAAAAAAATATTTGTTATTCTTATATAAAACTATTATTTAATGAATGAACTGATACAATTAATAAGGTTTTTGTAGAGTGAATGATGGTCATTAAAAAAATAATCGGTCTTGTCTCTTGTTTCATTGATGGCCATGTTGTTAATATTCAATAATAATAGATGTAAGTAAATATTTTGTCTGGAATAAGGCTTACTTTGATTAATAATGTTTTCAGGATCATCAGGTGCCGATATGAAAGAATGGGTGAGATTAATGGTACCAAGTTTCTCATTTCCTCATATCAAAGTGCTGTTCCCTACCGCACCACTTCAGCCCTATACCCCTGCGGGAATGCAACCAAGTACAGTATGGTTTGACAGAGCCGATATCACTCCTGATGTACCGGAAAAGTTAGATTCCATTGCAAATATTCAAGTGGAGGTTAATAATCTCATTAAGAAAGAAAATGAAGCCGGAATACCTACTAATAGAATCATTGTTGGTGAGTGTGTAATTTTAAATTACATAATAGCAAATCTTTTGCCTAAATCTAGATTTTGTAATGAATTATAGATATAACTACACTAGAACTATTCTCAATCAAATCACTGATCAAGCATTGTACTGAAATGTATTAAGTAGTAACTTAATCATTTAAATAAATTATAAAACAAATGGCAACTCTAGTAATTATGTTTCAGATAGTAAGATAAGAATTATAATACTGTAAACATTATTATCAAACCTGTTCACAGGCAAGTAGCTAGTAAGTTAAGGCAGTAACAAAGTAAAACACAACTAAACTTTAAAATACTATATAAAAATATTTCTGATGTTGTATTTTACTGGCACTGGGAAATGTTTGTACATCTATTAGCTAAATACTCAAATGTCACTTTAATTAAAGACACTCTCAAATCTATTGCTGTCTTTGTTACTCTCAAGGGATAAAATAAGGACAGCAACACATTTGAGAGCGTCTTAAAATTGAGTGACGTTCGAGTATTCGGCCATATCTATCATATCTGAAATCATGTTTAGTAGGTGTTTTTGCTGCTGAGTTTTGCCTGCTCCAGTCAAAATAGAAATTTAAATATGATTTTATACTGTCGCAATGAAAAACCTTTTCATTCCAACCACACATAATAAGGTTAAAATAGTATCGTCCTCAACCCCCCTTAATTAATAATAATATAATTCCTGCTTTGTCGGCAAAAAACTTACTAAACTTAACCTTATTTATAATAATTGTTATTTTAGTTATGGTTGTTTGTAATATTGTTTTCAGGGGGATTTTCCATGGGTGGTGCATTGGCACTCTACTCGGCGTACAGATGGCATAGGAACGTAGCTGCAGCCTTTGCATTCAGCTCGTTCCTGAATCACAATTCAGCCGTATATAGTGATCTGAAGCAGGCTAGTGGCGCGTGTAAGTATTCATTCTTTATGACGAAGTTATATGAGCAGTCTTGATTATTTGAAGTTGTTTATATGTAGTTGTAACTGAGTATGCCTAAGTTTATGTTTTTATAATGGCTTATGTTTAACTTACCACCAAATGTAGTCACATATGACAGACAGAAATAGTCATAAAATAGTAAATGATCACCAAATTATATTGTAACTAGCTTTTGCCCGCGGCTTCGCTCGCGTAGAATTTGGTCTGCCACATTAAGTTACGTGACATTTTTTTTTAACAACTTATATTTTTAGGGTTCCGTAGTCAACTAGGAACCCTTATAGTTTCGCCATGTCTGTCTGTCCGTCCGTCCGTCCTCGCTTAATCTTTGTGACCGTTAGCACTAGAAAGCTGAAATTTGGTACCAATATGTATAATATCAACCTCGCCGACAAAGTGGTAAAATAATAATTGTAAAAAAATGTTTTATTAGGGTAGCCCCCCTATATGTAAAGAGTGAAGTGTTTTTTTTTTAATTTCAACCCTGACGTGTGATATATTGTTGGATAGGTATTTAAAAATGAAAAGGGGTTTACTAAAATCAGTTTTTGATAATGTCAATAATATCGGAAATAATCGCTCCAAAAGGAAAAATTAAAGCGTCCCCTCCCCCCTCTAACTTTTGACCCGTAGGTTTAAAAAATATGAAAAAAATCTGGAAAGTAGAACTTTATAAGTACTTTCTAGGAAAATTATTTTGAACTTGATAGAAAGAACAGTTTTTGTACAAAAAAGACGAAAAGTTGTACAAAATAATTTCTGCGTACTTAGTATGTAAACGTAACAAATAGCCTTTTTTTTTAACTTATAAGTGGGAACACTTATTGTGACGCACGGGAAACTACGGAACCCTACATTGAGCGTGGCCCGACACGCTCTTGGCCGGTTTTTTAAACTTATAAGTAGGTACACTTATTGTGACGGACGAGAAACTACGGAACCCTACATTGAGCGTGGCCCGACACGCTCTTGGCCGGTTTTTTTTTTTAATGAAACTTCACATCATACATCCCAGATTTCTAACTTTAAAATTAGTTTCCATACAATCTTGAACTCCTATACCTAATATTTAGAGGGAATCTCTTGAGGGTGGAATGATCTGGAATTCCTTTCTAAGTGCTCATAATTTTAAGCTATACTTAATAGAACTCTGCAAATTTCAAAGTCCAGTGGTTTCTCCATCAATCTTTACTTGTATGGTGTGTTTATAAAAAGTAGCCCTATGACCTTCCCAGGGCTTGAGATTATCCTATCCAGCACAAACGGATTACTAAACATTGACTAATAAACAGGTCGGACCAATGATACTTGCATTTAATCACTACATAGTATAAAACAATGTAGCTTTCTTTGTCCCTCTGTCCCAATGTATGCTTAAATTTTTAAAACTTCGCAACGGATTTTGATTCGCTTTTTTTAATAGATTTCGTAATACCTGTATACTATGTTATTTGATTTTTTTATTTAGCGTAAATATGTAGATTTTGGGATTTAGAAACACGTGAGCAAGCTACGTATGTATATCTATACATATAATAAAATCGTAGAAAAGTAAAAACTGTACATTAAATATTTTTTTAAAAGAATAATTGGGGCGTGATCTACAATCGATACCGAAACCAAAAATATAGTTTTTAGAATTTTTGTCTGTTTGTCTGTTTGTTTGTCTGTATGTATGTCCGGGATAAACTCAAAAAGTACTGCATGGATTTAGTTTAAATTTTGCAGGGATATTACTAAGAGGTCGAGTCATAACATAGGCTACAAATTATCACGCTATCACCTACGGGGGAGGAGCTGGAGCCTTCACACTGACGACATCGCGGGCAGCAGCTATCTTCGGAAGTACTCAACGGATTTCAATGATTTTTTTTGTTGTATATGTATTAAGTCTGGGCGACATATAGGCTATAACTTATCCTGGAAATTTGAACCACTGGTGCAGGACCGCAACAGACCATCTAAACTATAAGAGATACAAAAATGGTATCATAGCAAAAATTGCTTCACGTGATAAGCAATTTCTGTTGAAAGAATAAATTTGAAGATCTGGAACAACTGAGGTGGAACTCCATGAGCCCAGCTAAACTATAACATATATAAGTATGACGTCTTAGCAGGAGTTGTTCAGCTTGATTAGCACCCTCTATTGACGTATAAAAATTGAAGATCTGAAACACCTAATGTGGAACTCCAAGCACCCAACTACACCATAACACATTAAAAAAGAATGAAGTCTTAGCAAAAGTTGTTCGGTCTGATAGGCATTTTCTGGTTTATAAGATCGAAGATTAGAAACATCTGATGAGGCAATCAAAGCTATCACTGATTTCAATGTATAAAATGACTTAAGCCGGTAGTACCTCCACACGATGAAGGCGGAGAAACATGCATACAAACAGGTCGAACAGAGAACCTACTTTTTTTGAAGTCGGTTAAATCCATTAGTGTTATATTCCCAGAATGTAACGAACACTTTACTGAAAATCGCATCAAAATCGGCTCAGCCAAATACCCATACAAACAGGTCGAACAGAGAACCTATTTTTTTTGAAGTCGGTTCAATGATGATGATCATTTCTTCATCAATTTCATGTTTTTAGTACTGAATAAACATTGACTGTTAATACTTTTGTTCGGTATTTATCTGTGTGATTATTGCTTTGTAAGTAATATAAATGTTAGTGTCGTTGTATACCTAATTATGATGATGATGATGATGATGACAGTCCCAGTCGCATGCATTATCTGTTTGCCGTCATCTTGGTGTTTTGAGGAATCGCGAACCCGGTAGCTTTGTGGGAGAAGTACCGCCGTCGTCTGTCCGAGGACTTTTTACGAGCTTTGAGGCGTGCTTCTGAAGGTGAAATCGAAGCAACTGATGAACGCGTGCTGAACACCTGTCTCAGTTCACTTTAAGATGTGGTCATTTCAATCGGCGGTAAACCACTGGTAGAGTACGGGTTGCCAGCTCTCAGATCATTACCGCATCAAGACCGTGGAAATCGGGAGTACACCGCCGAAACCAATTACGATTCGGGTTTAATGACCACTATCCGAAATGACCACGTCACTAGGTTCACTTCAGAGCAAAAACAAATATATGACACTGTTCTGGAAAGCATTAGGCTCGACCTGGGTAAAATTTTTTTCCTGGATGCTCCTGGTGGAACAGGGAAAACATTCATAATTACTGGTATAGAAAGCGCCGAAATGCCTGTTTGTAACCCGTAACACTGACAAGGGACATGTGCTCAGGGATTGCTCTCTGATCGTATGGGATGAGTGCACGATGGCTAATAGGAAAGCAGTGGAGGCCATGAGCAGAACCCTGCAGAACAACTGCAGGAATGAACACTTGATGGGTGGTGTTACAGTTCTGTTCAGCGGCGATTTCCGGCAAACACTCCCTGTGGTGACACGGGGGTCTAGGGCTGACGAGGTGAATGCTTCGTTGAAACGATCTTCGTTGTGGTCACTAATTTATAGGCTGCGCTTTACCATCAATATGCGAGCTCAGCTCGGTGGCAATCCACTTGCCCAAGAATTCTCAGATGTCCTTAGTCTCGGCGAAAGCACTCTACCAGAGGAAAGAGGTAAACAAGTAGTGCTCCCAGAGTCTCTCGGTAGAGTGGTGGCCTCCTTAGAAAAACTCATTTGTTGTGTGTATGGGAACATATTTAGTCGAATACCAAACCAACAGAATTCTTGGGTGTGCCAGCGAGCCATTTTAACGCCCAAAAATGATCAAGCTGCAGCCATCAATGAAAGCATTCTCTCGAAAATTGAGGGAAGCGAAGTAGTTCATATGTACGTCCATAAACATTGTAGTCAATCAAGATGACGCCACACATTATCCCGTAGAATTCCTAAACTCCCTTACAACAAGTGGACTTCCAGCACACACCATCAAGCTGAAGGTCGGCGTCCCGATTATGCTTCTTCGGAACCTGTCCCCTCCGAAGCTGTGTAACGGGACCCCACTGCAAAGGAATATAATTGAAGCGGAAATGCTGGCGGGTTGTGGCGTCGGCGATGCAGTGTTTATACCACGTATTCCTCTCATACCGCACAACTACCCCTTCCAATTCAATCTCGTGCGGTTCCCAGTGAGTGTGTGCCTCGCCATGACTATCAACAAGTCGCCAGACGCTGAAGGCTGCGGGTGTCGACCTCAGGACGAGCTGCTTCTCACACGGACAGCTGTACGTCGCTTGCTCCCGTGTCACGAGTACTGATTCTCTGTATATTTTGGCTGCTGAGAGCAAAACTACAAACGTAATTTACAGAGAAGTTTTGTAACAATTCACAATCGTTAATGTTTTTTTATGTTGTAGAATTTAGAAAAAAAAATGGTCAAGTGCGTGTCAGGCCACGCATAGAATAAGGTTCAATAACGAAACACGTCGCATTAACAATTTAACAACGATTTCATCTGAGCCGTTATAGCTTTCTTTTAAGGTACAATCCAAGGACGACCGTCATGATTTTTTTTTTGAACCAGTCGTTTAAATTTAAAAGAGAGGGGAGACTATTTTGACATAAAAAACGCTTGAACGTTAAATATCTTTTATTGTTGTTTGTCTGTATGTATGTCCGGGCTAATCTCTAAAAGGACAGGATTTACTTAAAAATTTTCATGAATATTACTAAGAGGTCAGGTCAACATAATTATCACGCTATCACCTACGGGGGTGGAGCTGAAGCCTTGACGCAGACGACGTCGCGGGCAGCAGCTAGTATACATATATATATATACGTAGGGCGCGCCTAAATGTACCCGCGACCGCGACGCCGCCGCCGCGCGCCGCATCGCGCTCCGCTTGTGGTGCCGCCGCGCCGCCATTAGGCGCTCCGTTCAAGTCAATCATATTGTGATAACTAAAACTATTCGGCCGAATTACTTAGTGTGAAAGACAAAGTTTATCTACATATACTTAAGGCAAGAAATGTATTCATTTTGATAAGAGTTTGATAATTATATACTAATATGTGCATTGTAAAATAGTACCAAATTTAATTAAATTTATGTTTCACAATTTTGGTCGTACTGGTTTGCACATAAAAGGTAGATATATGCTGTCGCGGACTTTTATTTAGATCTACTTAAGACAAACAATCCTGCGGTACATCATCTTAATGTAACTCCGTTGGTTTAAGCAGCGCACGCCAAGATAGCTCTCAGATGGAAGATTTTTTTCCGACTTAATTGACACGTATCGATACATTATGACCAAACATACATAAAATCATTATAAATTGTAGCCTATGTGTTATTCTGATGAATAACCTATATTACTGTAAAGTTTCATCCAAATCCGTCCAGTAGTTTTTTCGTGAAAGGGTAACAAACATACACACGTACATCCATCCTCACAAACGTTCGCATTGATAACACTTGTAGGATATTAGTAGGATTTGACTGATTTTAATTTTGTCTAAGTTTAATAGAATGAATCACCAGTAGATCTGGCTTTGTGTGGTTACAGTTTTAACCTTACCTTTTAAGAGTAGCTGATCATTTACTATTTTTGTCTAGCAAAAAGATTATTTAGATGATCATTTGATTTTTTCCATTTTATAGTTTTGTTCCACAAATAAACATGTACATATTTAATATGATTTCCTTAACTTTGCAGTTCCACCTTTACTGCAAATTCATGGTGATATAGACGATCTAGTATATATGAAATACGGCCAGGAAGCATTTAATAACCTTAGGGAGCTTGGTGTCCCAGGAGAATTCCATATAATGGAGAGATTGGGCCACTCGATAAACAGAAAAGGGATCCGATTGATCAAGCAATTCATTGAGAAGCATTTGCCAGAGATATGAAGGTTGGTATTTTCTTTTACATTTACCATGATAGGGTTCTGGGTAGATATCTCATTGAGATTCTGAGCAAGTGTTACAAATATTAAAATTTAGTATAAGTCCACAAACTTTTGCGGCATAGAACTTTTAAAAATGTTCCTTACTAATCAAAACAATTGTATTTCTCTTTTAGTCGTTACGAGACTTCGCGATATCCTACTTACCGACGAAGTTCCTGGGATAGTTCTAAGTGAATAATATTGTTACCTAGTTTTAGCTGTGCATAAATCGAATCCAATGATATTGTATGTGATAAAAACTTTTTATAAATGTAGCATTTACAAAACACTGCCATTGTATTAATTTATCGTATCTTTTAAATAGTGTGAGCCGTGCCCATAGGAACACCTCGAATGTAACGTTACAAATAAAACAAAAATTTTAAATCATTACACGAGTGTAAGTAATCTTAGAGACCCATTATGAAAAAAAAAATGTCCTTTAAAGTTTCGTATTTCACAAGGATACCGAAAGCCAACCATCTTAGCCACGTCTTAGTACCCCTCTGTGTTTGAAACCTATCTAATGATACACACCACACAGAGATAGGCGCGTGAATATTTTTTCTTAATTTAATTTTAGCACTTTGGCGACGACATACACTTACCCATGCAAAGTTTCATCTTTCTAGCACTAACCGTTTGGACGCTAGGCCAAGGACGGACGGATGGACGGACGTATGAGCATATCGAAAATATAAGGGCTCTCTCAATTTATGCTTTTCAATATATGACATGACACGCATAAATTGAAAGAGTCCTTAGAGTTGCTTTTGTACCGTTCTGGTACGAAACCCTAAAAAGCATGGTAGATGCAAAATTCTAAAATTTTGAACATAATAATCGTCGATAATATCACGCTTGTGATATTATCGACCGAAAATATGTACCTATGTGGTAGAGGCTTTATCCTATGTCCACAACGTACCCTAGTACATACATACTATTTCCATGGCATAGACGCACAGTTTATAAGGGACAATGCACACCGGAATGGCAGCGGCCGGCAGCGGCCGCCCGAGGCGCCGCGAGGCCGCCAGCGTCGCTAGAAACAAAAGGCGCGCGCATGGCGCGCGGCCGCTCGCGGCGTCGCGGGCGGCCGCTGACGGCCGCTGGCAGTCTCGCGACCTTTTCAAGCGATACTAGACTTTTAAGTATGTAGTTAAAGTTTAAAATTATTTCACACTGAAAGTGCTCGCCGCGCCGCTGCCGGCCGCTGCCATTCCGGTGTGACTCGGGCCTAACTAGCGTAGCTGAGTTGGGATAAATCAGAGTTTGACAAAGCTCTCGCGAAGCCATAATAAATAACGATGAATAAAAGACAGCTAGTGCAGCGCAGACGTCAGACTATTCGCGACGCGACGCACTTTTTAGTGTGATTATGGTAACTATTTTCACAATGCACTTTGACATTGGCAGAATAGTCGACATCGGCTTTGGTTGCCATTTAATAAAAATAGAATACTAAAATTACATACATACTAACCTATGCAATTATAAGCAGTAACGCACATGGCGCACAAAAAGCGCGGCGCACAATAATCAATCTAATTCTCGCAGACCGTGCCGCTCCGCACAGTAATTGCGCCAAAAAATAGAACGATTGCTTCAACACGCGCTAACGCAGACCGCCGTAGTAGCCGTCGCACACATTTCTCTGCAATCTGCAATCGCTATTGAACGACATATCGTTCGCGGTTTGGCGCTAGAGATCTGTGGCGCTGTGAAAGATCCACAAGCGACGGTCATTTTCCGCATCATGCACACTTTTTGTACGCCGCAGACTCGACCACACAATAAGTGTGTCGTATGCGTTGCACTTTGTAGAAAGGCATAGATTATAGAAGAGTTGAAGGCGTCGCGTCGGCGTCGCCTAGTAACAAATTATTATAAAACCACATTAAATGACATAGTAGAAATTTCTATATTCTGTTACATAAAAGCTAATCGTTGAAATAATTATTACATTCAATGGGTCCTAAAAAGAAATCTGCTGAGCCTGATGAAAACGAATGGCGTACAATCATCGAAGAAACACCATTAGATGAAGAAAATTGGAAGGTAAAAGTAATTCTCATTGAATCTGCGGGCGGCGAACAGGAAAGAATATATCTTAACAAGTTTGAGACATTTGCAGCAGAAGAAAAAAGATTTGTTATTAAAATTATATGTAAAACGGAGACAATTTTTATGATCAATCAACTTGGTAGCGAGAAAAAAGTTAAAGATGCTAATTTACGAGTTTTTGAAGAGTGTCAATCTTACCTTGCCGATAAGAAGGATATCCCGCCAGATGTATTAGCTTTGGTCATTAAACATCTGATATTGAAGATGAAAGAGGAATATCTTTATATTCAAAGGCAAAGGCTTGAGGTTAAACAAGGTATGACAAGGGAATCTGCTACTATGCTGAACAAGGCAGAAGTAAGAGGTACTGTTTCTTCGAATAAAGAAGTACAGGGAGATGCAGATGATGATTCGGAAGGGAAGAAATTCAATACTCAACTCAGAGTGAGGGGAGAAGAATGGAGGGACAAAGTGTACGTTGACGATTTTCCTATAGATGGTCCCAATCTCTATGTCGCTGTAACAGGGTTTGTGGAACCGTATCTACCGGGTTGCCTTGTAAAAGTTGGAATACCTTTAACAGCCGTAGTGCAAATAAGAATCGATCCAACAACGACTTCAATACCATCAACCCTTTTGAGACCTACAAAAAGGGGTCAAAGTCTCACTGAATTATTAGCCGAAAGATCCATGAAGTTTTGGGATGAAATACAAATGTTGCGAATACAAGAAAGTAGCGCAGACGATTACAAGAACACTGCTTTTATTATATTTACTCCTCCGTATTGGAACTCCGATGAGCTCTCTGGAAACCCTGATAGAATTTACGATGAACTATGTTTTCTGATGTACGATATTCAGGACTTATCCAGACAGCAACTTCATTACCTTGACAATATGGGTGTTATTCATATACCCGAAGACATCGGCAACAAGCATTTTAATAAGTTTTATGAGCAAAGCATTGGTGATTTACCTTTGGAGTGTGCAACCATTTATTCGGTATTAGACGCTATTCTTCAAACAGCATGCAGCAGTGAAGATTTCGACTATGAGGCCAGTTCTACTACTTTGACAGCAAGTACAGATGCATTCCCTAAAACTATGACTGAAGAAAATAAGCTAGAAAATTCGGAAACCCTCATTAAAAATATTTTTAACACTCTTTGTAGTACAGAGGCTAGTAAAAAAACTTATCGTCTTACATACGGACAGGAGTATGAGGAAAACAGGAAACCGATTGTAATTAACTATGGAGATTTCGCTAAATATAATACCTTTCAATTGGGAAATATTAACTTAGATAATATTGTATTTTCATCTTTACTTGGTATGCCTATTAATAACTTGTGGCGAAATCAGGATCAACCGTCTGGTGAACATGAGGCCAAAATAAATTATCATGTAAATGTTTTATTGTCATGTTTTGATAGAAATGACGTTGAAACGGCTGAGTTAAATAGACTAATACACATATTAGCTTGTCGCAAAATGTACAACAATCGAAGTTCATTGAAAAAGTTCCATTTACCACAATCAACCATATTGCAGTTTAAGAAAAAATATTTAAAGCGTAGTACATTAGCTGAACCTCTGCCCAAATGCCCTACCATGAGTAGTTGTAGCAATTCTGTGCCTCCATCTTTCCCATCAATGACAAAAACAGAAAATGAATACGAAAGTTCACGTTCTCAATCAGATTCAGATCCTGAAGTCCAGCGAATAAAATTGCTTTTTGAATGTCCGGATATAAGTGAATTAGTAACAGCGGCAGAAATAGAAAACAATGAACCAGTTAAGCACGATATGATTGATGATTATGACTTTTTTGAAGATTTTTCTGGAAATTGTGCTTTCCAAATTTTGCGCGAAGCCTTCAACAGTTTTAATTGTGTTGATTATAAATATTGTGAGGTGACAGATTGTTTCATTCTTATGTTTTTCAACAGTCACGATAAAGAAGGTATAGCACGTGAGGAATGGCGCGGTCATTTAACAACACCACTTTGCCTGCAAGATTTTTTTGATTTTATTTTAGACGAGCAATATGACTGGATACAAAATGAAGAAAAAATGTATGATGAAAACCTTTTATTGGCGGCACAATCATTATCGAAAGATCTTGTGGATCCCCATGCGTCGCCCACATGCATAGAAACGACTGATGTTGAAATGGATCTTCTAATGGAGGGGTCTCTAAAATATGAAGAAATTATAAAAAATGAGGAAGGTTCCCTGGAGAATGTAGATGGTACAGAATCTGTTCCAGCAACGACACCAACATCTGGTGGTGTAGAATCCAAAGCAAGCAAAAAAACGAAATCATCAAAAGCTGCTAAAAATAAACACGTGATCCAGGAAATTGAAGAACGACAGTCTGTTGAAATTCCGGCAAAGCATTTCTTAGGTTATGACTTGGGACATAGAAGAGTCGAAATATTCGGTAAAGATGCAATATTTTTTTCTAAAGATGGCACTAAAGTTACTACTCAGTATACTTTGACAATACCAATGAACTTGGAATATATTATTTTGAATATAATACATGGTAACAGCCACAATGAATTTTGGATGCATAAAGCTGTTGGAAATGTAACACCAGAGATCAGAGATACTTGCGAATCATTTAGAATAACAAGTAAAGATCAAGTCATGATATATATAAAAAAACAAACGTACCAAATAGGTTTGCACACTGAGGCTAGTACTGATGATGCTACAACACATGACAAAAAGAAGGAGACAGAAACGATTAACTCAAGTAGCATCGTAATGAACGAGACTAAATATTTTCACTCGCTCATTGTTACATGGCCCAACGGCATGATCACTGAGACAGTGTACAGGGATAATTCACCAGTCATTTCACACATAAAGCAATACCATACTTGTCAAATTCCACATCTTGATGAAGAAATGAGATGTATAAGTTTAAACGGCGAGGTAATCATTTTTAAAGCTTCGGGTATCATTGAAGTACTTAAACCGGATGGAACTTTCATTCAAATACAGAGATACTATAAAAGAATTGTTCCGGGAACTGAACCAGAATCTGTATCAGAACATGACGAAAGTTCTATTAAAGGAAAAAAAAGCAAAGGTAAGATACTGAAAACGAAGATTGTGGAACCTGTGGAAGAAAAAAAAACAGAAGTCCTTCCACCAGAATATGAGGTGGTAGTAAGTGAATTTGAAATTATAGAACCCAACGGCCTTAGACAAAAGTGGATTGATGATGTTCCTTTTGATATAGAAAAATTACTTATAAAAACTGCAACTGATTATTGCTTAGGGGAAGTTTTTTCTAGACGCATGGATGGAACAAATATTTTGATGAATAAAAACGGCCTTCATTGCGTAACATTTCCAGATAAGACTAGAATAGTTACGTCTTATGAGGTTGACGATGAAGAAGTTTATCCGGAGTGGACAGAGGAAGAAATTGAATATTTTGAAATGTTTGAACCTGAAGTGATTGAATGTCGAGGGTCCAGAGGATCCGTATCTCAAAAGAGTAATGGAAGTAGTGGCACTATTCAATCAAAAAAAATGGAAGAGGAAGAAGTTAAAGAAAAAGTGCGCACTGATGGTTACATTTTTATTCATATTTTGTACACTGTAGAACATCGAAATTTCAGTACAATAACAATAAACAACGTCAATGGAACAATATCTGTAGAATCTCCAAATGAAACAGCCGTGATTGTTGATAAAAATAACAATTATGAAATCAAACTGGATAGTGTTACTTCGGCTTATTTTGATGGGGCCAACTTGAATATCTCTTATGAGGCCTGTTCTGAATGCTCCGCTTTTACTACCAGCAACATAACAATAATGACAAATGATGACCGAAGTGCGGAAGATGAACAAGTCTGGTTGAAAATGACGGACTCATTTAATACACAAGTCATTGTAAGTGACGAAGGTGCTATAAACATATCAGATGAACCGTCTACGTCGGAGGCGGTTCCCACAGAAAATGTGGATAGTATGGAAAATGGAACTAAAAGCGCTTGTATCAACGAAGAGATAAAAGAACCGGATAATAAATCCGAGAGTTCCGTTTTATCCCACGGAAAGTGCCGAGAGATGTACTTAGCAAAAACTTTAAGATTTTTCATATTGAGACGGTTAGTAGCTTCCGATTAGTAATTTAATAATAATTAGTCAATGTTGCAATTTTTAATTTCTATTGTATAGCACTACTCACTCGCATCTATCCATAATTTGATTGAATACCCGTGAGGTTGAATTTCCACCAAAATGGTCTGTTTTTTTGAGATTCAATTTTTTTTTTGTTATAAATAAATACGGTATTAAAATTTCAAGTAGGTACATTTTTAACATATTTGAAAAATATTTTAGCATTTGTCAATGTTAAAAACCCAAATAAATGGTCTTCTGGATCATTTATTTTTAATTTTTTAAACATACTACATTGCAGTATTTCAAAATTGCATATTATTATCTCAAACATATTTTTGAAAAAAAAAAGTTAAATGTTTAAAAAAAATAGAGGTTGATTTAGCACCGCTACGCATTAGCTAGGTCTGCAGCTCCACATTGAGCTAATAGGAGAAGTATTGTAACAAGTTTTCAGCTTGCCTCAAATACCTACCTACAATTTATTGCTCTCCTAATAAAACGAATATCATATACTTCCATGCCAAAACCATTAAGTTTACGAGTAGTCAGACTAACTACTCATACACTTATTCAGTTTTTGTACATAGAAAACACTACATCTGTAAGGAGTTATTGTGTAATATTTTGTTAAATTGATTTAGCGACTTGCATTGTGCTGAGCTTCTTCACCGAGCGCTGGTGGAGGAATACCAGCGAGCTTGTCGATGGCAGCCGTGGTGTTCTGTCAACAGTTATGACACATTTGGTGATCATCGTAATCTGGTTTCTATTCTCACTCCAGTTCATCTTACGGAAACTGAGGTTTGGATTTTACATAAATTGTTTGTGATGCTTCTGTTTGGTGTATTCTAGAGATTGGGCTCTACGATTGGGCCGAGAAAAATTTCCTTCTTCTTTATCACGTACACCGTTGAGCTACATATTATTTCATCGTAACACGATGGTAAACCCCTGAAGAATCCTGATCGCATTACTATCGTTATCGCGAATGGTAGTGTTACGTAGGTAGGAAAGGGTGAAGCAAGTGCCGATTGTTCCGGACACATTCACTAGAAAATTCGGGAAAGTTCGACAACGTTCTAGAACGTTCGATGAAGTTCCGTGGGGTCATTCAAGAAACTTCCGGATTATCGTTGATCATTCGCGATGTTACTGGAATGTTCTCGAATGTACCTCTGTGCCTCGGGTTGTTGAACTTTCTAGAAAATGTGACCGGACTATATAAATAGCAGACAGTCGGCACGACAGTTCAGAATGGGGTGCTTGGACAGAAAACCTCCACGTGTGCCCGAGGGCTGGAGTTCGCTTATGGATTCTTCCGGGGCGAAGACCAGTCCGAGGGACGGTGCACCCTGGGAGGTGGGCAACGACTCGTCATTGGGTACGTTGTGCCTGTGGGGTCTCGTTGCCCACTTGCCAATATTCTGTCGCGGAGGACTCCACCACCTGTCCCTCTGAGTAGCAGAGGGCAGTGTGTGTTGGAGTCGGGGAACGGGCTCTGCGTGCACTCACCCTGCCGCAGAGCAGGCAGCTGGGGGTCGTCATCCCTAGCTGCCCCCGTTGATCTCGTAGCCCCGTAGTCTGTTACGGTCATGTCTCTGACTTTCGACGGGGGTCGAGGGCCTTGGCTTAACCGCCCGGGCCGCGAGGTAGACAACCTCTATAAAAAATCACCTCTAATACCAAGTTCTGGTGCGTGGCGAAGGTACGAATGGCTGAGGAGTAGTGTCGTCTGTTTGTGGACGGCGCATCAGTCTCTAGCGCACCCCCAGCCAGGGAACCGGTGGACCCTCTGGTTGGGTTACAAATGTACACTTGCCCAGGGACAGGGGGTTGCCCTGGGTGTACATTTTAAATCCCCCATACTCGTGGGATCAAGTATGGACACCATTAAACAGAAAAATAAAAAAGAGAGGAAGAAGGTAGTGCGGTCGGCGAAGCTGTGCCCGAGCTCAGAAAGCTCGAGCTCAGAGAGCCCGAGGCGTGGGCGGAGAGACCGCAGTAGGAAGCGGACAATGTCGGAGGGCGCGTCGTCGTCCTCCGATAGTGAGGCGATGGCTCCGGCTCCCAAAATCCCCACCAGCAGGCGGGGTGCGGGCCGGATTGGAGGAGGGGGGCGTAAGCTCCCCGCGCAGGAGGCTGCGCAGCGAGCCGAAAGGCTCGCCCTGGAGGGGCGTCACCCCGGAGCGGCTTCTGCGCCAGCTCCGCGTGATGAGCCAGCCGCCGTGACGGGCGCCACGGAGTACCAGACCGAACTGGAGAGGGTGGTGAGAGCGGCGCTGACGTCGGTGGCCTACAAAAAGAAGAAAGGGTCGAAAGACAAGGCCATCGTCGAGGCCACCGCCTCGTTGAAGGCAGTATTGGAGGAGGCCAGCTTGCCGGCGTCTCAGGAGCTGGCCGCAATGCGGGCGGATATAGAGGCGCTCCGCAAAGAGAATGGCAAGCTGCGCGCGGATTTGGCCGGGCTCCGGGGCGATGGGGCCCGCACGGAGGAGCCTATGGAGGTGCTCCAGGCCCAGATCCAGACCCTGGTGCAGGGCATGGCAGACCTCCAGCGCCGGTTCACGGTGCTGGAAGGCATTGCCCTCCGGCCCCCGCTCGCGGCCAGTCGAGCGGTCCCGGCGGCGTCGGCGGCAGAGCCAGCGGCATCGTTTGCCGCTGTGGCTGCGGCACCAGTGGCGGGGACGTCGAGGCGTGCCTCCGCGCCGGAGCCGGCAAAGGGCAAGGCGGCGAAGCCTAGAGTGGTGGGGGCACCCGCAGCGTGTGCAGCTGCACAGCGCTCCTCACCGCCTCCCCCTCCTCCTACGGATGCCGAGACTCCAACCGAACCCGGTTGGCGCGTCGCCGGGGAGGAAAAAAAGGCGGCCAAGGCGGCTAGGGCCGCCAAGAAGCGGCAGCGGCGGCAAGAGCGCCGCAAGGCCAAGAGCCTCGCGGCCAGGCTCCGCGCCCCTAAGTCTGCAGCGGTGGTAATCACCCTGCAGCCGGACGCGGAGAAGAAGGGGGTAACCTACGGGGCGGTATTGGCCAAGGCGAAAGCGGCGGTCAACCTGGCCGAGATCGGCGCGGCGGAGGGCGTGCGGCTGCGGGTCACGGCGACTGGAGCCCGCATGCTGGAGGTCCCAGGGGTGGCCAGCGGCCCCGTCGCCGATGCCTTGGCCGAGAAGCTGCGGGCGTCGCTCCAGGCGGAGGAGGTGCGAGTGTCCAGGCCTACAATGCGCATTGATATGCGCGTCACGGGCCTGGACGACTCCGTCACGAGCGAGGAGCTGGTGGCCGCCGTCACCAAGGCGGGGGGCTGTCCTGCCAGCGACGTGCGGGTGGGCGCCATCCGCTTCGACCGCTCCGGGTTGGGAGCGGTCATCGTGAGTTGCCCCGTACCGGCGGCAAAGGCAATTGCGGGGAAGGGCCACAGGCTACTGGTGGGAGACTGGACCTCGGCGCAGGTCAAGCTGCTGGAGCCTAAGCCTTTGAGGTGCTTCAGGTGCCAGGTAGGACACCATGTCGGAGTCCGTTGCACCTCGGAGGTAGACCGCAGCGGCGACTGCTTCCGCTGCGGTCAGCCCGGTCACAAGGCCGGCTCGTGCACCGCCGCGCCGCACTGCTCCGCATGTGCGGCAGCTGGCAAGCCGGCCGATCACCGGGCTGGGGGCAGGGCTTGCGCCCCGCCCGCCAGGACCAGAGGAAAGGGAGGAAAGCCCTCTGCCGCCGCTCCCGCTGCTGCCGCCGCTCCCGCTCCCGCTGCTGCCGAGGCCCCCGCCGCCCCCGCTGCTGCCGCGTCCGCCGCTGCCGCCGCGACTACCGAGGCCGCAATGGAGTGCCAGTAATGGCCCCATTGCGGCGGCGCGTTAGTGTTCGCGCGCCCCAAGGAGAGTCAGCCTGGGAAGGGGCCCAACGGGGCCAACGCCTGCCGGGGTTGCGGAATGCATATAATGGTTACCGTGACCCCAGAACATAAGGGGCAACCGAAGGAACATGAGTGGGTTTTAGTCAGTAAAAGTCTGACACGCCCTCCCGCCGCCCTATGGCGGGAGAAGTCATTTGATGATTTCCCACTCACCAAAAAAAAAAAAAAAAAAAAAAAAAAAAAAAAAGTTCAGAATTCCGCCCTCGCCGCCGAGGGCCCTTGCTAAACGAGCCAGCCCGCGTCGCTGTGCCAGTAGCTTTAAATACGCCCCTAAATAATGGAAGACCGATCCAGCCTGTCCCTTTGCTGCCCTCCAACGACGCCCTAAGCCGAGGTCCGTACCCCACAGGGGGTGCCCTTAGTGCTGTCATTGTAGAATAAGTTTTTGCCCTGGCTGGAGGCCTAGAGTCACTCTTGGCAGCCACAGATTGTCCGGTTAAGCAGTAAACAGGCTTAGCGAGCTGAACTGCGAGATGCCTTAGTTTGAAAAAAAAAAAAACGGCAGTTCAGTTCAGTTTTGGGAATGAAACCGCGAACATCGCCGCGAAGCGGAACTACTGCGATACGAAATGTGTGTGTTTTGTGTAGTGTTGTTGTGTTTTTTCGAGTAAAATTGTAATTTTCATTTAAATCCCGAACCCTAGCTCGTAACAGTAGGTTCGAAATCTTGATGAACATTCGAAATGAAGCTTACGAAGTTTTGTGCGTCACGATTACGAACACAAATATTCTAGTAGTGTTTGTTCATCATCCCGACGATGATCTACATTCTGAATTAGTAATTCGTCACAGCAAACTTTCGTAGGGTTGTCATGTCTACGTAATATTTCAGAAATGGTTAATGGAGTCCAAACAAGCCAACAAGCCAAAGTTCCTGACGTACAAAGACTTGAAAAAGGATTGTGGCAAGGGTTTTTACCACTGGATGAGACCGTATGAGAGATTCGTGCCTCAGCCCCTGAAGCCAGACAACGTTCTGCCTGAGAGACTGCCGAGAGCTTTTATCCTTAGGTTCACTCTTATTTCATGTTTAGATTCTCTTTTGTTTGTATGGCGATATGTTTGCAGATGACCGACTTTAAGTATAAAGTTAATAAATGCAGTCATCTGCAACCATTTATTTTAAAAGTACCTACCCAACACGCGTGCTTACCTTTCTTATTAGCTTACTCTTAGCACACATTGACGAATTGAAGCATAAGCCAAAGGCAAGTGAAGCAATTGTTCCCACTGCGAGTATGGCCCACACACTATATGGTACATTTTTGGGCTCCGTACGACGTGCCTACAAATTTATATTGGAGGTTTATGGTAATTGATGGGCTAGGCTTAACAAAATTAATTACAATATTAATTAATTTTGTTCTTGTTTTAAAGAAGAGTTTAATATTATCCAGAGGAACAAAACCCTTTGTACACTTGACCGGTTTTTTACAGTCACATTAACATAAATTGTACATAAATAACATTACCGCAGGACTTTAGAAGAAGAATGGAATGAAACTGAAAGAAAAGAACTAACGGGTGCAAAGGAGCTTCTTGTAGCCGTCCTGCGATACCGGGGTATCATGGAGTCTGACTGTGAAACCAGTCTGGACATACCTATCATCGACCCCAGGCCAGAAGACGAACGACACATAGACGACGTCATACAAGCTTTAGCACATAAGTATAGTAGTACCTAATACTCACAAATTGATAACGTTGCCTGTATTTTCAAATGGAGTACTGCAAAGGCGTAAAACCTTTATTTCGCCTTTAGGTGTCCTGATAATTTCAGGGCCGTACTTTTCCTGGACCCGGTTGTCAAGTTGCTCTTCCAGTAATACGAGCCCATCCTGTTAACGTACTGCACTTTGCCATCTCATCAAACACCCAATTGCTCTGAATCGGACATTTTAATAGTAGAACAACCTTGTGTTACGCCACGGTATGGCCACGTCTTCTCACATCAACCGGGTTCAGGTCTAGCCTCCAGACAGAATAGAATAGATCTAACGGCCGTGCTTCTAGTAAACGAATAAGACGAAGTCGAATACGACAAGACTGAAGATTCTGTCTTAGGGCATTTGTCCACCATAGCGGAGAGAAGAGGTCTCGTACCAACAGGAAGTGTGTTAAAATGACGCGAGCTGAATGGTTGTACGACACATCTTCTTTTCTCTGCTTTGGTGGAGTCTGGCCATCCCTCGGTTTCCTTTAGCAATCAAGAGAATTTTTAATTAGCATACATCTACAAAAAGTTTGAATCGTGAACTACTATTTCAACAGTCTAGGGCCGTATACAGAAAGAAAGCTGGAAACTTATAAGTGCTTACTTGGTAACCCGCGCAGAAAAATATATGAACGCGCGCCGACAGCACTGAACGGTGCCGACAAGTTCCGGCAAGCTTCAACACGCGCTGGTCAGCGCTGGGCGTTGCCATTAAAAATAATTAAACAACTGCAAGCAAATCATTCCGCCATTTTGCCTAGTCTGCTTCAACCTGCTTCCTTTGTGTAGAACGGACCAAAGCTGTAAGCGCTTATAAGTTTCCAGCTTTCTTTCTGTATACGGCCTAGGGCTAAAACCTTGCTTAGCAAAAAAATATTACCTTATTAATATCATTACTGTCACCGTCATTTCAACTATTATTCAACCAAGCCATTGTCAACCTACCAGCAAGATGGAGACAGGGAATAGCTAAGTCAAGGTTCTGCCTACTAAGCACGAGTTACGTTTAGACAATATAATCTCGGCTCAAGTCTAAGAACATTTATTTAAGTTTTCTTATGTTACCGTTTGAACAGATTATACGAAGATCTAAAAGCTCGCATAGATGAGGACATTCAATCGCGGGCCAAGCTTACGATTACTACCAAGCCTCCGCTACCAGGCCCAGAGGAAGCTGTCGAGGGAGAATTCGATGAAGGTAAATGACAACCATCCATCTCCCTAACCTTTGACTATGATAGGATCGGCTTCCAGTATTAGGGCGTGTGCACACTATCTACGCTTGCGAATAAAGATCTTGGGCTCAAGTCGGCTATTGCAATTTCAATGATCGATTTGTATGTACTTTTGACACATTTCCCATACAAAAACTGTCAAAGTTGTTAAATTTCCGGTCAATGACTGGCCATAGAGACACGATTGCCATAGCAGACTTGAGCCCCTGTTCTGTCGAACGGAGCATTAATCTGACTGGCGAGTTAATTTTGTAATTCTGCACACCCTAACGCAAAACCAGCTAGATTCCAGTAAATTGAGCGACTGAACCCAGTAGTTACTAGGTAACACGGAACCTTTTGGTTAGAGATTACTCATAACGACTGTCAAAGATTATCGAATAGCAACCGCGACCACTGGCTTTACATACATTTCTAGGCACAAACGGTAGTGATAAAAATTAGAAAGTAGATGACATAATATAAATTCAAAAAGAAATTGCCCGGATTAGTACTCACCACCTCTTACATAAAAGGCGTCTCAGCCTCTGGGCCATCACGACACTCTTAACTCTAAATTACCATAATATTATCTTTGTGACAAAATCAACCGTATGGTAATTTTATTCTTAATTATTTGATTGTTGACTTTTTAATTAATATGCTTCATTATCAGTAATGTGATTACTACAGTTTGAGTGCTGATTCATTGTCTTTTTTACCCTTGACGGAGCTGAAAACAAGTTATTTATTTGCGTGTTTGTGTGTGCGCAAACGAATGGTCCCATTTTTTTCTCCTGTACTGCTTGTCGATTGACATGCAGTTTACTGTTGTGGAATTCGTAATTTATCGGCAATGGTTCTTAGATAGGCATTAAAGTATTAATGCTACAGAGGGCTCTTCAGTTACCATTTCTTTCGCTCGTAAACCATCCAATGTTCCCATTTATCTCCAAAACGGAATTTAACTCTTTTAAATCCATGTTATATCGACATATCGACTCGGATGTTTTAGAAAACATTATTACTTATAATTATGTAGCCCTTGGCCACAAAACTAAGCATTAACTCTTTGTTTTTCTTGTAATTTTTTTCATCTATGTATGGACTAATCGAAACAAATAATTTTTATTTGACATCATGAATCACAAAACCCTTGTTCTCCTGATACGCACTTTCGTCAAAACACAAAACGGCTATGCTATCTACGGCTAATCAAACCAAAGTAATATAATTAAATTTATATCCATCATGTATATCATGTTAGAGGCCACGGATGACGACAAGTACCTACAGGAGGAGCAGGAAAGTTCTCTGAAAGACGTCGAAGCCGCGGAACAAATGAGCCCGGCGCTGCAGAGGTACTGGCGTCGACGGGCAGAGGAGTATAAAGAAGAACAATTCTATAAGTAAGTCCAGAACTTGACACCGGATTTTATTTATTTATAAACCTCCGACACAAAAAGAGGGCTATTTGTCTGTTTATTTGTCGCGAAACGTGAACGGAGCTGAATGAGTCCCTTACTACATATAATAAACTAAACACTAACTAAGTAAATCAACATCGTACAGTCAACCACACAGCTCCTCAAGTGCTTCTAGTTTATTTACACAAGATAAGATTAGAACAAGGGTCTACTGATGGTAGTTTTATCTTACTAGGTACCTTCTACGCGAGGGTAGTGTACCTCCATACTTCCACAACGTGCTCGGAGGCGCGATATGGTGGGAGATCAACAACGCGACAAGCGAGGCGGTCACCCGCGCTGAACGGAGGAAGATGAAGTGCGTCTGCGCTGACGACGAGGCTTCTCCTTCTGATAGTGGTGTTCCGTATATGTAGGTGATATTTCTTTTCTTTTCTTTAAGTGCCTGAACGTATTTTTTGCTGAGGCCCTTGCCTTGATTTAGTAGCGGCATTAGGCTGTTGGGCCACCATTCAAGGCACCCGACTAGTGAGGATCTTTTCAGCATGATGAGTCATCCAGCCAGTGCCGGTTAAAAGCGATGGTTTTTGGGTTAATTTTTGTTTTTGAAGGCGGTTATTATTTTTTTGGAAAAATTATTTTATTTTTTACTTTTTAGTGTCGAGTCCCAATGTCTGACAGTGTATTACAGTATCTTTCAAAGTAATTTACATATTTTTAAAATAAAATTAGTTACAATCTTATAAAACGAAAATAGAAACTCAAACTAACGCACATAATTATTATAGTCAATATATATTTCGTCGATTTTTTTGTACTTGATGAATTTTTCGAGAAGCTCTGAACCGATCGCTACAAAATTATATAGGACCACATCTGAATTATGACTTATCAAACAAAAAAAAACCATCAAAATCCGTTTACGATTGACGGAGATATCGCGTAAAAAACATACAAAAAAAAACAGACGAATTGAGAACGTCCTCCTTTTTGAAGTCGGTTAATAAAAGATATTCGGTTAAAAATGGATAGCGGAAAGAAACGCTTTTGTTTGGAGCATCTAATACTTTGTGTCTTTTATTACAATTGGAAGATGAAGAGACATTCAGAAATATGTTCAGAGTTACAAAAGCCCAATTTTTATATTTTCTACAAGAAATTGGACCGTCTATACGAAAAAAAAATGTATACGTCAAGCTAAATAAAGTTAACTGCTAACTTTAACGTTTCTGGTTACAGGTGATTCCTTTCTAACATCATCAGAAATATTTAGAGTACCTAAGTGTGACATAAGTTACTTTCGAATGATGAAAAAAGAAATTGAAATTTAAATGATTTTTGTATCGTTTTGGGAACAATACCTTAGTAATCACTAAACACGGATGGCAAATCTCGCACTCAAAAACGGTTCGAACCGATTTGTACGATAAGTACTCGTATGAACTTGGTAAAATGTCATACGAGATCGTGTATAGACATTAGACAAGTTTAGAACTCGCAAGTAAAAACATTTTTTACTATATATTTCGCTGTTTAAACAGTTGCAATCATTTATCGCCTAGCGATAAATTACTTGCGAATCTTGTTTAACATAATCGTAGGCGAGAATGTAGTTATTGCTTGTGTGTAAACATTATGATACGATAGTCTTATGGCGATTATTGCTTGCGATAGTAGCGTAAGATTTCTCGCCAAGAAACGTTCGAGAAACTCTCCATTTGAATGGCCTTTTATGCTGAAAAGATCCTGACTAGTCGGGTGCCCTGAATGGTGGCCCAACAGCCTAATGCCGCTACTAAATCTAGGCAGAGCCTCAGCAAAAATTACGTGGATGACATACTGTTTTGGTTAGCATTGGATGCTGTTTTCGGTTTGTTTCAGTATTTATTTTACGAGTCCAACAGAATGCGTTGTTTATTAAAATTTATTTATTTGTTATTAATCCGATACTTCTATAATGATAGTTATATGTCGGTTTACTGGTCACAGAATTGCGACTAGCGGCAAACGATGTCATTTTATGACAGACAAAGCTGTAAATAAGGTATCTTTTGTCGTAAATTCCAAATTCCCATTCCAAATTTCATTTTTCTCCAAAAAAAACGCCTGTTTTGCTAGCCGTTGGAATTGTTTTTTTTTATTAGATACTTTCATTCATTCCTATTACTTACGGAGGGTGTATGATATGCGTGTCTCCAGATTTCTAGGAGTAAAGATTATCATCTTTACTTTAAACCCACACAGCGTTTTCGCTTGCCGCATTTCTACACTTTTCTAGTTTGTCATGCTCTTCTTCATCGCATATCTTGATCGACTTCACAACTAGTGAATCTAGATCATTTACCCTCACGTTACGAGTTTGAAAGTTGTAATAGTTGTAATTATGACAAAATTATTTTTTAATTTAATTTGAAATAATTATTTTAACCACATAATAGTTTTTATGTTATGACTCTTCTATATCTAGGTAATGTTGTCAATTATTACCTATTATGTAATTTTATGTGATATTGAGTAAGTAATTTAAAATAAAATGTATTCTCAACATTTCTTTACGCTTTTTCCCTCTCTTATCTAATCGCGTTCAAAGGGACTTATAAACACAGGTTTTATGAATTTGTTTAGCAAACTTGTGTTACGTGACAAACATTCTATCTGTGTACTGAACATGCAGCGAGCAATACTTCTGAGATTCGACATAAGTGCATAAATACGTGACGTGCATCGCCTCGCATTCCAGCATTCCGACGTTTTGCAACACACTCAGGAACTTGCAACGTTTACGGGTGTGTCACACCTAAAAGGATCATGGGCATTTTTGTATGAGAGCTGGGCGTAAAACCAACAGAACTGAAATGTGTTGTAATTTACTTTATTGTACTTCTAAGTACCCCCTAAATACTTGTTAACCCCAATATCGACCGGGTATGACTGCAAAAAAATCCCAAAGATTGGTTAAATAAAACACACATATTTGTTAAAAACTACTGTATATTGATACCTTTTATTTAAATATCAATGGTTATCATCAACTATAACATCTAATAAATGTTCTGCGGGTGCAATGAAAGGCTCGTGCCGTCCTAACCCTAAAAACCACAAAACTGAAACTATGTGGGCACAACTTCCTACTGTTCTTCTGCCTGTTAAGCAAGTACAGTAATGCTCAACTATCGCATTTCTACCGATTTGATCTTTATCGATCAAAATGTAAGTATTATATTTGCGCGATCTGACATGCCACGACTGTATTTTAATTCGAAGCAACCACACATTAATTTGCAGAATATTACATCTGTTTAAATCATCTAATGACTCCTCTCTATATAATTCAATTAAATAAACACCATCGCGGAAAAGTTTTGTGAAAAAAATTTTTTTTTTGGTTTTCAACCAATATATTGGTTTCTTTGGCCCTCTTTAGGGTATATATGTTCTGTGCATTGGCCTACCTCTACCACATCGTGTCGTGTTATCTCCGTTGTATTAGCGATTGTTTTGAATTCTATAACAAATACGTTTGAACATCACTGAATATCTCTGCTCACCGGTTGTTTGGGTGATTGCCGTCATAGTATAAAATTAAGTAATAGTCATTAGCTTTCACATAAAATATATTTTAAAGCTGTTGGTTTTACGCCCACTTTGACCGTGACTCTTTGTGATTCATACCATCCTTACGTAGTTGTAGCGTATATTTGACATCCACACTTAAGTTTCTATTTCTTTAGGTCCAATTCATTTTGTAATTATGTTAGTGTGCCACAGCGGTCAGACGAATATTTTTTTTGGAAATTTGTGAAGTGTTAAATGGATGGATCCAAAAGGGACAAAGGACTCAGGACTCCTTTCTGGCTAGGTTCTAGGTCGATCACTGATCATTATATAATAGAATACGGACTGTATTCGACTGAGCTTCAACTAGACCCCTGAAATGAAGGCTGGAACCGCCCTTGAGCCTATGTAGCAGTGATCGATTTTTTTACTTCATTATAATCACTACGAAAAAGCTGTTAGTTTATTCAAAATGATCCAACTAATTCGAACTGAAATATTATGATACTAACTCAGTTTTGCTATGTTTGTTTGTCCTCAATTGGCGGTTTTGAGTTGATAAATCAAACAAATAGCAGCAAGTGGCAACCTTCATCGCAATATTTTATATCGCTTCACAAATAAAACTCCAACGAAAGTTTGCTGAAAATATTTCATAGTCATAAAGCTGTTTTTAGTGGCAAATAATACCTAATTAATCACGTACAGGAATGTAAGTCTACTTAGACGTTTATCTACTATTTGTTGAAGAAATTACGAAGGGATAATGAAGGCATCCAGTCTTATGTCTGGTTGGTCAATGGCTGACTAGTTAAGTTTAGTTTTTCATGGTTTTTCCATTTCATTACAGTGAAATGGAAAACACTTAAGATACAATTTTAACTGCTTGAATGAATTAACGACACATTGAAGTTTAGCTTTGCTATGGCGATTCCATGGTGAGGTTAATTTTCTAAACCTTTGGAACTTATTCTTCCTACATCATATTTCCCTAAGTGCGACAAAGCTTAGCTAGTTCTACAGAACCTATAAATAGTAGTAGTAGTAAGTGATTTATTTGTCTAAATCAAATATTCAAGTCTTGCTTTCAAAGAGTCTGACGATAGAGACGCTTGAGGAACTTGAAACAAAACAATCGTGACACGGCCAGTCATTGTCATTTTGTCATTGGACTTGTTGAGTGAGTCGCTGCGATTGTGAATAATAGGGTCATTACTTAAACATGTCGATACCTGTGTGGCGTATCTTGCCTCCGGAAGGCCCAGTATCAAAATTTGTCACAGTCTACCCGTCTGTATAGCAGGGCTTAGTTTTCATTATATTACGAAATGAAATATTCAAGGGTATGGATAGGGAACTAAATATGGATAAGTTTAGAAATAAATAATTTAAGAAGTTACAAACGCCCTCAATGTTAAACTCAAAAATTAAATTAAACTATTAGGTGTTTATAAGCATGTCCTAAAATGGTTTACAGTTTTCTTGGTGGGTGTACAGTGTACTAGACATACCACACCGCGACTCTGCTCTGCCTTTGGGATTCACATTCGTGATGTTATGTTATTGTGATGGGTTTGTTGACGATTACTGTCACTGGTTAGTGACATTGATTGTGTGCGAGATCCCATGGGCTGGTAATCGGGTACAGCCGATTGGTGTCTCGGCAAAGAGCGGTGTGGCCACGCACACCAATTTTGTGAGAAAACGAATGGCGATAGCGGGAGAAGAGTTAATCAGTGCAGACGAATTCGTCAGTTGTTTTCCCCACCGCTTTTTCCGCTATGCCGATGTTAGCCAGTGGCAAAGGAGCGCGGCGGGCGACGTGAATACGTGATTGGTCGTCGCCGCAACCAATGTGCGCGGCCGGTGCACGTCTGCCCTAGGCACGAAAGGGAGCGCAGTGACGCCCGGACGGCGGACAGTCCGTCCTGGGCCCTTGCGAAGGATCGTGTGGCTGACACGATTTGCATGTGCCGGAGATTGTTTGTCAACAAATGTGTTTTTCCACTGAATGTGCCATTTCCGAGGAAGTTGCAGACGTGTCTCGTAAACTCTAGATTGTGTATTCACGTGAGTACCTACCTAAAATCACAATATTTTTTTGTTTCTCCAGTGTGACAAAAGATGGCGTTAGGTGTTGCGTTGAACGACCGTGTCATTGAACTATATAGGTTATTGTGGTCGTGTGTGTCAACCTTTATCAGAATACGTGCACCGTTGATTAGTTTACGTCCAAAAAGTGACTCATTACTCTATCCAAAGTAGTGCCTGGAATACAGCTGCTGCTGTGATGTGTGGGTGACTGGGTGTGTCTTACGAATGTGTTTCATTTCGAGCTTACTTACTCGCCATAAAATATTAGACTGATGCGAAGAAAGAGGTATTTTTGGGGAGCATTGAGAACTAAAATCTCTAAACTCTTTGTTTTTAAGGTAACACTATATTTAGTACAAATTTACAAACAAACATATTGGTACCTAACATTGTGATTGAAAAAAAGTATTCCGCCATAAGTATACTTTAATGGTAATATAAGTAAAAAGATGAAGATAGGTTACCTAAACGAAATTCTATCTTCAAAAACGGCACACATACATTACACATCAAAGTAGGATGGCATGATTGAAATAGTGCGAGTGAAAAAGAGATAAACGTCAAATGTCAACGCGATACTTGGTATCTTGTTGGTCAAATAGCTAACTTTTAAAGTGCCACTTTTTGACTGCATATAACCTATCTATACCTTTTTACTTATATTATCATTGCTTACACATAATAAAACCGAATAATAATATTTGAATTTGTACAGTACACACATTTGACTAAAAAATACCAATAAGTATCATAGATTTCTAGGGTTTGCTAGGTATAAAAATATTTTCATTAAGTTATATTATATTTTTAAGAGACAACGTCCCTCCTTGTCCCCTCCCTGAGGGTTTCGGTAAATTTTTCACACGTAGGTATATCCAAAAACAATCATTTAGCTGGCAGAGTGAGGAAGTTTAACCGAAAAATGCAGGTTGTCTCTTCGGGTATTTAGTCTGAACGGCCCAAATCGAATGGCCCGCGGGCCATTCGACCGTAAACAAAAATCGCGCCTACGTTCGAAAGGACCGGTGATAAAAACTGGTAAGTAAACTTTAGTGTCATAAACTACATCAAGTACATTCGGGTGCAAAAGTTAAAATGTTGAAATTAAAAGATTGTTTTTTTTTTATTAGATTTGTATTATCTTCCTAAGAAAAACAATAAACAATAATATTAAATGTTTACAAAAGTTGGTAATATTTTTTTTAAATAAAATCAGTCTTATTTTAAAGAAACAAATCAACAAAATATAAAAAATTATGATTAAACAATAAGATTTAGTAAAAATCAGTCTTAGTTTAAAGAAACAAATCAACAAATCATCAAAAATAATTAAATATTTAAATAGTTAAAATTCATAAACTTAGCGACTATTACAATGTATGCAACTGTACCTTTAAATTAATTTTGAAATCAGTTTATCACCGGTCCTTTCGAACGTAGGCGATTTTTGTTTACGGTCGAATGGCCCGCGGGTCATTCGGTTTGGGCCGTTCAGACTAAATACCCGTCTCTACACCTGTAATATTTTGACTCGAATAAAAAAATATCCTCTATTTAAGAAAAAGAGCTAAAGAGATAGAAAATGACATTAAAATAATAGTTTAAATATACCTTACATTAAATTGATCCGAATCTAGAGGGAGCAAATAGGGGAGGACGGGCAATTTTTTTAAAATTTTTATGTCTGTCTTGAGTTCTTGAGACATGTGTTTGTTTAATTAGGTAGGCATGTTATCTAAATAATAAATGAATAAAAATGTTTATTGCGTTTTCACATATGATCATCGAGACACCATTATAAGATCTTTAAACTCAATCAATCATTTATTTGCGTAATATAGGTTTACAGAAGATGTTTAACAGATTTATAGTTTCACTATATTCAGCTTATGTTAGCATGCAAATTTTAAATGTGCGTGTGGATTTGGATACGCGTTATGACTTTTTCTTTAGTTGTCCAGATTGAGAAATCTAGTTAATGAGTTCTAACTTTCTTTGTTTAGGTTTCACAAAATGTATACCTTACCATGAAGTTTTCACAATGATTTCCTAAATGCTCTTATAATTTGGTTGAGATTGGAAAAGTTTTTCGAAAAGATCTCTCATTCCACAGGCACATAAATTTTACTACAGTGTCATAGTGGGAATAATTATAATGGTCATCTTCAATAAAATAAAATAAATAATAATAATTAAAAGAGTACCTACATTGCTATTGTCAATCCATTACAAATAGTCAAATTCAATAGTCAATAAATGATATCTAAATAAAGTCAAATTTAATAAAATTAAAATTAATTTGATTATATTTATAATTTTGGACCATTATCAAATAATTAATTTATTATTATAACAATAGTTGCATTACAATTTATCATCAAAGTACTCCTTAACTGAATAATAAGCCTTATCTATAAGGAAAGATTTAAGTATCTTTTTAAATAAATTGCCAAACGCATCTCATAATAATTCTAATAAACCCGAATACCTTAGTACATACGATGTTCCGCTATGGAGGTTCCTGCCTGTATTCAGGCTGTCTCCAGAGTGAAATCGATACGACGATTTTAGGAGTTGGGTAAATTCGACTTAGTTTTCTTAAACTTGAGAACAGACGAAAACATAGGTAGAAATAACAACTGCAAATGATCGGTGGCGCGTGTATAATTTTTTTCTACCTCCACCAATGTATTTATTGCGAAAATTATAGCGAAAAGTAAGAAACAAACTTTGGCCGCGGCCACTCATTTGTGGATTCGTTTGAGTGTCTCTCGGTCCCTAAGCTCGGCCCATACTAAACTTTCGTCCATAAGTTCCTCATACAATTTCCTAATTAGAATATTGTTATTTGTAACCTTAAACTTGCCCCAATTAAACCCTTTTTGCATGAGATTTTGCAAAGAGCACATGCATCGGTGTATCGCAGTTTTTTTATCATAATCTCCTCTCCCCTAGCCTTTTCCCAACTATGTTGTGGTCGGCTTCCAGCCTAACCTGATTCAGCTAAATACCAGTGATTTTACGTGGAGCTACTGCCTACCAGACCTCCACAACGCAGTAACTGGGTGACTCGGGTCCTCTTGGTTAGACTGGTCAGACTTTCTGGCTAACCCGTAACGACTGTATGCACCTGACTGTATCGCAGTTTATGTTATCATATTTATAAAATGCACCTAAACCACTGAAATGTAAAGATAACTAAGGTATGAATATAGGAATTATCATTATAATCCTTGGAGAAAACTAATACTTTAAACTCGGTAGTTAGCTTTGCCCGATTCTGGGGCCACGTGAATGTCGGTTATTAACTTATCACGGATGCATAGGAAATAGCAAATTAATAAGAAAATTAAATTCTTCTAGGTTACTGATTAACTCATACAAATTCGCCAATTAGATTAATTTCAGGGTTATATATATGTTTAGCAAGCTTCCACTTTCAAGGAAGGATTTTATTTTGTATCATAAAAAAAACAACTTTGGAGAGCATGCCAGTGTACTCAAAAAGATTTACACCCTGTGTCAGGTTGATTTTCCCTAACAACATTCAAAACTTGCAAAAAAATGAATGGTCAAGACATGTGCTCTTTAAAGTTGTATATTTGTAAAAAAAAATTGACTGCTCATTATGAATGACACCTGCTTAAATATTTTACTGTTTTGAATGACAGTACGATATACACCCTCCATCAATTTATGAGTCTAAAACCATTACAAATTGTAGGTTGGGGACTGCCTAAGGGACGCTATCGAGCGGAACGGAATTTTGTCCAGCGTAGTTCGTTGTACCACGATTCCATTCATTATTCCAATTCGAAGCCGAACATTGAGTCCATTGCTGGTCGAATAAGAATCTTATACTTGGACGCAGGCATTGGATTCGTTGCAATTCGAGTTAGTAATTGAGATGCGGTGTGACGGGTGCGGGTGCAGTGGGAGTCTTGTTGCAAGAGCGCGACAAAACACGCTCGGGTTTCCATCAATATCCGTGGAGCAACGACACTTCAACACAAGCCTGCATGCGTGTTATTATTACGTCAACATTTCAACAATGACTTACTACACACCTACACACACTCCGTAAACAAAGTTGTACCAGGATACCTATTTATAGAAATAATACGTCTGGCATTAATGAACTTTTGATCTTCTAACTTTATTAGTGATCGATGTCTTTTAATTAATAATTACTGACTTGGTTAAGTTAGTAATTAGGTGTTAAGTAGTCAATTATTTTTTAACAAATATTGTGGCTAAATATTTTTATGCTTTTTTACATGAAATAAGGAATTCATTATTAAAATTTAATGATTTACAAAGTAAAATGGTTGCTAACTCTTAGCCAGCCTTATTTAACCACAAGGTCGCCTTGTGGCGACTATAACTTATTAGAAAAATAACTAGCCAAATGTGTTTAAAAGTGCGATAGATTATACATATACTAGCTTCTGCCCGCGGCTTCGCTCGCGTTAGAAAGAGACAAAAAGTAGCCTATGTTACTCTCCATCCCTTCAACTATCTCCACTTAAAAATCACGTCAATCCGTCGCTCCGTTTTGCCGTGAAAGAAAGACAAACAGACAGACAGACAGACACACTTTCCCATTTATAATATTAGTATGGATCTGATTTCAGAGAGGGTAAACAAAGAGTATCCACCTATAAAAGGTACATTATTAGTAACAAAAAAAGAAACTTTTTGATGTTTTTGTGACGGATAACAAAATTTGATCATTTAAAAATATAATTATTGGTAATATTAAATATGCACAAAATAGAGTATTTTAGCATACTCTTAGAGTATTATAAATCAAAGACTATGCCTGATCAAAATAGAGTACAATACTCTATTTTAGAGTATGGTTGGCGCGACCCTACCTGGTGGTGTCATCGCACTATAAGTATGTACTTAAGAAAAGCTTAAAAACGTTGTTAATAAAATCTTTTAATTAAACTCACTGAAACGTTTTTTTTACTATCTAGTTATCGTTACTGCTCAATTTTTATAGTATAAAAGCTTAGCGCGCGATTAAGAAAAACACTCGTATTTATGATGAGTTTTGTTTTAAGAATTTAAATTCAAAGATCTAGTTATTAATATACTTGTTTGTCTAACCAGGTTTTTGCGACAAACGTTTCTGTAAAGGTGCTCCTAAACGGGCAATTTTTTACTGCAATTGTGTTGCTGCAATACATTGCCGGCATTGCCCGGCAATGTTTCCGAACTCTCTGCAATATTGCCGGTATTGCCGGGCAACACTTTTTGTATGAAAAAAATATTGCCGAGCAGCGCCGGCAATATTGCTGGTGTTGCCGGGTCATGCTCAAAAAATTGCTGCAATAAAATTGCAGCAATTATGTTGCCCGTTTAGGAGCACCTTTATATAAATTACATATTGAAAAATATATTTATAAACATTTATTTTTTCATACATTCATTCAAAGCCTTCGGGATAATAATGATGAAGGATGTTTATAAATCCTATATCACTACTATCCCTTGAGGCACAGCGTTAACACAATATTTTTACATACCCTAATGCTATTCAGTTTTTTACCGACTTCACAAAAAGGAGGAGGTACTATGTTCGGCTGTTTGTATGTTTTTTTTTTTTTTTTTTGTATGTTTGTTCATCGATTACTCCGTCAATTGTCAACGGATTTTGATGGTTCTTTTTTTGTTTGATAAGTCATGATTCAGGGGTGGTCCCATATAAATTTTGTGGCAATCGGTTCAGTGCTTCTCGAAAAATTCACCAAGAACAAAAAAAAAATTACGAAATTTTCATAGACGATGTGTGCTTTGTCTTCAAGTTTCTATTTTCGTTTTATAAGATTGTTAGTAGTTTTATTTTGAAAATAAATTACTTTGAAAGATACTATACACAGTCAAACATTGGGAGTCGACACTAAAAAGTAATAAATAAAAAACTTTTTTCAAAAAAAAATTAACCGCCTTCAAAAACTAAAAACCCAATAATAACTAAAATTTCGGAAGTCGGTGGTTTCTCTTCTGCCATTCAATTTGTGTTGCCACCGACTTCCGAAATTTTAGTTATTATTGGGTTTTTAGTTTTTGAAGGCGGTTAATTTTTTTTTGAAAAAAGTTTTGGCGTCGCATCAGCTATCTAATCAGATGGTATCTAAAGAAATACATTCATATCAAACGAACCAAACTTATTTTTAGGACAAAGTACACGTCAGGACGAATCAAACGAACTCACACTCGTTGCGGTTACGCTATTTATTTCCTAGCTAGGTCCTGTGGTTACTTTCCAGGTCCAAACTTTAAACGAACCAAGACTCAATAAAGCTTTGTCGTTTTGTCCTATGTAAACCTTCCAGCTCCATCATAAGGGCCTGGGTACCATTTGGGATCAAAGTACTCGTTCGTTAGAACTAATGAAACGAGTCCAAACTCGATGGGTTCGTCTTATTTTATTACTGAGTTCCTTTGGGCAACTTCCAGCTTTCTCGTCAGATCAGCTCCATGTTATTTATATTGGTTTGTTCTCCGATGCAAACACGCATGCAAAATTTCAGCTCAATCGGTCGAAGATGCTGCTGCAAAAGTGCAAAGTAGAGTTGCAGACTGTCAGTTTGACCAACTAAACATAATTATTGTAACTAAAGAACCAGTTCTTTATTTATTTATACTTTATGCACATAAAAAATTGCACAATGGTGGACTTAATGCCTTAGGCATTTTCTACCAGTCTACCTTAAGGTGATGCAGAGACAAAATATGGTAGGTGCAAAGATATTAAAGATAAAAGAGAAAAAAAAATGAATTATTATAATTAATACATACATACAAAATATAAACAGTAGAAAGAGATAAGAATTATAGATAGAGAAAAAGAATAAATTACATGTGGGATGAATCTACCAATTTCTTGCGTAAGTATTCGCGTGCTTTAACTTTGAATGTGTACCGACTGGTCAACGTCCTGATATTCTGAGGAAGATCATTCCAAAGGAAAACCGCCTGGACAAGAAATGAAGACTTAAGAAAACCAGAGCGGTGAGAAGGACATCGTAGAAGACAATTATTGGAAGAACAAAGATTCTTATTATGCGCAGAGCATAAATATTGAAAATGAGAAGTAAGATAAGAAGAAGAACAGGGTTTGTGTAGGAGTGAAAACAAGGTCGTCAAATCTCTTAGAGCTCTGCGCTGCCTGATGGGTATATCCATTCCATTTCAAGATGGGCCGGTGAGAAGATACATGATCGTACTTACGAAGATTGAATACGAATCGAATGCAGTTATTGAGAAGTCGGTCAACTTTGAGTAGATCTGCATTCAGGTCGTAATAACACACATCACCATAATTGAACAAGCATTGCCTTTATGTGTGACGGAAGAACATTTTTTAGCCTATAAAGCGACCGCAACGTCCCAGTGACTTTTTGCTCACACTTGCAACCTGCTTACGCCAGTCCAGGCAAGTGTCAACATGCAGACCCAGATCCTTGACGTCGGAGCTGAACGGAATGACTTTGTCATCATAGATAACAGGTGGCACCACTAAGCCACTCAGCCTACGTTGGCTAAAGGTACTCCCTACAATAATGGCCTGGCATTTTGTAGGGTTAACCGCTACCCCAAAACGATCCCTCACCACTTCTAAATTCCGGTTCAGCTCCTCAATCGCATCAGATAAGTTGTCAACACTGGCCTGAGTGTAGAGCTGGCTGTAAATCATCAGCGTTAAGATGATACGCAGACGCACACTGAAGTTCACTAGTAATAAAATCAATAAAAATTAAGAACAAAAGTGGAGATAATATATCGCCTTGAGGGACGCCAGAAACAAGCTCACCCCAGTTAGAAGACGAATCTCTCGCAAGAACTGCTTGCTGACGCCCCGAAGATACGAGGAGAACCAATCCAGAACATCGGAAGAGACCTTAAGATACTTTATGATCTCTTCTTCTTAATCGTGACGCTCTTGACAGAGCGGTCGTGGTCATCGTGGTAGGTCTCCTCTTGTGACATGTTTGACGGCTCGCCTCCACGACTCCCTGACGGCTGCTCGTCTAGCTCACTCGTGCAACGGGCCTTCCATTGCCGCCTTTACTTGGTCCGTCCACCTCATGGGTGACCTTCCTCGCGCTCTGGTACCTTCCACTCTGCCCTGCACCACCAGTCGCTTTATGGACACATCTCCACGTCGAGAGACGTGCCCAAAGAAGGTGAGAATGCGAGCTTGGACGATGGAGGATAGACGCTGCTTGATGCCGAGTTCCTGGAGTATAGAGACGTTGGTGCGGTGTTCAGTCCACGATACTCCAAGCATTCTTCGCCAGCACCACATTTCCAGGGCATCTACCCTCTACCCTCTACTTTATGATACAAGATACTTTATGTGTATGGAAGAATTTGTTTTTTGGGGATATTCGGTGCTACACTTGTCTAAGTCACGTATTACTCATAAATTTAAGACCATTGAATTTTTCATTTGAAATTTTCGTGTAAGTAAGTACTTATTTATTTTCTGTATTTAAATCAAATAATGTAAGCGAAACACATAGATGATGGCGTTTTTTTTCTTCACTCGTCTCCGAGTGGTTTATGTACCCCAGCTTCAAGTATAAGTTATTTCCGTTAAATACGCCTTGGTTAGGGTAAGGCCATGTCCGCACAGGCAGGCGGCTTTCTTAGCGCCTAGTGTCTAGCGCGTCACCTAGCTAGTAGCTTTGTAAAACAAACGTTCTAAAATGAACGCGACCGGCTGCACTGCGCGCTTAGCGCCTAGCTAGTCGCTTGGCGTGCATCCATGTAAGGCCATGTCCGCACAGGCAGGCGGCTTGCTTAGCGCCTAGTGTCTAGCGCGTCACCTAGCTAGTAGCTTAGTAAAACAAACGTTTTAAAATGAACGCGACCGGCTGCACTGCGCGCTTAGCGCCTAGCTAGTCGCTTGGCGTGCATCCATGTAAACAAACGTGTTGGTTTTTTGTTGCGAGGCGCTAGGTTGAAAAGTAGCCACTGGGTGAAAACTTAACTCGGATTTTTGTAATACTATAGGAGGTTAGAAGAAAACCATGGATGAAATATTGATTGCTTCAGTTTTCAAAAGAGAACCTTTGTGAAACCTTTTTCTAAGATGAGTATCCAAATGAGTTAGTTTTCCTTTAACTTTACTGAGAAGTAGATCAAATGTTTCCCTGGTCATACGCAATATAAACTAATGGTATTACAAAAATCCGAGTTAAGTTTTCACCCAGTGGCTACTTTTCAACCTAGCGCCTCGCAACAAAAAACCAACACGTTTGTTTACATGGATGCACGCCAAGCGACTAGCTAGGCGCTAAGCGCGCAGTGCAGCCGGTCGCGTTCATTTTAGAACGTTTGTTTTACTAAGCTACTAGCTAGGTGACGCGCTAGACACTAGGCGCTAAGCAAGCCGCCTGCCTGTGCGGACGTGGCCTAAGAATAGTCGTATTCGTAACAAATGTCAATATTTGGGTCAATAGATTCAAAGTAAATTGGCTGTGAAATGGTAAGGGCCTCCGTTTTTCATTCATTACGAATTAGGTAATAAAGGAGGGAGAGAAAAAGGCGGAGAATGTCCGCGGTGCGCTCTTATTGTTACTGTCATTAATAAGGTTGCTTTTTGTCCGCTTGCAGTCCGCCAGGCGAGGTACGGTATAGCACGGATCAAGAACAACCTTATTGTAGTACTAATAAATGCGCATCTCAGAAATTTTGTCTGCCGTTGTCTCTCGTCTGTGCAGGCCCTAAAAAGCGGCCAAGTGCGAATCAGACTAGCATTAGTCCGTTCAGTATCGTTGTTAAAAAATTTATAACAGTACCTACATTCAAACAAGAAGAATCTCAAAAACCGGTCAAATGCGAGTTGGGTTCGCACACCGAGGGTTCCGTACATACTTGCAGGTAAAAAAATCTTGTCACAGTAATAATTTTTTTATAGATCCATGAACAAAACGGTTTTTAGTATACATCCATGATTTTCAGATTTAATCCTTTGCTGGTGCAAGTATGACATTGCTTTGCGGCGCCAAATTTCTTAGTTTTAGGTAAACGGGGCAAGTACTTTCACAGCTTTAAGGTACCGCAGACCTGAGTATTCAGTATATTCGATACTACAAAGCGTTCTCAACATAAAGGGTCTTGCTTGATAGACAGACAGACGAACAACAAATTGACCTTATAGTAAAGATTCCGTTTTTTCCTCTTGAGATAGAAAACTAAAAACATAGTAAGCTCATGAGCACACTGGTGAATAAATGTAGGTTTGTAAGCCATGCATTCGCAAGCCATGCAAACTTTAAGATCAGTACTTTTAAAAATAAGGGGCAGCAAAACGATTTTCGTTTGTTAACCTCGTGAGTTGGTCTACTAAATTCTTACCACCTTACTCAGCGCCACGCGAGTAGACCGTGTGACAGGTTTTTTTCCGGGAGCAGTACAGAAGGCCCGCAGAATTCACTTCACAGTCGATTACTGCGTTGAGTGATGCGACGCCGACCGACGGTTTATGCTTCACAACCTGCGCGTTTTGCGGTGTGCAGTGTGCCGTTCCCTGCGTCTCGTTCGACCCCTCTGCAAGGGAGCGTGATTGTTATACGCTGTTCTCCCGCGCGGAGAACTTATTCTCTATTGTCAGATCTATAATATTTTGAACTATGGGGCCGAAATAAATGTCCGTTAGTTAGCTCGTAGGTACTATTACTGATCATTTATCTCCGCCTGTATGTTTTTTACTAAAACTGAGGAACTGCGGTGTTAAAAACTTCGGCCCAGCGCTCCACTTTTCACTTATTCGAAGAAAATAAAAAACATTCACACTTGAATGTAACAAAGGTTTGTATTTTTGGTCTTGTACACCCCGCTAGGAGATGATTATACTCATAAAAACAAACAACTTTTGTAATGGAACTCTGAAATCTCGAAAAAAAATATCAGCTGTTTCTAACAAAAGATCAATTGCCCTCCCGACCATAATGTATGAAACTGCTGATATGTTTTTGGTTTGTGCAAGACCTAAAATACACCTAGTATAAGTAGGTAGCACTAAACTACATATTTCTACATATTTTAATATATCCTATGTTGCAATCTCTTTTATAGAATTAAGGTTTGCTGGAAGATAACTCAACTTTGGGTTAAGCTCGCCATTGTACATAACTCATTTGTTTGCTGCTTTTTATGTGTATTGTTTTTCTTGTGCAATAAAGAATATATAACTATTTCGCAAATACACACATCGACATGGTCTAGGGATATTTCAATTAAACCTAAATAACTAAAATTAAATTAACTTTTTGTTAAGAAACCTACACATTAAAATGGCCTATCTAATCTGATAATAAACTTTTAGATGAAGGTAAATTTAAAAAAACTTAGAAGAAGAGGAAAAACTTAAGACATAATTTCAATCTTAACTTTATTTTTGAAACATCAAAACCTAAACAACACAACTAAGTTTTTTTATAAAAAATGTTGAAAACTGAAGATTAATATTCCGTGAATCCACCTAAGCCTCTCCTGACACATCTGCAGCGGTTCTGCATACTCAAAACAAGGGTGTCAATATCCTGTTGTGGAATAGTCCCAAGTCCTGCTAAGATGTAAGAAAAGCAAATTTTCATGCACAATATCTTCAGGGATATTCCTAAGAGCTCTTCTCTGAAGCATATCCTAGGCATGGCGGGAATGTGATGAGAATATGATGCGAAAGTAACTGTCTGTGTCGCTTCTTCGTCAAAATCGACCACGATTTTGGTGAAATATGGTTTGAAGTAAGCTTGAATCCCAAAGAAGGACAAAGCCTAATTTTTTGTAACGAGACCAGTACTGAGGTACGCGGCGGGAGGGGACATTCATTCTATTATGCAAATTAAAGCAGTGAAGGGTGGTCATTCGTGTTATGACTTTAAAATTGAGACCACTTTTTTCTGTATTTGCCCACTTTTTTTGCAAAATAGTATAGTTTTAAAGTTTTAATTAACAGGCGTTCACCATGACCTTTTTATCTGAGATGAAAAAATTTAATAAACTAAATTTTTTTTTTCGAAAATGAAATTTTACTTATGTGATGAATTTTGCTAAAAAATTAACTTTTCTTCAGCAGCTCTTAGAATGTCACTAGTGTTTAAAAAAATGTAATGTGCTATTAGATTTACTCACTTTATCTAATCACTTTTTTAACATTGGTACTTGTAGTAAAATTTAGAAATTACCATCGGTTGCCAAATTATTAGGGACAGTATTTGAGGAGTGACTTTTCAAAACGGCTTATTTCTTAATGCCAATACTTTATGTACACTCACATTATATGACGTGAAGTGTCCGGTTCTAAAGTACTTTAATCTCAAGATGGCAACAAAATAGCTTAATTCACGTTAATTCTCGGCCCTACTAATTGTGATAGGAGTTTTTTCAAAATAGCTCATTTCTAGAACATTTTGTATAAATTTTGTTAATACGTATCAAAATGGCTTATTTCTAATCTGGTGGAGGGTTGAAAGATAGCTTTAATATCTGGAATGGATCCGCAAATATATTTTTATACATTCTTTTTATTTGACTATTAAAAAAATATTAAACGTCATGCGTCACCTTGCTGTCAACTTCTCAATACTTTCATGTCAAGGCTGAGTGTCAAGGTGAAAAATATTTTCTTGTATCGTTGCTCGTTTTTGTGTCTGCAATTAGGAGAAGTCCGTGTGTGATTTTCAGATTTTAATAAAAGTTTTTAGAAAATGGCTTATTTCTAGGAGTAATGGCTTATAGCTGTGGAGTTTGCGACTAAATGGCTTATTTCCTTAAATCATATGATAATAACTCATAATTTAGAGTATTAAAAAAAATATATACACTGTGAAACGATCTATTAACGTACCTAGATTATGTACATAGAAGTTTGTTACTAAAAATATTCATATATAATTTTTCTTTTACAGAAATAAGCCATTTTGAAAAGTCACTCCTCATTTATAGAGCAACATTTTATTGTTCAAACACCTTTATCAAGAAAATAAATTATGTAATATAGGATTTTATGGTCTCTCCTAGTATCATTATTATTAATTTTGATATGTGATAGCACCATGAGATCGAGCCATTTTTGAAAGAAGTGGTATAACTTATAATTTATAGCAATTGTGTTAACTTCAGTTCAAAATTACGTTTGTTTCATTGATGGCAAAAAAATATTTGGTTTCAATTTTACAAGATGTTTCTGTTAAAACTAATCGAACCGCAGTTAATGTTTCAGATCATGTCCTTTTTTTTTAATTGAATACAAAATATTAAGTTTTGTTGACGATATTACGTGATATGTTTAGAATTTAGCCTTTTTAAAATGGGCAAAGCTTTACACCCGCCTCCAGAAAAATTTGTAAAAATAAAAACGTTATTTCTGTATTTTACCCATTATCAGAGGGATTTAACAACTACTACAGGTGCCTGAAAGTCTGTAGTAAACAGTTATAAAATCTGATCAGAACGAACTTCTGGAAACAGAGAGTGTGAAAAAACGTGGCAGAAATCTTCGTTCTGGCCATAAAAACAGGGATATCTGCCTAAAACATGGTAAAAAGTGTATTACTTGCCTAACTACGATTATAAACGAGGGATTAGACAAGAAAATACAAGTATTCGATAGGACAGTTTGACGGTGGTTGGCCGAGAAGAATTGGATAAATCGTCGGCCTATAAAAGAACAACGCCTCAACGAGACGCATGGTCTCATGTAGAAACGTATGCAGTGGGCCAGGAACCCCGAAATATGAGTGTGACAGACTGGAATAGGTTAATAATATTACTTTTTATATTGCAATACGTCTGAAAATCACTATCCAGTGATTATCGAATATTTTTTTCAGGTGTGTCAATAAGAGCTCATGTGTAGTCGTATACATCCTAGAATTGTCCGAGAACTGCTCCATGCAGATTGATATTTAGGGAAAATTAAACAACTAGGTAGCATGATGATGTGATTTGACATCTCAGCTAAAAGCATGGGGTGCCTATATATCGTGAAAGTGACTATAAGCAGGCGTCCGTCACTCGCTCAAGGCCACGCGTTTTATGCCTACCGCTTCGCGTATCGTCGACGATACAACGAACACCGGGCTGTCGCGCGCCCGGCTGAGTGCTCGCGCGTCACGGGTACAGCGCTAACTATCAAAATGCCGAAACCACGTAATTATTGCGTGATTATAGTGCAATTCTCCTGTTTCCCAATTCTCCTGTTTCCCTTTTGAATATTTATTATAATTATTCACGCGGTTTTGGATATTTTCGACACTAAAATATAATAATTGGAAATTCAAGGAACGAAAAATATGCATCAGTCATTTTATTAAAAGAAAAAATATTTGATCAACAAATGAAAAAAAATATTGTTTTTCTAAAACATTCGTTTTATTACCATTATTATCATACGTATAACCCTAGCAGATTTGCTGGACGACACGCACACACGTTAGTCGCGCGGCGGGCAAAAGAATCTCAACTCTCTTTGTGCGCACTTATGGTACATTTCTCCTCGCTGCAAACAGTTGGTATTATTATTATGATTTTGTAGGCTATTATAGCGTAGGTTTTTTCGTTTTTGTATTGGAGTGAAGTATCTGTTACGTAGTAACTATTTATTAATCTGTGCTATAAGGCAAGACCTGTACAAGCAAGTACTAGAAACTGAATTATTGCCTTAAGTCGAAGAATGGTAGCCCAGTAACCCAAGAGTACATTTTTACCTTGCACGGTTCTGCATCGAGTCTCAAGGCCAAGAGTGTTACAGCATTCCTGACTGAAAAATATATCAATATTTTGCCCTGACCAGATAACACACCAGATACGAACTCTATTGAGAGCATGCAGGAACTCATTAAGAGGGCTATCGCTATAAGCACTTTAATACCACCAAACAAACACCTGCTCATTGCAGTTCTTATAAATGAGTTTTATCATAACACAAGTTTCCAACAGCCTGTTATATAATGTATGGAACGTATAACACGTCTCTTAGGAGCTGTTATTACAGCAAAAGGCGGCGTCACATACTTACACAAAATATTTACTTACAACTTATTTATTAACACGTTATTTTTTTTTTTATAAATAGCCCGGTTTTATTTCTCCTTTATATTTCTTGTTTTTATTATCTTAATGAATAAGGTTTTTGATTAAAAAATACCGCTTAAGTCTACAACTAATAATTTTTCAGAGGAACTGTCCCTAATAATATATAGACAGGTACTGAAAATGAATGCTTTCTGAGTCAGAAAGGATAGTGAACGAAGGAACTAGGGTAACTAGGACTCCACTCACTAGTGACCTAGTTCACTTGATTTCGTAAGTTCCCCTTCTAACTTTAACCAATACACCCCCCCCCCGCTCCCCCAATTTAAGAGGTGGTTGTCAAAAATTGATGACGTTTTTTGTTATTTATTTCACAGATAAGTTTTTGCTTATTTTCAAGTTATAACCCAAATAATATTTTGTACAATCCGTATTTTCTCCAGCATTTTCAGGGACGATTTAAAAGTTGATTCCGCTATCTGAGTTTCAGATTATTTTATTAATTAAAAAAGCCCGCAACTTTAAATGGTCGCCTATAAACTTATTTACTTTGTCGCACCGTTAGAGGTCACCTGAAATCTCAAAACATTTCTTTTTTTAACCGACTTCTAAAAAAAAGAGGAGGTTCTCAATTCGGATGTTTGTGTTTTTTTTTTTTTTTTTTTTTTTATGTTTGTTCGCGCATATCTCTGTCGTTTGCCAACCGATTTAAACAATTCTTTTTTTGTTTGAAAGGGTAGACTTCCCAAATAGTCCCATTGTCATCAGGTCCAGGATCTGATGATGGTATCATGTCGAAATCGAGGGAACTCCTCAATTTTTATAGAGAAACGTACGTTTTTTTTAAAGTTACCCTAAAACGTATGGGAGTCTAACTAAAAAGTAAAAAATAAAAAACTTTTTTCAAAAAAAAGATAACCGACTTCAAAAACTAAAAGCTCAAAAATAACTATTTCGGAAGTCGGTGGCAAGGCAATACAATTCGACCGGCAGAAGAGAAGCCACTGACTTCCGAAATAGTTATTTTTGAGCTTTTAGTTTTTGAAGTCGGTTATCTTTTTTTTGAAAAAAGTTTTTTTTTGATTAAAGAGTATACACTTTTGAAAGAACGAGTATAGAAAGTATGTATCAAAAATTACCAAATTTCCTTTTTTTTAACAAAAATCTTTACTTATAATAAACTAGCTTTTGCCCGCGACTTCGTCCGCGTGGATTAATAGTTCCCGTTCCCGGGGGATTTCCGGGATGAAAACTATCCTATGTCCTTTCTCGTGGCCCAGACTATATCTGTACCAAATTTCATTCAAATCGGTTCAGTGGTTTAGGCGTGAAGAAGAGACAGACAGAAAGACAGACAGACAGAAAGACAGACAGACAGAGTTACTTTCGCATTTATATAATACTAGCTTTTGCCCGCGACTTCGTCCGCGTGGAATAATAGTTCCCGTTTCCGGGGGATTTCCGGGATGAAAACTACCCTATGTCCTTTCTCGGGTCCCAGACTATATCTGTACCAAATTTTATTTAAATCGGTTCAGTGGTTTAGCGTCAATTCACACGTACCACAACCACACCACGTCGCAGCGACAAAATGTGGTCAAGATGTGGTTACGTGTGAATAGTGTCGCAGCGGCTTTTTGCAGCTGCGTTGTGGTAGCCACAAAATGTCGATGTGGTTAGCGCAGGCGCCAGCTAGGCGCGCGTGGACGTCATGTCGTGGCGATGTGGCCGCGCTGCCGCCGCGTTGCCGTCGCGATGTGGTTGCGATGTAGTCGTATTACACAGGTGGTCGATAACAACCACAAAATGTGGTGCGTGTGAATTGTAAGCGTCAATTCACACGTACCACAACCACACCACGTCGCAGCGACAAAATGTGGTCAAGATGTGGTTACGTGTGAATAGTGTCGCAGCGGCTTTTTGCAGCTGCGTTGTGGTAGCCACAAAATGTCGATGTGGTTAGCGCAGGCGCCAGCTAGGCGCGCGTGGACGTCATGTCGTGGCGATGTGGCCGCGCTGCCGCCGCGTTGCCGCCGCGATGTGGTTGCGATGTAGTCGTATTACACAGGTGGTCTAAAACAACCACAAAATGTGGTGCGTGTGAATTGTAATATTCATTTTCAATACAAAATTTACGCCCGACCACATCGCGGCGTTGTGGTGTGGTTGTCGCTGTGGTGTGGTTGTGGTACGTGTGAATTGAGCCTAATATTCATTTTCAATACACAATTTACGCCCGACCACATCGCGGCGTTGTGGTGTGGTTGTCGCTGTGGTGTGGTTGTGGTACGTGTGAATTGAGCCTTAGGCGTGAAGAAGAGACAGACAGACAGACAGACAGACAGACAGACAGAAAGACAGACAGACAGACAGAGTTACTTTCGCATTTATAATATTAGTATTAGTATGGATTAACTGTAGAGAGAGGTCGATTCTGTACACTAAATACCTATATACGTTCAAAATTATTATTGGTGGTATGGTACCCTGAAGTAAGCTGTGCACAAAATTTCACTCATATATTTTAGGCAGTGCGCTGTTGACTCGAATGCACAGTTACATTACATTACATTAAATTAATAGATTATCACGATGTGATTACAGAAATAAATCATTTCAATTAAAGGTTCGCTGCCGTACATATTGATTTGTTGATATGCTGATTGAATAATAAGCATTCTAATTAAGAAGTAAGCCACGTGACTTTCCACGTTTGCAATGTTTCCCAGTATGCGTTCTACGAAGGCGCTTTAACATATCATTCATTGAGCCAAATCAATCTCGTGCTTGAAAATGTTTCGCAAATTGAAATTTCACTTGGTAGGATTCAGTGTAAAACTGCTAGAGTGGAAGTGCGGAAGCGGCATAGGCATGGCGGAAAAAAACCAGTTCCGTTTTTAGGGTAAAAGTCAAAAATAAATTACGGATCGTTCAAGTTGTTTGCTATTTCTGGGCTGATGTGTAAACTATGTGCTTTTAATTATATCTAATATTTGATTGTAAAAGCGTGGGGCGCTGGAACAGGAAAGACTTTCTTGTAAAACAATTTACGATCCTGCAAGGTCTTTAAACGGATTTATTTAAAATACGTTAGAAAACCGGTTGCCTTCGGTTCTGCTCGGGTTTTTCTTGAGAAAGTAAGTAATGGCTTTTTATCGTAAATTTTTACTATGTACCGGGTTTATTGTGTAGGTATGCATTTTAATGAAATCGGTTCATACCTACCAAATAGGCTGCAATGAATACCGTCCTCTAATCATCCTAAAACCAACTTAAACGACAGAAACCGAAACGAAAAGGTTATAGGGTCATTTCGCCTGTTCGCGTCCATTTAGTGCAGTTGGCAACTTTGACGGCGATAATAAAATTGTTGTAAAATTATTTTTTATGAAAAAAATATGTGATGTGTTAGTTATATTAGTCTATTTTAAGATTTACTTGCAGTTTTGTTCGAAACCTTTAGTGATTTTTTTTTAAATAGGAAAGTTTCAGAAATAGGCGTTTTACCCAGTTTGCGTCCAAAAAATCCAAATTGCGTCCACCCGTGGACCATTTTGCGTCCAACCACTTAGAAAAGGAATAAAGGGGTGATATTTTTAAGAATTTGTAAAAATAAGCTGTATTACAAAAAAAACTTTATTTATGAATATAAATTATAAAAAAAATAGGCAGGTGCGAGTCGGACTCGTGCAACGAGGGTTCCGTATTTTTTTTTTTGTAAAATACATTCAAGTTTACGGTTTTCGGAGCTTTTTCTTTACTTGTGCCACATAACAATGCTTCTTGCTAAATTTCATGATTCTAGGTCAATTGGAAAGACCCTATAATATATCATCTCATCTCATCTTCCTAGCCTATAGAAGATGAGATGATATATATACTTCCTAGCTAGTATATATATCATCTCATCTTCCTAGCCTTTTCCCAACTGTGTTGGGGTCGGCTTCCAGCCTAACCGGATTCAGCTGGATACTAGTGTTTTACGTGAAGCGACTGCCTATCAGACCTCCACAACCCAGTAACTTGGTGACACGATACCTCATGGTTAGACTGATCAGAGTTTCTGGCTAACCAGTAACGACTGTCAAAGTTCTACGAATGACAACCGGGACCAACGGCTTTACGTGCTTTCCGAGACACGGGATATCAGTGATGTCCAAGATAAACCTAAGAAAGTACATATGAATTGAAAAAGTCACATTGGTACTTGCCCGGATTCGATCCCACAACCTCTTAGAACACGAGAGGCGGGCGCCTTATCCACTGGGCCATCACGACATTCCTTTTTTAGGGTTCCGTAGTCAACTAGGAACCCTTATAGTTTCGCCATGTCTGTCCGTCCGTCCTCGCTTAATCTCTGTAACCGTTAGCACTAGAAAGCTGAAATTTGGTACCAATATGTATATCAATCACGCCGACAAAGTGCGAAAAAAAAAATTGGAAAAAAACGTTTTATTAGGGTAGCCCCCCTATATGTAAATAGGGAAGTGGTTTTTTTTTTAATTACAACCCTGACGTGTGATATATTGTTGGATAGGTATTTCAAAATGAATAGGGGTTTACTAAAATCATTTTTTGATAATGTCAATAATTTCGGAAATAATCGCTCCAAAAGGAAAAATCAAAGCGTCCCCCCCCCTCTAACTTTTGACCCGTAGGTTTAAAAAATATGAAAAAGTTGAACTTTATAAGGACTTTCTAGGAAAATTATTTTGAACTTGATAGAAAGAACAGTTTTTGTACAAAAAAGACAAAAAGGTTATACAAAATAATTTTTGCGTACTTAGTATGTCAACGTAACAAATAGCTTTTTTTTAAACTTATAAGTAGGTACACTTATTGTGACGGACGGGAAACTACGGAACCCTACATTGAGCGTGGCCCGACACGCTCTTGGCCGGTTTTTTTGCAAATGTCTAAATGTGCAATATAAATGGAAAGTAAACAGCAATACATTTTTGTTGCGTTGATTTAGAAATTCGATTTTTACACTTCTTTGAGAGTTAGCAGACCTATGTATGTGATATTAATTTCAGCTTGATATCACTACGCCTTTTTGAGAGAAAGGGTCTTGACAGACGGGCGGACGGACGGACAGCAAAGTGATCATATAAGAGTTCCGTTTTTACCTTCACTAGGAACAGAAGTACGGAACCTTAAAAATTAACATTATTTTCATTAAAAAATAACTTTACAAAAATAAATATATTTCATCTCAACATTGATTGTAAGTAGTACATAAATAATGATTGCACGTTTTATAATATACAGTAATCAGTTTTGCTAAATATCAGTCTTGATTAATAATCCGTTTGCCTGTCTGTCTCTCCTTCACGCCAAAACCACTGAACCGATTTGAATGAAATTTGTTACAGATATAGTCTGGGACCCGAGAAAGGACATAGGATAGATAGTTTTCATTCCGGAAACCCCCAGGAACGGGAAGACAATTGTATTTAACTAAAATACTTAGTGGACGCAATTGGATTTATTATTATCCGCTGTAGGTACAGTTTGCGTCCATTGCGGACGCAAAGTGGAAGTTTTGTAAATTCGATGTAGTAATTCGCGTCCACCTTATTTTAATCGTTAAATGTAAAAAACCTAAGCAAATTCATGATTAACATAATTCCTTTTTTCATTATAAAAGTCTAGAAACAGCTATTAATCCTAAAATTCACATAAAACAATAAAAAACTTACCATCGAACGCACCGTGTATATTTTAACTAAAAAACCGCGCTTTCGCGCTTTCTTGTTAAACAGCCGGGACTAAATATTTTTTTAAACAGGATTGGTTTATCGCACGGACCTTTTGACCTTATGTGCTTGTCTCTTATACATTGAGGTATTACCGGTAATGACTATTCGTTTGACTGGTGTGTAAGTTTTCTTAATATCGAGGATTTTTTGAAAGAGATCCGTAAAATGGACGCGAATTGGTCTATGGACGCGAACAGGCGAACTTACCCTACAATACCGGTTAAACTAAACCACTTTGATGGTTTGACAATTTAAACAGATATCAAAAAATGTACTTATTGTTTATAGTTTGGTATACCTAGTAAACAAAAAAATCACGTTACGTTACACGATATTATATACATTATTATCCTCAAAGTGGACCTTTATTAGCGTATGCTCTATCCACATGGAAACAGTAGATTGGCAGTATATTTATGTAGCTATACGATATGTTTGTGACAATTATATCACACAGTAGGGGGGCCCCGTGGGGTTTCTAATTTCGTATTGTCGTTCCAACCTGACACCTGACCCGACCACGTTAAAGGCACCTACTCACATACCATACTACAGGACTTTCGCACCAAGTACGGGGATATTAGAAAAAACTATTATCAAAAACCGGTCAAGAGCGTGTCGGGCCACGCTAAGTGTAGGGTTCCGTAGTTTCCCGTCCGTCACAATAAGTATTCCCTGAGTTAAAAAAAAAATGCTTACATATACGGCGATTACTTATACTTACTACAAACTTAGTCTAGAAATTATTTTGTACAACCTTTTTGTCTTTTTTTATGTGCAAAAACTGTTCTTTCTGATTATGGTTCAAAAGTTAGGGGGGGTTAGGGGGGATTTTAGTAAACCCCTATTCGTTTTTAAATACCTGTCCAACAATATTTAAAAATGAATAGGGGTTAGTGTTAAAATAAAAAAAAACACGTTAGTGTTGAAATAAAAAAATCACTTCCCACTTTACATACCCTAATAAAACATTTTATTCCAATTTTTATTTTGTCGGCGTGATTGATATGACATGTTGGTACCAAATTTCAGCTTTCTAGTGCCAACGGTCACAGAGATTAAGCGAGGACGGACAGACGGACAGACAGTAACTATAAGGTTTCCTAGTTGACTACGGAACCCTAAAAAGTATCATCACATTGCTCAGAAATATTCTTTTCTTTTTTTTAAATTAAGTGTCAAAAAACAATATGTAAGTATTGTGATTAAACCTTATTGTTATATGGTATCCTGATATAAGTAATAGTTACGTTCAGGGTTGTGTTTGTCAGAGGACGCAATTTCATTTTTTAAATATCAAGAAGTGTCAGATTAAATTTAATTTTTGTTCCTTAATTACTCAAAAACCCTAGGACCCGTTTTGAAAAATTATTTTTTAGTTCAGAGATAGTCATCTGATCTGAAACATCCCACTTGAAACGAATTGTTACAATGACTTATGCATTCGCTTGCAGAAATATTTCAGGTCAGGATCTGATGATGAAATCGTGAAGATATCGGTTTTTTTCTCGGTCAGCCTAAACAGTGTCAAATAGACGTACGATGTTGGAGGCTAGAGACGTGCCTCTAGCCTCCATGTGAAAAGTAAAATGATTAGGAAAACTGACACTCAAGTATCCAACAAGTGTCCGCCGAGAAGTGCTAAATAGAAGTGGTGCATTTTTAGCAGACGAGTGTTTTAAGAAAACTCCGTTTCCTATTTATTTACAAAATCATTATGATATACGAAATGCACAGTTAAGGGTTTAGTTTAAGTTTTTTTTTCAATCCAGTGCACTTCAATCCGTCCACAAGTTTTAAATTCAGCAGCGAGATTCTGTACTATTAATTATTACCGGCGGCAAAGGCGATTGCGGGAAAAGGCAACCGACTACTGGTCGGAGACTGGACTTCGGCGCAGGTCAAGCTGCTGGAGCCCAGGCCTCTGAGGTGTTTCAGGTGCCAGGTGGGACACCATGTCGGTGTCCGTTGCACCTCGGAGGTAGACCGCAGCGGCGACTGCTTCCGCTGCGGTCAGCCCGGTCACAAGGCCGGCTCGTGCACCGCCGCGCCGCACTGCTTCGTATGTGCGGCAGCCGGCAAGCCGGCCGATCACCGGGCTGGGGGCAAGGCTTGCGCCCCACCCACCAGGACCAGAGGAAAGGGCAGAAAGCCCTCTGCCGCCGCCCCCGCCGCTCCCGCTGCTGCCGCCGATCGTTCCGCCGATCCCGCTGCCGCCACGGCTCCCGACGTCCCCGCTGCTGCCGCGTCCGCCGCTGCCGCCGCGACTACCAAGGCCGCAATGGAATGCCAGTAATGGCCCCATTGCGGCGGCGCGTTAGTGTTCGCGCCCCTCAGGGAGAGTCAGCGTAGGAAGGGGCCCAACAGGGCCAATGCCTGCCGAGGTTGCAGAATGTTTATAATAGTTACTGTGACCCCGGAACATAAAGAGCAACCGAAGGAACACGAGTGGGTTTTAGTCAGTAAAAGTCTGACACGCCCTCCCGCCCCATGGCGAGAGAAGTCATTTGATGATTTCCCACTCAACAAAAAAAAAAAAAAAAACTATTAATTATTACTTTCAGCTGGACACTTTTTCTCTGATCCCTCACATAAGACAGTTCTTTTTTAATATACCATTTTAGGAAAAAGTAAACCTCGTGCATTCAGCTATTGTGAATTAGGTAAAGTGTAATAGAAAATTATATTTGTGAAAAAATCCGCTTTATTTAATGCAGTTCATTATACATATACAGCCAACTGACAGACAGACGCGGACAGTCACTAAAGGCTCTGTAATAGGAACCCTTACAAGATCCCTTTATTCGACTGCCTAGTGCCTATCTGTCAAGAGACCTTTCTGCTGGGTACACGAACATTAGGGTTTGAAACTAATTTGAAATAGTCAGGTCTCGAAGGAATTTGAGGACTGATTAATTATGATGAATTAGATTAAGTATTTTGATTTCCGAATGGGTATCGAAACTTATAAGGGTTACAAACTCAAATCATTTATTTCTAATAGACTATTTTAAAGGCACGTTTAGAACGTCAAAAACAAAGAAAAATTAATCTAGTTGCCCATTCCAAAAAGTTGATTCGTATGGAGAAGGAAGACCATTCGTACCACCCATTCACAAAGAAAGAGGAAGCCCGAAAACATTTTTGTTGTAACGTCATTGATTAAAAGTTTAAACTGGACCAAAGGCATCACTAAGTCACTCCACCGACAAAAATTGGTCAAATAGCAGTTCTCGAGCAATTTTTGATTTAAGTCGCGTATGCATGACCACGTCCACGTGTTCATTGGAATAGTTTTAACAAATGTTTCCAAAAACTACAAAGGTAACCTACGCCTGCCGCTTCTATGTTGTAGGAAATGTCAAATTATAGTCAGAGACAAAAAAGGCTACTCCCAAATCGATAAAATAACCACAAATATAGTTACTACTTGCCATGTATTACTAGCTATATTCTATATAATCAGTAGAATCAACTAAGTGGCTTAACCTCTTAGTAAGTAGATCCCACATTGAAATTGCTAACATCGTCAAAGTGCATCTACAGGGTTGAACTAATTGATAATCCTTTCTATTATCTCCGTAACTGTGTAAGTCGTCTTAGGTTAATGCCATGATAAGCCTTGTGCAGCTTAATTCTAGTACTTATTAACATTTGTAGCAGTATTCCCATTGATCTGCACGAATTTTGCAAGAGTATTAAACGTTTACATTTGGAGTTTCTGATTGTATCTAATTAGAAAATTTGTCAAGTCCGAATTCTAAATCATTGTACCAGTTCTAGAGTTGAGTTATCGCATCGTAGGGAAACATTTTATTATGCATAAAACATTACTTACTTGGATGAAAAGTGTCATTTATTTTAATCCAGCTCTTATTTTCTAGCTATTACATATGTAGCTACATGCTTACTTATCGTCTGATCAATTGATTCCGTGGTCGCAACATAGATCTTGGGTTCTATTTCCGGATCCAGCAAAGCGTTCGTGGTTTCTGCCACTATGAATTACTCAGGCCCGGAGTTTGGCAGTTGGTAGAGTGACACCGCCTTGCAATGGAAGGCACGTTGCCATTTGTAGATCTTTGAGAATAGAGCGACATCGCCCTTCAGTGCCTTTTTCACATCGCACGAATTTTATTTAAGTTCTGCGTTTTTAGTGTTCCGAAATCAACAAGGAACCCTTATAGTTTCGCCATGTCTTTCTGTCTGTCCGTCCTCGCTTAATCTCTGTGACCGTTAGCACTAGAAAGCTGAAATTTGCTACCAATATGTATTATCAATCACACCGACAAAGTGGTAAAATAAAAATTGTAAAAAAATGTTTTATTAGGGTATAGCCCCCCTGTATGTAAAGTGGGAAGTGTTTTTTTTTATTTCAACCCTCATCATCATCATCATCTCCCTAGCCTTTTCCCAAATGTGGAGGTCTGATAAGCAGTCGCTCCACGTAAAACACCGGTATCCAGCTGAATCCGGTTAGGCTGGAAGCCGACCTCAAGGTCGGCTAGGCTGAGGTCGGTTAGGTTGGATATCGGTGTTTTACGTGGAGCGACTGCCTATCAGACCTCCACAACCCAGTAACTGGGCGACACGATACCTCTTGGTTATACTGGTCAGAGTTTCTGGCTAACCAGTAACGGCTCTACGTGCTTTCCGAGGCACACGATGTCAGTGATATCCAAGATAAATTTTAGAAAGTACATATGTATAAATTGAAAAAGTCACATTAGTTCTTGCCCGGATTCGAAATCGCGAAAAAAATATCAGCAATGAAACAGCTGATATTTTTTTCGAGAATTCAGAGTTGGTTCCATAATAAAAGTTGTTTGTTTTCATGGGTAGAATCATCTCCTAGCGGGTTGTGCAGGACCAGAAATACACCTAGTATAGAAGATAAAAATGCTTAGAAGCATGCTGGCCTTGCTCCATAGGATAATTCACAGTGTAGACAAAGCCAAACAGGTTGCTAATTCAAACAGACAATGATTAACTGTTCTTCATATTAGAATTTATACACGTATTTTTTTTCTAGTTATACATCGTAGTTTAATTGTGAACATGTGAACACTATGCTCGCGAACACTATATAGCTTCCATTTCCTAATTTATTTAAAAAAGTCGTTTTTTTTTATTACTGTAGTAATAAAAAAAACCTTCATTTTAAATAACGCTTATCCATGTAAAAAGAAAGCTTTTGTAATACGATTATTTTTTAAAAGAGTAAGTACGTATGGAGTTTCTTGCCCATTCTTCTCCATACGAAACAACATTTTGGAATGCAGTTAGATTCACTTAAGTTTTAAAATTATGACGTTTCCAAGTGCCTTGTTTGATCTAATGGAAATAAATGAATTGACTCTATTGACTAAAATTATTTTTTGATAATGTCAATAATTTCGGAAATAATCGCTACAAAAGTAAAATACAATGTGTTATTCATTGCTACAAGCCCCTAACTTTAAAAAATATGAAAAAAATCTGAAATGTAGAACTTTATGGAAAAACAGTTTTTGTACAAAAAAGACAAAAAGGTTGTACAAAATAATTTCTGCGTACTTAGTATGTCAACGTAACAAATAGCCTTTTTTAGGGTTCCGTAGTCAACTAGGAACCCTTATAGTTTCGCCATGTCTGTCCGTCCGTCCTCGCTTAATCTCAGTAACCGTTAGCACTAGAAAGCTGAAATTTGGTACCAATATGTATATCAATCACGCCGACAAAGTGCAAAAATAAAAATTGGAAAAAAATGTTTTATTAGGGTAGCCCCCCTATATGTAAATAGGGAAGTGTTTTTTTTTTAATTACAACCCTGTCGTGTGGTATATTGTTGGATGGGTATTTAAAAATGAATAGGGGTTTACTAAGATCATTTTTTGATAATGTCAAGAATTTCGGAAATAATCGCTCCAAAAGGAAAAATCAAAGCGTCCCCCCCCCCCTCTAACTTTTGACCCGTAGGTCTAAAAAATATGAAAAAAATCTGGAAAGTTGAACTTTATAAGGACTTTCTAGGAAAATTATTTTGAACTTGATAGAAAGAACAGTTTTTGTACAAAAAAAGAGAAAAAGGTTGTACAAAATAATTTTTGCGTACTTAGTATGTCAACGTAACAAATAGCCTTTTTTTAAACTTATAAGTAGGTACACTTGTTGTGACGGACGGGAAACTACGGAACCCTACATTGAGCGTGGCCCGACACGCTCTTGGCCGGTTTTTTAAACTCATAAGTGGGAACACTTATTGTGACGGACGGGAAACTACGGAACCCTACACTGAGCGTGGCCCGACACGCCTTTGGCCGGTTTTTTCTCCTTTTATTTCCTCTCCTATTTGTCCTGATTCTGCTTTATTAGATGCAAGACCACCTGATACAGCAGAATCAGATTGTCGGTTTCGCATAACAGTCGTTCCATGTAAAACACATTGCATCCAGTGAGACTTCAGTTAAGTTTAGGGTGCTTGTACACGGTGCATGTAGCTGGAGCAAGTAAAGATGCGGGTTACACGCGCGAGTAATACGCGCAAGCTATTTGTTCGAGTTTCTGAGGCACTGGACCCGCACATGTTTTTAAACGATATGTTTACGATGCATATAACCCGCGCAAGTGCCTCAACATGCGCAGGCTACATGCACCGTGTACAAGCACCCTTAGTTTTTAGTTGTAGAAGTTTAACGGCCTATTAGTAGATCTAGAATGAGTACCTATCTAAAGTCGTGTAAGTACCAAGTGTAGTAAGGGTAGGAACCCAAAATAGAACTAGGAAAATAGATTCGAATTAAAATGTAAATAAAAATAATAAACGCTTAGCTGGTAAGTGTCACAAATCCCCATTGTTTCCTTAAAAAGTTGATTTAAGCATCAGACGTATTAATTTTCTTTGAAACGAGTTTTATTACGATATCTATAAAGATCGGAAAGCATAGCTTATCTTACAGTATCGTCAGTCTTATTCGTATTCTAAGATCATAACAACAAAGCTCAAATTCGTGAGACCTCAGAAGCTGAACCTAAAGGACGATTGATATTGCAACAACCCCAATAGCCCTAGCAACGTAAGATATTATTATCACAGGAGCATAGCTAGCTGCATAGGCACCACAAGGCAACGTTGCCACACTTATCACCCCTAACATGTGATAGCGACGTTGCCAAATCGCAGAACAAAATATTCCATGAGTAGCTAGATTTGGGATTTTGTTCCGAGCGTCCCTTTTTTACCTGCCTCAACTATTGTTAAGTTTTTTTTTATACCGGTTTATACCGATAATCTTTGCCTGCTGGAGAAGAGATTTTAAGAGGCCGAATAGATGCTTAGCTTTTTATGGGAAACACTGCAGTTTTAATGAGTTCTTGTCAAGCATGGAAATGGATAAATATTTTTAATAATGCAAATTACGCTAAGTACTAATAATATATATTTCTATTCTGTTAATTCTTTTTCCTAGGCACTCAATGTTCCAAAACATTTCAGTTTATTTATCCTGCATATTCCACACAGCTGAGTCAAATAAGAGTGTGTTCGCGCTTTCATCCCCAATCAATATTTTGGGCCAGAAGCAGAAGGTAAATAAATTAGTTGCTGTGACGCAGGTATGGGGGCGTAGGGGGGCGTACTGTAAGCTCCTCTAATTCTACTTACAGACATTCATTAGCAAAATTATATTTAGTACCTATCTTAATAAATAAAATCGGCCAAGAACGTATCGGGCCACGAGTTTTGTATGGTTCCGTAGTATTTTCACTATTATTACCAGTCTTAACCGGAGCAAAAAGGCTCTAGGGTCTCTTGGGTCTTTTAGTTGCAAAGAGGAATACGTGAGATAGAAGGTAGGTATTTCTAATGAAGTCTATCATTTGAACATGGTATCATTGTTAGATCTTGGATTGCTGTTTCTACTACACAGAAGCTCGCAATATGGACAATCAGTAACAGGGTTGTGGAGGTTTTGATATGCAGTTGCTAGGTATAAGTAAAACAATGATATGAAGCAGAACCTAACAAAGTTGGGCAAAGCGAGACCGGAGAAAATACATTTTAAATACATTTATTTACCATCACAAATTACATGCTTACATCGAAAAATACATAAATAGGGCAGAAGCAGAAGAGTAATTTGTGAGGGATTTGGAGTCTAAACTAGGCCTAGGCCTGTATCTTAGAAAGAGACTTAACTGCGCGAAACCAAAAGCAGATTATACCAGAACGCTATAAAGGATAAAATTGGATGTATTATTATTATTAATAGCTATGATTTTTTAAACCTTGGTAGGTATAATATTATGTAGGTAAGTGTAGGTACAGTCAGCATCAAAAGTCGCTGACCACATTCAGATTTTCAAAACCGCTGAACACTATATCATCCATAAATCGCTCAACAAGATAGGCGCCTGTATTGAATGAACATAATTAAAGTTCAAAATTAACTGAACACCATTTTGTCAAAAATTGCTGATCGTTATAACATCCAAAAATAACACAACAATTAGTTTTGCAAAAGTCACTGAACAATATAAAATGGTTCTTTTGGTATCTAGTGTAATTATGGCAACGTCCAAAAATAACTTAACAGCATAACTACCAAAAGTTGCTGAACATTACTTTGTTTCGGATACTGAACTGCAAACTAAAAAGTGCTTGTTTCTTTCTTCAGAGTTTGTCCTATCAAAACTAAATCATGTAAAAATATTTAATGGATCTAAATTTCGAATTTTTCTTTCCAAAATATATTATTTTTATTTCTTACAGCCAATGAGAATAGTCGAAGTGGGTGATCAAGCAACAAGCACATTTTCAAAGTATATAGCCTTATTTGTAAACCAATGGCTCATTTTCAAAATTCACGCAGTATCCCTTTTAAATAAATTGTTTAGGAAACATAGTTGGGGGTATTTAAAAAAATATTTATTTGTCCTTAAATGTAAAAAGAATATTTCCACTTAATTATAACTTTGTTGACAGTCTACACTGATGTAAAAAATTTAATACAAAAAAATCTGATAAATATCTGTGACAAGTACCCAGGGTAGGTTATAAACGGTTTTACTAATCAGAATAATTCATCATCTTGGCGGAGGTAGTACCGTGCCCCCAGATGTTTTGTTGTCAAACTTCGGAAAGGAATGTTATAATGTCACTTCACAAAAATACAAGTACACACACATATTAAACCCAAAAAACAATTGATGCTGTTCAGGGACTTTTGAGATGAACGTAGTCATGCTTCGACTTTTGATGCTGACTGTACTATTGCCGTTATTTTATTTGATATCTTCAAAGCAACCTTTTAAATGGCAAAGGGTACAGGCTATCACAAACGAAGGTTTGTTCCCGTTGTCCCAATACCTTAATTCGAAAAACGGTTTGACACATGTCATATATCTGTCGCAGTCATCTGGTTGAATCAGCTATTTGATTGTATGACTAGGGCGTTTATTGAATGGCAACATTTAATTGAATGACTAGGCCGAAAGCTGATTGAACAAGCTTCGCTCAACGTCCAACTAGATGGCTGATTGTATCATAGCCCTTTGAACAGAGCGGACGTAAAATCAGTCAGGTGATTGTAATTTAGTTCTTTCTTTTTCCACTGCGGCGTTAGTAGTCACCAAAACATATAATTATGGCGTAAAATAGCTCGCGCAGATAGCACTGACTTGATATTATTTTGATTACATTTACTTTAAAGTGACTTATTCTTGATAAAATAGTGTGTCAGCATGGATTTACCTATAAATACGCCGCCGCGCCGGCTACTTTTAAAGTTTTTTTTTTAAATTAAAATCATAATATAGTGTGTCATGTCATGTCCTCATATCTGCTATGTAAAGGAAGCTAAGTTTTTAAGTTGCGAACTTATGGTCACCCTAAACAAATATTACAAAGTCGACTATATATCCCATTTAACGACAATGCTAAATGACGTTTAGTCGAGTCGTTGAACGTTACATTAAACAACCTGTCGAGTTGTCGTTTAGTCATTCAATTAAATGTCGTCATGCAATGAACGCGCTAGTCAAACAATCAAATAGCTGATTTAACCAGATAGATGACTGCGACATATCTACTACCTTTCACAAACATTGTATACGACATCAGAAGGGCATCAAGACATCGTCTAATAGACGCGAAACAAATCTTTACCTTTCATTGTTAAGCTTTATTATAATATCGTTAAATTAATTAAATGTTTTCAAAGCGCACGTGGTCGCGTGCCAAAATGATGGACATTTAGCGCGCTTTTGATGTCACGAACCTGACAGCAATATTGGCATGTGGTAAAATATTGTTACTCACATCCTCATTGACACTTATTTTTAACTAGCTATGCCCCGCGGTTTCACCCACCGCGTTAGGTTTTTGGTTACTGATCCGCTCCCGTGGCCCATAGCGCAATGTTATTTAGCATAATATTATGTGTTATTCTGATTTATAAGCTGCGAATATCTTGCAAACCCAGCCAGCCCTGTTACTCCCGTCCGTACCATCAATAATTTGCAGCTGAATTATCGGTGAATTATCGCCGAAGACATTTATTGAAAATTAAATGATGTAAAGGGTAATTTTGCCCAAAATTCTAAACTCGTATCGACTACTTACACTTATATTGATAATGAATATCGTATTCGTAAAAAAACGCCTCGGCAAATATTGCATTAATTAATAACATTTTTTTTTACATAAAAAAGTGTTAAAAATGTACAGATATAACATAAAATAAACCTCCTTTTGCCACCTATCTATGTAATGCATTTTGTCAATGTTATGTCTTTATGAAAAGATTATATACTTTCGTGTCAGTACCGTTCATCAAACTATCGTTTTATTAGGTTATGGGCCCAGTATGCTCTATAGTTAATTTAAATGCATAAGTTTGCTTTATTTTAGCTTAGGCGTGGTGTAAAATACCTAGAATAATAAAACAGTGAATTAACAGAAATGGCTACAAATTCTTTTCTGACCAGTATTCCAAAATTGAAAGGTCGAGAGAATTATGACGACTGGGCGTTTGCGGCGGAGAATTTGCTTATTCTGGAGGGTTTGGCTGATTTTATAAAGCAAGAGCGACCAGAAGCAGCCGCAGCAGCAAGCGTGTCAACAGAAGATGCGAAAGCTAAAGCCAAGTTAATTTTAACGATAGATCCCTCATTGTACGTTCATATTAAGGAAGCTAAAAGTACTAAGGATTTATGGCAGAAATTGAAATCGATGTTTGACGACTCTGGTTTTTCAAGAAGAATTACATTGTTACGAAATCTCATTTCAATTCGACTCGATGGTTGTGATTCAATGACTTCATATATTACACAGATAATCGAGACGGCCCAAAAATTATCTGGTACAGGATTTTTAGTCAATGATGAGTGGATTGGTAGTCTATTGTTGGCTGGTTTGCCCGAGAAATATTTTCCTATGATTATGGCGATAGAACATTCTGGAATCGCCATAACAGCCGATGTCATAAAAACGAAGTTGATCGACTTGACGCATGATAGTTCAGAGTCCGGAAGTGCTTTATTTAACAGAGGGCCGCACAATCGTCAATTTCAAAATTTTGGAAATAGAAGTGTCAAAAATGTAAGCTCTCGTAACAGCAATGGCGGCGGAACATCAGAATTGATCAAAAATAAATCGGATAAACAGAAAATAAAATGCTACAAGTGCAAAGAATTCGGGCATTATAAAACTCAGTGCACCAAGGAACAAAACCAGCAACATGTAAAAAAGACGACGAATGCGTTTTCCGCAGTTTTCTTAAGTGGAAATTATTGCAAAAATGATTTTTATTTGGATAGTGGTGCCAGTGTTCATTTGACCCCGGATGTGAACATGGTAAAGAGTCCGTGTTTTTCACCCAGAATAAAGGAGATTATAGCAGCAAACAAAAGTGCTATGCCTGTACTGTGCTCGGGTGATGTAAATATAATAACTAAAACGAATAGTTGCAGATATGACGTGACCTTAAAAGAAGTCTTATGTGTGCCTAACCTCTCTACGAATTTGATTTCCATTAGTCAATTGATAAAAAACGGCAACAAAGTGGAGTTCAAAGATAATTACTGTTACGTTTATAACCGAAAGAACAGTTTGGTTGGAATTGCTGATGAAATAAATGGCGTTTACAAGTTGAGGTTAGACAGCAAGCCGTGTTTATTTACATCTCCTACTACAATGACTAGTAGTGAAGTTTGGCACAGAAGAATGGGGCATTTGAACATGAATGATTTAAAGAAAATGAGAGATGGAGCAGTCACGGGTATTTCATACTCAGATAAGTCAGAGATCAACAAAGGTACTTGCACAGTATGTTGCGAAGGGAAGCAAGCACGCTTGCCATTTGGTCACAGAGGAACAAGGAGCAGCAAGCCATTGGATGTTATCCATGCTGATGTTTGTGGACCAATGGAGATTACTTCAATAGGTGGATCGAGGTACTTTCTTATATTTGTTGACGACTATACCCGTATGGTCTTTGTTTATTTTCTTAAAGCAAAAAGTGAAGTTTTCAAATACTTCAAGGAGTTCAAGTCTTTAGTAGAAAATCAGCAGAACTCGAAAATTAAAATATTTCGGACAGATAATGGCTTGGAGTTTTGTAGTAATGAGTTCGAAAACTATTTGAAAGCTGAGGGCATTCTTCATCAAAGGACGAATGCTTATACTCCTGAACAAAACGGTATGAGTGAGCGCATCAACAGAACCATTGTTGAAAGGGCTCGGTGTTTGTTATTTGATGCAGGCTTAGACAAGAAGTTTTGGGCGGAAGCGACAAATACTGCTGTCTATCTAAGAAACAGGTCTGTTGCATCAGGATTAGACGATAAAACGCCGTATGAACTCTGGACGAAACAGAAACCAGATTTAAGTCATGTCCGTATATTTGGTAGTTTGATTATGGTACACATCCCAAAGGAAAAAAGGCTTAAATGGGATTCCAAGTCAAAGAAACATATACTGGTTGGTTTTTCAGAGAATGTTAAAGGTTACAGAGTGTATGATCCAGTATCTCGTAAAATAACCACAAGCAGAGATGTGGTAGTACATGAGAATGCAGAATGGAAGAATACTGTAGATGACAGCTTAACAGTTTTAGTTGGGGGTACAAACCAAACAGATAAGTCAGGCAGCTATGTTGAGAGCAGTGAGGAAGAGATAGCAGAAGAAACTTCTCAGAATGAAGACTGTGTAAATATTTCTTCAGATTCTGAATATCTTAACGCTGTGACTGATTTGAATTCTACCTTGCAGCCAACTACAACATCTGAGGAAGATGATGAGCCAGAACCAGTGCAAACACTAGCAAAGCGTATAAGGAAACCACCGGAGCGTTATGGTTATACAAACCTGTGTGCTTTGTCCAGTACCGAAGTTTCCAAGGACCCATCTACCATCCATGAGGCTCTGGCGGGTCCAGACCGAGAAAAGTGGATTGAGGCTATGAAGGAGGAGCTGGAGGCGTTTAAAGAAAATGACGCATGGTTTCCAGTTGACAAACTGCCTTCTCATAAGACGCCGGTACAATGTAAGTGGGTATTTAAAATAAAAGTGAATAGTGATAATAGTATTCGGTACAGAGCGCGTTTAGTGGCTAAAGGCTTCACACAGAAGCCTGGAGTGGACTTTGAGGAGACTTTTTCACCAGTAGTGAGGCATTCTACTCTTAAGATGTTATTTGCTTTGTCAGTTGAGTTAAATTTAGATGTCACTCATTTGGATGTGAAAACAGCATTTTTAAATGGTTATCTCAAAGAAGACATTTATATGTTTCAGCCAAATATTGACTGTAATTCTAATAAAGATAAAGTTATTGTTAAATTAAACAGGGCAATATATGGACTGAAACAGTCTTCTAGGGCATGGTATGAAAGAGTAGAACAATGTTTGTGTGAAATAGGGTATAAAAAAAGTCGTTTAGAGCCATGTGTTTTTACAAAGATCAACAAGAATGTAAAGATAATTATTGCTTTATATGTTGATGATTTTTTTGTTTATTCTAATAACGAGAATGAAACTGAAAATTTAATTGCTTTGTTGAGTTCCAAATTTAAAATAAAAAATTTAGGACAGGTTCAACAATGTTTAGGTATGAGAGTTAAAATTGATAAAAAACTCAATGTTATTACTCTAGACCAAGAACATTATATAGATAAGTTATTAAATAAATTTAATATGTTGGAGTGTAAAGAAGCTAGTACTCCAATAGAATGTAATTTAGATATTGAAAGGTCTGAAACTTGTGATAATGCATTTCCATATCAACAGTTGATAGGAAGTTTAATGTATTTATCAGTACTGACAAGGCCTGACATTTCTTTTAGTGTTAGTTTTCTTAGTCAATTTAATAAATGTCATACTAATACTCACTGGAAGTATGCTAAGAGAATACTTAGATATTTAAAGAAAACTAAAAGTTTTTGCTTGAAATATGTAAAAGGAGAGGCTGAACTTGTAGGATTTGTTGATGCCGATTGGGCTAGTAGTTCTGTTGACCGTAGGTCGTATACTGGATATTGTTTTGTGATGTCTGGTTCTCCTATTTCATGGGAAAGTCGTAAGCAAAGAACAGTGGCGTTATCCACCATGGAAGCTGAGTATATGGCTATTGCAGAAGCCTGTAAAGAGGCTAAATATTTAAGAATGTTGTTATGTGAGTTAACTGGTAACTTATATTCTGTAAAACTGTATAAAGATAGCCAGTGTGCACAGAAGTTGGTGGCAAACCCTGTGTGTCAAAGGAAAAGTAAACATATTGATATCAGATATCATTTTGTCAAAGATGTAGTGAATGACAAAATATATGTATGAGTTTGGGTTTATTTTCTGTAGTTGGGGTGTTAAAAATGTACAGATATAACATAAAATAAACCTCCTTTTGCCACCTATCTATGTAATGCATTTTGTCAATGTTATGTCTTTATGAAAAGATTATATACTTTCGTGTCAGTACCGTTCATCAAACTATCGTTTTATTAAAAAGGTTATAGTGAGTAAACTATAAATATTAGACAAATGCTGTCGCAGCCTTTTTTGAACTTTTGAAGATGAACAATTCTTTCGTTCATAATTTTTGCATAACATTTACGCAGTGCACGCATCGAAAGTTTTCAAATGGAATGTTTTTTTCCCGTTTTTGTCACACTTTTCACTATTGCTGGGCTCTTATGCATCTTAGAGTTGTTTTATAGCCTATAACCTGCCCAGGAGTATGGACAACAATCGTACAAGTTTGCTTATAATCCCTTTAGTAGTTTTTGACCAGAGACAGACAGACAAAAAATTTACTGATTGCATTTTTGGCATCCGTATCGATCACCAATCATCTTCCAATAATTATTTTGAATAAGTATATATTCAATGTACAGAATTGAACTCTCTACAGTTTTATTATAAGTATAGATAGATTACAGTAGAATCGGTAGAAATTGGGTTAATCAGACTAATATTCATATTAGTTAGTTATTATAATATTAATTTTCGATTATTCTAATGAATAATCGAAGATTAATATTTATTAATATTACTTAGAAGTAGATTACAACTTGTGTATTTTGAAAATTTCTGCTAAGTATCTACTAATCTACGTATACATAAGGTAACACGTTTTTGATGACAGAAGAACGGATAGACGGACGGTTAATCTGTTGTATAGTGGAGGTTTATTAAAAGGGCCCCGTTAGTGCCTGTGGGTACGGAACCCTAAAAAATAATCCCTTAATATTTTGTAAAGAGAAAAGAAGTTCTTATGAAGAGGAAAATTCGAAAAGTCGACTCCCACTTTGTTTTGGTACGTTTTGTTATAAATTTCTTTAATTTTAAGCCCGTCGTTTCGTTCATAATTTCTCATTATGATATTTTGCAGTTTTCTTTCAACAGCCCTCTGAGTCTCTTGAAGTTTATTGAGAATCTATTTCGAGAATACCCGGGTTTCAGATCCTTAGTTTAGCAAGTAAAGGTCATAGCTCATTACAGCCACCCGGCAGCCACTCCGCACCGAGAAATAATCGCTCCAAAACATCGATCTAGTGATCGATGCTCCAAAAGTAAAAAACAATGTGTTAACAACTTTTGAACCATAAGTTAAGAAAATATGAAAAAAATCTGAAAAGTACAACTTTATAAGGAGTTTCTAGAAAAAATATTTTGAACTTGATGGAAAGAGCAGTTTTTGTATAAAAAAGACAAAAAGGTTGTATACAAAATAATTTCTGGACTAAGTTTGTAGTATAATCGTATATGTGAGCATTTTTTTTAACTTCGATTACATATTTTATTATCCAGAATGTATCTTCTTTCAAACAAAAAAAGAATGATTAAAATCGGTTCTCGCAATCCAAAATTACCACCGAAAACTTCTTTTGGTACCTCTGTATTTATTAGTAACTCAATTCCCCGAGAGATGGCACACACTCATCATTGAAAGCTCCACATTTACAGATAATACCACAGATTACTAAATTGATAATAGGCAAATATTTGAAAGTCCAACGTTTACAGGTAGTATGTTACGTAGTAACTATTTATTAATCTGTGGTATACCTAAGTAAAAAAGTGTAGATACCTGCACGAAATTCTATTTTCAAAAAGCTACACACTAACGCACACATACATTGCTCGTCAAAGTAGAATGGTATAATTGAAGTAGTGCGAGTGAAAAAGAGATAAACGTCAAATGTCAACGTGATACTTAAGTGTCATGTTGGTCAAAGGAAAATCTTCATTTTCCAGGAACATTGGGACTCGACACTTAGGCCAGTCATCTAAGACATTTAGGTCGCAATAAATTGCAAGGTCCTAATTTTTTGTGATGTTGTTAGGATAGATACCAATGGTGTAAATCTAGATTTGCAACCTCGAAAGACCTGTGCTAACTTCGTGGTGCTCAAAAAACCTCGAAATTTTCGAACTTTTTTCAGTTTTTGGCTTACAACTTCTAAAATATGCATTTTGCAGCAAAGTCATCTATGAAACTTTTAAATAAGACAAAATAAGCAACAAAATGAGTGTAACCCCAGCTCTGTATGTTTAATAGATCTCAAGAAATGACATTTCGAAAATGGGCAATTTTTCCCAAATTTTATCAAATTTGTAGTTAGCTAGACTTTAGATCGAAATACTGTCTAAATTACTCATCCTACCAGGAAAGTCAATACAAGTTAAGTGGTAGAGCAGTTATTTAGCTTTAATTTAAGTGTAAAAGGAACTGTTCAGGACCAATAGTTCTCATATTATGAGGTAAACAAGGAAATCAGATTTTTTTCGAAATTTATCTAGTAATATAAATATTACTTTAAAAATAAAATAAAACAGACAATTCAGTAAAAACTGTTTATTGAATAAAATAAAATTGAAAACTATATAATATATATATAAATCGCGAAGGATTTCTAGCGTCTTTACAATCTACCACCCTGCGGCGTCCACTGAATGTAGTGAGATTTTAAATGTTTTCAATGCGTATGTTGAAAATACATATATACACATATATATATATATATATATATATATATATATATATATATATATATATAGCGGCCAGTCATCGACCGCAGCACGCACCACATTCATATCTATTTCTGCCGCTGCTTTAACCAGAGATACTCAGAGAGAGAGAGACTCCAAATTCCTATGAGGTTTAGCGCAGACTTTTTCCTCCAAATATTGCCTTATTTTGTAGTCCAGGGGGTTTAAATCTGGACTAGAAGAGGGTCTTCATGTCCGATGAAGTCAATTCCATGGGCGGTCAACCAGTTTTGCGTGCTTCGTGCCCTATGAGCTGGTGCAGAATCTTGTCAGAATATCCAATGTCTGTTTTTGAACATTGTTTGAGAAAGAGGTTCCACTATATTCGATAGGACGGTATTTTGCTACACAACGGCACTGGTTTTCACACCTTTTTCACAGAAAAACACCTCAGTTAAGCCTGAATATGAGACTCCAAACCAAACCATAAGTGAGGAAGGATAATGCCCACGCTGGACCCTCGGAAAAAGCCCCCCCCCCCTGCTGTGGGCATACACCTTATCATTTTGTATGTTTTAACTTTCTTCAAAAGTATTTTTTTTTCATGTGAAAATAAAATGTTGCGATGTTTTTTTCCCGCGTACCGCCGTAACAAAGCGCGGGATCTTTCCAGCCTAATTTTTTTCAAACGCTCGTTCAAATAATGACCGGCTTTTTACGATAAGCTCGTAGTCCCAGGTCTTTGTTTAACACTCTTCTAACCGTGGTTCTGCTTAGCCCCATGTGAAGAGCTAAGATTTTTTGTTTACGCGAGGGATTTCGTTGAATTCGCGCCTTCACTGCTTTGATGACCGCTGGTGTCCTAACTGTGCGAGGTCGGCCGCTCCTCTCACGATCTTCGAAGCTTGAATATTCAATGTATCGTTTGATAGTGCGATAAACAAACCGTGTTATTTTCAACTTTTGCAGAATTTTGAAAATTTCTATTGGCGCGTAACCATAGCGGTGCAACGCGATAACCGCGACTCTATCTTCCTTCTTCGACCACACTATATTTAATATTTTCTTTTTTATTTTCGGCAAGTACAAATGTTCTATTTTTAAAATTAGTCAAAGTATATCTGGGCAGTACTCGAAAGTTAAAATAACAAGGTTTTGACAGAACTTATGACGCCATCTATACTTATACTTAATATAAAGAGAAAAGATTTGTTTATTTGTTTGATTTGTCATTACAAATCAAACAAATAAACAAATCTTTTCTCTGTTTTTGAGTTTATCCATTGATAAACTCAAAAACTACGGGGCCGGTTTTAAAAATTCTTTCCCCGTTGGATAGGTATGTTATCCGTGAGTGACATAGGCTATGTATGTACCACGGATGAAGCCGGGGCGGACTGCTGTAAATTTTATTCAACAATGTATAAGAAAAAATAATTATTTCTTGCGAAATTCGATCCTTATTATTACTTTTTACCTCATAATATGAGAACTATTGGTCCTGAACAGTTCCTTTTACACTTAAATTAAAGCTAAATAACTGCTCTACCACTTAACTTCTATTGACTTTCCTTGTAGGATGAGTAATTTAGACAGTAGGTATTTCAATCTAAAGTCTAGCTAACTACAAATTTGATAAAATTTGGAAAAAATTGCCCATTTTCGAAATGTCATATCTTGAGATCTATTAAACATACAGAGCTGGGATTACACTCATTTTGTTGCTTATTTTGTCTTATTTAAAAGTTTTATAGATGACTTTGCTGCAAAATGCATATTTCAGAAGTTGTAAGCCAAAAACTTAAAAAAGTTCGAAAATTTCTTGTCTTTCGAGGTTGCAAATCTAGATTTACACCATTGGTATCTATCCTAACAACATCACAAAAAATCAGGACCTTGCAATTTATTGCGACCTAACGCGATTTTTATGTCTTAGATGACTGGCCAAACTAAAAAGTAAAAAATAAAAATCTTTTTATTGTACTTTTAAGTTTTTGAAGTCGGTTATCTTTTTTTGGAAAAAGCTTTTTATTTTGTACTTTTTAGTTAGAGTCCCAATGTCTGACTTCGTTTTAGAGTAACTTTCAAAATAAAACTACCTACTTATAAGCTTAAAATGATAATCACGGTCAAACATACAATCGTCGTTGAAAATCTACAATCCAAGAAAGAAAACGGGTTCTATGCGGGCAACGCCACGGGATATCCATTAGTATTATATACTAAAACCTTCCCCAGAATGTAACAAATACTATTTTGTAAACCGCATCAACCAAACGCGAGATAATCGCGGATAAACATACAATCGTCGTTAAAAATCTACATTTAAGAAATCAAAACGGGTTCTATGCAGGGTACGCCACGGGATATCTATTAGTGTTATCCATACTAATATTATAAATGGGAAAGTGTGTCTGTCTGTCTGTCTGTCTGTTTGTCTTTCTTTCACGGCAAAACGGAGCGACGGATTGACGTGATTTTTTAAGTGGAGATAGTTGAAGGCATGGAGAGTAACATAGGCTACTTTTTGTCTCTTTCTAACGCAAGCGAAGCCGCGGGCAGAAGCTAGTATACTATAACCTTACCCAGAGTGTAAAAAATACTATTTTGAAAACCACATCAAAATCGGTTCCGCTAAACGCGAGATAATCGCGGACATACATACATAAAGGTCGAACTGAGAACCTACTTTTTTTTTGAAGTCGCTTAAATATAACTAAAATTTCGGAAGTTGGTGGCTTCTCTTCTGCCAGTCTATTTGTGTTGCCACCGACTTCCGAAAATTTAGTTATTTTTGGGTTTTTAGTTTTTGAAGGCGGTTATTATTATTATGAAAAAGTTTTTTATATCTTTTAATTAAACACTGATTTACTTTTGCGGGTCAAGAGCACACTGTGGACGGCAAACGTCTGATTAGCCCTTCTCACGTTTGCCTTCACAAATTAGACAACTCACTCCACTCGTTTATAACTTTCATTTCGGGCAAAGTTTTTGAATATTAAATAAATCAAAATTATCAACAAAAAGCATTGCTCCAACATGGTCTCCGACAAAGGAAAATGAGCTCAGTGGTCATTGATACGATTGAAGAGTACCATTTCAAATTGGTTTTATTTAGATGAATAAAAAAATGTGAGATACCAGAATAAGCTTCACAATCAACTTCCACGAACAGGTTTTTACAAGACTTAGTTTAGACCGCTGCTTTCAGCTTCACACCACAGTACATCGAAACCAACAGCTTACTTATTCAATTACAACAAAGCCTAACAATCTTCTGTGTTAACAGAAATGATTTCTTGTCTTATTGGTTTTGTTCTACCCGAAGGGTCTAACGATTCCTGGAAGAGTCAACTAGCCGTATATATATGCAGTAGTAAGGAGACGTAGCATTCTTTCGTTCGTCTCCTTTCCACTGCAGTCTATAGTTGTTCGAATGTATTTTAGATATTATGTTCCCTTTACGTTATCGGCCTTACTTCCGCTGTACGCTCTACGTCTATGATTTTGTTATCGAATCCCGAATACAAATGCACCATTCGTTAATGGCCTCGATCTACTTGTTTCGCTATTCCCCGGTGTGAGAATCATCATTCATAATTAAACCCGGATCTATTCCCCCGATTATCGGATTTTACATATTCGATGCGGTTTTAATGAAATTGTAAAGTGGAAAATCGTTTGATACCACATAGCATTTCCAGGCCATTGCATATTTGCATGTTCCTGGAAAATGAAGATTTTCCTGAAATTACTTCGTACGGGTGCTTCAGCGCATAGCACCGACCACAAGAGCACCAGTGCATTGTGAACTTGATAGCGGTTCAAATAAAGTATTTAATGCAATACCTGACAACATAGAAGTTTAAGTTGTCAGTTTTGTACAAATAGCTGAATGAAAACTAGAAATAATTGGCTCGAAAGCTTAAGTTTCAACTAAAGTTGAAGTTGTGTTTTTTACCACTTTAACGGGATCGTAGTTATCATGACAACTGAGGGTTTTTGCGAATGAGAAATCCGCTAGATGGCAATACGTAGGCGTCAGGTCCAACTGCAGCATGATTGGTTAATTTTTGTCAATGTCATGCCGTTTTATCGACAGATATGTCAAAAATTAACCAATCATGCTGCAGTTGGACCTGACGCCTATGTGCTGCCAAAAAACCCTCTCACTCTACCTGAATTGTCACCGCAAAATCACTAGGTCGGTTCAATAAACAATTGTCCGAATCAAAATTTGTTAAATAAATATCCTTGGACAACTCACACACTGCCATCTGATCCCAAACTAAGCAGAGCTTGTACTATGGTAACCATGCGTATTATAGACTAGCTTTTGCCCGCAGCTTCGCCCGCGTAGATGTCGAACTTCTATCCACAATTTTAAGCCCTTTAGGGTTTGAATAAAAAAATCCTTTCTTAGTGGCTTAGGCTTACTCTTCACAAAGAATAACTCCTCCAAGTTTCATACAAACGCGTTGATATTAGTCAGTGAGTTTACTTCCGGGGCAGCGGTAACTATTAAAATTAATCCGTAACCCGTGCTGACTGCTCTTTGAGGCGCAAGTGGAACAAACGGTCCTTATCGGGCGGCGAGCTAACCATTGCTCGCCATTCGCAGTCCCGCGCCTACGTGTGCGGTGGCTGGTAGTCGTCTTGCGACTCCGAACGTCTACGCCTGGGTCACTGTCCTGGGCGTAAGGCTTGACGCTGCGTCATGCGCACCGCCGCCTCCTTCTCCAGCATGACTGCCTCGCAGAAGGTGGCGAGGGTTTTCCATTTAGTCACCCCCGCCGATCGCCTATGCAAGAACACGGCGGTGGCCCACCCAAGCGGGGCATACTACCACCGTATGCTGCACCGTGTGTATCCGTTTCTGGTGAAGTCCTGTTTCTGGCGATACGTGAGAGCGCCCGCCGTGGCGCCTCTCCAGCCACTCCTCAAAGAGGCGTGACCCTGACCACTGGATTGCGACAGTCACATTGTCCATTTCCCCATGAGATCCCGCCGGAGCTTTGTGCCTCGCGCTGCGTTTGGCCGCGGCAGCGGAGTTAGGTTTTTGGTTACTGATCGGCTCCTGTGGCTCATGGTGCAATTTTATGTGATATTCTGATGTATAAACTATGAATATCTTGCAAAGCCATCGGCCAGCCTTGCTACTACTGCCCGTACGATGCTGCGGAGTAATTTTATAACTCAGAGTGATATCTCTAAAGGTATTTATTGGAATTACATTATTTAAACATTTGTTGTACAAAATTAAAAACTTACATCGGATACCGTATTAATATTAATAAAGATTAATACTGTATTCATGAAAACACCCTGGCAAATCATGTATTATTTTAGAACTAATTTTATTGCCATAAAAATGGTTATAGTGAGAGAACTATAAATATTAGACACATGCTGTTGTGTACTTTTTTTAGAACATTTTAAAAGGAACAATTCTTTAGTACATATTTTTTGCGTAACTTCAACCATTGGCGCAGCGCACGTAATAGAATCCCTCAAAAGGGATATTTTTTCCTCGCTTTTGTCACACTTTTCATTACTGCTCGGCTCCTATGTGTCTCAGCGTCATATTAAATGGCCTATAACCTGCCCAGGAGTATGGAATACAATCGTACCAAGTTTGGTTAAATCCCTTTGGTAGTTTCTAACCCCTTTGGTAGTTCGAATCAGAGATAGAACCTGCAAAGGGTTAAAGTAAACAATTAATTATTTTACTGAATTAATTGATTAGAGACTTTTTGTTTTTGACCAAACGACCCAATATTTATCACAAACGCATCGACAATCAAACACTTTTTACAACAGGGATAGAACCTGCACGAAGGAAAGCTGCCTGGGAGGGTCATTACTTTCACAAAAATCTTAACACCACTTTTTAGGAATTGTGACAGACGGCACAGCGCCATCTAGCGAAATTAAACGGAAACTACGAAGAAATTTGACCGTTGCGCTTTGGGTTTAATATCTTTTGAATAAAATGTCCGATTTGAGTAATTCGAAAAGTAATTAGTAGGTGTTGAAACAGAATTGAATATGAAATTATTTATTATGGTAAGGATGTATACAATATTGTGGCATTTTATTTTTTGATTGACTTGACTTGATTGATTGATGTGATGATGCGATTCTTTAGATTGACATAACTTTTTTATTTATGAACCGATTGAAACAAAACAAAGACTAAATGTTAATCCCGGCAAACCGCAACGCATTAGTGAAAACCGCATTCAATTAGGATACGCCGTTTTTGAGATTAGCCTGAACAAACGTACAGACAAACAGACAAACCGACAAACAGACAAAAATTCTAAAAATCATTGTTTTGGGTTCTATTGCGTATATAAAGTTCCCCTAATAAAGTTTTTCTTATTTATCTTCCATGTACAGACATTGACCTTTTAGAATTTTATTATATGTATTGATTGATTAATTACACCCGTAATGAATTTGTGAACTGCATATTACAATCATAGAGCACTTATTGATAAAAAAATATTATTATTATGTCTTTTATATTTGGCTACACATTTATTATTATTATACGCTAACGAATATCAGAGAAAGATAATGATGACATTTGGTACCAAGAGCTTGACGTTTCTTGAGGCACGGGGGAGTCCTCCAAACTTCCAAAATCATATCGAGCTTTCGACCACGAGCCCCTGAGGCAGATGCTAATAAATAAATAAATAAATAAATAATAATAAATAAATATAAATAAATAATAAATATATTGAGACAACTCACACACGGTTATCTGATCCCAAGTTAAGCTCTGCTAAGAGCTTGTGTTATGGTAACCAGACAACTTATATATAATTTATAAACACATACATATTATAGATAAATTACACCCAGACACAGAACAAACAATCATGCTTATCACACAAAGTTTGTTCTGGGTGGGAATCGAACCCACGACCTCCGGCTTAGCAGTCAGGGCTACACCAACAGGCCCGTCAATGAAAGTTAAGAAACAAATTGAAGCTAAGCATTATTTGTATCACTGTAGCTACCTATCTATTTAGATAGTTTTGGGTCCGTCCCTTCTAACCTACTTGTAAATCTGTTTTCAAATTTGAAGTACCCATCCTAAACTGCGGCTAACACCAAAAACAAAAAGGCATTCTTACAAAATTGCTTTCTTAACGTTCAAGCTACCACGTAATAAAAGTTTAGCGATACTTTGCCTTCAAGGTACTTAAGTAGGTCTAGGTGCCAATAAAACTTCGGGATGCTTAACATCGACGCGACGACGTAAGTTTCAAAGTCGTCTGATAACCTCGGTCAATGTCCCTTACGTCACGTCTCGTCCTCCGCCAGTTATCATTCAGTAGACTCCGTGTTGTGCGTTAGCTCGGGATGGCAGGCAGGCGAGGGGTTGAACAACCCTCCGGCCGATCGATTTTGCGTGGTTCGTCCCTAATGCTACGGCTCAGTTCGGCAACATTTGCTAAGTTATAAACTATGCAATATCTAGTAACTCTAAGTGGTCTGTCTCTGTATTAAAGTTCTCCATTTATTAGGTACTTGATGCATGCTGGTATTTATTGTTCTATTTAGTTATTTATACGAATCCACAATGCAGCAACTAAATAAAAGCTTACATTCTAGTTAGGTAGGTAGAGGTACCTACTTCGCAAAAGTGACTTTTTATTTATTTTTGCTTCATGAGTTTACATTTCACTCTGCTGACAAAAATGTAAGTCATTTTGCAGTTTTGGTTTAATATTAAAAAAAAACAGTTCTGTGTTTAAAATAGGGTGGGTATAACACTCTTGTTTTTAAAGTATTTCAAATAGCTCCAACAGTACAGTACTAAGAAACCACAAAAAAAATCCAAAAATTTTATTTAAACGCTAAGTACCCTAAAAACGCATTTAAAAATTGTATTTTCAAATTTCGCGCGGAAATTTCCAAAAACGCATTGGCCATTAGCCATCTAAAATATATTTCACAATAACTTCAATGAAAAAGTATATTTTTATAATAAAGATCGTATTTGGAGGTTATAAACAAAACAAATAATAGTGCCGTCAAGTTGACACTGTTGACAGTCGACGGCTGTCACTGTGTGTGGCTGCTATTTCATTGTGTTCAAGAACAGATAAAAAAAACTGAAAACATTGAATTGAATTTTAAAAATTATTTACTAGTTTTATGAACTAAGACTAACACTTTTCGGCTGCTTTTTGCATAAACTATCTCAATAATGTATTTTTAGATTATTTCTCTTAAACAGTAAAATACCCTATTTTTAGATAGGTATGTCTTTAGTTTATTAAATTTTCGTTGTTATAGATATAAAAAATATGATGGTTTACGCTGAAAAAATTGATAATTTCGAGACGATAATTTTTTTTCGTAGTCTTTCTGAACATTTTTTTTTGTGGTCTTTTTGAACAATTTTTTTTACGTAGTACTAGACCACATTTGTAAATTGTTTATGTTTAAGTCTTTTCTTTAATACATTTGACTATAAACTGCTTTTTTTTCTGACTTGTGGTATGTATAGATACGGCTAACTTTGCGACAAAAATCTAGACGTTTTACAAAGTGTACGCTATGGACAGCGCCATTCGTTAAAAGCTCGCCATACAATATTTATTCACGACTCACGAGTCACGAGCATAAACATGTATATGTTATAGGCAATGTGTATAATTCGGCATTGTATAGAATGCCTAGGCTTTATATATATTGCCTAAAACGTTCAGGCAATGTATATAATACGATTCATTTCATACATTGCCTAGGTATTGTATAAAATACCCAAAGCGCATCAGGCAATGTGTATAATGAACGACCACGAGAAGGAGACACGTGTTTCTATTATTTCATTATGTCATTTCTATTATTACTTTTAATAATTAAATGGTAAATAATATTTCTCACACTTGACTATACATTTTTAATACCTACATATGAAACCATTTTAGAAGATTTTTAATATATATTATTCAGAGTAATGTTTGTGTTAAATTAAAGTTTAATAATGTTGATTTTGAATGGTATAAATCAAACTTTACCTAAGTATTTTTTAATAATATGTTATTACTTTGATAACGTAGCGCATATAGCGTGATTTTGTGTCGATTACTGAACATGTGAGGTGAGATTGCAATTTTCATATTACTCTATTTTAGTTTGTTCAAAGATGTTACCTAAGATTTTATTTCTTCTCAAATAATAATGATGTTACCTACAGTTTATTGAAAGTATAATAAAAGCTTATTTTAAATGAAAACTATTGGTTTTTTTCGTATCATGATCAAATTTCCATAATTAAGTGGTAAGAAATGAACAGGGCGACTTTCTGCAGCAATTTTTTGGTACGTTGTAAATGTAAACGTTTATCCGAAGGCAACTGCTATGTGAGAAACGCTCTCTACGCAAAAACTCGTACCTATGTACTTAGGCATACAAACCAATAGAACACATGACTTATCGCTGTCTGCTAATGGAAGTTAAAATTAGGATTAGCTCTCAAAAGATCAGTACCTATCTAACTAAATCATAGAGAAGAAAAATCGATTACATACATTGCCTGCGCTTCAACTGGCATTCTATACAATGCCTAGGTATTTTATACATTTCCTAGGTAAAGTTTAAAATAGTTTAAACATTGAACATCATTTCATACATTGCCTGAACGACCCCGGCATTCTATACATTTCCTAGGTATTGTATAGAATGCCTGCATTGTACACATTGCCTATAACATATACACTACGCACAGATTTTAATCAATTTTCTCTTAAATGAGCCATAACTTTCAGTTAAAACTTATTTTATGTTAATTATCATAGACTACTATAAAATGTGCCCTAAAACCTAATATTATTATAGTTATTGTAAGAGAAAAATAATTTTAATGTTAGCGTGGTGTATACATGTTTATAGTTAATACAAAAATCAATTTGAATGCTAACATCCTAGGCAAAGCTAAGCCAAAGCTTTTTAAGTTATGTTCGCTGGCCATTTGAATGTGGTAATCAATCAAACTGGCAATATTATCAAACCTTTTATACGCGTGTGTCGTGCTCGTGCGTTTTACTATCTAAAGCTTTAAACAAAAGCCGTCCCGTATAATTTGTTATGCCTCTATCAGTATTTGTTTACAATTACAATCGCATCACTGATAGTGTGCCGCTGTGTGTCAACTTATTTTTAGGCACTTTTGGGTCCAGATCGTATCTTTCTTTGGTGTTAAAAGCTTACAAAAAGTTTTTTTTTGCATAATCACGTGACTTAAAATAGGTAGTATCGTGTATCAGAAAATTATGTTCCAAAGAAATATTATCTATGTGCAAATACTCCATTTTAAGTTTTTTGAAAAAAAAATAACATTCTTCTTTATTTCTTTCTTATTTTGCAGAAACCCTCACCTTCCTGGGGTATTTTCTCAATTAGTGTGGTCCTTTATAATTATTCTTTGTCGAAAACAGCTGTGTCGGTCGGGTTCATTGGCCGCTGGGTGACCCACGCGGCGGGTGAGTGAGTGAGACAAAAAATACAAAAATGCTTAAGAAAGGACGAGACCGGAGAGGAACATTGGAGGAGTAAAGATGAAACAAAAAATGTTGCGTTTGGTGCGGAATAACAATAAGTAGTGTAGAGTAACACCGTGTTGGAAGTCGCGATAAAGTGCGTGATTGTGCTGCTACGCGGTCACCTCACGGCAATGACAGCTCCGCGACTTAGCGGGAAATCGCCATGACACTTACTGTATCAAACTAGAAAAAATTACATTCGTATCCTGTCGAAGTACATAACTGAATACGTATGTTATTGCACCTACTCTTTGTCAATCAAACGCGAAATTTAATGAAGCAGCTCTATGACTGTTAATTTATTAGTCACTTTAGAAATTTCGAATTCTAATCTTTGTAATTTGCCAATGGAAAAAATGTTGACTATTATACATAAAATGGGGTGGATGGATCAACAGGGCGATGCCCCAATCCTATCGATTTTGCTCCCACGTAGGTATATATAAAACTACATAGCTAACAGCCGAATGAGGTGTTCCTCACCTAGCCAGGCTGTTGCTATATTAAACGTATTATCGTACCTATTTCAAAAGTTTGCTTTGCCACAAGAAGGAGAAAACTTCTATTTAGAAACATGACACCTATAAAAAGTAAAAACCGGCCAAGAGCATGTAGGGCCACGTTTTTTTATACAAACGTTGTCCTGACAATAAATTACAAACACAACAAAGTAGATTCACCTAATTAGATGCAAGTTATGCGTGTACTCATACATTAGAAAAATGATTTTTATTTATATCTAGACAGATAAGCCCTCCTAGACAAGTGGCATTGTAGAATAGGTTGTAGATTAGAATAGATTGTCAAATGTATGGGGTTGACATAAGCTTTCGCAAAATAATTTGACATCTCCAAACATTTGACAATCTATTCTATTCCGCTGTCTATTCTACAATGCCACTTGTCTAGGGTGGAAGAACGAAATACTATGGGTATTTTTTTCATTATCCTGGCAACCGGAACGCACACCAAGACAGCGTGTTCTTACAGTGCTGTCACGCACACATGTCTAAAAACTTGCCGCACAGTATTGTTCCGTGCGGTCTATCTACCTTCTGTTTTTTAAGGCTGGGAGAAAGTACATCATCATCATCTCCCTAGCCTTTTCCCAACTATATTGGAGTCGGCTTCCAGCCGAAGCGGATTCAGCTAGATACCTGTGTTTTACGTGAAGCGACGGCCTATCAGACCTCCGCAACCCAGTAACTGGGCGACACGATACCCTTTGGTTCGACTGGTCAGACTTTCTGGCTTCTGAATACCCGTTACGCCTGTCAAAGTTATACGAATGAAAACCGGGACCAACGGCCTAACGTGCTTTCCGAGGCAAGGGATGTCAGTGATGTCCAAGAAACTTTAGAAAGTACATAATGAATTTTATTGAAAAAGTCACGTTGGTACTTGCCCGGATTCGAACCCACAACCTCTCGTATGAGAGGCGGGCGCCTAAACCACTAGGCCATCACGACACTTTATGAATAAACAGGGCGTCCCACGGCTATGCCACATGGAGGGAAAGTACATTAAACATTGTAGATAGAACATTTTATACTTCACTGCTTATCGGGATTTAACACGCTAATACCTTACCTTACCGCAAGCCTACACACACTGACAGATACCTGCATGCTACGTCGCATCATCATCCAAGCCACTTGCAAGCCGTTCAGACTTCATTTAAAAACAGAGCATTTGACCTCTGTGACCCTGACCATTTGGGGCAAGAGCTATACCATGTTCAGGAGGTACTCAAGAAAAACGGATACAAAGTGAGTAGAAGATTGAAGCGACCAACTAAGAAGAACAGACATCCCGAGGTGAAGAGACAGCCAGTTTGTTTGCCATATGTTAAGGGAGTCACAGACAAAGTCGGATCGGTGTTGAAGAATAACAATATTCACACCATATATAAACCGGGGGCAAAAGTAACGAACCTAGTCGGTACACCGAAGGATGTCATACCGTTGCAGACACCAGGTGTTAATAAGATTGGTTGCAGTTGTGGAAGCTCGTACATTGGGCAAACGAAGCGGACTATCGCTGAAAGGCTCAAAGAGCATATCGCAGCTGTAAAAATCGTCAGACGGATAAATCAGCGATTGCAGAACACATACTGGAAGCAGGCAGCAATCATTGGATCAATTCCATCGTCCACAAATCCTCTCCACTGATCGCCATTTTTGCTCAAGAGTTGTGCCGGTTGTGCGTGAAGCGATTGAAATTTTTGTGTTTTTAAATCTTAATAAAACACAAAAATTTCAATCGGGAAGAAGGATTCAAACTGTCGGCCACGTGGAATCCAGTGATTGCAAAAAATCAGCATCGCGATTTTAAGTCGACTAAAAAACCGGACACAGTGAGTGTAGTGTGTACGCAGCTTTATAGTGGACATTTATCAACATCGAGGGTAAATGAAGATCAATCTACTATCGAAAGAACATGAGTGGGTTTTAGTCAGTAAAAGTCCGACACGCCCTCCCGCCGCACCTAGGACGGGAGCAGTCATTTGATGATTTCCCACTAACAAAAAAAAAAGATCAATCTACTTCATCGGCGGAGTAGTGTCGCCGGACAGTCTGCTTTTGTGACCTTGGCAGGTGTAACCCTGCCGAAACGTCAAGTAAAAAACAAATAAAAAGATATGTGCGCGTTAAATCCCGATAAGCAGTGAAGTATAAATATGCAAAACGAAAGTTTAAAGTATAAGATAGAACATTTTACAGAAAGAGGACATTATTTGAATTTTAAAAACAATTTAAACTGCATTCATAGATATTTAAATAATTAAATTGTTAGGCCCGGGAATCGAACTTGTTCCACAAGAAAAAATAATCACCATGTAGTTTTATCATACCGATCGAAATGTTTCATCATAAGGATTATTTTTTACTAAATAACATAGTGTCACAAATAAAATGAAGACCGTGAATTTTAAATCCCTAGGGGCACCGGTGTGGGCGCCGAACCTGGCCTTGGCTCCAGCCCGGCTGGCGGCTACTGAGGGCGTCCTATTGGCCATTCGGATGGTGCGGGGATACCGCACGATCTCCTGCGAGACGGCGAGACTTCTTGCTAGGCAACAGTCCTTGCACGTATCAGTGGAGTGGCTGGAGTAGCGCCACGCGGCGCTCACACGTATCGCCGGACGCAGGTCCTCATCAGACACAGACATTTCGGGAGGTTCCTGTGTCGGATTCAGGTGGAATCGACGCCTGGGTGTCACCACTGCTGCAACGGTGCAGGTACGATTGGGCGGACCACCGCAGTCCTCGCGATCGGCGGAGGTGACTGAATGGGAAGCCATCGCCTCCTGCGAACTGTCATGCTGGAGAAGGAGGTGGCGGCGCGCGTGAGGCAGCGTCATGCCTCACGCCCCGGACAGAGACCCAGGCGTAGGCGTCGAGAGTCGTAAGACGACTACCGGCCGCCGTAGGCGCGGGTCTGCGTACGGCGAGCAATGGGTAGCTCATCGCCCGGTAAGGACCGGCCGGGCCCGTGTAGACGGCGCGATTTGTTCCACGCACGCCTCAAAGAGCAGTCTGCACGTGACGGGGCCCTCTAGAGCCTGCCGGGATTGCGGAATAATTCTAACAGTTACCTCGGCCCCGGAACATAATAGGGCAATCAGTCAGTTAAAATCTGACACTAACTCGCGCCCCGCCCCGGGCGGGAGAAGTCATTTGATGATTTACCACTCACCCAAAAAAAACAGTAAATAGCCACTAAGAAAGGATTTTTTTAATTCAACCCTTAAAGGGTTAAAATTGTGAATAGAATTTCGACATCTCTCGTTTAATTGATACGGCGTTAATCTTTGGAGCTCGTTGATAGAGATGGCAGATATGAAAATCTGCAGGTGCGACACGAACATTCGTTGACTGTTCTACGGGTCTATCGTATCCACGGAAAAGAAATCACAACCTGTGGCGAATATTGTGTTTCGTTAGGCAATGTCACCTTACCTAAGCAAAAAAATTTTATTTTTACAAACATAAAATTGTTATTTGATGAATGATGGTTTGACTTGCTGTATACATAACCTGTGAGACCTGAATTAACTACTTTGTATAGATTAGATTATTTGCTAATTAGATTAAGTACTCCTTCACCATCTAAAAGTTGCTACAGCGTATAATTCTACGTTACTTTATAAAAATGTGTCTCCCATAAGCCAGTTTTCGTTAAAATTAATAGTGTAGATACCTACTGTAAAGTAAGATTAAATCTGCTGACATTAAAACCTAGTACTTAAGGGCAATATCGATTTAATTTAATTCCTTTTTTTAGTTACTTTTGGATAACTGGCGTCATTCAAATGACATTCAATCAATAAGTAAAAGCGGTTTGCAACTTTGCAGCTGCCAGTTTAACTAGTTATTTAGATGCCGTACATAATATTAAAGTTTCTTGTTATCATGTAGAGGGGTTGACTACACACCTGACCTCTCTTTTGTCTAAAATGGAACCTGTTTGTGTGGAAGCCCCAACTTCAGGTGCATTCACAAAACGAGCATAAGCGATTAATAGCCATTTGGCTAAGAGTATTTAAATGATTAAATATGATCAGTTGGTAGTAGAACCGATCATTAAAAGCATGGCAGGAAAGAAATAATGACTCAAAGCTTTCAATAACTTTTAAGATCACAATCAAAAATATAATTACCTCAATTGCGTTCCAAAGGACAATTTTCAGGTTAGTAAGGTGAACGCTCTCCGAATACTGCTGAACTAATTGAGTTGTTTCACTGTATATACACTGAAATTCAAAATACTTTTGTCCCTAAAGCTGACTGTGCGTCTTCTACTTAGCACATTCTCGAATACGAGGTTTTTTGATGTGATATGATCTTAGCTTCTTATGGTCTTAGTTTCTTATTTGGTAAGTATTTGGGGCAGGTACCGGTTGTTGATATATAGCATAATTATATTTATGTTATAAAAAAAAAATGTCAACCTAATTAAAGTCTCTAAATGGTCAAACCCCGATTTGGACGCATTCAATATTATTGATAGTCCCGTTACTTTTTTCGCGTTTAACAGTCCCAATTCTCCTAGGATTAAATATGTATAAATTCGTTAATCAAAAACCGCTATTGGTTTCGTTTTAACTTTGACTAACACTTCGTGCCGTGCCAGAGCTGCGGTTTGGCGAGTTAAACATAGGGGTGCCAGAGCTTTGAAGTTTGACTATCATACGTAAATGTTACGTGTACATTGTGACGTACACCTCGGAAGAGGGATATAACAACTTATAGAATTTATGTCTCCTCAGTTCTGGCATTTAAGAGGGGCGAAACAGCTGATACATGTTGTTTCTCTTTCATACTTTAATTTATACTTTTACAGCCGTCACGTTATCTCCCCTCTCTTGACCTTTCATTTGTTGTCTTTCCCTGGCTTGGGCTACCACTCTTTTTGTTTTTGGTGTGAACCTTTCAACGACCAACCGACAGCCGGCAATCGGGCTAATGTCTTTCTATTGTGTCTCAAAAAACGTGTGTTTAGTTAACATTCAGGTTACCACTGCCTAAATAACATGTTTAAATGCCCCAATAAACAAAACTTTTCGTTTTCTTTGCTTCAAATGGTACTGTCGTACTTATCATAAATCAGTAGTTCTGGTGTACATACATTCCACAAAACACCCATAAATAAATGTATGTAGGTAGGTACATCGGTGCACTTGAAGAGGGTCTTGTAATTTATCGAGGGTCCAGGCGACGACTTCTCTGTCACGTCACCCCTCCTCGGCTGAAATTAACTACACAAATTGGGGGAAATTTTAATTACGAGCATTTTAGACTCCATCTCGAGGACTATAGAGTTTTAAATTAAACTATAGGTAGACCGTGTTGCAGATTTTTGGATGTATTATGACGTCCACTATCTCATCAACGTCTTATGCGTCAATCAGTCTGCTTATAAATGAAAGGATATCCTGATATAATATTATTAAAAGATGTTTATAAATCTAAAGAAAAGATACCTACGTACTTACTGATTTCTCTATCATTCTTTTATATAACTTGTTTTTTTTTTTGTTATGTTGCTTTTATATGCCGTTCATCGTTGCATGGGTAGCAAATTACATTAGTTAAATGTAATTTTACCGAGTAATTTAAAAAGTCTAAAAAAAAAAGTAATTTAAATCGCCAACCCGCATTGAGCAAGCGTGGTGATCAATGCTCGTGCCTTCTCTGTATGAGAAGAGGCCTTTGCCCTGCAGTGGGACAGTAATAGGCTGGTATTTTTTTTTTTTTTTTTAAAGTCTGGCAACTAATATTTATTTTTAGGTGTAAACTTATGAATGGTTGCAAATTAAATCAGTGCCCGTTAAGTTGTCAGGCAGTCTGTGTGTTTATCCGATTTACCTATTATATTCTGCGATGAATTTTCAGATTCTCACCTCACTCTCAATATAAGTAATCAGATTTCTTTCCGGCAGATGAACATTTTTATTTTGTTTAGTTATTTGTTTCAAGGTTGGAATAATAGATGGCGCTAATGGTAAGAGCTTACGAGTATTAAGAATTCACAGAGATGGCGCTGCGATAGGAATTAAAGAGAAAAAGTAAATTATAGGTAGGTATTTGTACATTTTTTTTTCTTTTCGGTTTCTTTTTAAATCGCTTTAATTTAATAAAACCCGAAGCAAAAATATGCGTTCTGAATCAAATTTTTGTAACTAGGACTCGCTTACACAGTAAGTATAGTTACTTTATGTGAGAGAGCGAGAGGGGCAAACACCAGTAATATTTAGCCGCCATTTCTAATCTAATGTTTTAAACGCACGTGTACATAGATAATTGTATTTACTTTTGCATTACCTACTTGTTGCAGAGTTGTGGTAGGTAACCTAAACCTAGAGTCGTGTAATGTATAGGCACTAGCACAGTAGTAGGTAGGTATCTACTTATCATAGGTAGTCTACCTACCTAAGTATATTATATCGAGATGTGTCTATTATAGTAATATTAAAAGTAAGTAATTTTTATTAATACATAATAATAATCTATACTTACATATAAAAATGAAACCCGTTTTCCGTTGTCACGACATAGGTAGCATGAAAACGGCTTGACCGATTTGGCTGTTTTTTTTTTTGTAGTTTTCTTATAAGTACTCTGTACAAGGTTCTTACGGAAAAAAAATTAGAACAAAAAAAAATTAAAAAATATTAAGAAAAATATTACGCTTTCCCGCTTAAACTACTGAACCGATTTGAATGAAATTTGGTACAGATATAGTGTGGGACCCGAGAAAGAACATAGGATAGTTTTCATCCCGGAAATCCCGCGGGAACGGGAGCTATTCGGGAAAGTACTTAGCACAAATATGACCCTATTTAGGCCATTGCAACAAATACTTAGGTACCTATACGTTTGGGACATTTATATATGGGGGTAACATAATAGAGTACGGCAGATAAAGGGGCCATACATAAGTCCTAAGTGGGTAAAAGAACCCTTGGGTTTGTGAACGGAGCCCTGAGCATTTTTTGACGTTTAGGTATGTGCTTAGTCAGCTACATCCTTAATTATAAATAATAACTGATTTAAAATTAATTAAACAAAACAAAAAGTAATTTCATTATTTAAGTAATTTAAGCCCATTTTACTATTTGATTATTACTACTTTAAAGTTCTAAATACAACATTCACAACTTAGGGTCAGATTCAGTGACAAAAACTCTATAACAGTCAAAATAAAGTTCCAAATACAATAACTAGCTCGAAGAACCTGGCTTCAAGTTAAAACACATTTGTAAGATAGAATGAACACAATGACATTATAAGTAATATTTTGCCGATAATTACATAGACTAGTTTTAAATTAAACTATGAAACATGGAAATGAACGATCGGGGGACCAACGGACAACATAGGTTACTTAAGATACAGCTAAGGTCCGGAATTACGGGCAACAAACGCTAACTGTTAAAAAAACGGTTGGTGAGAGGATAAAAAGGTGCGGTGCAACGACAAATAATGTTTTACTAACTCTATCTCGTTCGTAATAACAAGTAAGAAAGAGAAAAAGCTGGTAACAATAATAATAATCGCGCATACGCTAATTTCGTCCCTCGCGCCCTTTTAAATCGTTCTTGGCAACCGGTTTTGTTTGTGGAACGGCCGTAAAACGGTTGGACCAATGAGGAGCCTAGGTTCACAGCGGGCGTACCATTGGTGACGGGTGATAGAGAGCGGTGTTGCTCGGGGCTAAGCGGGGTGGGCACGGGTGGCGCGGGGCATGGGTGCGGCGCGCCGGTAGCACGCGTATTACACACTCCGCCGCAGTCGTGTTTCGCCATTCGAAAAGAAGGTTATTGTAACAATGACACGGGCACCGGACTATCGATAAAGTGTGTTTGTATGTCGTTTTCGTCGATAATAAGTGTTGTGTTTACTTTCACCCGTGCGAATGTCTCGATCCTCACCTTTTCGTTTGTTTTTTCTTTTAATCATTGCCGCATGGGACGGCGCTTACGTTTCAGTTAACCTTTTATTTTGAAACGATGGAACGTTGTTCTTATGGTTTTTACACCAAAAGGTATTTTATGTTATTTATTTAATTTATGATTGCGATCTGTTGTGAGTGAGTGCGTCGCGTGTGGCTAAACACAGTGAGCTAGCCTAGGCAATGGTTCGTCATCACAGTGGAATGGAGGCGCGTAAATTGAGCCAATATTAGCGAACAATGTTGACTCCGAGTCATACTGCAGAAGTGAAGGAGAAAGGGTGCCATTCAGTGTGTCTACACTGCTCAATTTATAATTATATTTTTATAACATAAACACAAATAATGTATTGTTTTGAAAACTCCGTAACAATCTCGAGGCTTTGTTGTAAGACTGATGGAGAAGCTTCGTGGTTATTATTATTGCAACGCTTCGAGGAAAAGCCGACATTGTGAGGCTCTCGCACTCGAGGGTCGACAGCCGAGGGGAGGGAGGGCGCCGTCTGTCTGCACACATGCAGAACCGGTTCGCGCTCCGACTCCCCTAGTGGGCTTTTATGGTCTCTTTCTTTATCATGCCACACGCGTTCGCATAACTCTCTCTCGCTCGCACGTTTTCATTATTTTTTGCTTCCCCTTGTGAAATAATACCAGACGGACCGTTTTTATTTCGGTGTCTGTCCCTTAATAGGTGTATAGCTTAATGCCTCTGGTCTGGCAGTGACGGTAAGTTAACACAAAAAACACGTGGCATGGCTCAGTTGTCAATAACAATAATAATATTGCACTTTGTGAACTTGCGGCGTACGGTACATCCTATTTTTCTGAATTGTGCAGAAGGTAGTCTTATTTTTATTAAGTACAAATCTACAACCAAGTCTCATCGTAATTTGGCGCTACAATTCTTCTAGACTAACTACTTCGTATCTTCCAACAGAGTTGATAGAGAAATTGCAAATTGTAGAGACGCGTTACTTCAGAGACAAACAACCCCTCTCAACAAAGAATTTGAGGAAACCTCTTATTCAGCAACCTAAATAATTCTCATCAAATGCTAGTCAAATATCATGATAGACCCATAAACGTTCAAAATCATACCTAAAAGCTATAACTGGCATGAGTAGTGGATCCAACGAAGACCCAAAGCCCATCAAAGCCCATCAAAGACCTCAACATCTAAACACTTTAGATACGCCACAACCCATTAACTAAATCCTAAGCAATTCTGAAACAAACAAACAAACGCTATTTTCTGCCAAGAAGATCATATTGAACTCCTTACAAAAAATGGTTGTCTCAACTCATAGTAACAACAAAGTAATAACACTGACTTTTATTTTATCTAATACTCGATTTGTCGAATGAGACATACCTATAGAAGATTTTCGCCTTAGGAATTAAGGCGAATAACAACCTGTTTGTCCTAATCTACTAACAATAGGAATCAATATACCTAGTTCTAATATAGAAATTTATTTAACAATCAGCACATTAAAATTTCGTTAGATCAACAGCTTGCATCCTAGCCTGTTTAGTGTTTTGTAGTTATTTATGTTTGTTGTATTTCGTACAAGATGTGGTTCACTATTCCTATTAGCTAACCTTCATCTGTTTGTTTAAACACTACCCTGTTTGTGTGGCAACCAAGCTTGCATCAATTTCTTTTACTTGATTACTTGAATACCCTATGTTGATGATGTCCTTATCTTGGAAGCTACCCATTTAATTTATTTTATAAGGAAGCATTTATTATTATCGCTAAACCATATGTATTAGGAAAGTACGTAATTGAACACACTGCAGATAACAGCGTTTTTTATTATTAAAGCCTTTTAATTCATCGTTTTACTGTATTACAAGAATTATGACACTGGTATCCTTGTAGAAATGTAGAATATAGAGGTAATCAATCTATGTTTATCTAATTAGGTAAATCCCTAGCTTAAACATGCTAAAGTTTTTTTTTATTGTTTCTCACGGCACATCTATATGAATAGGTATGGCTCGTATACCGCGGTTATTGCTAACCAGTTAAAGTGAAATAAAATTATGCGAGACTAATGAAATCAAAGTTCATGGCATCCGTAAAACTTGCTGTTGGCCGAGCGAACCGCTGCCTGTGTGAGTAGCTAGTCTGAATATCCCTCACACATCTACCAATCAACTCGTTAATTTTGGACTTGAAGAACGTAGATGCCAGTTACCAAGTCAATAATTTTAACTGGATTTAAGAAAGAAAGACATCTACAATTCTAGAAACATACCAAAAAGGGGAATTTTTTTTCTTTTTGTTCGCAGGTGTAACGAAATTTGTAGTTAACGGATGTTCATGAGATTTTTTTATAGAAGTTTGTAAAGGCACGGAGCAGAAAACAAAAAAAAACGACGTTGACGACTTTGCGAAAATTGCGAACTGGTCTGTGGAGTACCAAAATATGAAATTGAGCCAGAAATGAGAAAACCATTACTGGTAGACATTGGTATTTCTTATTACGTTGGCATTATCAAATATATTATATTATTTATATTTAAAGTAGTCAAGCTGTTCATACAGCTTTTGTTATTTTGAATTCAACAATCTTCCCTGATTTTTATTATTATTCTAATATAAGACGAGTATGACTTTATATTTCATTTATCTGCCTTAGTTTAGGCTTTTGCGGTTTGGATATTTTAAAGTACAGTTTTCAGGTGATCTGCAAAATGAAAAATATAGGAATACCTAATAATTCTTTACGAAATTGTTTTTCTTATCACGAAAGTGATGACTGATGAAATGTTAAGTTTAGACTATAATCAACTGGTCATAAATAGACCAGACTCTGAAGCCATTAAAAAAATCTGTTGAATAAAAGACACAAAAAGTTAAGAGCTCAACAAAAAAGATCATGGAAATCCGTTCACTATAAACTTTGTTGCAGAAGAAAAGCTAATTGCACTCTGCTAAAACATCTTAGTATTAGTACTGTAAATCGTGTTCGGCATCCGGAGCAAGTGTAACACGTGCTGCAAACGACTGCAATAAAATTGCAATGCCAATAAACTTGACTGGGTAGCATCAAGTGGCTAGTGCTTGATTTCATTTGTCACTCATCAGTCATCAAGCAATCGCGGACATGGCTATCGTATATCTTTTATATACGATAGGTACTCTTTTTTAGTAACTTATCTGTGAAGATCGTTCTTCTCTAAATTGTTCGCTTTCTTAAGATATTACTGTTATTCCTAATTATTGTTTCCTTACTGTTATGAGACAATACACAGTTAGGAATCTACTTTAACTTCTTGGTCTACATAAAAGCTGAAGTAATAGTTTTACGACAGTTGTTACAATGATCTCCTATTTATACTGTTTGATGGCGTACAATTATTATTTATACTTTGTAATTAAAACATATATACTAGTTAAAGAACATTAGAGTAATAAGATAACACACTCAAATCACCCCTAATACCAATTTAAATTCGCATACACAAATAACTAGAATAAGAACAAGGTCATACAAAATACTCTCTCGTCTCAAGCTGTAATAGAAGCGAGCCTAGACTATCAACCCAAACGAAGGTTTCTTTAGTTTGACTGATGATCTGTAGATTATTCAGAGAAGATACATTAATGAATTACTGACTTCAGATTCATGGCGTTATAATTTATTAACGTTACAGGTGATAGGTCAAGCTAGTTGACCTGTTATCTAAAATAAAACTATAACCACAGAAACATTACTATCAGAGAATTATGCTATTACGTTTTTTACAGGCGTCGGATTTGATCCCGTGTGTTCATAAAAGTTAAATGACGATTTATGGGTATTTAATTCAAGTTTAGTTTGTGTTATCGTAATTACAGGCACAATCAAAGTTATTGTTTTGTGGACCAATGGCATCCCGACGGTGCTTAAAAAATTGACTTCTACTTACTATTCTCGACTACGTACGTGTCCATTGACTTTGGAAAAAATTATGCCTTATGGCACGCATACATTATGATGGCCCTTCACTCTTCACTTGACGTATACGACACAACATTTGCTACCTATTTGATAATTCACTAATTATGAACCCTACTTGTAAAGTATTTAGTATTGTTTTTATTACCCAGTAACGAGGAATATTTTGAATGAATTGAATTAAATATAAAAATTGAATTAGTATTGGATGTGGGCTGGGTGATTTAATGACATAGGTATTTACTATAGGTTTCAGTGAGTTCTTAGCAATTAAGTTTAGTAATAGTCTGTATAATTATGTATTATTCTGAGGTGAATGCACGGTATGAACTTCATTGATATTCACTGTTGGCCTGAGCAAATTGTGAATTAGGAGTGACAGTGTATCGCCTACAGTTCACAATAACCCAATTTCCTCACTTAACTCTTGAATCTTGATAAGGATATCATCAAGTCAAGATGCCATCATTTTGATATGATTGAATTTCATTATTTCAATGAGCCTTGTTTATAACGTAGCGCGTTAGCGCGTAGGTAGCCAGTTTCTACTCAATATATTTTGTTAACACGAATAAAAAAAAGCTTTTTACCAGATTAGGTCACAGAAGATAGATATTTGAAATAAGCTCTATACACAATTACACAATGTGTAATAGCCAAATCTCCGAGTAGATAGTTGGATACAACATTGGAAATGACCGTTAGTGAACCAATGCAGACCGGGTCGTAGGTTACAGGACTTACAGGGCCATACAGAGAGAAATCATAAATGAATTTTATATTCTACCTACTTCTACTCTGACGTCTTTTTATTTTGGGAATTTTTACATCATCACCACCACTTTATCCTAAGTAGGTACTAATCAGACTCGCAAACGAGAAAATGAATATTTTTCATATAGTTGACGCGGTAAAAGCGTTCTGCAGTACCGTTACTGCACTTACACGAGGCGCCAGGATGACAAGCGTCGCACAATAACAGCAAAAAGAATAGACAGCTGCCGTAGGTACGAAGCCCGCAATTGAAAGTGCCATTAGCAGATCGAAAAACAGACAATAGTTTAGCCGAGGATGCTAGCTATCACCTAGATTGTGGATGTCAGATCAAAACAAAAGCCCGTAATTCGGTTGGGGGTTGAACTTAAACTCGACTCAAAAGTGTCAATATAAATCGTGGTTGCCATGAGTATATTATAATAGTAGGTACTCATCTTTATTTATATAAAAGATGGGTTACAATTTGTTAGTAAGCTCCTGACTCCTGTACTGTAACACTGGTAAATCAGGTAATTTACCATTGTTACAGCATGGGAATCCGTGAGGAGGTACCTACTGTATCTTATAAAAAAAATAAACAAAGGGTTAGAAAGAACGTTAGATTAGAAAGAACAAACAAGAATAGGTGATGGTGCTGATGCTCTTGGTCACGGATTCCTTTTCTTAATGAAATTAAAAGAAAAAGATTTACTAAACATACATTTATTTTAGTTTGTGAACAGGGGAATCGGCACCAATGTAATTTTACCGACCGCTGCAGTATTATAAGTATTAAATATAATTATTATAATTACATAGACGTAAAGTAGAAGAAGTCAAACTCGGTGAGAGTTTGACTTCTTCTACTTTACGCATAACTAACATCGCTTTCGTCGTACACATCTGCTTAACGTGGCAGGCGAGACAGGACAAATAAATGCCATGCGCCCCTGACTGGGTCTGGGTTCTGTACTACAGTTCTGACAAGTAAGCGAGATTATTGAACCGATAAATATGCTATTTGTAACTTATTCACTATACTTAATAAGCACATAATATTTTAGGACCTGTTTCTTCCCTAAGATCTGATAAAAAGTTTAAAACACATAGCTTATACCGAGGGCTGCATCCGGTGTTAAATTTCACGATTCTTAATAGACCCTAGTCGCACAACTGCTTTAACGAAACAGGCTTTTTTATACAGAAAAAGCACTTGTAGCTTAGGTATGGATCGTACTATTCCCGCACCGCTTCAGCGCTAAAGAAATCGGTCCTCAAGTAAACTTAAAAAAAATACTGCACAGCGGTAAACAAAACTAAAATATAATACTGGCCTACGCTGAAGCTCCATTCCATCACACTAAGCCCTTTGTGCTATCGCGTAATAAAAAAACCCACCCCAACCCCTTAAGCCCTTTTTACAATCGTATAGTACAAAACCCGATAGCGTCAAAGCGATCGAAAAATACAGAAAAAAATACTTAACTGAATGAATAAATTATTTGGAAACCAGTCGGAGGCGTTAGATACAAGTCTTACTTGCTCCTCCTGGTTCATTATTATCACACACTACAATAAATATAATGTCGTAATGGCCTAGTGGCTAATGCGCCCGCCCGCCTCTCATACAAGAGGTTGTAGGTTAAAATCCGGGCAAGTACCAATGTGACTTTTTCAATTCATATGTACATCCTAATATGTATCATGGACATCACAGACATCGGTGAAGGAAAACATCGTGAGAAAACTTGGACTTAGTTAATATGAGTCTGAAATCGCCAATTCGCCTTGAGTAAGGTGATCAATGCTCGTGCGAGAAGAGTCCTTTGTCCTGCAGTGGGGCAGTAACAAGATGGTATTATTATAACAATAAATATAATACATGCAGAAAGGTAACTACGTCATCTCATTTCCAACTTTTTAGATCGCTATTGTCTGACGCTATCGGGTTCTTGATATTATTGATGACTTTTTAGTTTTAATTTATCGTTTATTTTTAGGTAGATCACTGATTTGTAGTCTTAATTATGTATTAACTGTCACTTGATTTTGGTAGGTACACGACCTAAATAATATTATATTTTGTTCATTTTAACGGCTACTTGCCATGTTATTTTATAAAAAAATCGCACGATTATCAATCCGTCAGATGATAAGAAAGTGCATAGAAAACCATTTATATATATGACGCCGGGTAGAAAAAAAAACCTGATAGCAACCTAGCTTAGGTAAGTAATTAAATTCGCAATTGTTATTCGTACAAGGTGCATTTTAGGGTTCCTTACCCGAAGGGTACGGAACCGGGACCCTACTACTAAGCCTCCGCTGTCTGTTTGTCTGTCTTCAGGCTGTATCTCATAAACCGTGATAGCTAGAAAGAGGGGTCCCAATACAACAAAAGTGTTATTTTTCGTATATTTTGCTCAATATTAAAAACAGTAACAGGTAGACGCTTCAAATTTTCACAGAATATGTACTTACTTGTATATTACCTTTCAAAATAAATAATTAAGTAAATAACAATAAAGTAAATATTTCAGGGGTTGTCCCATTATCCCATACAACAAATGTAATTTTAAGCAACTTACAAACAGGTAGAAACTTGTCTATTATAAATGATAGTGCGGAACCCTTCGTGCGCGAGGGTAAACTGTTAAACACTACACTTTTGAAAATGAAAACTAAAATAACTTTTGACACAAGCAATATACTGTATATAATCTAAGAATATACTATTAATGAACTCGACTATATTTACCATTTCAGTGTGTATGATTTTGCATTTTGCCGCGTTTTCTTACCTTGTTTTTAACCGACTTCAAAAAAAGGAAAAGGTTTCTCAATTCGACCGTATAATAGGTATGTTTTTTTTTATGTTTGTTCGCGGATTACTTCTTCGTTTATGAACCGATGTTGATGATTCTTTTTGATGTGAAACATCTATAGCTGCACGTAAAACAAATTTCTGGCGTGGCGACGCATGCCGTGGCGACGCGTCGCCATGCTATATGATGGTGTACATACGTACAGTCACAGTCTTGTGTACTGTGTGGCGATGATCTAATGTCGATGTTTCACATATGCCAGGCGTCCCGTGACGGCTCACTTTTTTTTGTTGGAAAGTAGACATTTCGAAGGTGGTCCTTTCATAATCAGGGTTTGATGATAGATAGCAGACCAGAGAAATCGAGGGGAACTTTCAAAAATAGTAGGGGCGACTAGTGCGTTTGTAAATTTTTCATTAAGTATTTTATTAAAGCCAATTTAATAAAGATCTGTGGCGGATCTGATGATGGAGCCGAGAAACAGTCGAGGGAACTCCTCAACAATTCACAGCTGCTACCTTGTGTTTGGGCTTGATTAATTTCTATTGATAAGAACTTTACACCTAGATGGGTTGTGACTGTATTAGGGATCTGATGATGAAGGTGAAGGATAGTTCAGGGAACTCTTCAACGGTTTACAGTAGCTACCTTGTGTTTGGACTTAATTCATTTAAATTGATGAGGACTTTGCATCCATATAGGTTGTAATGAAGGTCTGCAGTAGATCTAATGATGGAAACCATATACACTCGAGGGAATTCCTCAAAGATTGAAGTGTAACATAGGACAACAACTATCTACTCGTCATGGTGATGCGTCAATCAATGAAAATCAAGAGACTGAATATAAGCTGCGTAATCGCGTCATCTCTAGCAAAGCTCGAATTAAGAACAAAAAAAATCGACGAAATAAGTATACATTGACATACACAGTCAACATTGGGACTCGACACTAAAAAGTAAAAAAATAAAAAACTTTCTCCAAAAAAATAATAACTGCCTTCAAATACTAAAAACACAAATATAACTAAAATTTCGGAAGTCGGTGGCTTCTCTTCTGCCAATAGGGATGTTGACTACATCAAAAGAATGACATTCTGTTTAGTCCGTCTGTTAGACAGTCCAAAAATACTGGACACATATTTTTGCTTGATCAAATTAATAACAAAATACAAAGATAAAGAGCATCAAAGTTCTAGAGAGGGGGCTTGTGACGTCACTTCTGAGTAAAAATTATACAAAGGCGTGACGTTTCACGAAACTTCAACGCACTGTATTGTCGTCATTTTCTGTTTACGAGAAAAAAGAAAAAATACGTGTCCCAAATTTTTTGATTATCTAACTGACGGACTAATTACTTTTTTTTTGTCATCTCGCCTATTAATTTGTGTTGCCACCAACTTCCGAAATTTTAATTATTTTTGTGTTTCATAATATTTTGATCTTATCTGTTCTATGTGAATAAAAATCAATTTATGGTAAATCTACTTTGTTGTGTTTGTATTTGTCAGGTTAACGTTTGTATGAAAAAGTAGTTTGCAAATAAAAAATAACGGGATATTTAATAAATTAATATATTACAAAAATCTATTATAAAAATTAAATTATATGGCGGATGTTGACGAGGGTACCTTATGAGCGCTTCCAAATTACCTAAACTTATATGAAACGCAAATAAATATTTTTAGTTTACAGATTCCAAATTCTAACTGTCTATGATCATATAAATAATAATATTTTTTAGATTATTAGGTTACACTTACAGAACAGATGAACTCGTATTGTATTAACAATAAGAAATAATGTAAACAAGTCAGAGAACGCTTACATACCCAACCATAAAATTATAAACAAAATACCTATTAGGTAAATAGGAAATTTGTTATTTTTTTTATATTTACTCTTTATTACCCACATTCTTAGTCACTACTTTTAATTTTATTGATGTAACACGAAACTAATCGCATTCAATGTAAATAATCTAGCTTTGTTGTAGTTAGTACGGTACATTTCAAAATTAGCCTTATTAGCGTATAGGTATAACGGCGAACATCGCAGGCATCCCGTTAATCCCTGCATGATTTTTTATTTAAGTTTGAAAAAAATATAATTGGTAGGAAACACTAAATAAATGTACACGTGTTTCAGGATTTTTCTTTTGGCTAAAGTTTCCATTATGACCCGTCGAGTTGGAAGTTCATATTTTATTTGTAGATAGTACTCACTAACTGAAGGCTTTTTCACATAGTTTTGAGTTTAGGAGACTCACGGTTTACGAGATTTTTTTTTTTGAAGTTTTCATATTTCCATACAAAATGAAAAATAATACGCCATTTTTAGGTTAGATAAATTGTCAAAGTAAATGTCAAATTTGACGTTTTACGTTTCGTTCACGGCGGAGGGGTGTTTCGTTCAATTTTATCATGTCTTTAATACAAATATTTTGAAAACTAATAAGGATCGTCAATCCGAGAGCGATCGATCAAAATTTTAGGGCGCCCCGACTCGGACAGGTTAGGTTAGAAGGAGGTGGCGGGGTCGGAGTGAGCGAGCGAAGCGAGCGAACAGACCCCGCCACCTCCTTCGTGGTTATTTTTTTTTAAACCACCCAGAAGTAGGAGCCCCGCGTAGCGGGGCTCCGTCGAGTTATCTTTTTTAGACATTAGAGTGAAAAATAATTAATTTTACACGAAAAAATCCTAACTTAACCTCAAAATTGACGTAAATAACCTCAAACTTTGATCATCGATATCTCCGTAACCATGGGGCTCCTAAAGTTGGGAGTGGTATGGGGGGGCTTCCCCCAACCCCCCCCCCCCCACCCCGCCCACCCACCCCCACCCCCGGATTCGACGGGTCATAATGGAAACTTTAACCTTTCTTTTTATTGAATAGTTTAAGAAAAAAATCTCTTTTCCACTTTGGATCATTTTTGGTACATTGAGCAGAAAAGTAAGTTTAACACTTTTTACTTTGGATCACATTTGGTACATTGAGCACAAATCAATATAATCCATATCGCAATTTTCCTGTAAATAGATGTTCGATTAAATAAGCATAAAACCACGTAAATAACAAAATAAGACGGTACATCACAAAACAAGCTAGGTAAGCAATTTTACATAGCATTGGTGCATGTTGGCACTAATATGGTTCCTACAAAGGAAGAAAGAATATTCTGCATGTTGTACCAAAGTTCCATTCAGTTAGAACCACCTTAAAACTAATTATTATTTGATAAAACAATAAAAACTTACCTAATTATCAATATTTAGTACTTTCTTTCCTGTAGTATTTATTTTCAAGCACTATCACCGAGATTTGTATTTTTTACACAATTTTGACAATCAACAACTTGCTGCGGACCGGTTAGTACAATGCACAGAGTACTATTGTATATTGGTACATAGCGGGCCATCCACTAACGTTCATTCCTTCAGGCTTGTCCCGTCGTTCAATCCGTACAGAAATGCGACGGGATAAAATAAAACCGTTGAAGCCACTAACTAAACCACAATCCTTCGTTCTTTCCCCTCGCTTTATCACGACACGCCAGTCCGGCAGGAAAAACAATCCTTCAGTGACCATCCACACGTTTGTGTACATTCCTGTCACTTTGCATCTTGTCAGCCATACCGAGGGATTGCGCGTGTGTGGATGGTGACAATCCTCCTATTTTATGAAGATTGTTGTCATTTGAAAGGAATGCTCGTCATTTTGAATAATCTTTATGGATTATTTTCATTTTGCAACAATTATGTTTATATTTATCTTTATGTTTATGTGAGTGTACCTATATGTATTTATATATATACTACTATATTATGTAAATATATATATTTAATTTTGGTATTATTTTTTGCATCTACCATGATTTGTCTCTGCATCACCCTGCATCAAAATGCCTTAGTGTACGAACTGAGTGAAGAGCTTTCAGCGGAGCGTTGAGCGGAGCGTGCAGCGTTGGGTGCAAGTTGTTCTCGCGCCACTAGGTCGCCACTCAGGACACCTACGTGTAAATGCATCTGTTTGATATGGACGCCGCACGCCCCGCCCTGCTAGACGCTCGATTTGAGCGGGCACTCAGGCCCTACACTTAGGCAGAACATATTTATATTTATAAACAGACACTAACTTGATCACAGCGCGCGTCGCGCCAGTAGCGACAGGACTGGTAGCGAGGTTTTATACCGTCGTTCTTTCTTGCTCTTGCAAATCCACTGGTGTTCATTCCGTAAGGATTGTCGCGACGGTACGGGTGGCGGGATTTTAATACCGTCATTCTTTCTTGCTCTTGCAAATCCACTGGTTTTCATTCCGTAAGGATTGTCGCGACGGGATGGATGGTGGGATTTTAATACCGTCATTCTTTCTCGTTGTTGCAAATCCACTGGCGTTCATTCTGTAAGGATTGTACATTCCGGCAGGAATGAACGTTAGTGGATGGCCCGCTAATGTTATCTGACTTTGACGAAGAAAAGAAAGTAGTTCACACAACTTGCTCATAGGTGGCGGTTTTATAAATAGAATGAAGCTCGTATGGGACGAATTTGACACAGTATGCATAAAAAAAGGAAATCAGTTTGGAACTTAAAAATATTTAGGATAATATGGTTTGGTTCACTTATGAACCACAATGCGGTAAAAATTGATTAATCGGCTATAAATCAATGTTGGAGAAGATCAGATCGTTAATCCTGTATCCAATAATATTTCCCAACTTAGGAGTAATTTTTTTCACAATAAAATAGCAACACCGACAGATTGCTGTTAAGGTTTTGTGTTCCAAATAAAATATCATTCAAAAAGGCAAAAATAACCATAATAACCTATAAAAAGCTACTCCATCTTCTTTCTTTTGATTTAGGGAACAATTTTTGCACGGCATTGTTTTCGAAAATATGAATATTTTCTTGTGACATGTTAACGGTGCGACGCTTCGTGCCGAACCTACTGATTCGCGATTGTATTCGCTTTTGATTTTGTATTTGCTTTGTTGGCCTCACTCGCGGTGTTCCGCGCTATCTATCTTCCTTCTGTTTTCAATCTGGATGGGAGCATGATGAACAACATGATGGGTAGGTAGGTAGGTAGGTAGTAATTATTGATCTCATTGTGTTTACAAGTAGTTTTACATAATAAAAGTAGCCGGCTGTTATCAATCAAATAGGCACTGCCAACTTAAAATACCTATTCCATAGTTAAACTTAATTCTCAAAACATTAATGCCCTTACTAATAATCACTGTAAAGTTATGCAATGAATAAAGCCTGTTTAATAATTTTTTTGACATATAAACCTGTCATAACTTTATGCAGCGGCCAGCGTTTATTTGTAAGGCGCTAACAATATAACCACATTTATAACATAACTATGTAATTAGGCGTCATTACATCATTATAAAAAAATTTACTTACCTTACCGATTTAATTTTGTTCTTGTCAACCAGACGTCCATCCATCCATCCACCAACACAATCACAGAACATAATATTCTCTAACGGGACGGGAAGAACCGTGAAGAACGACAACTCCATACTTTATTTATTGCATACACGCATAGACACGCATAGACAGTCATCTTAACCTATATGTCAATGCCTACACTAGCGCTTCAGTTTATGCCATGAGAAACTCGCGAGGCGCGGGAATTTTGTACGTATAGGTACTTATTATAGATTTTTATATAGTTTTGTATGTATCCCTTGTATGTAATGCACAATCTTTGTAATGTATAGGTAATGTATTCCTTGTAATGCATTACCTACTTAACCTGTGTGGTGTGGCGACAATGCCAATTTGTCAACTGTCATTAATGTCAGGTGTCATTACTGCCACGCGAAATTGACCCTTATGATCAATGTCATTTTATTGTTTTATCTGTGCTACGGTTGTGGTTCACTCACTGGCCTGGTCGACAACAAACTCTATACCAATCGCCAGATGAGGGTTTTGTTACACGAATATGTATTATAGTAATACATATTCGTGTAACAAAAACTTCAAAAATAAAGTTTTGTAGTGGGAATAAAATAAATAAAACAAAGTTTCTACACATGTTTCAATATATTTATTTACTTTTTCATAGCTTTTTTGGAGACTTCTTCAACAAATTGCTACAATATAGGACAAAAAAGTGGGGTTCTATCTCGTAAACACAGAAAGCGTCCATGCGTCTATATCACACAAATAAAATAAGTCTATCTCCTCGTGAACACAGAAAGCATCAATTTCGCACTGTAGAGTTAAGATCACGTAGTGATTAAGGCAATTATTCACAGATAACAATGCAAAACTGGCACAAAATTATGATAATAAAAGAAAAATACAACCACAACAAAACAAGTATAAGATTATCGAATTTATCGACAATCCGCCATGGAAAAATTGTGTTGCCATGTTATAATAAAAAAAACACCATAATAAATAATTGTTAGGTTCTTAGCTTTATCTTTTACTCAGCATTTTAACCCAATTGGAACACTAAATATGGAATATAAGTGGTTGATACCATTATTTCATAAAATATTAATGAACCTTGGTATGAACATAACTAATTATACCTAACTTGCAACTAGCGAAATAATGGCTATCTATTCATTCAGGCATAATGCATCACTGTGAAATTGTCATCTCTTTTTTTATAGAGCGCTATCTCATTTTCGCAAATCGTGCCACTGTAGGCATTTGGTCTCTGATCTCTGACTCCTCCAGAACTCAATTCACCTCTCCAAGTTTTGTAACTATTTTTTAAACAAAAAAAAAAGCATATATACGGTCGAATTGAGAAACCTCTTCCTTTTTTTGAAGTCGCTTTTTTGAAATACCGCGAGTTGCTCTGATTTGTTGTTTTTTGTTTCGTGTTTGGGGCTGCCATAACACAAAAAAACATCGAAACGAGAACAATCACCATGAAGTTGGCTCGCAAGTTAAAGGTCGCTCAGCCTGTGTTGAGAACGAGGCATTCGCTAGAGAACTAGTATCACCCACATTACTCGCAGAAAATGAAAATGAAAAATGAAAAATGAAAAAATGTTTATTCACAAAAAACAGTTCACATTTATCTAAAATTATTACCCTGCCAAACCGCATAACGGTTTGTTGGCAGACGTAACTCCCACATTATTTAATCTAATATATTATTATTATATCATGTACATTTTTTCACCTGTATATCGAGGGGTGAAAGGCTATTTGGTTTAAGCGACATCTGGGGCGATATTGAGTTATATATATATTCGGAATCAGCTAATTTTTCTCCGTCGAATGATGCCGGATTCATTAAAATCGAAGCACTTTTTTGGCGTTTAAAACAATACTATTTTTGGGCTGATTCCAAAGTGGCATTGTATTAACCGTCGTGGATTTTGCATTTTTTTTTAAATTATGTACATGAACCATACAATCATATTAAAAACCGAGACATAAACCAGTTACCCTTTCCTAGATAAATAATTCATTATGAGTTAAAGCGTTTTTCCTGTTTAAATTTTTTGTTAAGACGTAATTTAAATCATTTTGACTTCCACCAATTACTCGGTGTAATGCCACTTAAACCATTTGTCCTTCACCCAAATACGACACCGAGTGTCGCTTAAGCTCTTTCAGCGGCATCTATTTTCCACACAGGGTGATACTTAAACCAAGTAGTCGTTTTGTTTCAGATATTTTGTTTAAAATGCATGTCGTTTAATACAGAGGATAAAATGAAATGATGAATATTAAATCATTTTTCCAGTATTATAAAAATACGAGTCGGTCTTTCAGTCATTAAATTTTGATATGATACATTTCAAATAAGTCATATCATACCATATTTATTTCATTTCCCGGGTGGTGAAAATCGTGATCATTCAACTGGACTGCCGCGCGCCGGCGCTTCAGTCGAACTCTAGAGTGCATGAAGTGACGCGCAGTCACCACCAGAGTTCACGTACACACAACAACATGGTCTAGGGATAAATAACTTTTTTAAATAACTTAAAAATTACTGGCCTTACAAAAAAACCAATGATGACAGATTATAAAAACATTATCAACTTCCTTTTTTTAAATTCAAAATAGTATATAAAACGTTTTGTTTTAAGATGAAATTCGCATTCATTGAATTTCTTCCAAGAAGTAAATCTTTACGAACTTCTAACTTTATTAAAACTCGGTTTTAATCATGCCACGTAGAATCTTGATCGAATAAAACTTGACCAGGAACCAAATGTTAAGAGCAGTGGGCATGATTCAAGCTGGCGCTACCCAAATTGCGGTTTCTGAAGCCATAAGGACCAGTCAGAGCGTTATATCCAGGCTTTGGTCACGTTATCGTGTCACGGGGGAAGTGGTGGAACGGCACCGAGGACCTCAACGCATTACAACACATGTACAGGACTGATTCATAGTAAATGCTGCACGAAGTGAACCAAATGTAACGGCGATGCAATTGGTTCAAAGGCTACAGAGAGAGTCATGGTTTGCTGCTAAGCAGTCCAAATGAAAGAAAACGACTGCATGAAGTCAACCTACGTGCTCGTGGACCACTTTCGGTACCAGCGCTAAGGAGAGGCAATCGAGGAAGAAGATTACAATGGGCTATTGCACACTAAAACTGGAACCATTCTCAATGGTCACTTGTGCTTTTCACTGATAAATCCAGGTTTGGTTTTCATCCTGATTCGCGAAGAGTACGCGTTTGGAGAGAACCTGGACGTTGGAATCGACTGCAGCACGCACAACAAGTTCATGCATATCAAGGTGATTATGGGTTGGGCAGGAATTCGTCTCGGCGGTAGAACGGACCCCGTTTGGATACAAGGCAATAATAATTATGACTGTTCTAAAATACCGAGATGAGGTGCTAGAGCCTGTAATCTTGCCCCACAAACAGCAAATGGGACTAATTTTACGAACTTGGTTACAGCAGCATAATATCGAAGCTTTTAGACTGGCCTGCTCAATCCCCTGACTTAAATCCCATTGAGCATGCCTGGGATTTGCTTCAGAGAAGAGCTCTTACGAATTTCCAAATACTAAAAAAAAAACGAAAACCAGCTTTTCTTGCATCTTAGCAGGACTTGATTCAGTATTCTACAACAGGATATTGACACCCTTGTTTTGAGTATGCAGAACCGCTGCAGATGTGTCAGGAGAATTTAAGGCAGATCCACGGATTATTAATTTTTAGTTTTCAACAGTTGTTATAAAAAAAATAGTGGTTTTGTTTAAGTTTTGATGTTTCAAAAATAAAGTTAAGATTGAAATTTTGTCTGATATTATCCTCTTCTTTTATGTTTTTTTTTTAATATAACTTTATCTAAAAGTTTAATATCAGATTAGATAGGCTAATAACCTATCACAAACCTAATAGCCTATAACAAGGTTTATTTTAATGTGTAGGTGACTTCGCAAAAAGTTAATAGAATTTTAGTTACTTAGGGTTAATTGAAATATCCCTGGACCATGTTGATGTGTGTAATTATATAATTGATGTTCCTATTGAGACTGTTCTATATAATTATTATTCTAAAAAAATACTTTAACTACTTATTTATTCAATATAAGCACCTGAGATTTTCGGTGATTGCGATATATATAGGTTGTTTTAACAGCCATTGATAGTATTAGATGTAAAAAAAATGTAACATCATACGTAACAATTTCAATATTATTTGTCACATAAGTAAATTAGCCTGCCAGTCATTTTAGTCTAAATTGGTAGTTGAGATAAATAGCTTGCTACTATTCATTTTGGGCTATGTCACTTCATACTTTTTGGCTTACTCTGAAAATGTACTGCGTCGTCGCTTAATTTTTTTTCCCTGTAGCCAATTGTAGTAATGAAGTAACTTAAATCTTTTTTCCATACTCTAAAAAATAAGGGCTGAAGGCAGATTGTATTAAGTGACATTTATCTTTGTAATTAAAAGTCCCTTTTATTTCGTAATAGCATCAACAACTCGACGTTTTTAATTGAATTTCAATCAAGCTTACCTCATTTAAATAGCTTAAGAAGTTTTTTTGTTATGATTTTTTTTCCAAAATTTCAAACTTTAAATGGCTCTCCTGTAAAGTTGCAAAAATGTCGCTTAAAACAAATAGCCTTTCACCCCTCGATATTATTAATTATTCTATATTTATTCATTATTATTATTGTATGTATTTATGATTCTATTCTGATAAGGTAATAATGACTCACATTCATGTACAGGTACACATACAGATGAGTCACCATCACCTCATCAGTCACGTCACATATTTACATATTATTTTCTTTAAAAACCGCAAGAAGCCACTGTTGTACTTTGTTTTTAAACGTATTTTTCGTATTACAGCTGTTTTCAATATTTACTGGGACATCATTTAAAATGGCTGGGATTAGATATTTTCTACACCTGCGTCCGTAGTAGTTATTGCAAGTAGGGACTATATATCTAGGTACATTAACATTTCTTTGTGACCTTGTACGTACAATACATTGTTATATCTACTATTACCAAATTGTTCTACAGCTAATAACAACTTTACCCTCTCATGAACCGGTAACATCTTGCATTCCATGAATAACATTTCATAATTGCTACTTTTGCATAAACTTTTTGTATTTTTGTCCACTAATAATTTCATGAACCTAATCTGTAGTTGTTTTATTCTGTCCAAGTACGTTTTGAAAGTGTTGCCATAGCAAGCCAGCCCATAAGACAGTAACGAGTCCACCAGCGCATAGTAGACCACGTACAGCGTGGCCCTGTCCAATACAAAACTAAGGTGGTGGAATTTAACAAGCACTGACCTGAGTTTATCACATAGGTACGAGATGTGTATTTTCCACGAAAAGTGACTATCAATGGTTAAACCCAGGTACCTGTATTCTTCCACCACCTCAATAGTTGCACACTCACACTGTGACAGTTCCCCACTATGCAGACACTCAAAGCTGTGGCCCACTATGCGCGGCGGACGCGCAATGTTTTTAAGGTAGGGAGATCGTATATGCATACATTTGGTTTTTTCTATATTGATTATGATCCCATTATCATGAGCCCATTTCAGAGTCAGTACGCTCAAATGGAAGTAGACCGGCCATTCTGCAGAAGGACAGACGATAGTGGACTAGACATGGTTTATCGTGGAGACCTCTTTAAACAAACGAATGGTGAGGGACACCCTGCCGCACGATGGACCATTGATTTACAGAAGGTGGCGGGCAACTTGTGGATGCGATCTGCCCAGGACCGAGATAACGTAGGCCTCCCCCAGAAAGCTACAGCCGTAGCTTTCTGGGGGAGGCCTACGTTCAGCAATGGACGGCAATAAGCTGATACTTATGGTGAAGAGGTCTTTATTAAAACAAACGCTTAATTTTGAGAGTTTTTAACAACCATCACTTGGAATTAATCAAAATTATGAAGATACTTTGAAGAACGTTTCGAGCTAAAACAGACGAGCCAAAATAATTATTTATTCAAAAAGTCACTGACTTATCAAACCGCTGCGCCGTAGTATTACTGTGGTAGTATGATTGCTTCTAATTACACAGTTTTATTATTAACTAGGCGCTTCTTTTGGGACAGCGCTCTTCTTGCAAAAATTGTGTGAACTTTAATGTAAGGTGTATGTCTTTTTCTTTCTATCGGGTGGACGGGCGCTTCAGAGGGGCCCCCCTCTGAGGCGCGAGGCCCCTTAGAGGCACGGGGTTTACGGCAAATGCCACCTATCTATATTAAATTACAACTTCTTAATCACGACTTTTTGTCTTAACCACGACTATGTGACCCCCCCCTGGTGCCAAAGCTGGATCTGCCCTTCACAATGTTAGTTACCGTACTACTCCGAAACGGCTTTACCGATTTTTACCAAATTTTATGTGCATATTCAGTAGGTCTGAAAATCGGCTAATATTTATTTTTCATACCCGTAAGTGATAAGGGTTGTTCACCCTTAACATTTTTAACGCGGGTGAAACTGCGGGAGGCAGCTAGTACTTAAATAAATAAAAAGAAAGGGGTTATGCGTCGGGGCGTCCTAAAACTCGTCATCACTGTCATCAGCCCAGAAGGCTAGCAGCATTGCCACGCTGAATTGCAATGCTTATTCTTTGGGCAAAGTAGTTACCAGCCTTCTGATCATATAATAATTTAATTTTACTATGGAAGTTTTTGTTAATACAATAATATTATTAGGGAAATAAAATAATTATGATACCATAATGGTTGATGTCGTCGTTTTCCTTGCAATCTGGCAACTAAATGAGAACTGTCAATGTCATTATTTTCTGTAGCTGTCAAACTTGTTAAAGTGTCAATTTATTTGACAGTTACACTTTGTTGATTTGATACCTTTACCTATCTATTAATAAAAACACACATTTTATTGCGAAATTTTATAAAATTCAGATTCTTTTTTCTTTATAAACTATTATTTTCGTCCCGTAACTGAGAAAAATAACTTAACATTTTGTCATCTTTGGTTGATAAACACACGCGCTATGTTCGATCACTGCACTCTTAGCTGAATGTATCAATAATACTCTAATACCTATTTCTGCATTCTTAGTAGTTATATATAAAACTCAATCAAGCGTATTTCATGTACGATTTGCGTGATTAAATAAGCAACAACTGTTATAAATTAGATGGCACTACTGTTTAGGTAAAGTTAAAACATTATTGGATTTTTGTTTATTTATATTTTTCATTGACATCGGGATGCCATGTTACAATTATTTACGTACGAACAGTCTAACGTTCTAATAATATACTTATATACCTATAACATGTGTTTTCCTTTTGATAACTGGGATTTGTGTGTAACCAATGGTAACAACCAGGTAGTTACTTTAGTTACAACTGTGTGTCTAAGATGTTTACTTTTTTTGCAGGTCTGAAATCCTAGACAATTTACAAAAGAAAAAGGACCAGGAGAAAGAACCACAGATCTCCAATTACCAGCAGCAGCTAGTTAAACCAGTTGACAAGTCTTTACATTCTACGGAGGTGTCCAACGCAAATGTAATACAGCATGTTCCAGCGCAGCAGTTGTTGTCCCCTACACACACACTGGGCCAATCTGTGCAAGCTAAAGAAGACTCTAAAGAAAAATCATTAAAGGTTGCAAATTCAACAACAATAACTTTAATAGAAAACGGTAACCTTAACGGAGACAAAGACAAAGACAACACTTACCATAAGAATTACTTTACATTAGAACCTAAAAATGAGAAAAAGGATGACTGCAATAAAAATAGTATAACTATTACTAAAACTGCTTTGAAGCAGTCTCCGGTTGGCAGTCAGGTAGAAAAGAAAAACCAGATTAAACCTGCAAAAAGGCCTCTTCAGTATTTAGAGACACTTGCAGAGAAGGCTGGAATCACTTTTGAGGATAAATACGAAGCTGCAAACACACTCTTAGCTTTAGATAAACAGAATAGTACTAATAGAAGACTCCCGGAGTTAAAGCCACCTAAGTCTGAACCAGATAATCATAATCAGCAAGAGGAGTATAGATATAGGAATCAAAAAGAAGAAGATGATAAATTACAGGTGAGTTCTATATCGGCAAATAAAACAAATAAAAGAAAAACCATATAAAACAAAAACAAATATACACATCCACATGAGGCATTTTTATTTGTTTCATAAATAATGGTATTCAACAGGTTAAATGTATAGTTTGCAATTCAGTTATTATTAGAGATTTCAAAGTGGATAACCTTAAAAACTTATTAACAATGTGCGTTTCTTAGATTTTCCTTCATCCTGATCTCTAGCTCTACTTGTGTTATTCTGAAAATAAGCACTAAGAGGATGTTGTATTATATCTAAGAGCAATATGTCTTTAGGACACCAGGTTGTGTAACTCGGGTTGCACTACTAACAAAATAGTGTGGGTGTTGCAACCAGGGCCCCCCACCGCCATACATTTGATTGTGGGGCGACTAATTTGCGTAATCTGGCGTCCTAATGAAAAATTGCCCTTATTGCTAGTATATTGGTAGTGCATACTTGTCAAAGATAATATTGTGAATCACTGATCTGATCTGAAAGGTATTTTACTGATAGAAATCTATATTACAACCAATTGCCACAGGCTATGTTTTACTGTAACAATAACCTAATCCAAATTAGACAACCTGTTGAGGGCCATTATTTATAAAACAATTAAAACAATATTATGCCTCAGTTTTGAGTTTTATGTGTTTTTTTTTCTATTTGTGTACATGTCGCAGTAAGATAGATAAAGCCGTAATATAGTTATATCCCTAGGGATATAATTATCTACCGTAACATAGTTATACAAAAGCGATTCATTACTATCTCACTAGGAATATAATTATAAAAATCGAAGTTTAGTGATTTACTTATATTACTAGATTAAATTTTGTGAAATAGCTTTCGGAGTGTTCGGTGCCTGTAACTGTAAGAAGCATCCAATACTATGTAATTCTAGATGTCATGATTCCTCTTCTTGTCTGAACAAAAATTAAAAAATACTTTTAAAGAAACCAAGATCTCAACTTGTTGATAAGAAATAAAGATATTTCAAAACTATAGCTAAAATATAGCTTTAAAAGATTTTTAATGTTTCATTGGTTTTAATTCCAAAAAAATATCCTTTTAATTATAATGACTTTAATACGTGATAATGTCACAAAGTATTGTAACTAACTGCAGGGTACATAAAATTGATTAAGTAATAAAGATAAAACCAATAAAAAAATGTTTTATTTGATTGTATATGGTAGATTTTTATTTCACTAAGCTTAATCAAGTAGTTGGGCTGCCTCAAAAAATTACAATATGACTTTTTTTTAAACAAACACTAATATATGAATATTTATGTAAAAAAAAAGTTTTTCTGCTCTCCTGAAAAAATCGGGTATTGGTTTATACGACCTTTCTACCCAAAGGTTTTGAGATATACCCAGGGGTAGACGTCGAGAGTCGCAAGACGACTACCGGCCACCGTAGGCGCGGTTCTGCGGATGGCGAGCGATGGGTAGCTCGCCGCCCGGCAAGAACCAGGCCCGCGTCGACGGCGCGTTAGTGTTCCACGGGCGCCTCAAAGAGAAGTCAGCACGGGAAGGGGCCCAACAGAGTCAACGCCTGCCGGGGTTGCGGAATGTTTATAATAGTTACCGTGAACCCGGAACATAAAGGACAACTGAAGGAACATGAGTGGGTTTTTGTCAGTAAATTCTGACACGCTCTCCTGCTGCATCCAGGACGGGAGCAGTCATTGGATGATTTCCCACTCCCAAAAAAAGGTTGTGAGATATTTTTAAGTATTTTTAAATTTTTGTTCAGACAAGAAGAGGAATCATGACATCTTGAATTACATAGCACTGGATGCTTCTTACAGGCGCCGCACACTCCGAAAGCTATTTCACTAAACTTAATCTAGTAATATAAATATATCACTAAACTTCGACGGTTTTATAATTATATTCCTAGTGAGAAAGTAATAAATCGCTTTCGTATAACTATGTTACGGTATATAATTATATCCTTAGGGATATAACTATATTACGGCTTTATCTATCTTACTGCGACATACACACACGTTTACTTAAATGTTAACTATAAACTAACAAGATCCATACCCTCAGATTCAGCAACAAATAATACAACAGCAGCAACAACAGCAGTTGCAACAGTTGCAGCAACAGCAACTACAACAGTTGCAGCAACAGCAGGCGTTACAGCAAGCGTTGCAGCGACAGCAACAGCAAGTTATACAGCAACACATAAAGAATCATCAGGATCAGCAGGAGTTGGTAAGTTTATCTATTTATTTTATACTAGCTTTTGCCCGCGGCTTCGCTCGCGTTAGAAAGAGACAGAAAGTAGCATATATTACTCTCCTTCCCTTCAACTATCTCCACTTAAAAAATCACGTCAATCCGTCGCTCCGTTTTGCCGTGAAAGAAAGACAAACATACAGACAGACAGACAGACAGACACACTTTCCCATTTATAATATTAGTATGGATTACAGAAGTTAAGGAGGAACTAAACTATGTACGTAATGTTGAAAAATTTAGAAAGTATTATCAAATAGTGTCAATTATACAATTAGACAAATACAAATATAATTATTTTAAATGTGAAATATTGATTATTTTAATAAATTAATAACAGCAAAATCTGTGTATGTTACACATCTTATGTTCTCTAAAGGATAAGGTAACTTTGTTCTGTCTAAAGTTACTAAAGAGTTGGGAGCCAGCCAACATTTCAATATTTTTTTCGTATTTTATGAATACATGGAATCCTATCCTATCCTACTATATATAATATAATATTAATATTATAAATGCGAAAGTTTGTGAGGATGGATGTATGTATGTGTATGAATGTTTGTTACTCTTTCACGAAAAAACTACCGGACGGATTTGGATGAAACTTTACAGTAATATAGGTTATTCATCAGAATAACACATAGGCTACAATTTATAATGATTTTATGTAATTTTGGTCATGATATACCGACACGTGTCAATTACATCGGAAAAAAATCTTCCGTCGGAGAGCTATCTTGGCGTGTGCTGCCTAAACCAATGGAGTTACATAAAGATGATGTACCGCAAGATTGTTTGTCTTAAGTAAATCTCAATAAAAGTCCGCGACAGCACATATCTACCCTTTATGTGCAAGCCAGTACGACCAAAATTGTGAACCATAAATTTAATTAAATTTGGTACTATTTTACGATGCACATGTTAGTATATAATTATCAAACTCTTGTCAAAATGAATACATTTCTCGCATTAAGTATTTAATGTAGATAAACTTTGTCTTTCACACTAACTAATTTGGCCGAATACTTTAAAAGTTATCACGATATGATTGACTTGAACAGAGCGCCTAACAAAACATCCACGATGAAAGTTGGCTATGTGAAAGAACTATACTATCACCAAAAATAAGACAGTTGCGAAAATCAATAAAATTATCTTGGACCAAGTAACCAGTGATGCAACAACCTACAACTCCACAGTCATGTCATCTGAAGACTGTACGAGCTACCCCGTGGAGTTTCTTAGTTCTTCCGGGGTGCCATCACATAAGCTCGAATTAAAAGTCGGTATACCCGTTTTGTTAATGCGAAACTTGGACACCCCGAGACTATGTAATGGCACTAGATTGCGAGTCATTGAACTAGGCTGGCACACTGATAAGGCCACAATGAAAATGTTCTTATTCCACGCATCCCAATAATACCCAAACAATTCCCTTTAATTTTAAACGTTTACAGTTCCCACTTAAAGTTGCATTTTCTATGACTACTTATTAATAAATCGCAAGGGCAAACATTGAAGGTAGCGGAGACACATTTAGCCACGCCCTGTTTTTCCCATGGGAAGCTATACGTAGCTTGCTCACGTGTATCTAAATCCCAAAATCTACATATTTACGCTGAACAAAAAAAAAAACAAATAACATAGTATACAGGAGTACTTATATTGCAATAAAAACACAGATAAATTAACACGGATGTTCACCTATTCCAATTACATACTACATAACTTTTTACTTATTACAAAATCTATTAAAAAAACGGCATCAAAAGCCGTTGCTTAGTTTTAAAAATTTAAGCATACATAGGGACAAAGAAAGCAACTTTGTTTTATACTATGTAGTGATTAAATGCAAGTAACATTGGTAGTAATTTGTTTGTGCTGGATAGGATGATCTCAAGCCCGGGGAAGGACATAGGGCTACCTTTTATAAACACACCATACAGATTGATGAAGAAACCACTGGACTTAGTATTTTGAAATTTGGAGAGTTCTTTTATAGCTTAAAATAATGAGCACTTAGAAAGGAATTTAGATAATTCCACCCTCAAGAGATTCTCTAAAGAAGAGAGCTCTAAAGAATATTAGTTCAAAGATTGTATGGAAACTAATTTGGAAGTTAGAAATCTGGGATGTACGATGTTAAGTTACTTTAAAAAAAATATAAATATTTGAAAAAAAATGTCATGTTACTTAATGTGGCCGACCAAATACTACGCGAGCGAAGCCGCGGGCAAAAGCTAGTAAATTCCATAATTGTTCTTGTTGTAATTTGCTAAAAATCATTTAAAAGCTATAGATTAATATAGTTTATTTAAAAAATACAATATTTTTTTTTTACACAGCTACAGAAACAATTTCAACAACAACAACAGCACCAACAACAGCAACAGCAGCAACAACAGCAACAGCAGCAGCAACAACAACAACAGCAACAACAACAACAACAACAAAAGCCAGAGTTGTTGCAAGTCACGCAGCAGGGCGAGCAACAACAGCAAAAGTATTTGCAGGTATTAGTCGATGTAAGATTGTTGATTTGTCAAAGATTTGTCATCATTCCATCAGCTGCCCATCATCTCGAGATCATGACATTCTGCAAGTATTCTCATTTTGTTCACGACACACAATAGTGCTGTTCTAAGTGTAATGAGCTGTTTTATATTGTGATGAAAATGTTTCAATTCTTATTATATTCATTTGTGGGAAATTCCTAGAAATGACAGTTGTCAGATGGGGAAGGTAATCATGTAATTATTGTATGGAAAAAATGAATAACGTTAACGCGTCTGCATACCAAATCGTAGTACACCATTTTTATGAGAACGACGTAAGTACACTTGTAGGGTATTATAGTCGGGTTAGTCAAACGTTATCGATTTTTTGTCAACATTAAACACAATAATAAATATCCAAAAACTCCATTTTTTTTGTTCTTTTTTAAACGAAAATTTCGGTCAAGTCTTGCGTGCTTACACGAAAGTTTACGCGATAGGACTGTAGGGTAATGCCACAATCAAAACACTACCAGTACTTAGTTTGTCGTCGTACATAGGCGAGTCCCAATTGTTAGTTCTATCTAGTAAGTATAACAATCATTATCATCATCATCATTCACAGCCCGAATCTAACCCGCTGCTATAGACGACCCTTCGCTTACGGCACTTTCATCGGCCCTGTGCTAATCTCATTCACATATAAATGAAATATTAACCTGGTGCTAGAACTTAACCCCCGTCCCTTCATGAGTGCACGCAAGCCTAGTCTATCATAACAGAATTCTAAAATAAGTAATACGTGGGTTGTTTGGGTAAAGGATTTATTCCATTCTTATGAAAGATAATATAAAATAAATGGCATAAAAGAAACGACGGCGACGTAACAATTTGTTTTTAGACTCCCTTACCATGCATATTAATTAAAGTAAAGTTTGTAAGTCTTCATGACATTTTGTTGTGCAATTGTTTACTGTTTTCCTGTTGTGCAAAGGAATATTTTTTTACTTACATACATGCTTTTCGAAATACGGTTCCCTTTGTTGAACACTTAGTAAAGGGTAACTGACGTTATAAGGAAAACTTAGACAGAAAGGAAAATGATTTCGGGCAGTCAGTTGCTCTCAAGCCTCCTTGGAGTAACATCGTCAGGACACAAAACCTTTTTGCAGCCATTAATTTGAATTGGTAAAGGTGGGTCTCGTTCAGCTGTGGTCTTAACCAGCCAAGGTGACTGTTTTTGCTTCTGCCACAGAGGAGGTCTGTATAGCTTTGAGTGTGTTTTTTTTGGTATTTAGCCGGTGCAGTTCAACGTTCCGGGCATTGGCGAGATCAACTTGAGCTTTCTGGCGTCACCTCAGAGTAACGTCAACCTGCTCTTTGACAAGAATCAGAAAACGATGAGCGGAGAGATCAAACAGCAACAAGTAAGTTTTTTTTATTGTTGGTAATAAGTTTTTCACCAATTAAAATCCTATAAAAGAGTGGAAAAAGTGGCGCTTTCAAGCAACCTTTTCTAATGTCTGAAACTGAAGGTCTGCTGTAATAAAAGCGAAAATATTATGAGGTTTATAATAAGGTTCTCAAACTAGAATAGTTTAGCGACAAATAGTTAAACGAGGGACATATTCTAGAACGCGATAATAAAAAAGTAAATAATAATAAAACAATATAAATTGAAAAGAAATCCGTAATGAAATGATCGCAATACGGCTCTCAGTCTTAAAAAAAAACACCTTTGCGTTCGCGGTTGCATCGGGTCACTTACCTATGATAAAACATTAAGGTCGGTTTGATCTGTTTTCCTGTCGATAGCGCGCGTATCAACTATTTATTTTATGAGACAATTAGTCAAAAATAAATTTATTGTTTTTTGTTACATATTTAAAAATGAGAATCGAGTACTGAATGGCCTACTTCAATATGTCCCTCGTCTTACCTGCTACGCTGTATTTATTTTTTCCAACGAGCCGAGTGCAATTAGCATTTGAGCTGGAAAGAAGATTGTACTGGACGGTTTTCTTTGGACTTTTTGGTTGAGTTTCTACAGCTGTAGCTTGTTCTGACATTTATGCAAGTGATTGTGCTTGTTTTAGCCCTAACTGGTTTCAGTACCTTATACTTAAAAAAAAACAATGATTTTAAGGATGGCTTAACATTACTCTTACTACCTCGTTGATTAGAAGTGTACGATGCGGTAAACATCGTTCAGCAGTTCCTTAAATAAAAATATGAATAATTGAACTATAATGTTTAATTATATTTTTGAAAGCTCCTTATTTTATTAATTGTTATTTTTTATTGTTACTTTACTTTGGCCTCAGAACCCTACAGTCATATTGAAGTTTCATGAAAACCGTTCACTATAATGTAGCTTCACTTGCTTTTGGTCTAATTGCACTTGACTAAAATTAGTAGGCTTAAAGTCCCAACATTTACCCTACACAGCAGAGCCAAGAATAAATTCTTTCAAATGTTGAAATCTAGTTGTGTGAAGAAGCGTTCAGCTTTGTAGGAGCCTAAATTCTAGGCAAATCTAAAATTTAGGGCCAAAACTTGTGGAAATTTCTGGACATTTCATGTATAGTTTTAAGCTTACTAAGCTGTGAATGATATTTGATGATATTGGTTCGATCGGAGATGTTTATTGACTTATTTATAAAACAAGAAATTAGCGCATTCCATATCTGGGAACTTTATTTGAAGATCGTTTAAATTCAGCAAATTCACATCGCATCCTAGTTGTGTTTGGGCTTGTTAGTATGGTATTGAGGTATTCCATGAAGCACACCCAAACGAAGCACACCTAAAGTATTCCACTTAGCACACCCGTAGGTGGGCTTCAAATAATAAAATTAAAATAATTAATTTTCTATTCCACGAAGCACACCTACCAATATCACTCGCATAGTGCAGTGACTAGGAAATAAAAATATCGATAGAAGAAAATATTTATTATTTAAGACTCTTTCAGTTTCAATATTAAATTGTGACGCAATATTTGTCATTTTACTAATCTTTCTATTAAAAACACACACGGTTGTTTTTAAAGGCTTATTCCCGTGCGCTCCAAATTTATTTTTCTCTAAAATTGATCCATCCATACTTTCATTACCAGCAGCTCCAAGGATGTTGTTTATATTAAAATAATAAATAAAGCCCCATTTACCAATTTAATTCCCCAGAGCTCCAAAATATTATCTAGGTATTTTGAAATATTGTTCTCAGTAACTCCAAGGAAAAAGTTAATACTTTACGTTTTTTAATAAAACCTATACAAAGATTTTAAAATAACGTAAACAAAACAGCTGCAATTAAAAATATCAATAACTGCGTTCACTGAGTGTTGTTGCGAATGGTGATGATTTTTTTCCATCAATTTACACTGCACCCTAATAAGTACTTAATAGGTTTACATATCGGGAACAAAGTGTCCCAAAGAGTTACGAAACGTTATTTTTCAATTAAAGGTTGAAAACTTAAGAGAACAAAAGTACTAGGCCCGCAGTAATGTGAAGTGATAATGTGAGAAAATTAAAAATACTGAGATACTTAGTACTTAAATCAATCAAAAGTACTAGGCGCGCAGTAGCGTGAAGTAGTAAATAGAAAATGTGATCCAGAGCAATTTTAAGAGAAGACATGTTTATGAACAGAACTATATAATTTTAATAATATTACTTATTATTAATGCGAACGTTAGAAAACTTTCGCATTTATCTATATCTATACATATAATAAAATTCTAAAAGGTCGGTGTCTGTACATAGAAGAAAAATAAGAAAAACTTTATTAGGGGAACTTTATATAAGCAATAGAAAGCGCAACGGTTTAATATTCTCCATAGTTTCCGTTTAATTTCGCTAGATGGCGCTGTACCGTCTGTCACGATTCCTAAAAAGTGGTGTTAAGATTTTTGTGAAAATAATACCCTCCCAGGCAGCTTTCCTTCGTGCAGGTTCTATCCCTGTTGTAAAAAGTGTTTGGTTGTCGATGCGTTTGTGATAAATATTGGGTCTACTTTAACCCCTTGCAGGTTCTATCCCTGATTCGATTTGTATGTGGGGTGTCGTTTCGTATGCTTATGAGAGTGGGTCGTGAAGCAAAATTATATATAAATTCAAAACTAGCTTTTGCCCGCGACTTCGTCCGCGTGGAATAACAGTTCCCGTTCCCGGGGATTTTCCGGGACGAAAACTATCATATGTCCTTTCTCGGGTCCCAGACTATATCTGTACCAAATTTCATTCGAATTGGTTCAGTGGTTTAGGTGTGAAGAAGAGACTGACAGACAGAGTTACTATCGCATTTATAATATTAGTACGGATTAATATTGTAGGATGATTGGTGATCGATACTGATGCCAAAAAGGCAATCAGTAATTTTTTGTCTGTCTGTATGCACGCATGGGCTAAAAACTACTAAAGGGATTGAACCAAACTTGGTACGATTGTATTCCATACTCTTGGCCTGCTTATAGGCTATTTAACATAACGCTGAGACACATAGGCGCCCCGACGGGCGCTCTCACGTATCGCCAGAAACAGGTCGTCGCCAGAAACGGATATCTGAGAAAATGGTCGCCTAGAGCACACGGTGGAGCATACGATGGTAGTATGCCCCGCTTGGGTGGGCCACCGCCGTGTTCTTCCAGAGGCGATCGGCGGGGGTGACCGAATGGGAAGCCGTCGCCTCCTTCTGCGAAGCAGTCATGCTGGAGAAGGAGGCGGCGCGGCGGCGCGCTTGACGCAGCGTCAAGCCTCACGCCCGGGACAGTGAGCCAGACGTAGACGTCGAAAGTCGCAAGACGACTACCAGCCACCGTAGGCGCGGGACTGCGAATGGCGAGCGATGGGTAGCTTGCCGCCCGATAAGGACCGTTTGTTACACTCGCGCCTCAAACAGCAGTGAGCACGTGCCGGGGTTTCGTATTAATTCTAATAGTTACCGCTGCCCCGGAAGTAGACTCACTGACTAATATCAACGCGTTTGTTGATATTTAACAATCACTAACTAGAGACACGAAACTTGGAGGATTATTCTTTGTGAAGAGAACCCTAAGCCACTAAGAAAAGATTTTTTTATTCAACTCCTAATGGGCTTAAAATTGTGGATAGAAGTTCGACATCTATGCGGGCGAAGCCGCGGGCAAAAGCTAGTACATATAATAAAATCGTAGGAAAGTCAAAACTGTACATTGAATATTTTTTAAAAAGAATACTTGGGGCGTTATCTACAATCGATACCGAAGCCAAAAAAATAGTTTTTAGAGTTTTTGTCTGTTTGTTTGTATGTTTGTCCGGGATAAACTCAAAAAGTACTGCATGGATTTAGTTCAAATTTTGCAGGGATATTACTAAGAGGTCGGGTCAAAACATTGGCTACATATTATCACGCTTTCACCTACGGGGGCGGAGCTGAAGCCTTCACGCAGATGACGTCGCGGGCAGCAGCTAGTATGTAATATTATTAAATTTTTATTTGAAGCCCACTTACGGGTGTGCTAAGTGGAATACTTTAGGTGTGCTTCGTCTGGGTGTGCTTCGTGGAATACCTCTGGTATTGAAATGTTCATTCGCCATAAGTGACTTTCCATATAAGCACGCACACATAAAAATATATGTTGATTTTTTATAGGACCCGAAAAAGTTTTTTTATAATTTTCATACTTTTCGGTATCCTACACCATGTTTTGTTATGGAGTTCTTGAACCGACCTTCGGACCACTTGATCAGATCAGATAGTAAGAATCATTATTAACTGTATTATCATTAATAATTTTGCACTCAAGTTGTTATAGGTGAAGATATATTATCTAAGACAAAAAAAAGTATCGCGTTGTCTGTTCACAGTTTTAAGCCGAGATGCGAGTGCGCATTAACTTTGCAGAATGCATTTAGGCTTGAATTTATTATTTATGCATCAAATCCACCATATTTGACTTCTTCTAGCTCCTAAAATATTGTTAATTAAGAAAAACTATGAAAATAGAATTAATTGAGTTGATATTTTGAAAGGGTTTCGAGATATGGACAAAAAACTGAAAAGGTACCTTTCCCCCCTCCCCCCACGTAAGCTCTGCCCCCAGCCTCGGTGAATTTTAGTATGTTCATCAGTAGACCTCATAGAATAACTGTGCCATATTTCATTACTAATTTTGCTAATTTATCCGGGCTATTATACCTTAGCGTTGAGTTGACTCAATCGATATTTGGACTAAGAATAGTAAATGCCGTTCTTCGTTGAAAAATTCATAAACCTTTAATGCCACTGCAAACTCGTGGGGCTCTACAACTACATACTATTATAATAGTAACAAATTACAGTGGTGCATCGATAAAATTGTGGTCAGTCGACATCGAGGTCTCTTTCTGGTCATAGCTTCGCGAGTAAACGATGTGTCGTCTCAACTTAGTGACCTGCTAACCCTGTAAAGCGCAAGAGCGTAACAATTCTTCAATTATCTTGAATTTGATTTGGTTTCACTCGTGGCTCCGTTCGTGTAGACCAAATGAACTAATAGTTTACGGGTTACGTGCGACCCAATCTTATTCACCAACACTGCGATAGTCAGCGGGAAAATTATCCATCGGAGCTATCAACCAGCCAGTGCCAATCGTCGATCACAATGTATAACACGTCATTCACAATGTATTGGGTGCTTCGGAGAACCAACGTGCGTATTGTTGACAATAAGGTTAGATAGTTCTAAACTCTTTGTAACTTTTTCGAAGACACTTTGACCTGAACAGAACCGAGATCAGAAAGTGACACTTTCTGATCTCGGTTCTGTTCAGGTTACTCGATGTAACCTACAAGATATAATAATGTAGGGGAACTCGAATAAACAACGTTTTTCAGGCAGATCTATTAAATTTCGTTTCGTCATGATTCAGTAAAGTCACGTTATTTCAAAAGAAAAATAATGAGCTTTAAAGTTGCCCTTTTTAAGGAAAAAGGAAAAGTTCTGCGTGCAATAGTTTGAGAGTTGCTCGTTCTCGAACGTAACTCATTATGCATTACTAAGGGGATAAGGGTTGCGGTAGTTGTGACATCGCCCTGCAAAGTTTTTACACGTTTTAGTCTGGTCACGTTTCTTCAATAGTTCGAAAGTTTTATTACGCAAGTTATTGACACATATGGTTTCTTGGTTTGTAACAAATTTCAGAATCACGGTGTCTCGAAACACTGCTGAAAGTTTTAAAGGGCAGTGATTACGGTTTTTCGTTGTTACGAAACTTCTTTTAAAAAGGATCCATTTTTTTTGGAAGTGCGAAAACGTGTTTAATCAAGTAGTTAGAACTTAACTATTCATAGGTACATGACGGACACAAATTTCCAAATTCTGTTTAAACTTGTTTGATTTGTCTTTGCAAATAGACTGAGTTCAGATATTTTTGAAGACCCTGATACTTACGGGAGCCAAAAGGTGGCCACAAAAAATCTCCAACTTAACAACGCAACGCAACTCTATGAGCTAACTGCAGTCGTATAGGTACGGTTAAATAGTCCATCCAATATTGCACATCCACCAAATAAAATCGCGTTATTAATGCGGTTTGTCCAATTCTATAGCCGGTAAAAATTGCGCACCCATTCGTTAGGCTTTTCAAAACAATTGTATTGGTTTACTTGAATGTAGTCGAATATATCGAGTCGATTTTCACCCAGTTGTTTTTGATTTTTGTCGGAATTGTCTGTATTTATTGGAAATTGTGAAAAGCAATCCTGATACCCAAATTAAGTAATAACTCTATTGAATTTCGACTCATTATATGAGTTATGGTGTACGTACGTAATTGAACTTCCTGTGCAATATAGTCAGGATTTTTTTTCTTTTAATTATATCTATCAAAGAAAAGCTTTTTATAAAAGAAATGTTGTCTTTATTTTTTATGTCTCATATCAAGATTGTCCTGTAGTAGTAATTGTATCGGTCGAGGTACAGCTGCATCGAAATGATACCGGACGCTGCATTGTAGGGTCACTCAGTACAGTGCGATGTGAGCTCGGTACCGGTCGCGTCTCGCTGCCCGCACCAAATAAATTTCGCTACTATTATCCTTAATTACAATGGAGTCAGAGACTATATTTGCAAACGAAATCCTGACGTTCTTACAATATCAGCTGGACGTCGTTGACGAGGTCAGTGTGATAATATCTGCACCTCTTCCTTCCACTTCTTAGCCGTTGTTAATCAATTTGGTGTAGGCCTCCTTCTAATTCAGCCATTTGGCGTGCCAAATGGCTGAATTGGAACAAATTGCATGCAAGAGGCAAAGACCGTGGTCTTTGCCTCTTGCATGCAATTTGTACTTGCAGTTTTCTTAACTTCATCTTTTATCTCATCGTCGTCTAGTCCTTTTTCTTCCTTTTGTCCTGCGAGCTGTACTTTCGGACAATATCCCCACTGCCACTTCACTCTTAATAATGTAGTAGTACCGGCCTATTATCTATTGTTTTACTACAGGGTTCTTCGTCGAGCATTGATCACCACACTTGTCCGAGGTGAATTGGTGATTTCCGACGTATATACAAGTTCAGGTTTCCTCACGACGTTATCCTTCAGCAGTGCCAATGATGTCCAAGACAAACTTACAGAGTATATAAGTCGCAATGGTTTTTGCCGGGTTTCGAACCCTTGACCACTGGATTCACGATTTTACACTTGCCACTTGAACTTTACTTTTTCCTTTTGAAATCTGAAAACCGTAAAATTACTTTTTTTCAGTTGGAAAACTTTCAGCGATGTAACTCGATATATGGAGAGAACATAGGATAGTTAAGTTTGTTCTTCAATCCAGATTTCCTTTTCGTTACAGCAATGCAGAGCACGGACCACTCAAATCGTAAATACGACTCGTTCTTATCCAGTTTTTAATAGAAGTAGGTATACTAATAACGTCCCTCAGAATATCAGATAATGAATAATTAATTTGCTAAAAACATTTATTCAGGGGTCCGATTTAAAATTTTAAATGACCTGAATTCAAACCTACCATTTAAAATTGAAAACGTATGTTAAACAACCAACACCTTTTGCAACTTTTAAATGTTTTTCAGAGAATGATCGAGAACATCTGTAGGTATTCGTAATCAACCCGCATCATATAGCACAGGGACAAACGAATTTAAATTTTGAATGGATATATAAAATTAAAAGCTGTACTAGAGAATCCATACTAATATTATAAATGGGAAAGTGTGTCTGTCTGTCTGTCTGTTTGTCTTTCTTTCACGGCAAAACGGAGCGACGGATTGACGTGATTTTTTAAGTGGAGATAGTTGAAGGGATGGAGAGTAACATAGGCTACTTTTTGTCTCTTTCTAACGCGAGCGAAGCCGCGGGCAGAAGCTAGTATTCTTTAGATTTATCAATTTTCTAGCTAACTATTAGTGCTGAAATAAACAGCTATTGCATAATGCCACCCGACAGGCTTTGAAAATAAATTATTATCGTTTATTTGTACTATAATATTCGGCTGTCTGCACTACGCGTCTACGCCAATAGTTAATGGGATTTCAAAAGCTGCTATCACAAAGTTCAGTTTGATTATTTTGGATAATGTTTGTTTAGTTCTGGTAATAGTAATAGTTACAATGAAACCTAGATAAGTGGAACCTCTGTTATTTATTCAATATCTATACATATAATAAATCAGTAGAAACTTCGTGTTAATATTAAATACAATCATAAATAAAAGAGTATTGATTAGAGAAGTAAGTAATAAAACACAAAAAGGAGGCATTATAATTTTTGTCTGTCATCTTCGCAATAGATTTTATTGTTTTTTTTTACAACTTGTTAAACTTATATTAGGGCAACTTATGAGCTTTCTTATATGGAAACCTAATCTCTGCAAAAAGGTCGTCACTTAAAGATTAAGTGTCAAACGCTTGATCAAATGTGCGGAATGTGCCAAACAATAATTATGTGACTCCCAGTCTTTTGAACTGAATTTTCCTCGGACGTTGCAGGCACAAATCTAGTTGATAACAAATTACAATGACGTCCCGACACTTTCGAACTAACTCATTTCGAACTAACAATTGAAATAACTCTGTTACTAGTTAAACCTTTGTAACTGAGACTCAACTTCTGTCCGTATTTTTGTTTACAGACAAACAAATTCTTTCCTTGTGCTCTTTTCAATTTGTGATGAAATAATTAGGACTGTTATGACCCCTTTTTTCTAGATTTCACTGTAGTTGAAATATAGAAATATGTAATTCTTTTCAAGATTTTTGAAGACAATTTGTCATAGAGGTGGTATGGTGAAATAAAACATGAAGAGTAAATAAATATCCTGGGACAACTCACACACGGTCAGCTGATCCCAAACTAAGCAGAGCTTGTACTATGGTAACCAGATAACTGATATACATACTTAAATATTTTTTAAATACATACATATTATAGATAAATTACACCCAGACACAGAACAAACTATCATGCTCATCACACAAAGTTTGTCCTGGGTGGGAATTGAACCCACGACCTCTGGCTATGCAGTCAGGGTCACTAACCACTAGACCAACAGGCCCGCCAAGGAAAGAAAGGGTGCATTCCAGTTTTTGCACTAAACAATGAAATGCTCATCAGCTTATTTATGTTTATTAGTAATCATCTTATCATAGTACTGATTACATTGATCGGGATGTTACTGATTAGATTTTGGATTTGGACACGAATATGAATATAGGAAGAATATTATAACACTTTCGAATATGGTTATATAAAATTAAGTTATTTCGTTACTTTCGGTCATGGATATTCGATTTTTAGGTATTATTATTACATTATATTATGATAAAAGCCTTTCAAACAATGAAAAATAAACAATGCTAGACGCTCGTCGCTAGTCCATAAAAACGAAATTTTGTCACAACATGTATCATTCAACTCCGTCCCTATCCGAAAATTTTACACAAGATTCGGTTACGGTTAGGCATAAATTTTTTAATTCGGATATTGAAAGTTTTCGTAACAGAGCTTCATAATCCTTGGTACTGACGCTAAACCATTTGTGCACACAGATAGTAGACGGTCAAACCCAAGTAGTCCAGCAGCAGATGAGCATGGCGCAGCACGAGCCGACACAGCAACACCACCAGACTGTCACCGTCGTGTCTTCCATGCCGAGCAGCATGTCGCATCAGGTAACGTAGTCTTCACTCAGACATAAGGGAACTCTGTACAGGGCAAAGTAGTACGTGTAAACTTTAACATACAGTTGCAATTTAAATAACCAAGATCACCCACATAGCCACACTAACATTGCGTACACTTTTATGAGACAACCGCAAATTACGTCACACTTATGGGGCAACGAAGTGCGACCAGAATTGGGTGCGGAGGTTCATGACGTCACATTAAATCTAATGTATCAAATCATAATAGTAAACAGAAAAAATTGTACATTTAAAAAGGGCGTATATTTTTTTGTCCTTTTAAAAGGGAAAAAATAACATGAACTTACTTTGAGGTAATTTGTAGATGTCTAAGGCTGACCGCACATTAACTCTCGGGCGTTTTAGTAGTCTCTCTTGAATTATAAACGCTACTAGTAATCGCTTCGTGAATGTTTAATATAATGCCGGCAAACAGCAGCATGTATTATAAATACTAGGAGGTAACCAGTGTTTTTGTAAAACATTATTAACCTTACAGTGCTAATATTACTAACATTGTAAACAACTATTGTTTTATGAGTTATATTAAAATAAAATTTGATAAATTAAAAATAATACTATTTGTACTAAAAACCACTTTGCGTCGCCGCTTCTAGCACAGAAGCAACAACGCAGAACCACCTTAGCCGAAATTTAAAAGATCAGGTTCAATGGGTGCGTGCGTTTCCTTATGTACATAAAGGCAGTGCAACAAGACTCATTTTACGAGCAAGCGAGCTTCGTTCACGCTGTAGCAGTCAAAGTGCCGCCAGCCTTATAAGCATAGACACAATACATTCCGCTCACCTTGTTTTAGCTTGCTAATGTTGTGGGAGCTTAGACACCTTCCCCGCCAGCTTCATGTTCAGCATCCAATTAAATTAGTGTCAATTGGTGCTAATGCACTCAGACGTACATCGGTTTACATATCGGTTCATCTGTTGATCAGTAAACAACTATCAACGTCACAACTTACACTCAAAGAAAGCATAGCTTCAGCACACGCATTAGTTAGGTTTATTTATAGTTTAAATATTTTGCATTGTAATGGCTCGCCTGGATTTATTTTTAAATGTTCTCGAGGAGGCAAACCGTATAACTATACGCACGAGAAAGAAAAAGCCAAAGACGAGTCCTCATTACATCCCGGAAATGGAAGAATATCGACTACGTTTAAAAAACTTAAGTCTACTACAGAAGAAAACAAAGATATCAAAGAAGGTGAGTTCCAGTCTACGCTTTTGAATGTGAGTGGTCCACGATGTGCTTTGAAAATGCCGCGACGCCATAATGTATTTTGACATTTGATTTGACAGTTCATAACTTATCGACAAGCAGATAACGCTGGCCATCGATCGATCGAAATGTTTATGTAAGATTATTAAAAATATTGAATCAGTAAAGAGAATTTAATCATAAAAAGTTAGTAGATGATTGGTACGTCGAGGCAGCCGGAAACAGAAACGCCACTGATAAAAACCGACTGGAGTGGTGCTTGCCCTTTGATATAAATACGTTCTTATGGTTTAATATTCTCTATCGAGTTGGCACTATTGCGCAGGTAGTCAATTCAATTCAGAAAATATTCGAATGAAAATGTCTGTTCTCTTCTTCGTCTTGTTCACTTCTTGTTTTATACAGTATGGCTATTTAACAGAAAGCGTGACTTTAACCGGAGGTACTGAAATGTTACATATAATAAAAAAAAACCCACATCAATAAATTATTTTAAAGTAAAAACACTATATACTTAGGTACTATGCATATTTGTACAATTTGTTTTAGAGGAAGTTTGTGTTTCAGTTAAAAAGTTTGCGTGCAATTTTGAATGAAATTGATATTTATTCAAGAAACACAAACAAATTGCAAAATACAAATAACTTATGTACAGTGGTGAGCTTAATCCAGAATCGATCAGACATTTTGTTTTTTTAACCCTATACTAAATCAGGGGTGGGCTTGACAAGTGTGTAACCTGAATATTTCTGTCGGTCTGTCGCATCGCAGCGGGCTCTCAAATGGATTAACGTAGTGTTTGTTTGAAAGGTGTTTTGATCGGAAGTTCCCGGGGGCCGGAGAAATACAATAGCTTTTCCCCGCGACTTGTCCCAGTTTAAGTTTGTTAAAACGTCCCCAATGTCCTTCCGCGGGATTCAACGTCACCAAATCACTCAAACTCAAAATCATATATTTAATTAAACCATTTACAGGTACTTTTGAATAAATAAGTCAGTCTGTCAAAAAGGTGAAGCTATTTGCTCGTTCCTAAACAGTAGTTTTCTATGGAGAAAAAATCCCTGAACACTTTCAAGTCAGTTTCAATATGTATTATTTCGCAATATTATTAAAATTAAGCTTAGGTACAATGTGAGAACAATGAAGAATGATGATAAACTGACTGACTAACTGGGTTAAATATCAACACACAGCACAAACCGGTGGAACAGGAGACATGGAACTCGGAGGTTGTGTTTTTTGTAAAGAGTAAAAATCTAGGAAGAGATTCTTGGACATTCTATCCGTAAAAGGGTACATTGATATCCAGGCAGACATGGAAGCCGCGAGCAAAAGCTTGTTTTCTATAAAAAGGTATTCGTGTAGGTTCATATTTATTAAAGACTACCTACCCTGTAAAATAATTTATCTGCCTCTTGTATGATATCTTTTTGAATAATTGGCAGCAATTCACAGATCTAATGAGTATCGACATTTTATTATTGTCTTATAAATATAATTTTCTGCAGGACGGCTTAACAGCACATATGCTTCAGTTTTTCACGCGTATTAAGACTCGGGTTTGCACATGTAGGGATATAGTGCTACGACCACAGATCGAGGAATATTTGACAAGAAAACCTCTTTTTTATATTTAATTTATAACTTTAAATTCAAAATATACTTGTGATAATTTGTACTATACCTATTACGTACTTATTAAGACACAGCCCGCTGACAATTAAACTCATTGATTACTGATTAATTTTCAGCGTATTATTATAATTATGTATAAAAAATAAATAAATATAATTTTACTAACCTATCTAGTTAAGTCATGAACTGACGGTGTGATTTTGAACAAACAGGAAAAAAACGAAACGCATTAAGTCACCTGCATGTACTTATCCCACACCTACAAAGACCTAGGACATAAAAGCGGGATGTATTCAGCTGCTTTGCTCATTTGTATCGTCTGAACGAATCATTTGCGTTGTGATCGCCAGCCGACTAGCGACCAGCGCTGTGTGCATCATGCTAGTTATAAAAATCCAGTATATCTTTACCAAAAATGGTACTGTCATTGTTGTTGAAACTTTCCCCAAAGAGGTAAGTTTTTGTGATTACTTACAACTATTGCGATTAAAATTTGCGACTAACGTACTTTTCCCAGCATTGGAACAATCAAAGGATAATATAAAAATCATCAGCCGTCTTCTACTTTTGAATTAATTTTTATTTTTCTAATACGAATACCGTGCCATAGCAGGTCCAACAAAGTACTATAGCATTGGAACATTCAAAGGCTAATATAAAAACCATCGGCCATTTTCTACTTTTGATCGAATTTTAATTTTTTTTATACGAATATTGTGCCATACCAGGTCAATAAAGTACTTTTCTAATACAAAAATCATCGGCCGTATTCTATTTTTGATATTATTGTTATTTTTCTAATGCGATTACCGTGCCATGCCAGGTCCAACAACAACAGGCCGGGGTCCAACAGCAAGCGGGTAGCATCACCAGCATGCCGCCGCTACAGAGCCTACCGCCGAGCACTCAGCATCCACAGCAAATCAGGTCAGTACTATTCTTTTTTACTTAGGTACTTATATTCTAACTATAAATAAAATAGAATCGCTAAACGTGTTGTTAAGAGCAAATCTCAATACTGGGCAGATTTGGCTAAGTTTTAAAATGTATGTAATAGTGTACGTTAGATTTTGGTGTAAAGATAAAATAGGATAAATCGGTGAAAAAAAAAGGATTTTGTAAGAAAATTGTTTGGAGAAGATAATATCTGGTGTAGATATTGTCGGTAGCATATGTGTCTAATGCTAATCTTCAGGAGTTGTGCACTTGTTTAGAATTCTATTAACCTTACTACACATTTATAGACCAGAAAAAAATAGGAGGGTCTCAATACGCATATATTTTTTTCTTTTTTTTGTACAGTTTTGTCAAATTTCGAAAATTTTAGATAAAGGGCAACAAATAGTATAAATTAAAAAGATATTTAAAAAAAATAGACCTAAAATACACCAAAAAGTTAACAAAATTGTAATCGACCCTTTATATTCAACCGAAAAACGCTTATATATTATTAGTCAAAATATCTTTTCTTTTGAGTAAGAACAACCCACGCTTCTAGGGTCTCAGATGAGTATGTTAGCAATACCTCATTATATTGTCATTTTTATTATTATTTCAATTACATATTCTTTCAAAGTTTCAATTCAAAATGACTATGTAAGGTTATTTTACTTCGATTTGCAAGTTTTTCTAACTTACTAACGAACCCGAGTACATTTAGAAAAAGAAAAAGTGTATTTACGCAATGATGGGACTTCTGGGTGATATTATAAAAATATTTGAGAAATAAATTAAATAACTTTGTGCTACATCTTCAATCAAAGTTTAATATTTTTTTACCAAGGCTGTAAAAACGGTAAAGAGATAAATACTTCAGCAAAATATTTGGCCTCGTCATATATATTGATTTTTGTTATGTTATTACTTCGTAATTGAGTTACCTACGTCAAATTCGGCCAACCCTTCTTCGTTAATAATACATCAGATGTATACCTTTATTTATAGATACCTGACATGTTTATCGTATATCCCCGATACCTAAGGAAAATAGACAGGTTAATATGAATATGAAATTAGGAGACGTTAAAGTATAAATAGGAGACATGAATAGCAAATTGATTCGACCCATGCTGCGCAATATTTATTTTTGCAAAGGGTTCTTATGTATTATTCATTTAAAATCATAAAACGTTTACGCACGAAAATTGATTGATACAGATTTATTCTTTATCGGGAAAAATCCGTTAGGTTACAAATGTTAAGTAAAACGTTAAAGTACATTTTAGCTTCACTTATACCGCTTGAAACAAACCTTGTACTAACAAGGTTTTTTTAAATTTTGAGAATTTTGTTATTTTTTATGTTAGCTGATTTTGTTCAGTAAGTAATTCCTAAAGTTATTTAGTTGGCAAATAGGTAATTTATTACAGTATTGAACCTCCGAAAACACGTGATTCGAGACACAATAGAAGGACAATACCAGCCCGACAGCCGGCTGTCGGATAGACGTTAAAAGGTTAATAGATTAATTTTACAAAAATAAAAACAACCTATTAGACCTATATTGAGCTGTATAAAAGCAACAAAAAAGTAATCATGTATTTAATAAACCATCAATGTTTTACGTAGCGCTGAATGGGGCCACAGTCGCGTGCAGGTCATCCAGCAACCGTTGCAGAATAGTACGTACCTGCAACAGCTGTACAACGCGCAGGGACCTCTGCTAATGCCCGGCAACATTGCTCTGCATCCCGGCATCAACTCGCAACAGATACAGGTAAGAGCCTTCTAGCCTTTTTTAATCTAGACTAATATTATAAAGAGGTCAAATTTGTTTGTATGTAGGGGTAATCACCAGAAGTAATGAGCCAATTTAAAAAATGTTTCACTATTAGAAAGATACATTATTCGTAAGTGCAATCCATACTAATATTATAAATGGGAAAGTATGTCTGTCTGTATGTTTGTCTTTCTTTCACGGCAAAACGGAGCGACGAATTGACGTGATTTTTTAAGTGGAGATAGTTGAAAGGATGGAGAGTAACATAGGCTACTTTTTGTCTCTTTCTAACGCGAGCGAAGCCGCGGGCAATAGCTAGTAGGCTATAAATTATAAAGACATCATGCATATTAGGCGAACTATCTCAGTTTTTGTCTAGCCAGGCGGATGTTTACCGCCCAATGAAGTGGGCACGGGTCAGCTAGTTAAAAATAAAACGTTAATGGCCGATATACACAAAGGTCACTTAACTTTAAGACGCTGTCAAATCTGTTGCTATCTTTGTCACTATACAGGGACGAAGTTAGGACAGCAATAGGTTTAGACCGTCTTAACGTTAAGTGACGTTTAAGCATTTGGGCAGTAGTCTTCTTGCATTTTTTAATTAAAACCTTCGAACACACGTGATTCAAGACACAATAAGAAGACAATAGCAGCGCGACAGCCGGCTGTCGCTTGGTCGATGAAAGGTTAAATTAGAAATAAATCGCTAAATGTTTTACTTAATGTGAAACTCGAGAACAAAGAATGACGAAGGTGCTTATGAAAAAAAATAGCCAAAGTAGACCAGATTCGAAAAAAAAGTAAAATTATTTTTTTGTTGGAGATATTTGTGAAATCGTAGATAATATTCGAGGCACGGTCAGTCTTGTAAAAAACTATTGATTCCCGCATAAATGAACGCATTAAGAAACAGTAATGCCGCTTTAAAATATTTTGTTTATCTTATAAAGTTACGCTGTTAAGGGGCAACTTTAAACGAATATCATGAAAATTAATAAGGTTATTTGTACTCATGTTATTCAGTTTGATTTTTGACACGATACCATCCGGTTGTCCAGAGCCTAAGTACAAAAAGTTTTCTTAGGAATCCAAAGTACGACAAACAACTGCCATTCTTGATAGTACTATTCAGTATAATAATTTTCCAATTTAATACTTAAGTGTTTATTAATTTAATAAATGATTAGAAGATAATGATGATTTAAGAAGAAGATTAAAGGATGAAAACAAACTGAGAGAGAACGCACCACTACTATTGATAACTTTGTAGTTTCACGTGCAGAAGACCACTTGTTACTATTGATTAGTGGCCAACTCGTTTTATTTTGTGTGTAAAGTGGAGTCTGTTGTGTAGGTGATAGCTGCTGGTAAGCCGTTCCAAGGTGGTCAGCTAGCCCCGCATATGCTCACCACGCAAGGCAAACAGGTCCTCCAAGGACAGGCTGGTAAGTTCCTACCACAATAGGTCCACATATTACAACCCTAGGCAACCGTATAGGGCGCATGGATTATATATAATTTCCCCAACTAGATAACAAAACCTATTAAAAATAAACATGTAATTTCCCCCCATATTTATCAATATGTTTTCTACTATAAAATTATTATTAGTATGCATAATGTGTAATTAATTTTATTTAATGTTCGCGATACAAACGCACTGGGCCATAAACTATTTAAGTACTTAATGACATTATTCACGAAGATACGCTGACCGTAAAACACGCAAACACCTTCACATAGTATGTTTTTAAAGACGGACGATCGTTGACTTTGTTCGTGTGAGCTACAGTTTATCATACACAGGAAATGTCTTACAATAACCGCTCGCTATACTAAAAAAAGGCTTAGTCGCTTCTGATGACGCTCACTGGAATTAAGTTTTATCGAATTCATTAACTATATTTTTAAGGATATATTAACAAGAAACATTACATTAGTTACATATATAACGTTCAGTTCAATGACGGAAGTTTAAAATCCAGTGCTATAGTTTAAGGTACTAAGGTGATTGTCTTCCGCGATTACAGGCGCCTATAACTAATTCTCTTCCGCTTCTATGACTCATAGTGTGATGCTAAATAACGTATATCATCCAATTTTAGTGTATACACAAACTAAAAAACCGTTCAGCTTTATTAGTACAAAAAAAAAACTTAGATGTCGCCTATTATTAGTGAAGAAAAAGCATTGCAAACTATACATTAAAAATTTAAGCTTTTCCTGCACTAGAGCGACAGCATATTGTTATCACAATGTACAGAGCGTACAGCTGCTTCCTTGCGATTAGCTTTAAATAAAAGAGCGGGCGCATCGATCGAGTCGCGGTATCGATTGGGCAACCTGACATCAGAGCGCTTTCCTGCCACTATACATTATGTCCTTTCTATTTTACACAATATACTCGCCATACAATATCGCATCGGTAGCAGAATCAGGCGCACTTAAAAAATAGCCTTTCTGTTACAGCAGCTAATATATCTTACCGCTCTACAATCCCATCACACATCACATCATAGCTCACCTCGCTCGCCACTTAGCCAGTAACGTTATGTATTATCGCACATCTCTAGACAATCTAAAAACATAATCCCGGTGAAATCGGCCAGTCGCAACGTTCCGTGAAATCTAGAACTTCTACACTATTTAGTTTTTCAGTAAATTTTACAGGTCTCACTGCCTATCAGGAACAAGGTTTATAAAATTTTCCAAATGTTTTTTATTGAGTCTCGTGGTTGAAAATGTGAATGTACATTTATTTACTCAGGGATTTGTTTTTCATTAATTGCGTTGGTTTGAGCCATACATTTTATTTTGCAGTTCCTTTTGTAACTATATATATGAAGCTTTTTGTATAAAATTGCAACATTTATTTACCTATGCTCAATGCAGACGTAGGCTTTTTACAGTGTTCACATTTGCAAGTGCAGCTTTTTATTAGTTTCCCACGCATTTTGTGTTTCTTTAGTCGTTACATACTTACATGTTAGTTAATACTGTGTAACGATTTGAGACTCTTTTCAATATTCTCTATCACTTTTGCTTTTCACGGTATATTGGATCGTGTTCATCATAGTAGATGTGAAGTCGTTGTGTAGTAGTCCGGTATAGTGACGTGTTTTGTGTCGCCAGCGCCGTTCCCGGGGTACACGACGATCCCGGCGATCCCGACCACTCAGAACCAGACGTTCGTGTTCAGTCCGCTGGGCGTCATCAACTCGCAGCCCAGCATCCTGCCCGCGCACTCGCAGTCCACCGTCTCCGGCATCGGACAGCAGAAGCAAACTGACATGCATAAGGTACGTTTGTGTTGTTGCTGATTTACTTTAAAGTATAGACATTCTCCTCTAGGTGCCTACTACATGTTGAAAAATTCACCAAAATCTGGAATGCGGAATGAAAACAGTTGGGATAGTGTCAAACAGACTGAATTATTCAGATTAAAAAAAAAATAAGACTTTTCACGAAGATGGCTTCTTTCCTCACACTTTAATCACTTCATTCAACTATTGTTTCTTAAACCTTCGAACACACGTGATACGAGATACAATAGAAAGACAATAGCAGCGTGACAGCTGGCAGTCGGTTGGTCGTTGAAAGGTTAATCATAACATTTTTTTGGACAAATAGCTTAGAATAAATTTGGAAAAGATTTGATTCTTAAAGATTCCGTGATTTTAAGCCCCTTTTTCACCCTTTACTCTGTACATCGCCAGTGTGGCGGCAAGACAGCGGGGAACAAGGCCGGCGGGACGGGCGGCACCCAGACTGTGCCGGTTCAAGCTCAGTGCGTGCAGGTCTCGCAGCCGGTGCTGGGCACCCAGCAACCGACGCAGGCGCAGATCATCAGCCCCTTGCAGGTACTACTTACTTATGCCCTTACTAATAATCACTGTGTAAAGTTATGTCATGAATAAAGCCTGTGTAACCATACATTTTTTGACCTATGAACCTGTCATAACTTTATGCAGCGATTATTAGTAAAACACTTACTGTTTACCATTAAAGGTCTAGATATGTACCTGTACCACATACCACAATATAAGGTACAAACACCTTATATTGTGGTATATTAGCCTTAAAAGAAGAAAAAAAAAGTACTGTAAGGTATGACTTATTATAAAATACAATTATAACTGAAATAAGCTCTTAGTTAGATATGTGAATCTGGTACATTTCTAGATCTTTAATAATTATAAATTTCTAATTTATGATATCTTCATTCGTCAGTTTTTCTTATTTTACGTTATGTTATAGTATAGAGAGTTAAATGGGGCTTGTATGAAAAATTGACGAATTCTAAAGTTGTGTTTAGCGTAGTTTTTAGTTTAATACCTAAATTCTTTTTTACTTTCCTGCACTGGCGAAAATTGCATATGCATTGCAGCCTAAAGCGATCATTTTAAATGTGTTTTTATTCTATTCATGCCTTGTGTGTTAGAACATCAATTATTGTGAAAGAAGAAATAAAGAACGAAATTTCAAATAATAATGATGACGAATAATAACTATACTAGCTTCAGCCCACTACTCTGTTCGCGTGGAAGTCAAGTATAACAAAAACATCATCCGGCAATATGGCTTTCTGTCAGATAATTTTCGGATCAGAGATCCCTCCAGAGATCTTATTAATAAACAAACAATTTTCCCTATTTTTATCACAGGTGTAAGTAATGAATGTAAAACATGTTTGAGTACAGTGTTACATTATCTAAAAAACATGCTATTGAATTAAGCTTCTATTTACGAAAAAGAAATTTGTGGACTTATTGGTAAATATATTTTCACATAGTCTTTGTACTTTTGGTTTGACGGAATATTGAATAATAGGCATGTAAGAATAGGAATGATTTCACAAGGACGATATATATATTATTAATAATTGACTATTTTCATAAAAGTGGATCGTTTTTGTTATTATTAACTGTTATTTGATGCGATTAATCGCAATCATAACCTAGTACGTCGTCTAAATGGTCCGAAGTGAGACTGAATAGATGCCACAATAATCGTACTAATTATTTACTTGTTAAGAGACAATTGCTTATCTGCCTTATTTCTCATGTCCATTCACATTGTCAACATTCTAACTCTCTACTTCCGTGGTTTGTATACTGATCAAAGAAATGTCTCATTGTTATTTTCCGTATACACTACGATAGTGGTTCAAAATGAGGAAATATTAAAATATCTTGACCTGGACACAGTTAAAGTTTTAGAAATGCTGGTCTATATACTATTCCTCTTGAGAAGCTGTCTATTTATTTTTATTACAATCGGACTCACCACAAAAACTATCCTTTAAACATATAAAAAGACAGACAAACTTTTCAGCTTCATTATCTGTTATTTATTTATTTAATAGAGATACAATTTATTTAGAGCATTGAGCATTTATAGATTGTTCTGCTACCTCAAAGTTTGCCCGGCTAGCGTTGCGTGTAATCTATCACCGTACAAATGAACTATATCATAATCGAATTGCGTATTACATTCCTAAAAGCAATTGTTTTCATTTCGCTTATTTCGTAAAATTCATTCCTTTGAGTATTAGATTACCGTAAAGGCATGCAGCATAATGAATTATGATGAATTGACAATGTACATACAAATATTATTAGAACTGACTTTACTGATGAATAGTCGGTAAAGAAGATAGGTGCTTAGGGCCGATATAAATAATTTAAGTTTTCTTAATAAACTTCCATCGGTTTTTGAGAAAATTTCTAATATATTTGTTGGCTTAGGATACTTATCTACTAAGCTGACTGTACAAAGTTTGTTTTTTATTTATTGACACATCAAGTGGTCAAACTAGTCGCTTTGCACCGCAAGGTAACAGTGTGCTGACGATGTTATCTTCCCGACTTCCCGAAGTATGTCTTCTGAATCCAGAGTCCGTGCACTCTCGAATGTGGTCCAGAAATGAGCACCGGATGGATTCGTAATCTGGTTGTATATTATGTCAGCGTTAGTCATAACCATAGCGCAGTTATAGCGCTGCATACTTATAGATTATTTTGTTTGAAGCTACTCAAAAGTATTATTACAAATTATAATAATTTCTATGTACTGAGGAATATAAAATTTATTGTCTAACGAAGTGGTCTGTCCCGCAGACGGGCGGTCAGACGATGCAGTTCGCTCCGTGGCAGCTGTCAAACGCGCTGCCGCAGGTGTGGGCCGGGGGCCTACAAGCCGGGACCCTGCCCGCCGGGGGCTTATTGGCCCCCAACCCCATCTTCATACGAGGGACCCAGCCGGACGCCCCGCCGTCGATGTTCATACAGCACTCGCCGCAAAACAATGTGCAACATACCGGTTAGTATTATTTATTCTTACCGATTTTAAGTGATGTATTTAGCGTTTTTGTGTGAACTTTCATATGTTTATCGTATCTTTAAAAGAGCCATATGCATTGGGTACGTCAAATATTGTGTTGTATTTTACTTTTGTCTTACAATTGCGAATGTTGCTTTATCATTGCTAAGCGATTATGATCATTGTTTTTCTTTATGTTGTTTTATAGAGTAGCCCCATTATAGAGTAGTATTCATTAAGCTTGCGCCTAGCTACTGTAAATAGTTTACTAAATAGTGTAGTTATATGTAGTGTATACTGCACGTAAAAAAATGCACTTTGTACGATAGTCACAATTTATGTATTATTTTCAGGTGTAAGCGTGGCATGCGCTACTTCGACGACATCGAAGCCCCGAGCCTCGTCCGATGGGCTGGCGAAGGCGCCGCGGCCGCTGTCCAACATCCTGCCGTCTGGCAGCATCAGACCTGGCCCTGCGTCATCTGTCTCCACCCAGACCAATGCTAACCAAGCCCAGAATCAGGTCGGTTGACCTTCAACTTATAAGCCTTAGTTAGGACTTGTTGAAATGTCTAGACATTTCCATTTCCACACCAACTGTTTTTAAGATAAAAAATTAAAGTAAAGCCGAAAAAAAAATATAAAACATAGTCTTCTTAACTAAAAACAAAAAAAATAAAAATAATGCTTTGAAAAGCAAAAACCTGTGACCTTGCCAAAAAGTAAATAATATGATTATTACAGTACGAATATTTTTTTTATTCTTTATTTGCTATAAGAACATCGCATCGTAAATCCGTATTCGTCCCAGGCAAAGCAGCGCGGCAAGCCGGGCGTGCGGTCGCCAGCGCCGGCCGCGAAGCAAGATGCCGCGAACCAGACCAACAAGATGCAGCATCAGATACAGCAGCCGAAACAGCAGTGAGTCGGCCCATGTATTGTACTGCCTAGCTACCCCTACACCCGCTATCCCGCTTCTGTGCTACTTCTGACCACGGTCATCTGACCAAGCGTCTTCTGAGGGTTCCTTCTTATTACTGCTTTCTACCAATGGTCTTTGACCATCTTTATGGTCGTCCGGCCAACAGTTTTGACCAAACGGTTTCCGAACAATGTTCATCTGTGTTGTGTTTTGATTAACAACGAATAAGGCAAGAACAATGCTTCCATCGTAACCTAACTTGGGCACAAGTTACTACTGAGGGCTCCTGTGTCGCAGTATGATTAGCTGTCATATACAAGCCTCTTTTTATTGTACTGCAATGTTTCCACCTCGCATGCGCTTCAACACACACAACTCACCACATACTGATCAGAACATTAGCTTATTCCTATAATGTTTGATTGCGTACCGGCTCAGTGACGTCACCGGTTCTGTTAAACGGAAGACGACTGCTATAAGGTACAGGAAGTTAATATGATAATACACACGTTAAAAGTGTCTAGGAATCAAGTACGTATTAGTATTGCCGCAACAGGCTACTTGACACTTAAATGGTTAATAATTGTTCTGTCGTAATGTTGTTGGATACTTTGCAAAATGGTACAATCTAGATTTAAAATATAATATAAAATTTTCATAGACCGCCGAAAACGCTGTCGGCCATTTTGGTCTATGGATAATTTGTGCTGTTGCGTCTCAGTTATTCAAAGTTTATATTAAAAACAACTTCACTTCTACTGGTTTACACGAAATAATATAGTAATTATCATTTAAGTAGCTTTTAGAAATACCCATTATAGAACAACTTGTTTTTAGAAATCATTATAAAGATAGACCAAAGCGACAAAGGGATGACATTTATTTGTTTAGAACTTGTATAACGTCATGGCCGATAGCGTTTTCAGAATAAAAATGAAGAGAACAATTTTTAAATTTAATCTCAGATATCTTGTAGTTTTATTAATTAAAATGCTGTATGGGAATATGTATGAAATTTGAAATAAGACAAGTAGCCTATTGTGGTATATTGTATTAACTTTTTGGATCGTCATCATTATTAAGCCCACATGCACCACAAATCATTAAACATATTTGGCGCTAAACTGATTTGGAACATAACTGTGTCCCTGTCAATTCTTTTTTAAACTGATGGAAACAGTATGTTTTAAATAAGTTTGATACTAAAAATATTTAGTTATTGCAAAGGGATTTTAGTGAATTCCACTATTTAAATAAGTAATTATGTTTTAACATCGAATATAAAGAAAAAATACATTGTCGATTATGATTTCTTCTGTTCTGTCGTGTGCGACAACCGGATTAGCACGCATGGGATATGCTTTGAAAGAGGGCGCTGCCGCGTAAGATGCTATGCATACCCACAACAACTTTTTATCTTGTTGGCATTCTTCAAAGTTCATTTGAAAATCTGATATTAAGCATGCTTTATCGCTATTTATTCATATTAACGGTGGAAACACATTTTTTATTTTATCTATGCAATTATAAAGTAGACTATCTTATTTTTTATTTATTTAATTGATGCCGTTAATTTACGCTAATATCTCACAAATTGCAAAAACTTGTTTTTTTCTTTACAATTTTTTATATTTAAGTTTTACTACCGACCCGCCTGAACTTCGCACGGGTGTTACAAATCTTTTTAAAAATCTCAGCTTTTCTTTTTTATTATATGCATGTATTACACATATAAACCTTCCTTCTTATTCAATCTATCTAATGATAAAAATCGCATTAATTTTGTTTAAAAGATATACGCGTACATTACATTCCGGCAAAAAACTTCATTTTATACTGCGTAAAGATAATAAGAGATGAAAAATATTACACTTGGTACAAATTAAAGTAATAATATTTTATGAATGCCAAAGTAACATGATCCCTAGACACTTTTGATGCGTGTAATAATTGCAACAGTTGGCTAGTTGACTAATATGTTTTTGTTCCTTATCTTTTCCAGGCTTCTGTTGATGAACACGGGCCAGATGACCCAGATCACAAGCTTGCAGGACAAGTCTAAGAATATACAGCAACAGGCTTTGTTGCAGCAACAAGCTTTGCAGGTCTTTATTGTAATACATTTTAATTGGTTAAGGCGCAAATGAACTGCAATTAATAGAAATTGGTTGACGACGACCGACTCCAATCTACTTTAATTTTACTGTTGAATTTGTGGTGATACCGTTGTTTCTGTGTTGCAGCAACAACAGCAGCAACAGCAACAGCAGCAGCAACAGTTGCTGCATCAACAGCAACAAACTCAGCAAATGGTGCATTACCAGCAACAAGGTAAATTTGCAACGTTTTATAAACGGTAGTAATTTTTTCGGCTTTTCAAATTCGAAGTTCAAACGTCCGTTTCTTACGCAGGTATGTCTCTGGGCATGCAGCCAGGCACGTTGCCCGTCGGATCTGTCGCCCAGACGCTACCCATGGCAGGTATGCCGCAAACCATATCTATGGTGCAGCAAATACATCCAGTGAGTATCATGACGGTAATAACTACTGCTAATTATAGACGTTGTACGGCTTTTGTATATTTTATGACGTGAAATTTAACAAGCAATAGCATCTACCATTTCCATAATACGTCATTCTTAATAATTTATATATCGCCGGTTTTTCTTAATACAGTCAAAATTTTGATTTTGTCACCGTCACGTCAATGAGAACGAGACGAATGCGCCTAAGTGACGATACATATTATTCCGCGTGTCCTCCGCACGTCACGTCACCTGTACTATATAAACTCTGTGACAGTAACGGTGGCGGTGGACAAACGGTCTATAGTACGATTTTTAATTCGAGTCAGAAAAATGACAAGTGCAACTGTCACTGATACCAAAAAGGGTGACCCGCTACAATAGTGATGTTCCACAATCGATAGACTTAGACATTTAGTCATGCTTTGTTTTATTAGGTACCAAAGCGTTTTTTTATTGTAAATATTGAATACATACCGTCTTAAATAAAACAATTTTAGAAATATGGACCTTACCAAAAACAAATAATATAACAGTGTTTTATGTAACATTAAATTACCTACCGTGTATGTCTTCTATTTAATTACCGTAAATTACATGTAATATTTTTTTTATAATTCAAGGCAATTTGATATTGAATAAAAAAGTATTCTCGACTAAGATTTAATTGTAAAAACTCGATTGTACCACATCACTATTTATTAGGGACTAAAAACCTGTAACACTGGAAATGTCATTTTTCTGACTCGAATTAAAAATCGTACTATAAGTATGGAGATTATGTCAAAAATCTATGTATAGAACCCACGGATAGATTATTTAAAATATCTGTCAAATGAACAAAACAAAAATTATCTTAAACGTCATAAAATTGTGTCTCGATGTTAATGGCTTTTATTTAATGATATAAAACATTGAGTGTCTCTCTAAACTGGTGATTATGTGTTCCACAGTTGAGTGGCATGGGCCAGCCTGGTACGCTGGTCAGCCAGCTAAGTACGTCGCAACCGCAAAACGTGCAGACGTTGCAGCAACCACAGGTAAGTTCAATAAAACCTTTGAATAATAATAAATATCTTGAGACAGAGTTGCAGACGGCAGTCTGATCACAAAGTAGACAAAGTCAGAAGAAGAAAAGTCTATGGCAATCAGACAACTGATAAACATAATAAAAGTGGAAATTCTCTCAGCTTTATATAGACAATATTTGGGTTTAAAAATCTAGGTGGCCTGGATTAGTCTGGTCTACACAATGACTAAAAAAAATTACAACAAAAGGATATATCCGTGAAATATAGCCAAGCTATAGAACGAGCCTAGAAATTGAGTAAACACACAAACAGTGCCACAATATATTAATGAATTAATAGGCTAAGTACATATCAAGGTTTTAAATGTATCTAAAACTGGAAATTTACTTAACTTTACAACAAGTATGTATTTCAGTTATCTGACACAAGCTCTGCTTAGCTTGGGAATTCTGTGTGAGTTTGACCCAAGATATTTTATTCATAAAACTAGAAAAATAATAACAGTAGAAATAAATACTAATGTAAATTGCCTTTATTACAGACGCTGGTAGGCAGCGGCTTGGTTCAGACTTCAGTTGGCATGACCGTCCAACAACAGGCTGCTCTAAATCACTCCGCGTCGATGCAAACGGTGAGTACCTGGGCCAATGTGCCCTTTCTCTTACTAGCGGTGTTTTGACGACCGTAAGCTCAAATAGTATGGGTATTTACTAAATACGTTAAAAAGTATTATAACCAAGTTTTGGTATGTATTAGTTTAAAAAAAAATATTAAATATAATTCTTATATGTATATTTCGACTAATATAAATTCATGCTAGCTGTACCCACACAGCTTCACTTATGTATTCCTAACACAAGGAATCGCTCAAAAAGTTAATACTTTTTCTAAATTAAATTCAGACAAGCATTTTTTTGTTCTTATAGTAAAAACCTGTACTTTGAACATTTCAAACAGACAGTAGAGATTTACTTAATTGTGTAAATAAGCTGATATTCAGTCGTTACAACACCGCTTAGCTTGATTGATAACAAAGTTTGATAGACGATAGGAATGGTGTGGTTTGACATTGCATTAGCTAGAACTAACACTTTATACGATTGTGCCGCAATCAAAATACCTAATAGTGACGTAGAATCACAATAAGTGTTTTGTACCAGCTAGTTACATAAAAGAAAACCTTAGCTGTCATATAAAAGCGACAAAATAGGATTTTGTCGTGCATCGTCTCGCACCAAAAGTATCGGCCATTTCTGCCATTTCTCTACTAGAATTTTGTTAAATTATGTATGAAGCTTATGTCAAATATCTCTAGTAACCTAACCTAATCAATTGACAGATAGGTTACATTAGAAATGGCAATATCATATACACTTATCTCGGATCACACTAGACAACGCGACTTAGACGGTCGCGTCAACTTACTTCATTTCCTAAATATTTACTAATATTCTATCCAAATATTATACCTAGTTTATTTTCTGATATGTATCTGTGTATTTGTGTGGTGTAAACGCTCGCAGTCGGGGCTCGCGCTTGACGGAGCTTCGTTGCTGTCCGCGCCGCTCGTGCAAGTCTCGCCGGCGTTATTGCACCATGAGGTAGCCACATAACCTCGCAAACGTTACCCATTTATTTTGACAAACCTTCATCGCGTTATTTATTTTATCATCCCCAAAAATCATTACATTAGGTAGAGATCTGTAGATATGGCACCGTTATTTTATGTATCGAGGTTGAAACCCCATAATTGTCTTGTTTCAATTTGGTACAATAATGATGCTATCGTTGTCGAGTTCGCTGTTTCTATTTAATTCCATCGATTCCCTATTATTATTTGAATGTTAACTGTTTCATTGTAGCGCGTCCAATTTTTAAATGATCGATTGAATGGCTGCCTTTGGTAGAAATAGTGAAAGAGAAATAATTAAAATAATAATAAAAATATAAACTTCTCTCTAACAGACTATATACAGTAATAATTCATATCGATTTTTTAAATTGGGTATTATTAATTAAGTACTTGTTCTTCATTAATCGTCTCATTATTTATTTAATTGAATTTCAGATCTCTTTAGTAGACCTTAACATATTCCTATTCGTTAGTTAGTAGACACTAACATATTCCTGTTAGTTAAATATATCGTTGCTTATGAGCAGTGATCGGAAAAATGTGCTCTAAATTACCTAAAATAACTTTAACTATTAAAAACAGCATGCGCGATTTCCGAATAAAATATTTAGATACCTTTGAATAAACCTTTTTTTAAGGTTTTTTAAATATGGCTAACTAATGCATGGTTAAGTACTGCTTCGAAACCGGGACAAATCCCTACGACAGAATAAAATCGGGATACTCTTATGCCTCTGTTCCTTGAACTTCAGGTAAATTAGCTTTACTAAGTTCGGTCACTAGTAATTAATGGTATCCGGAATTTCAATTATATTAGGAAACTAGCTGTCCCCCGCGGTTTAACCCGCGTTATATCAGATTTTTGGTTACTAAAAAAGAAGATTAGAAGTATTCTATGTCCGTTTTTTCTTTGAAGTACAGCTAAATTAGCCCACACGTTTCCGATCACTGCTTATGGAGCATGTTATTGTGCGCATGTTGTAGCGAAAGAGATCCTTCGACATAGTATATCATATTCGTAAGAGGTATTTAAGGCTGGATGGAGGTATATGAGTGTAGGTAACTATAATCTAATCTGCATGACGTTTTGAAGAAACTTCCTATGTGTTAGCATGCTGTGCCGTGAATGTGAGACATTTTGAATGGTCGTTGCATAGAGACCACTGATGTAATATTTGTGGGTCCTATTTAATAAACGTTACAATAAATAAGGTTTGCAATGTTTTCTTGTATTGGTACACAACATTCTAGCAAAAAAAACATTCTCGGAAAAACTGCTGTTTATTAAATAGAGCCCAACATAATTATTTTATCATAGAAAAGTTTCGGTTAAACGCATGCTATATTTTTTCCAGTTATTAGTTATCCTACCGTTGATATAAAGTGTGTGAGAATAATAAAAAATAAGTGTATTAAAAAGAAAATTTTAAAACAATAAATAAAATAAACACGTTTGATTATTGTAAATCTTGTATCCAAAAGTTAATATCGGTTTTAATAATGATGTTAATGTTCAACAAATCATTTACTTATCAGTAAAAATGAAACTTCCAATTCAATCCAATTGGGAAAAGAATAAAAATTCTTGTAAGAAAGAGAATGTTTCTTGCAAGAATTTAATAATATTAATTGTTCAGTTTATTTTACAGATTTCAATTGTAGTTAAGCTAATAATATCCCGTTCGACTAATGTAATAATAGCATTTTTAAATATAATTGTATGTTATTGTCCACTTGTATGTTATTTTCTGATATATCTTTATGTTACTCAAAAGCATCATAGACTAGAGGGAAAATTACGTCTGCAACCTCAATTCTCATTAAATGCTTTAATTTATTATTTAATTGGGGTGAGGTTCAGTCACCTAAGTAGATAAATATCCAGGGCCGTCAAATATAAAAAAAAATCTCAAAGGCCGACAGATAGTTCTCTAAATTATGGAGTTTCTTGCCCATTCTTCTCCATACGTAACAACATTTCCGAATGGGCGGTAGATTCACTTTTGTTTATAAGTATGACGTTTCAAAGTGCCTTTTTTGGCCTAATGGAAATAAATGATTTGACTTTGACTTTGACTTTGAATACCTATTAATTTAAATTAAGGTATAAAATAAATAATTATTAGTTTGATTATTCTCATTTTCATTACATCAATCGGTGTTCAAAAAACTAAATTTATATCTGACGGCCCCGCAAACATATCTATTTTTCCAACTGAACCTATTGTCATCTCTCTCAAAGTAAACACCACTCCTGATTACAGAAAAGAGATAAAAATGTGTAGGCTTACCGATTTATACAGTAAAATGTGTGGTATAGGTATCAAGCAACCTGAGTGTTCCGCAGTTGACGCTCCAGGCTGCTCAAGGCACGGTGGGCTTGATCGCGGCGCCGGTACAAGGCTCGGTGCTGCCGCTGCAGACTCCTGCTACCCTGGTCACGCATGTCAAGACTGAGGATGACAAGGCTCCGCAGATATCGTCTACACCGGTAGGGGGAAATATTGCTTATTTGTTATATAGTGCTAGTGTAATGTAATGTAACATTACGGTTGATCGGTGATGATGGCTGAAAAAATAACCTATATTTTTCATCATTTAGATTAGATTTGATATCTTTTAGACCTTCCACGAATATACGTTCTCTTGGTTTGATTTAGTTGACATTAACAAACCGCATCGATTAAAAATAGTTGTTTAACTTTATGTCATTACTGTTGACTGTATCGATATACAAGTTTAAATTTAAAGGGAGCAGTAAGGGTAACAACCTTGAGCTGTCCTATTCAAAAATGGTCTCAAAGACTATATTTCTATTTATTATTAAAAACACCCAGGTTGAAAGTACTAAGAAAGTGAGAAATCGCAAAACATCTTTCCCATACAATTTTTCTGTCGGCGTCATAGGTCCACCGTAATCAACCTTTACCTAAGTTCCTACTATTTACCAATCTAAAACATTCGGACTTAGGCGCCGGTGCTGCAGATCCAACCGACGCCGCAAGGCGTGTCGGAGTCCTCGGACGCGACTTCCACGACTTTCAGCGCTGCGTCTGTCACCACGGCTTCCACTGCGGACGCGGCCGTGTCCACCAGCACTGTTACCATTGGTGAGAAACTTATTATTTTAAAAGCAGAAATAAGTGCATAGCACATTCGGCGTCAAAAACATCGGAACGAACAGACGGTTCAAAATATCGAAAATCAGCGTCAAAAACTTCGGTACGAACATACTGTTTAAAATATCGAAACAACTAAAAAAATAACTTTATGTCAACGTAATAAAAACATGAATGAAACATTCCTAATGTCATTGAGTTAAAGTTTAATTGTCATGGTTGTGTTGACATTATGAGCAGTCTTTTCGTTCCGCTACCAGTCTGTACGCGCACGTATACTGTAGCATCAAGCTTAGCGTGTCTACAGATATAAGAAAAACGTTGTCACGCAGGCTGTTACTGCTTTGTAGACTATGTAAGCCTCGGGTCTAGAGGGTGGGGATAGTGAAACCAGGGCATTAAAGTATACAATCATATCTAGATGGAGGGGCAGCAGTTACATGGTCGCCGGAGTCATAATATAGCGTGAAAAAAATAAAGAACTAGCTCTAAAATGCGCCTAGCATGCGAAAACCTGGTTGGCTCACCGTTGACTTGGAACAAAATATCACAAATCGCCACATTTAAAGTTTTCTCTTATTGCATATTCACGAAAACTGTCAGCAGCTTTGCAATACTGTTCGCTACTATCACATTTTTATCCGGTGTTAGCAGTACCATTATGATAAATTCTTTTACAATATAACTCAAATCAAAGTCACCAAAACCACATTTCCAAATTCAGGAGCAGTAACACCGATGGAGTCGACAAAGACGACTTCGTCCAAGACAGAGAGTCATAGCACGTCCACGGAACCCGCACCAGTATCCACGGCTACCTCAGTAGCCACTAGCACTGCTCCAGTGCCCAGTAGTGCGCAACAAACCACACCGGTGGCACCACAGGTAAGTTTAACGCGTATGATTGGATTGGAAAGCAATTAGGTATTTTACAAAGCAATTGGGTATTTTAAATCATTGATAATTAATTTTAATAAACCCTCTCTTGAATTTAGCCCTAAAAACCGGTTCATTTTCAAATTACTGTAAATAAAATTGTATTTTTAGTTGCTTCGAAATCAATAAATAATTTGCCAATTGAGTTGTTTACTTAGTGACGTCATACAAAGTTATATGGAAGCATCGCGTTTTGACAGCTCATAAAAAGAACGTCAATTGATGATGGAGTATAATACCATATTCTAGTATGATGATTGACCCTTTGGCTGCCACGTCAAAACAGCAAGACCAGCGTGCTTAGCGCCAAGCTTATTGAAAATGTATAGATTTGGTCAACGGGAGAGTGACAGTGGCGTGCTAGACATTTTAGTTCGTAATCTATACATGGCTGACGGTCAAAAGGTTTAAAGTGAAATTTAGGTCCCAATCTTATGTTAAAAGTTTTACCAAACTATTATAGCTAGTAAAATTTAAACGAGTTAAAAAAAATTACAGTGTTTTCATTCGCCAACTTTTAGATGCCCTCTGTATTTTACGGACGTTTCGTGAAATTATTTAGTATTTTACAAGTTGAGACTTAAGACTGAAATTAGAATTCGAGCGTTTAAAGCAAAATAGGGAAGATGAAATATTTTTATTTTTGTTTTGATTTTAAAGAATTTCATGTAAAATAGACCACTAATATATTAAAAAGTTAAAATGTTGTAATTTATTGTTAAAAAATGCGGTTTTAAATTGACAGTTTAAACGTCCGCGCGAAAACGGACCAATAGTTCCAATGACGTCACTGCAGTGACACTGTATCTCTGGTTGTATTGTTCTTCTCTAATTTTTATAAGTTTTTGTTATTTTTCGCCATTCCAGATACTTTTATTGCTAAAATTTGAAAATAAACTATCAATCAACATCTCGTGGTCATAATAATACCGCATGAAAGCATGTATGCAATGCTTTTTTATGCAAAAAGCATGTTGACTCATGTTGATATCTTCAACACCAGACGGGGTTACAAACTTTGTATCAGATAGTTTTGGTGGCTGAACTTATGATTTTAAATATTTGAAGAATCTGGATTTATGGAATCTTTACCTCCTGGACCTTGTATCATGGCAGAAAGAGGCTTCAAGCATATCGAAGGTGTGTTATTTCTGTTGATTAGACCATTAGTGAACAACACTAAGAAAAGTTCAAAAGATGAAGTACCTACCTACTACAGTCGAAGAAAATTGCATGCCTTCGAAATCATATTCAAAGAGTCATTAGAAGACTGCGCGAATTTGCTTTTCTAAAGCTAATTTTATTCCTACAAAAATATTTTGTAGGAATGTTACTTTGTCTGTTTACTTTGACAACTAACTGCCAGGGTGCGTTCCAAAAAGGGTAAGAGTTACACGGAGTAGCGCGAAAGTTACTCTAAAGCGTTTCGCGCTGGCTTATTACCTATGAAACAGCAGCAATAAGCAATATTTGCGCAGTAATCGCGTGATTAATCGCTTAACGTCTTAAAAAATCGTATTTTGTATGAATCGATTGCTAATCGCTCGCTGATGTTCTAATGCACTTATTGCTACGATGACGATAAAGTAGCAATCGCAGACATTCAGACATTTAGTCATGCTTTGTTTTATTAGATACCAAAGCATTTTGTTATTGTAAATATTGAATACATACCATCTTAAATAAAACGATTTTAGAAATATGGACCTTACCAAAAACAAATAAGTGTTTTATGTAATATTAAATTACCTACCGTGTAGGTCTTCTATTTAATAACCGTAAATTACATGTTATATTTTTTTATATAATCATAGGCAATTTGATATTAATAAATAATAAATATCCTGGGACATCTTACACACGGCCATCTGATCCCAAGCTAAGCAGAGCTTGTGTTATGGTAATCAGACAACTGATATACATACTTATATAATTTTTAAATACATACATATTATAGATAAATAACACCCATAAATAATATTGAATTAAAAAATCTCGATTAAGATTTCATTGTAAAAACTCGATTGTATCACATCACTATTTATTTGGAACTAAAAACCTGCAACACTGGAACTGTCATTTTTCTGACTCGAATTAAAAATCGTACTATAACCTCTTTTTGATTTTCGAGTGAATTCCTCGCACGTTTTGGAACGTGCCAGTGACGTCATTCCAGTCGCTTAACGCTGATTGGTGTTTTAAATTACGTTTCATTTCATGTAATTTTAAATTCATATTTTATTGATAAAAATAAACATTATGCAAAAAAAATGTTGCAGAGGCCCTTCATTTACATTTTTTCAACATTTTATTAATAAATTTTCAATAAATACTATGTTTGCATCTTCCCTATTGTCTGACGCATTCGTGTCGTAACGACGTCAATCAATCTCTATTTTTATTATTCTGAAATTTTACAGTAAAGTCTCAAAAGTTTCAAATCTACGTACAGTCAGCATCAAAAGTCGCTGACCACATTTAGATTTTCAAAACCACTGAACACTATATCATCCATAAATCGCTCAACAAGATAGGCGCCAGTATTAAATGAACATCATTAAAGTTCAAAATTAACTGAACACCATTTTGTCAAAAATTGCTGATCGTTATAATATCCGAAAATAACACAACAATCACTTTTGCAAAAGTCACTGAACAATATAAAATGGTTATTTTGGTATCTAGTGTAATCATGGCAACGTCCAAAAATAACTTAACAGCATAACTACCAAAAGTTACTGAACATTACTTTGTTTCGGATATTGAACTGCAAACTAAAAAAGTGCTTGTTGCTATCTTCAGAGTTACACATCCAATATTGTCCTATCAAAACTAAATCATGTAAAAATATTTAATATAAAATATTTAACGAGGTTTCTCTTTGGCTCAAATTATATTTAATATACTCAGGGGGAAATATTTCGACTCGAGAATATTGGGAAAGATAAATTTTTCAGTGCCTAGTGATTACACGGGGCGACGACGAAGGCCGCAGTTATTTGAAGTTCCTCGAGGCAGGACCAAACTGCTGGATAACACCCCTCTCACGCGAGTCATGAATGTAATGAATGAGGTGGCGGAACTGACGGATATATTCTCTTGCTCAAAGAGTGAATTCGCAAAGGTCATACTTTATGTTTTAAGTTATAAAATGCATATTTATAAACGTTAGTTAACTATATTTTGTTACTACTCTATCGCTTTGGTAATTTAAACTGTAATGATAGATGTAAAGATGTTGAAATAAATAAATAAATAAATAAATTAATGGATGTAAATTCCCAAAATATATTTTTATTTCTTAGAGCCAATGAGAATAGTAGTAGAAGTGGGTGATCAAGCACATTTTCAAAGTCATCTAAACTCTAAAGTCTCACTATCAAAAATTACGCACGTTCTATTATTGTTTGAATTTATACCATTGACCTAATTAATCATTTTTTTAGTTCGATTGAATTATAACCTTATTTCTAAACCAATGGCTCATTTTCAAAATTCACGCAGTATTTAAAAAACTATTTATCCTTAAATATAAGAAGAATATTTCTTCGCGGAGGTACTACCGTGCCCCCAGATGTTTTTGGAAAGGAATGTTATATTAATGTCAATTCACAAAAATACGAGTACACACACACACACATATTAAACCTAAAAAACAATTGATGCTGTTCAGGGACTTTTGAGATGAACGATGGTATGCTATTTTTGTCAAAAATTTGTTTAGTGACTTTAGAGACGAAGATTGTCATGCTTTTTTTTACCATAACTTTGTTTAGCGACTTTTGAAAAGTGATGGTCACCTACTTATGCTCTTTTATGATGATCATTAATTTCTGGTGCTTGTCATGTTGAGCGATTTTGGTATTATACGGTGTACAGCGATTTTGAAAATTTAAATGTGGTCATCGACTTTTGATGCTGACTGTACCTAATAAATAAAATTTGCACTGAATACTATTCAATCAGCCAGCTTTCCCTAATTCAAAAATCAATTCCCACCTCCCAGGTAGTAACAACAGTAGCGTCGTCGACGTCATCATCGTCCACGATGACGGCGGCGATCACAGCGCCGGTGTCTTCGGGCGGCACGGGCGCCCTGTTCAAGAGCACGCAGTGCACGCCTCGCCACATGAGTCAGCAGGCCGCCCACGGTCAGTATTGTATGAACATCTTTATGAACTTAGCCTGGTTCTGTGTTGGTTGGGTCGCCAAATTAAAAATGATAAATGCAGCTGTAGATTATTGGTATAATTGCGGTTGATTCTTGCGGTGATAGTATGATAGTTCTACCTGTAAGGTTTTAGAAAACCTACATAATTCGTATGAATAAATTGTGAATGTTTATAGAAATCTTACATGTCTATAATAAGTTAGTAAATCAAGAACTTCGGGGCCTTTTTTTTTAGTCTTTAATTTGTTGAATTTTATTAAAATATCAAACCAGAAACACGAAGGAAAATCTTTTTACATACATTTAGACGCCATCTCTGTTGTGACGGAAACAAAACGCGTTAGAAAATTAACAAGGCGTTTTTAGACAAGATAGTGTCTCTTAACTCTGTAGAGGTTACAGACTCCATGTTATCAACCCAACATCAATATAATTCTGATATCTATAAAATCTATCGTCACCATGTCTCAAGAAGAGACTAGGTAACCCAACCAAGGCACGATCAGGCTCGACATTTTAGTGGCTTTATTATCCTTTAGATATGTATACTATAAGGACGCTTTGATATTTTCGTTTCAGACAAAGGACTGCCGAAAGCGATGGTGAAACCGAACATACTGACCCATGTCATCGAAGGTTACGTCATACAAGAAGCTGGGGAACCATTTGCTGTAAGTCTCATGTTTCTTGATTTACCCCCAAATCCCTGCTCGAGCAAATTGATCCTAAACATCCACTGTTAAGTTGCATTCTAACATAATTCTGGCGTGGTAAAATAAATAATAAAACACGCATTGACTATGATGACTAAAATTTGCGTTATTTGTTACATTCTACGGCATCAGGACTATTATTACAAGGTACTGGTGCTTTTGTTTTTGTTACTCGATGTTGTCAGTAACATGTAGCGTTGCGTTACTTGTATGGAACAAGCAGGACTTGATTGGGCTTGTTCTATTTTAACGCCACGCTTTGTGTACCATCAGTGTATTAACCCTTAACCTTTATTGGAGCTTTTCAAGTCAAAAACCATGCCTTAAATGTATCACTCCAGTTTACGAAAACCAGCAAGTAAACTATTTAGATAATTATCGTTATCACAGAAAAGTAAAAAAAAAATCTGTACATCTTGCCATGCGAATGCGGATTAAAAATGTTTATCTTCGGCGTATTGTAAAGTGAGACTAATAATACATACAGAACGATTTTACTAACTAACTTTAGCACATTTGGCATAGATTAAAAACCATTTGTTTGTCTTCATCAAATATCACCATGTTAAAAAGTGCGAAAAAAGCACCATATCTTTATATCTTGCTCCTGCGTTTTATAACCTTGCTTACGAACATTTCCGAAAATTACAATAGTTGATAAACATTTTTATATTCCATGTTAATGTTATATATTAAACTGTATGCGACGTCGAGAGCCATAGGTGATTGATATGTAGAGTAATTTGGTGCAGGTGAACCGGCCTCTCCGCGACTGGGTGGATAAGGAACAGGACAAAGAGAACAAACTGCCTTCATCTGATGACGGACCGCCCCGTGAGTTTTCTTGATGGCTTTTGTACATTTTTTTCCTACTAGCTTCTTGCTATTTTCATATTTATAGTATATAGTATGGGTTTGGAGGCTACTTCGTACTACTACTATTTTTAATCTCAATCTATATAATTAAAGCTATGACTATATTACGATCATAGAACATCATGATGATCAGTCGTCCCTTATGAATTTGACTAGACCATGACTTTTGTTTACTTGAAATCGATGAATAAAAATCATCATCGATTAACTAAATCCAAAAAGCTAAACTGTTTTCCGGTAAGCACGTCCGAACGAGCATGTCATCATTACATAGTATAAGACAAAGTCGCTATCCGCCGTCTGTCTCTTTGTATGCTTAGATCTTTAAAACTACGCAACGGATTTTGATGCGGTTTTTTTTTAATAGATAGAGTGATTCTTAAGTAAGGTTTTTATGTGTAATACATGCATAATATACTAAAGAAAAACCGGGATTTTTAAAGATTTGTAACACCCGTGCGAAGCTGGGGCGGGTCACTAGTAATATAAATACATCGTTTCGCTACCCCTTTCCGCTCCTGGAAGCCTTGTCTAGTTAATCGCCCCTTTACTTCACACTAGCCGCCCCTTACCCTCCATTGCCTATTCTAATAGCTATTCCAATCCAGGTAAGAAGCAGATGATTGAGCACAGCCCGAGCGTGGCGCGAATCAGCTCGTCCAATGAGAGTAGCACCCACAGCGCCGCGTCGCACAGCAATGCGAAGGCCGAGGCCGCCGCCTCCACCACTGCAGAGGCCGCGAGCACCGCTGGGGCGGACACTGCGCAGACTCCCAACGTCCCTAATGCTACTAAGTGGAGCGTGAGTATAGATACTTAACATGCGATTATATCAAATTACTAGCTTTTGCCCGCGGCTCGGCTCGCGTTAAAAAGAGACAAAAAGTAGCTTAAGTTACTCTCCATCCCTTCAACTATCTCCACTTAAAAAATCACGTCAATTGGTCGCTTCGTTTTGCCGTGAAAGAAAGACAAACATACAGACAGACAAACAGACACACTTTCCCATTTATAATATTAGTTAGGATTGGGACTTACATTCATAAATATCTGTCTTAGATCCAACTTCTAATTCCAGCCTTTATAATTGGCCAACAGTTTTTTTTGCGTATAATCAAACCATGATCATTTTGTATAAAATTATCTCGCAAACAATGTGGCAGTGTGAAAAATGTTGCCAAGATGTAATCGGCTCGCAGTGTAAAACGTTATCAGTTCTCATGTCGAGCCAAGCTTCTAACTCTACACGCCCTGACTTAACCAACTCCAACGCCTACTAGCTATTGCCCGCGGCTTCGCTCGCGTTAAAAAGAGACAAAAAGTAGCCTATGTTACTCTCCATCCCTTCAACTATCTCCACTTAAAAAATCACGTCAATTCGTCGCTCCGTTTTGCCGTGAAAGAAAGACAAACATACAGACAGACAGACAGACACACACACTTTCCCATTTATAATATTAGATATTACGAATATTGATCAAATGATTTTCTGATCAACGTAAACATCCACAGGTATCAGAAGTGTGCGACTTCATCCGCAACATACCCGGGTGCGCGGGGTACGCGGACGAGTTCCTGATGCAGGAGGTGGATGGCGAAGCCCTGCTGCTGATCAGACCGGAGCACCTGGTCATGGCACTGTCAATGAAGCTAGGCCCGGCGCTTAAGATCGTCGCCTGTATCGATTCTCTGCGACCGGAGAGCGAGCAGTCCTCGCATGATCATGACTGAGGTATACTTCTTGGTATTTTCCTTTCTGCTATGGAAGCCAAATAATAAGGCTATATATGCAAGTTTTAGCATTACAAACTTAATACAATGTAATCACAGTTTAAAATTCGTTGCCACAAAATTTAATATTATAGTAATGGTACTGAATTTTCGGTCATCGTTTGTATTTCCTCCTCCATTTTACTCGCGTCTTTGGTAACTATTCCGCTGGCGTAGGTCGCGCCGTGATGTTATATTATCTAGTAACCTATAGCATAGAGATTTTCTTGAGCTCACCGATTTTTCATATCACTACTTATTTATATTTCGTAACATTTGTTTAACCTTTCTTGCTATTGTCTTTGTGTGTGTCTCGAATCACGTGTGTTCGAAAAACGTGTTATTTCATTGTTTCAGAATTGCTTAACGTGTTCTTCGCGAACAACTTGTAGAGAAGAGTTGAACAGAAGAACGCGTAACAAAATCATTACACGAACACGGACGGATTGTTGTTATCAGTGTACAACTATTGTATCGTAGGTTGTTGTTCAGTTGTTAGCATACACAGCGACAGCGAAATAACGCTACCGTTAATGGTAAGCGTATGAATATTTTTACCTAGTATTTCCATTTTAACTTCTTTTAGTTAATACTGGAGCATCATTCTTGAAATTGATTGCCAGGCACGCGGCGTGATATTATGATTAACACATATTTAAACTATTAAACTAAAACCTCGGAAGGATAGTTGCCATTAATGAGACAAATTGGCTTTACAGGGTTGGTCCCGTAGTAAAACTGATCCATATTGGGGCCCTTATTAGAATTTTAGTTGTTAATTTTACGCCGCGTAAAAATATAATAAAGCAGAATACTGCACTTTAGACATTGTCTAAGCCCGACAAATTTCCATGGTTTCAAATGTGCTCCAACTATTTACACTAGTTATTTCCGACGGTCTATTAATGACATACAGTAAAAGATTAGATACCTAAGCAACTCCAAAGTTCCACCGTTATATAGTTCACTGTTAAGAATAAACCACTAGTTGTTGGTTGTATTTCTGTTCTCTCGCTATCTCACACACTGTAGCGTCCAGCTACACTTGTATAGCGTCGTTATATCTGTCACCATAGCCGCCACCCATTTAACAACACTACTCATAACTGGCCTTAACATTAACGAGTTTCATATAAATTCGTATAATGTTATGGTGCACTTAGGACAAATGTCGAAAGTTCCGCCTATCTAGTATTAAGTTTTACTTATTTAAACACGTACTTAGTTATTAATCCTTTTGTCTCTCTTTCCTCCTAATTTGTAACTTTTATTACTCTTCGTTTTAAACAGATTAAGTCTTTGCATATAAATAGTTATAATTTAGAATGCACTTGCTTACAACGGGTAGGTGTCAAACTGATGAAATCGCACTTCTGCCAGTCTGACTCCTACGCCGTTAATTTTACACACATTTTACTTCTAATTTAACTTTTTTTAACAATTTGACATGAATATATAAATGGGTATTTAAATCGGCTAATGTGTGTGGAGAAAATTGTTAATTCGGTGATCAACATTAGGAAAGTAATTAATTGTATAGATTTTATACCATAGTTGATAGTGGCTTCGGCAGGCGATCGACTTTTCATGTTCGTTAAATTTTGTTACATACTGCGACAGTTAAGAAATGGAGGAGGTTTTTAGACTATAATTGTTGATTGTAAACAATACTTATAAGCATCAATTTGTAACAGTATTCGCAACAAGTGATACGAGTTCAACTCTATTGCCTGCCCAAGTCCTAAGTTACTGTGCGTGAATGTTGGATGGATGAGTGGATGTGCTTACAGCACGGGCACATCGTTCAATTGTAGTTTACGTTTATTTTTATGAACTATGTTAACGTAGTACTAAGCTGAGGTACGTTGTAATGTTTCAATTGATTATGTGTATGACAGTTAGTTGTTGTAATTAAAAGTTTTTATAACACATAACGAATACAGGCTTTTATAGTTAATTTGTGTTCAGTAACAGTGCAATTCATTATACACAACTGGTTTATTATGATTAAACGATTCCCCTGCTTATTAGTGTTGTGTTTTGTTTGCAAATTATATTTATGAAAACACTCACTAACACAGAAAACAGCTTTTACTCCCGTGGTGCTACTTAGTTGCGTTTTTGTTAAGAATTCATTTATGTGTGTGTAGATATTTATATTTGTAATAAATGAATCGATACAGTGATTATTTGGATAAAATATTATTATTATCATCAATTATTAATGGTTAGTTGTAAGGTGATGTTCAATTTTGATATCATTAACTGTTTACACGTACACCATGGCTAATGTATGTAAATATTTGATTGTTGATCGATAAAATAGTAATAGAAGGATTTGCAATCGTGTTATCATTTTTGTGTACATATTGAAGTTATATAGGCCGCACTCCACGAGCGAGAGCACCGTGGCGTAACATTCAGAAGAAACTGAATGTTCTCCACACGGCGAAATTTTGATAGCACAGTGTAACATTCGCCACGATTCTCTGACCCGTCGAGTGGCACCTTAGGTCGTCACTTACCAAAATCAGGTCAGTAGGTAAACAAATAAGTCTCATATTTTAATGTAATACCTTGATAGTTTCAAATTCATAAAATCACGATGGGATTTTAAGTTAGTTAAGTAGGTGTCGCTTCGGAAATAACTTTAAGTATACTTAGGAATGAAATGAGAATTCTACATTTACAAATCAAATTTTATTTTATTTAATGAGAATGTGTTTTGTTCGGCACTTGTTCACGGATGAAGTAATTGTTAATGTTGTTGGGTTGTTGAGACCACTTGTCTCGCGTTGTGTTCCATATTATTAAGGGTTGTAGCTTCACAGAATCCATGCCTCTCCGGCTGTCTCTAAAAGCGTGGATGGCATGGTGACCTTAACACAGTAGGGTTTCGCCCAGTGGCGTGCCCACCGTATAAACCGGCCATATTAACAAGATCATAACAGAAGTTTATCAGTAAACGAATATTAAAATAAAATATGAAACAAAGTTAAACCCAATCACAAATTGAAAAAAAAAATTGTTATAACATAGATACGTGGTGTCAACTACTCTATATCAAAATTGTATAGGTATTAAGTAAATTGTACGATAGTAGGACATTATTATATTATTACAATAAAATTACATTCTTAGATATCAACAATGCATCGTAGAACCCAATTAATTTTGTGTCTAATAGAATTAAATGTAGCGATGGTAGTAGTACAGTGTTGTAGATTATTCATTACACTTGGTTTATGAAATAATATAATGTATATGTAAGTAACTTAAGTGTGTATATTAAAGAACAGTCGGCTTGAGCACTGCCAATCGGTAACCTGTATATTTTGTGTAGTCATGTTTATGAATACTCTTACGATTTTTAGTATTAGACTTCTCTAGTATATAGTGGATGTATTAACGTTATAATATTAATAGATAGTGCGTTTAACATTTATTTATAGTTCGTATTGATGATGTGACTACACGATTCTACACACAACATTAATAAAAACCTAAGAAAGTCTTAATGTCCAACAACGATGCTCAAAAAAGGTGCAGGAGCTAATTTCTTGGTACATTAAAATAAGGAAAATAAAGCAAATGAGACTGATATTATATGTTTTTTATTTGACAAAGATATTTAAAATACAGTACATAATAATCATTTAAAATGTGATACTTAACTTATTTCCATTTCAAACTTAATACGTGATAACATAAACGTAACAACGTAATAGAGTAAAATAAGCGGCTCCGTGTGCAAAACTTGTAACTACACGTCATAGGATAATCGAAAAAAAAGACAATTCTTTGCAAAAACCCCTCGATTATAACTAATTGGTTCCGTAACCCGGAACAATGCCAGTTAGTTATAATCGATTTACAATCATACAAATAGTTGGGTCATACTTTAGGTAAAACTGTAGGTATAACGAATTAGCGGAAACGATTAGCTGATCAGGTTGGTCAGCCCGTATTAGACAATCAGTCAATCAGAGATTACGTATTATAAAGCTTATAAAGAGAGCAGTTACTAAATTCGTCTTAGGATTTTAGCAAAGATGGAACCAATTCTTTTGGAATATCCTACGATATCTACTTATGTTAGTACTTAACCTAGATAAAAATACGTTGTTAAGCTCAAACTACATACAAGACTTACCTAAATATTACCTATTAATAAAATATGCTTAATAAAAAAGGTGCATTTCTGAATCTGCAAAATCATTCAGACCTGAATCAACAATAAAATGGGTAGGTTTTTTTAAATGTTCTTATTTTATCATTGGCGTAATTCTCTTGTACACAAACTACACTAAATTTAAGTTAAGTACATCTCTCTCTTACCATTTCTTAAAGAAAAGGACAGAAAATAAAATATTAGTTAAGTCCTGTCAAATTTAGACACTCCATAGATAATTTGAATTTTTATTTTTTCATATTTTTATTTTTTATTTGAATTTGAATAGATTGAAAAACATGGCGTCTAAATATACGTCAATTTTCTTCAGGCGCTGTCTAATTTGACAGGATTAAACTAAAATGTATCTTCTGTCCTTTTCTATAAGAAATGGAAAGAGAAAGATCCACTTAACTGAAATTTACGTTAGTTTGTGCACAAAAGAATCGGCACCATTATCGGTAAGTGTGAAACTATCGTTCTTAACCTGAAAAGTTTTGCAGTACCTTGCAAAAATAAATAGTATAAAAAAACGTAATATAGGTAACGTTACAGTGATAGTCCTTGGGAACCGAATGGTAAGTATTCGGTTTCTTAGCACTTTTTATTAACCAATCAACACCTGGGAGAAGCGTGGAAGTATTAAAGTAAGTATCTAATATACTAAGTACCTACATATTGTTTATACATTTTAAATAAAATATTGCCAACACAACAATTATAATACACTTGAGATACAGTCAGATTTTCTCTTAGCCATTTTTATATGGTCAATTTGACTAAGTTACTTTACTTGGTCAAATTTCAGCAAGGCTCCTAAATAGTAATTAAATTAGAAAAAAGAAAACTAAAGTTAGAAACGGACTCAAATTGTCTGACTCTTGCAGATGGTATTTTTTTTATCAAAGTTTTATACATTTATTCAGTATTGTGTAGAAAAACCTTTGGAAATAACGTTCTTCCTACGTATAAAGAGAACTTAATACAGGTACTTATTATTTCATTTTAGGCTCGAAAGTGGTTGAACACAAATTAAACAAAAATAATTAAGTATGTTGTATCGCCTTGCAAGGAGTACAAGAATTTGGAACCATTTATTGCGCCGTAGTCACACTAGTCACACGACATCGCATTGTTTTTTATTATTTTTCAATAGCGTTGCTTATTGACTTTGTTATATTGTTAGACATAGAATACAACCCGATATGTCTCGGAAAATAGTGTGTTTGCAGGTGAAGATAGATATTGAAAACTAACAATAGGACACTTTGGACGCCATTTTCCAAGACACATTCTATTTTTGTAGAGTTCTCTTAACGCTAAAATATTAACATGGCGATGAGGTGATCGCCTACCAGATAAATAAGTTCTATCATACCTAGCATTAGACAATGATTTTACTGTTCTTATTACATTGCATTTTCGTTTCGGTAAATGAAATAATTAAAAAATACTAATAAATACAAAACAATTGGTAAACAAACAAAAAAAAGGTAACAAAAAGATAAAAACTACGACTTGTGTCTAGTCCAGGGGTGCCCAATCTTTTTTATAATGAATCCTTCAAAAGTTGTAATTTTTCGACGCCCTTCTACCATAACGTATTTGTGTGTAGCTCTAACAAGCAGATTGCTTTGTTTATTTTTTTTTTAATTTATAAAATCTCGAAAAATAAAACATCAGTAAAATAATTATGAGTGGTGTCGCGACGTATCTATACCTACGTATAGAATGGAGAACCCTGCGCTAGACAAATAAGGATTGAGAGGCGAAATCATTCGTACACTTCTACCGTTAATCCGAGCGATTTACATAGGAATAAAGCATTGAAGACATTACAACTATAACGCTTGTGCATCTGCATACGCTGTATGCAGTAAACAGTTAGCCGAGGCTTAATTTGGGAAAGTAGACGTCGCTGTAGGCAGGAGATGCGCCGTGTCTGAACTGTCTTTGACTCAGGATAACGTCGTGCGAACCCCTTACTTTATTTTTGCGTCGTTCCGACTTATTGGGCATTACGAATAGTTTGCCGTGACGCGGTCTCAGATGCGGACCGTACGGACCTTTTAAAAATTTCTGAAAGTAACATTAGCTGTTCGTTCTTGTGCTAATTATTCCCCAACGTGGGTGGGAACTTTACGATGAGATAAGTAACCTTGTCCAGGCAGGGCTTATATAAGATGTGCAAATAATGAAGCCATGCAAGCGTAGTGTTTCTCCGGTGAAAGTAGTTCCCATCTAAGATACTTAATGCAGCCAAGTCTTTCTGGTCATGTGGCCGGAGGTGGCATGTCGTGATTCACCTCCTAAGGCGCCATTGATGCCCTATCGAAATATGAGTAGATACATAGATATTTGGGAGATACTTTAAATTAAAAAACAAAGTGTAATAAGTGCAAATAAAGACTGTGCTTTCGTACAAAAAAAAATATACCTAGATAAATAAAAAATATATGCACTATGAAGTAACTTGGAATCGGCATATGTAAGTAGGTTAGTTAGCATAGGCTGCATAGGTATCTTCGCAAGAAGCGCAAACTACTATTCTACACCGCACTAAATGTACATAAAATGGACACAGCAAATAGATCTGGTCTAAATTTTCCACTCAAAATAAAGCAGGCACCACGCCAGTATTCTTTAAGGAAAGAGTAGCAAAGAATGATACACCCCAATTGCTCCACGGCGCCGCCCGTGAGGAATCTACTGGTAATTAATTAAGTAGGTACACAAGTCCCACCAAATACGAACCGAGCCTCTCTAGCATGCTGTCTCCAGGCTCTGCCCACCCAAGGTTTGAACTCAGGTACTTACTTAGTAGTTGCGATCACTCATTAGGAAGGTATATCTATTATGTACCACTAAACATTAAACTAGGAAGTTATATAGTACATATGTCCATATAAATAAATATACAATGTATTTATTACTGTAGGTAGACATGAGCGCCACACTGATAAAACCGAAACATGAAACAACCGCTCTATATTCCGCGCCACCGTGGTAACGGTGATCGTCGAAATCGTTTAACGGCAGTTAAACGAAATCGACGATCAACGATCTGTCAGTCTCTTACTGACTGAAAACGACTCCTGATACTCCCTCCACCTAGCCCGAGGATCGAGAGAACTTGGTAACTTTCTGTTACTCAGCTGTACAGTGCTATGCCTCTCGGTCAGACAACCCGAAGACCACAGTCTATACCTAATTTCTTTTCATAAATGTGGCGACAGAAGTGGTATAGATCTCTCTAGTGATGTCCCCCGTTTAACTAATCAGCCTGATTATGCAATGTATAGTTGTTTTTATGCATTACTTCTGTATTTTGTCCCATTAACGTGTAGTAAATCCCGCCGCTGAAACGCCGTCTGTGCCGAAATTTTTGTATTGGCGCTCAATTTCAAATCCAAATAGGTACAGGTAGTCATAAATTTTACTAACATGTCATAATATTATACAGGCACTTATAAACCTACTTAGAAATTATCTACATACACATACTTAGTTAAATAATTTAGATTTGCGCGTTTGGATCTCTAGCACTAAGTAGAAACTAACCACAAACATAAATAAGTTCCTAAATAGATATAAGGTATTGCATTTTAAACAAAAAGAAAAACGATGTTCATAGTTTATGCCTATTATTATAAAAGTTTACTTTACCCTGACAGATTCCGTGTAATCCGTCGGTTTGCTTGCAGGCAGCGGTCTGATCATCATTTTTGTTGAAGTAAGAGGGACAGATGGACCTTTGAATGATATCCAATATATAGATTGCCCTCGGTTATCATCATTTGTAATCGAATATTTTCCATTGAGATTGCTAGAAAAAATAAAACAATGATCTTACTTTACGGGTAGGGTAACAATACTAGCGAAATAATTTTGAAATGTCTTTTCAGAAATATCAGACCTGAAAGAGTCTCAGACTGAAAGAGTCTCAATCTCTTCAAGAATTATTATGGATGTACCAAAACAAAATAACAAAGAACCGATATCGTTTCATTCTTGGCTAATACACTATAACCTGCCTGTATTTGATATTTCGAGGTATTTAGTACTGTAGTTCTCACATAAAGTATATTAAAAGTTTCGAGTTTTGAAATAGCCATACCTCTTATCACATTCCTTGTACCACCAAGCGCCACCGTGTTCGGTTGCGCAAGCGCCGTCCTTCCATTCATCATTGTCGACGTCATACGTCGAGAACTTTTGACCGGCGTGATATGATAGTGAGTCACCTGAAATTAAAGTTATATGGGTAAAATGTAAACTTTAGAGTTATACAAAGTTTAGATTTCAAATAGTTAAATCCAAATTTAAAACGGAGAGCTTACAAAGTCATAGTTGGAAGGTCAAAGTCATAAAACTCCTAACCACATAACTCTCAAATTCATACAATTTTGGTGGGTTGAACCCTGAAATCCAGCTTATTTTAGCTGTGTAAATATTTGGGCTGCTATTGATAACTCAAGAGTCAAAAGAACAGATTTCTGCAAATCAGAGAACAATGATCATTACCGGAACCAACGTCTATGCGCTTTCCAGAACTTGGGACTGTCACACAACCAAGTTCTAAACTGCAGGCTGCTACTGTATATTCATAACTGAACTTCTGCTAACTAGATCAACACCTAAATTTTATTAAATTCTTCAATATTTTAATCTTAGATACGAACCTGCGGTACCGTGGAAGGTGCCGAGTGTACTAATCCTGTACCCTTCATGTTCGGGGCCCACTGTGAACACTGAGTAGCCTGCGTACGCGCTCTGTTCGTGCTGCGTCTCCATCTCGATCCTTAACTCGTACAGCTTTTGATTGGTCAGGTAGTTGAGCTTCTCCAACCCCAGCCAGAACTCGCCAGCAAGGTTACCGAAACCGTTCTCGTAATCAGACCAGCCCTTGTAGAAGTCTTGAGAGCCATCAAATCGGTTTTGGATGACCTGATTATGAAAGGAATGATAGAATCCAGAAAAAAAAATATGGATGCGGCATTTTAAATTGGAAGTTGTTTGGTACGGCAATATGTGAATGACTGAGATATCCCCTATATCTATATTGTGTATTTATGTAAAAGGAATCGGCCAAAACTTTTTGCAGGTAATTAAAGTAAACAGATATGGCAGGTGATGCACAAACAGTTTACTGGGAATCTGTTAATTATTTTTTTATATTGTTGAATGTCAAATAAGCTGACGGCCTACCTAAAGTTAAGTAATCAACTTCGCCTGTATACTCTCCTCTCAATACCCCCAATGCCCTCGCAGATCCTTTGTTATCCCAGAGACAAAGGCATTACTCTGGTAGGCACCTTATACTTCTAGTAGGTAATGAGTAGGCGTCGGGAGATAGCTGAATGTAAATACCGTCCAGCCTCCTCCAGCGGTGGTGAGGTCACACAGCACGTAGAAGGGATCCATATCATCTGGCCTGATCTTGTAGATGCCAGATACGTTGAAGCCCTGCGCCTGGATCTCGTGGCAGTCAGTGGGGTAGCGCTCCGACCGATCCACTCTGCCGCTCAGTTTGCTGACAACATAGTATTAGGGTGCTTGTACACGGTGCATGTAGCTTGCGCATGTTGAGGCACTTGCGCGGGTTATATGCATCGTAAACATATCGTTTAAAAACATGTGCGGGTCTAGTGCCACAGAAACTCGAACAAATAGCTTGCGCGTATTACTCGCGCGTGTAACCCGCATCTTTACTTGCTCCAGCTACATGCACCGTGTACAAGCACCCTTATTTCGTAATGCCCCCCCCCTAGTCAAGTATAATTGTAGAGTAGATTGTTATTATGTATGGAATTGACATAAGCTTACGGTAAGTAATTTGATATCCCCATACAATCCATTATTTTCTACAATCTATTCTGCAATACCACTTGTCTAGGTGAGCGGTGACGTCCCAGAAAGAAAATACCATCATGAGTCTGATAATTTTATTTTGGGAGATAGAGCTAGATATGGCCAAAAGACTCGGGAGCCGATGGCATCGTAATCATTTAACACAACTTAAGTTTATTTTTGAAAATAATAAACACAACATAATATTGTATCACCACAATCATTATCCATTAACAAACCACCGGGATGCTATAATACCTTTATGACTCGTTAGTTCGAAAAAAATCTGCTGATTCTAACAAAAATTCAATGCCCTCTCGATCATAATGTATGAAACAGCTGATATTTTTTTCGCGATTTTAAAGTTGATTGCATAATAAAAGTTGTTTGTTTTCATGGGTAGAATCATCTCCTAGCAGGTTGTGCAAGACCAAAAAAACACCTAGTATTTAGACTTTGCAGCTAACTTACGCCATTCTTATGTTATTTAGGTTTGTGTTGGGAAGATTTAAACAATGGCAACAAGGAAAACTTACTTGCAGTCACATCTCTTGGTATTTTTCTGTTCCCGAATTGTCTTCCTGAACTCATTGATGAGAGTCATGGAATCTGCAGCGGCTGGTGCATCCACTCTGAAAAAATACAAATAATACCTATGTAAACTACACATTATTTAATACATAACTTTATTAAAAAGCCCTTTACGAACATCGAAGGCGGCGTTTAGTTCAGCCTTTTTTACAACGTGTTTAATAGAAGGTGTACCTATTATATTAGTTAACTATCCGACAACCAAGCGACAGCCCACTGTAGGGCTGCTATATTGTCTTTCTATTGTGTCTCGAATCACGTGTGTTCGAAGGTTAATAAGATGTAAAGTCTCACATTTTTTTTGCTACATTATTTCAGTTCTGATGAAGAAATGTCATTGAAGAAACGACCTAAGTAGGTACCCGCACATACCCGCATTGATGAAAAGTTTTTGAGTATAGAGAAAATGTTTGTACAATTAGCAGCAGTAAATTGATAGGCAATTGGCTGCAAAGATCAATACAATCTATAGTTTAATTTGTTCAATTAATTAATCTGTCTTGCCTTTTCCCAACTATGCTAGGATTTCCGCAGTTTCACCGCATGCAATGTGAATCCCAAAGCAACGTTTTAAATAGAGCACTGCCTACTAAACCTCCGCAACTCATGGATGAGTGGGTGACACGATAAACTTTGTTAGGCGATTATCAAACTTACTGATTTCCAAAGATCTACAAATGATAATTTAAAGCTCTACGTGCTCTCTGGAGGTAAGAGTTGTCAGTGATGTCTTAAACTTAGAAATAATGTACAAATACTTTAAATGAACAAGAATATTAACACACATCGCCACAAGCCCTATAGGTTTACAAAACCTAGATATCTTGATTAAACTAGAGTGTCTACATAAAGCCCATGGGTCGTTGCATAGTTCGTTGAGTGGGTAGTTAGATCACCTACTGACCTGTTTCTTGTCTCCACACCCGCTGAATATTATGATTAACTTAGTACTTAGGTACGTATTGATTTTCAGAGTCTAAGTAACAAAATCTTAATACAAGTCGATCGATATCAATTGAAGCAGTACTTACAACAAAACATTGTTTTCGTCGGCAATGAAAGCTTTCCCACGCAATGTGAAAACATAATTAAGTAACGAGAGGATGTCTCTAGTTTCTAGACAGTATTTCGATACATGCATGTGTGTGTTTTTGTTATTGTTATAAGTAGTCACATAGTATGTATCTTACTTATGTGCGCTGTTATGGTTTTGTAGTCAGCTCACTGTATTTTGTCAGATTTTGGCCTTTACGCACGTGAAGATAATTGAGGGTGAAATAAATATAATAGTTACATAAATAAATAAATCTACATATGTAAGTCTAAGGGCATACGCATACTCGAGCTGGTTCCGGAAGAGCTAATCGACCCGCTCCCAAAAACACATGTGGTCGATGTTCAACGCGGGCTCGGATGAATCGCAATACCTACTGTTAAAAGTTTTTTTTTTTCATTCTTTAGCATTAAAAACTGAAAATCCAAATTTCATAATAATCGTCATCATATTTTATGTTTAGTAAAAATAATAGCTCTGCCTCTCGGCCCCTTCCTTTAGTCCCTTCGCCAATTAATAATATTGTAGACAATAGCTCACGGCCTACAATAATATTACGGAACCGCAATTGATCATATTGGGCGATATGATTAATCTTCTATGCGATACACATTGGTTAGGCGATCTCTTTACGAAGTACTTTTAATAAAACATAATTATATAATTTAATAAAATATAATATTTATTTATCACAAGCTTTCTCCCGCAGTTTCAACCCGCGTTATACCAGATTTTTGGTTACTGTTCCGCTCCTGTGGTTTTATGTAACCTATTCGTTAAATCCTTATGATGCGATATTACTGGAAAGTTTCAACAAAACTCACGAAAGAGTTTAATTCTTATCAAAACTGGCTGTCATATAATATACAGAAGCCAGGAGACGCCCATAAGGTGAGAAAAATAATAATTAAAAATAAACACTAATGGCGTTTCTAATTTTTTCGACAAAAGAAGGCCAGCAACATATCAAAGAAGATCCCATAAGGTTCTGTTCCAAGTAAAGGGTGTCCAGCGGAAATTTTTCAACTTTAAACTGCAATTATCGAAATAATAGCGGGGTGAGGTGAGCGGGAGGGGTATCATTGAAAGCGCGGTACTTGCGGATTTGTTAGTAGCCATGAGTCACTGGACAGGAGCGTACCGCTCGTTCGCGGTTGAGCAATTTCTAAAGAATGGTGAATCGTTGGTTTGCGCGCGTCGAACGTTTTGTACTCATTTTAATATTCGGCGTTTAAGTGATGGGCCAAGCACACAACTTATTTGGTCGTGGGTACAAAGACTTAGGCAAGAAGGGACAACGCTCAACAGAACTCCTCCAGGGCCATCAACATCAGCAGCAACGCCCGAATGAGTGTGTGAAGTTCGAAATGAAATTATTAGAAATCCCCGCAAGTCGATTAGGAAAATTGCAGCCTCCACAGGAATCAAAAAGTCAACAGTGCATGTTATTTTGCAGAAGAAATTAAGGCTCCATCCATACAAAATGCAAATTGTTCAGGGTCTCAAGGAAAGCGACCATTCTTTGCGAGAAACCTTCGCAAGAACAATGCTGGAACGCTTTCGAACACCTACCACGTTGGGAAACATTTTGTACAGTGACGAAGCACATTTCCACATTGATGGATATGTAAATAAACAGAATGTTAGATACTGGTGCCCAAACAACCCATGAGAACGCCTCCAGAAACGTTTACATTGCTTGAAAACCACAGTTTGGTGTGCCATTTCGGCTAGCAGTGTAATTGGGCCCTATTTTTTTAACCAAGGAGAAACAGTCACTGCTCCGGTGTATTGCCGTCTGAAAGACAAATTTCTGCTACCGCAATTGCAGCTGTATTCAGGATACAACAATAGGAAACAATTTCAGCAAGACGGTGCCACTCCGCATACAGCTAGAGTACCGATGGAAAAGTTAAGAACAATTTTTCCAATTAAACTGATCAGCAAGTACGGAGACATCTCATGGCCACCCAGGTCGCCCGACCTCACGCCCTGTGTTTTTTTTTATGGGGCCCCACAGAGGTCGGGCATTATATTACGTCATTCATCTGTCAAGCACCTCTTATCGTAAGCGTAATCTGACCACGGTCGCAATAACTGTTATTGTGTTTCTATATACATTAGAGAACACTATTTACAAATAGAGTTTTAAATCGGTCGGGGTTTGGTGGCTCAAATTTGTGCCAGCGGGCTCAATGGTAATACTTGTTGACTGGCACAATTTTGTGCCGGTGGGGTTCTAGCGGTGTTGAAAGTTTATGAGAACAATCATCGGACAATTCAAGCCCTGCAGGCCAATATTCGCCGTGAAATTCAAAGCATTACTCCATAGCTTTGCCGTCGAGTAATTGCAAATGTAAGGGTTCGACTACAGGAGTGCGTACAAAAAAACGGTCATAATTTAGATGATATAGTGTTTAAAAAATGAAATCCGCATTAATGTAGTACTTTTAGTTTTAATAAAAATGAATAAAATCTATGTCGTTTTTTTATGTGAAATTTCAAAGTTGAAAATTTTCCACTGGACACCCTTTACTAGGGTACCTATTGAAACTTTTACAAAAGTTTTAATAACTATCAGTATCTGTTTATGTAATGCTGGCAATTTTATAAAATAAAAAATTGAAATTCCTTTTATGTAAATTTCATTTCTAATTTTATTTTTAAGTATATTTTTTTTACAATGCTATTTTTTGTTTAAATTATGTTTATTTATATCTTTGTTAATTTCTTTTTCAATTATTTGGTCATGAAACACGCGATTCGAGAATCGAGGCACAACAAAAAGGCAATAGCAGCGCGACATCCGGCCGTCGCTTGGTCGTTGAAAGGTTAAGTTTTTATTGTTAGAGATACCTAATTGAAATTATAATAAAACAATCGTTTTGTAAAAAAAAACAATAGTGTCCGATGATATCAAACACAAACAAATAATGCTAATGAATTCGTGTTATTGAACCCGTATTTGTAAATAAAATATGTTATGATTTTAATGGCTAAAATTAATGATGTTGACATGGCGACGCCGAAGGATCCTTTATCCTTTGAATGATGATCACAAATCCGTGTATTCCTCTATCACTTGAACGTCACGAAGAAAAAAATAGTGACAGTTATGGCAGCAAGTGGCAATCTGACATTCTGCTGCAGTAAAACATAGACAAGTCATTTTACTACTTTAGGTTTCTTCTAGGGGTGTAAGTGGCCCTACCATCACCACCAGGGTCAAAGCCAACCTCACCTGCACGTGGTACACCCTGCTAATTCACTGACGAGGCTCAGACGGACCAGGTCTCTTCACAAGGAGGAGACCATTGCAGTCATATTGCATATCTTTCTTCGTTTGAGATAATATTGTAAAATAAACATTGTCGTGGCAGAATTGTGGTGTGTTTTCCACAAAATGCCATTAATAAAGAGTTGAAGTTGAAGGTTTCTTCTACAGAAAAAATTCTAGTGGGATGAATTTTCATACACCTGTATTACGCCGCCGTTGTAATGAAGACGTGAACAACTGACATTGATAACGTGCCGTCTAAAAAAGTTATAATGGTCAAAAGGTTACGAGAATCAGGGTTTTGCAAATACCTCTCACCCTATTGGACGGAGGTCAATAGAGGTCAATGTATGTCGCGAAATTATTTTAAACCTTCGAACAAACGTGATTCGAGACACAATAGAAAGACAATAGCAGCCCCACAGCCGGCGCCGGTGGTAGTTTAGTTGGCGAAAGGTCAAAAAATTGCCTTTTGCAATTTCCTATAAAATTAACCGTTTTCGAAGTACTTAGAGCGCTGAGAAAGCGACTAGTAATTTTTCAGAAAATTGCAATAGACAGTTTTGAAGATAATTTCACGACATACGGTTTCATTTAGATATAATCACATAGATTTTCGTGACTTTCTGACCTTTATAACCTTTTTTAGCCGGCACGATAGCAATGTTGTTTTGCACATCCTCTTTACAACGCCATAATTTAAAAAAAAATCGGCTCACTAGGAATTTGCCCGTACAAAATCATATTATTACCTAAGTATGTCATTCTTGGTTTCAATTGGGCCCTTTACTGAGTCGGTCTGTTCGGGTTTAATTGGAAGTGCTTCCGAACTATACAGTTAACACATAGGCGGAATAACGTTAACAGATGAAAAAGAATATAAAATTGGTACAAGATCGATTGATTTTTGTAAGTAGGCAGTGCTTCGTCCTATTTCAGTATGCAATAAAATATTACTAACTACATAATTACTCGTGAGTTAACTTACTTAGTCTGGTATGCTCTGCTGTACTGCCTATTTTTGACCTCAGAGAGAGTAGACACTATTGACTCCACGCCATCCTGTACGGTTTTCAAGTGGTTCTCCAGGACTGAGAGCCGCGTTTCCAACGCTGAGTCCATGTGGAATTCTCCATCCCCTGAAAGTTAATTAGAAAAAAATAATGTAACAAAATGACATCTTTCTATTTTACAAAAGGTGCATTTTTCTTAGATCGTTATTTGACGATCTAGAAAGATGCACATTTTTATCCAACTAGTTGCAAAAAATGCACAAGAAGAGTCACACAGAATGCCGTTTGGCTGCCGGTGCAAGTACTGCCTACCAAATACTTTATTTTTACTTCTCCCGTCCCTTGCGGGGCGGTAGGGAGTGTCAGTCTTTTACTGACTAAAACCCACCCTTGTTCCTTCAGTTGCCCTTTATATTCCGGGACCGCGGTAACTATTAGAACTATTCCGCAACCCCGATGTCTACCAAATAGTGGTCACGGCAGTAATTCTTAACCGTTTTTAGCCAAGTTCCTAGCTACGTAGGAGAATTTCTTATTTGGGAGGCACGAATACATTCCTTCTTTTATCACTTCCATAACTCGATTGCACGACTTTCCTTCATCTTTACTCCCCATCCTGGATCCACCAGGATGGGGAGCGATCTGTGGTGGTTATTTAGTAGGCAATGGATCAGGTGGTGTAACGTAAAACAATCAACCGCAGGATTTTTGCTAATTGCTGCACCAGCCGGTACCTAAATTTGCAGACGAGATCAGAATCCCCGGCAACAGTGTCGAGTCCCATCTCGATCCGACTGTACAGCTAAATTCACCGTGGTGTTTTTTTTTTAAGAATAGCACTGCTGAAATAAATGCTTTATTTAGAAAGGAGGTGATAAGTTAGTTTTACATCTGTTTCCACAAATTAGGAGAATTCCGTTTACTGTTTACCAGTTAGCTTTATTTTTCTATGGAATAAAATAACACGAGCGCGGCCAAATCATAGAGACAGCTGGTTACAATGGATTCGCTGTTCAACCAGTAATGGACCAAAACAATTATGGTTTCCACTCCTCGTTTCATTCTTATTCAGAATTCATTAAAATTCTTATCTGGGTGAGTTTAAATGCGCGTATGTACGGACGATGTCACGATGACAATGACTCAAATTTTAATTAGAGCATTCAGCGAGGACTTATCAATATTTTAAAGACAATTTTTTGAATTTCAATACGAATTTAATAAAAAATGTCTTATATTATTTTTTTAAATATTTTTTTTTTAATTTACAATCTCCCTCAAATACTTATTTTGCGCTTTGATAGCTTGAAACACAGGTTTAAATAAACCTAGTTCGAGTGGTCCCTATATTTAATTTTAGAACATTATTTTTATTTTTTCTCGCACATAAAAAAATGTATTTTCCCAGATTAAGTTACTTATTACGATTATTATAACTAAGACTTTTTATAATTATAACACCTCTAAGCCATTTTATTTTATTGTTGTGATCCTTGTTTTTAATAAATTTAATTTTATTTTATTTTATTTTTATTTTATTTATTTCTTTTTCATTTCAGTAGCTACCGTACCTTGGTTCATAGAAGCACGAGGAGACTTTTCCACGGCATATTTTATGGCAGTCACGTCAGTCACCAAACCGCGAACGGATGTTTCTAATTTTTGAAAGTTAGTGTCAGTGCGAACTGATCTCGAAATGTTATTTAATAACTTCAACATGTTATTAGTTTTCTCGTGAACTTCAATATCCAGTCTATTCAGTCTAAACTCTATAGCTTCTATTTTTTTTAGATATCTTTCGCTTGAGGATATGCTTTCCATCAATTTTTCTATAACAGCATCGGTGTCGCTATTCACTTGTGCCTCAGCCGAACGGGTATAATTTTCTCGCTTTTTGGAAAGCATAGCTTCGGTAAGTTCGTCTTCGTATTCCTTCTTCCACATAATTTTCTCAGCATCCTCGTCTTTCCGCCGGCCTCTCTTGTCTCTTGGCCCTTGTTTCCTCGTCACTTCACAAGATATAAGGGTCAGAGCGAACACGATTTGCAGAAGTGTAAACTTCGGAAACATAATGCGGTGTGTGTGCCAAGTGTGATGTTAAACGACTGGCGGCGGACGTATCTTCTGTCCCATGCGTACTAAAGTTTACATGATTACGTCAACTACGGCAGGCCCAAATAAAAACAATACGCCAAGTGCATGCTTACGCAGTGAGTCCTCGACCGTGATGACAGATTCGAACAGATTTTTCTACAATATTGTTGACACTGGATCTCACAATGTTATGACAATATTTATAAAACATTAATGTGTCTACTTACTACAATGTTATTATTAAAATGCGTATACTTTCTTTTCTCTTTTCATCACAATTGTGCGATTAAATTGTAGTCTATGTCAAAGAAGTAATCAGAATACTCGTATATTAATATTATAGTGAGCATTGCAATTCTGCGTATTCACGCCACTTTTCTCATTTCGTAGCTCCCCATCTTGTGAGGTCCACGTCCATTGTTGCTTCAATCTACCTCAACTTCTTTAAAAGTTAGCATTTGCGCTCTAACAGGCTTTGGTGTGCATGCCAATTTTTTTCCACTCTTTGGCAGCGTCATTATGGAGTAAATGGTTGCCATAAGACGGTGGTAGACCAACTTCAGCACTACAGATATTGCTGGATTTTGTATATTGACAGTTCTCACATAAAGTCCTGAGTTTTTGATTAGACATTAACAGGACTGAAACATATATATTTCGAATCAAGATTTTCCGTAATCTGTTCCAAAAAGCCATTCTAGCTAGTGAAGGTAACGTAGAAGAGGTCTAGGGCTGCGGTAAAAGTCAGTCTTCTCCCAGCTATAATTAGGGTTCGCTTCCTGTCTAACCAAATCCACTTGAATACTGAGCATCAGAATCTATCCTTCACAGTCCCATTTCTGGGTAATATTAATTGGTTAAACTGTGGTAAAATCACTACGGGATTTTTTTAATCAGCGCCTGATAAAGCTGACAAGTCAACATTTTTTGTTCCGTCTGATTGTTTGAGTTGTGAGATAGGCTGAACAAGTAATAAGACATAATACTTTGAGACGCGTTTTATTTGAAAACCTGGAATCTTACCCATAGCTTAAAAATCAATTCAATGATATAAATGTATTTTAGGTACAGTCAGCAAAGTTACGTTTGTACGCTTTTTTAATAGTTAGTTTCTAGAAGGAATCACACACAAAAAATGTTTAGAATTTTCATAGAAAAAGGAAAAGATTTTATGAATTTTCTGTATTTTCAGTACTTCTGCGACGGTTGGTCTTATAAAAGTTTTTGAAACAGGCTCGTTTGGCACCGTGAAAGTTAATTTTTGTTAAAAGTCCTCCACTTCATCGTCTGGGTGAGCTGACGTGGAAGCATAGACTTGAACCATGGTTAGAGTCGGAAGCGACGCCTGGGTGTCACTACTGCAGCAACGACCGCCTGGAGGACACGATCTAGCATATGGTAGAGGTGTGCCCCGCATGGGCGAGCCATCGTCGTATCCTCGCAGAGGTGATCGGCAGCGGTGACCTCTCGCGCCCGGCGCTGGTTCAGGCCATGCTCCGGGGCGAGACTGAATCGGGAGCCGTCGCCTCCTTCTGCGAAGCAGTTATGCTATGCCCGCGTCGACGCGACGGCGCGTTAATATTCCACGCGCGCCTCTGAGAGCAGTCAGCACGAGAAGGGGCCCAACAGGGTCAACGCCTGCCGCGGTTGCGGAATGGTTAACCGTGACCCCGGAACATAAAGTGCAACCGAAGGAGCGTGGGTGGGTTTTAGTCAGTAAAAGTCTGACACGCCCTCCCGCCTATTTAGTGCACCATTTATTTATTTTCTTACAAGCGTCTTTGCTTTGTTTTACGATATTTCGAACTTTGTATTTTCATTTAGCTCCCTTGGAATTACCAAGTGAAGCGGTCCTGCATTATTTGCTATCCGCGACCACATCTAAGATTCACCTTGTTTGTACAAGATACTCATGCGTCTTCCACTCTAGCTCCACTCAAAGCGGATCCACACTAGGATCATAAGCTCCATTTATTGTTTCTTTGTGGTGTCAGCCCGTTGATACTTGAACCCGACTTCACTTTTCGTTAAAGCGGTGACCTGATTTCCTCTGTACACATCTCCTCATTTTTTAAACCCTTTTTAGTGAACTGGAGGCGCCGCAAAGTATCGCGAGCGACTTCATCTCTGAGCTGGCAGGAACACACACTGAAGACTTGTCTCGATATCCAGCGGTAATTTAGATTTAAAAGATGTCTTTCCCAAATGCTCTGAGCCAAGTGTGATTCGACGTTTAAAACTTTGTCTCATAGTTTTCTACGTAACCGGATTCTTTGCGTTGGATTGTACCTAACTATGTGAATGTCTGAAGAAATGGCCCACAGCAAGTATTTGGGTACATTTTTGCTACAAAGCCTTGTAAAATATAAATAAATACCAGCCACGTTCTCCTTCTTCTTCTTTATGGACTCGGATGGTTTCCGCACTTAGCCCCCTTATTGATAGGACCATTGTAGCCACGTTAAAAAGACCTAACTCAACTTCGACAATCTGACATAAACTACACTGTGCGTTGCAATCCTAAAATTGAAATCAGTAGAAATAAATTGAACTGAGATTGTGATTCATCTTAGGTTGATGTATTTTGGCTGTCCTGCCTCCTGGCTGTGCTGACTACTACGTGTGTACACCAATTTTCAAATTTCTAAAACTACGTCACACTGGCCTTCAATTCAAAACTTAATAGTCACTTCAATTGGCAGTAAATTACTTTACATCTCTTCAGATCGTACAGAACTAGTGACATGGCATCCATAACCGGGGAAATATATGATTTGTTATAGGATATCGCCCGACCACACAACTTTGCAGTAACATTTGAGAGGTCGGTACAGCTCGATATCTTTACCGACAAGAAATCCTGACCTCAATACGATTGAATACACCTGGAATGAGGAGGATAGTCGGAAGCCGCAGATAACATACCCACCTACAACCTTCGTGACCCTTAACCTAAAATAAGCCCTTTAGAATGGAATTAAAAAATGGAAGACTATTTTCCAACATGTCCTTAATAATAACCCCATCTTCAGTAAATCAGGCTCAATGATATCTTCTATATATATAAAACAAAGTCGGGTTTGTTACAACACTTATAACTCGAGATCGGCTAGACCAATTTTTATGGTTTTTGGTTCGTTGGATTTGTCCCCGCCCCGAATAGCAGAATACATCTTAAAAATAATGAAAAATCAACGAGAACATAATTATAAAAGATGAATCATTTTCCCCTATAGTTAATTCTAAATTCAATTAAAGATTGAAAACTTAAGAGAACAATATAGCCCAAGAGCTGGTGAACCCTCCTACTAACGGTCGTCCTGTAAGGCTAGAAATTTGTGTAGTGATGAGTCATAGTACTTACACCAAGGCCAACAACAATGACCTGGCAGGCAACAACCCTGCACGTCATCAGTCTTTTTATTTTTTTAAATGTAAAATAAATAATAAAAAAAAACGTTCTTCTGTAAGCTTCAAAATTTAATATAATTTAGTTTATTGATTAATAATTGAGGAGTGACTTTTCAAAACGGCTTATTTCGGGTTCCCAATTTTTTTTTTTTTTTAATGCCAATCGGGACTTTATGTACACTCACATTATATGACGTGAAGTGTCCGGTTCTAAAGTACTTTAATCTCGAAGAAAAATGGCCATAGAAAATGCTTTCCGCAACAAAATAGCTTAATTCACGTTAATTCTCGGCCCTACTAATTGTGATAGGAGTTTTTTCAAAATAGCTCATTTCTAGAACATTTTGTATGGAAATTTTGTTAATACGTATCAAAATGGCTTATTTCTAATCTGGTATCACAGGTTATTTTGGAGGGTTGAAAGATAGCTTTAATATCTGGAAGTGGATCCGCAAATATATTTTTATACATTGGCAACACTTTTTATTTGACTACGGCCAATTAAAAAAATATTAAACGTCATGCGTCACCTTGCTGTCAACTTCTCAATACTTTCATGTCAAGGCTGAGTGTCAAGGTGAAAAATATTTTCTTGTATCGTTGCTCGTTTTTGTGTCTGCAATGAAGAGGATGTAGGAGAAGTCCGTGTGTGATTTTCAGATTTTAATAAAAGTTTTTAGAAAATGGCTTATTTCTAGGAGTGCCAAAACAAAATGGCTTATTTCTTAGGAGTGCTGAAACAAAACCACTTATTTCTTGGAGTTTGCGACTAAATGGCTTATTTCCTTAAATCATATGATAATAACTCATAATTTAGAGTATTAAAAAAAATATATACACTGTGAAACGATCTATTAACGTACCTAGATTATGTACATAGAAGTTTGTTACTAAAAATATTCATATATGAAAAGTTTTCGTATTTTTCTTGGTCCTGAAAAAAATGACCATACAGAAATAAGCCATTTTGAAAAGTCACTCCTCAATTATGGAAAAAAATTGACAGGCGATTTGGGTAAGCAGAAGTATCTGCCAGGCGAATCGAAAGGTGCATAGTTTAGGGGGAAAAATAAACTTTCTCCTGTAAAGTTGAAATTTAAGTATGTGTTTGAGCAAATCATTAAAAATAAATGTGTACAATGACAGGCGGTTCTGAGCAGCATAAGACCTTGACAGGCGAGGGGAAAGATGCTAAGAGCGTGCGAGTAAGAGGTGTAAAGTGAATGCGTATAGTGTGAATGACATTAAATAAAATTAAAAATTATAGATGCAATATTTTTTATTAATTGTAGTGTAATCTACATTATTTTTTACATTAATTATCATCATCATGTACGGATCAAAATGTCAAAGATTGGATAACGCACGCTATGAGAAGTTTCTTGCCACATATGACACGAAAATTATTAACTTATACATATTATACTATTTTGTATACAAATATAAGTATAATATATATTTCAGTGTGTTTAAAATTGATTTACTTTTCAAAAAGTCAAATAAATCTACATTTCATTCACGTACAAATATAAAAATATATTTCAAATCTATTTATTATCCAGGGTGGAACGTTTTAATGGACCCTGGAAGAAAACTACCTTAAATCGTTGAGAGAGGTTATTTTACTTAAAGAAATCATTCCTTTATTTTTAAAAAGAAACAAAACTGCATTCAAAGTTTTTCGAAATTTTGCTTGCCACTCCCGGGAATCGAACCGATTAAAATCCAAAAAAGTCATCATCTCCCTAGCCTTTTCCCAACCGTGTTGGGGTCGGCTGCCAGCCTAACCGGATTCAGCTGGATACCGGTGTTTTATGTGGAGCGATTGCCTATCTGACCCCAAAAAATCCAAAAAAATCCAAAAAAGTAACACAGTCTATTTTTATGATGTCAAACGTTAGGGTCATTCATAAGGACAAAATCTCTTTAATAAACATGGTTATTTAAATTAAAGGAAAACCATACATTTTAAGAATTTTACTTTAGTTGAACGAAAATTTCGATAGCTAAAGTCGTCCTTTGATTTAACAAGTTAAAATTTCATGGTTTTCCCTTTAATTTTATTTACCATGTTTGTTAGAAAGATTTGATCCTTATAAATGACCTATCGATTAACGTCATAAAAGTACAGGATGTTGTTTTTTTCCATTTTAAGCCAGTTCAATTCCCGAGTGTGATAAGCCAATTTTCGAAATTTTTGAATGTAGTTTTATTTCTTTAAAAAAATAAGGGAATGTTTCCTTTAAGTAAAATAATCTATCTTAATGATTTAAGGTAGTTTTCTTTCAGGGCCCATTGAAATTTTCCATCCTGTATATATATAAAAGAAAGTCGTGTTAGTTACACATTTTATAACTCAACAACAGCAAAACCGATTTGATTGAAATTTGGTGGGGAGGTAGCTTAGGACCAGGGGACGGACATAGAATACTTTTATATTCTTTTTTTGTTTTTATCCTATTTCCTTAGGACAATCTGATGTAAAGCTTTTTAAACTATGTTTTGACGCCTGGGCCTGTTGGTCTAGTGGTGAGTGACCCTGACTGCTAAGCCGGAGGTCTTGGGTTCGATTCCTACCCAGGACAAACTTTGTGTGATGAACATGATTGTTTTTTCTGTGTCTGGGTGTAATTTATCTATAATATGTATATATTTATAAACTATATAAGTATGTATATCAGTTGTCTGGTTACCATAACACAAGCTCTGCTTAGCTTGGGATCAGATGACCGTGTGTGAATTGTCCTAAGATATTATACTATTATTATTTTTCCATTTATTCAGTATACATAATTACATACATATAAATTACATTTTTAAATAGGTATTAATTTAAAAAATAACATTTAAAAATATAAAAAATAGTAGCCCACCGGCATCGGAACAGGGTCCAAGCTACCGATGGTCAGGGCACCAGAGAGAGGAACCTCCGGACAATGCGTGCCGTGCCCAGGAGTACCGCCTTCTGCATCAGGCCCTTGATCCAGCTGCCTAGCGAGAGCCTCCTTAGGTGTTGGTCGAGGCTCTTAGCTATTATGCCATTGGCCGTCACCACTATCGGTACAATGACTGCTGAATCTATGTCCCACATGTCGACAACCCCGCGAGCCAAGTCAAGGTATTTAGACTGCTTATCCTTCTTGGCTTTCACGAGGTTCTCATCATGTGGAACGGCTATGTCAACAATCATTGCCCGACGCTCTAATCGATCTATTACCACAATGTCAGGCTTATTGGCAACAATAGTTTTGTCTGTGATAATAGATCGATCCCAGTATAATGTGATATGGCTATTCTCAAGAACTGGGTCGAGCACATACCTGTAATACGGTACTTCCGATTCCACAATATTGTATTTCAGAGCAAGTTGCTGATGAATAATCCTGGCTATTATTATTATTTAATTCCTATAACAGCTTTTGTCGTCTTTTTATCCACTTTTTATTGTTTGTAATGTTTTAACTTATGTTAATAGGTACAAGTGATGTGCACTCCTATACATGACCACTATCATAAAGAAATATGTCATAAAACCTATTATTGTAACTAAGTGTATTAGTGAGTAAGTCGTTAGAGAGCCATAAAATAAATAAATAAAGCTGCGATAATCACTACGATTTCAATTGGTTTGAAGGAGATGCTGCCGAAGCAGCATCTCCTCGATTATGACGAAAGAAGTAGTAGTGAAGAAGTGTCGGATGATAATGATAATTAATGTAAAAAATAATGTAGATTACACTACAATTAATAAAAAATATTGCATCTATAATTTTTAATTTTATTTAATGTCATTCACACTATACGCATTCACGTTACGCCTCTTACTCGCCCGCTCTTAGCATCTTTCCCCTCGCCTGTCATGGTCTTATGCTGCTCAGAACCGCCTGTCATTGTACACATTTCTTTTTAATGATTTGCTCAAACACATACTTAAATTTCAACTTTACAGGAGAAAGTTTATTTTTCCCCCTAAACTATGCACCTTTCGATTCGCCTGGCAGATACTTCTGCTTACCCAAATCGCCTGTCAATTTTTTTCCATAATTATTAATCAATAAACTAAATTATATTAAATTTTGAAGCTTACAGAAGAACGTTTTTTTTTTATTATTTATTTTACATTTAAAAAAATAAAAAGACTGATGACGTGCAGGGTTGTTGCCTGCCAGGTCATTGTTGTTGGCCTTGGTGTACTATGACTCATCACTCCACAAATTTCTAGCCTTACAGGACGACCGTTAGTAGGAGGGTTCACCAGCTCTCCGGCTAATAGTACTAGGAGCGCAGTAATGTGAAGTGATAATGTGAGAAAATTTAAAATACTGAGATACTTAGTACTTAAATCAATCAAAAGTACTAGGCGCGCAGTTGTGTGAAGTGGTTAATAGAAAATGTAAGCGCAATTTTAAGAAAATATATGTTTATGAACATAAATAATATCCATCCATACTAATATTATAAATGGGAAAGTGTGTCTGTCTGTCTGTCTGTTTGTCTTTCTTTCACGGCAAAACGGAGCGACGAATTGACGTGATTTTTTAAGTGGAGATTGTTGAAGGGATGGAGAGTAACATAGGCTACTTTTTGTCTCTTTATAACGCGAGCGAAGCCGCGGGCAAAAGCTAGTGAGGAAATAAATACAGTTATTAAAATTTAAATATTTAGATAAAACATTAACATACTTATGAAATAAGTTTTGTGGCAATAAGTTTAAAAAAATACGTAATTGTTGGTTTTTTATCTGTATTTTTTTTTAAGGATTTCAGGCTTATTAGTATTGATGAATAATACATAGGTTTTTTAATTTCAGAACTCAAACTTACGTCAATAGTTTATTGAGTTTTGAAGGTAAATGTAGAATTTACATTGACTCAGAAATATTTTTAAAAATATTTTGGAAAACGTTACTAATACGTATCCGTTCGGATCTGTAAAAACAAATTCTAGCGCGACACGTCTTGTCTTCTTTTTAAATTAGACTTCAATTTTATTTACTTACTAGGTGTAAGGTGCATTCCACTCCTTAACAGGCGGTAAATTAAGTAAATCAACTTAATTTACCGCCTGTTAAGGAGTGGCAAATTACAGGCAGGTAACATAACAGGCGGTAAATTAAGTAAAGCAAATTTTACCCATTTCACAGACCATAGGAACTCCTTAACAGGCGGTAAATTAAGTAAATCAACTTAATTTACCGCCTGTTAAGGAGTGGCAAATTACAGGCAGGTAACATAACAGGCGGTAAATTAAGTAAAGCAAATTTTACCCATTTCACAGACCATAGGTAGTAAAAATTGGGGTTGATAAAGTGACTTACTTTAAGGAACAAGAGACTGTGATTGGCACACCTACTAGGCATCTCGCCTTTTAAGTCATCATCTTCCTAGCGTTTTCCCAATGTGTCAGGTTCGGCTTCCATTTTTACCGAATCTACCGCTTAAACCCATTTACTGGGACACACGTATACTGTGGGTTAAACTTTTACTCAACGAATGACAACCAGTGCCAGAGCTAGCGTTAAGATCCTACTAAGAGAGAGTTATGGACTATTGCCCTTACTAATAATCACTGTATAAAGTTATGCAATGAATAAAGCCTGTGTAACCAACCATACATTTTTTGACGTAACTATAAACCTGTCATAATTTTATGCAGCGTTTATTATTAAGGCGCTATATGTATACTAGATCCTTTATTTCTTCATTATGCAGACTAAGGAAGTCGAGATTACGCTGAAGTATCTCGCCAGTAGTGCTAAAACCGATACTGACCGGGACCAATGACTTCACATGATTTCCGACGCACGGTATGTTAGCGATGAAATAGAAAAAGTTAGAAAACCGAAATGAAATATGAATTAAAAATTACATTACATTAGTACTGAGTTACTCTTCATGCACAAGAGGCGAGCGCCTTAAATACTGGGATACTATACCCCGGTGTACAAATATACCCTACTAATTAGCACTGGCGCTGGCGCGTAGGGACCAATTTATGAGAATGAGAAGTTTTGCATACTTAGTTTTGAAATACCTAGTATGTAGTAATATTTCGTGAATATATTAACCTTATATAAATAATACACTTACCGCTTTTAGGTGGTATTTCTAATCGGTCTGTAATACTCTGCTTCAATTTGTCCAAATCTATTTTAACATGGGTTAAAGCTTTCTCTAGCATTTCAGAAGACGATGTTTTGATCATTCGGAGCATTTCAGACAAATATTTAAGAATACTATTTGTTCTTTCATGGAAGGTCATATCCAAGTGGGTCAGTTTTCGTTCAACGGACTCGATCATTTTCAAATACCTCTCGCTTGCCATCAGAGTTTCGACGAATTTTTCTACGACTGCATCACCTACGTTTGCTCGGCTCACTGGTGTCGCACGAATTTCTTCAGCGTTTTTCCTTGAAGGAAATATAATATCTTGTTCGTTAACAGGTTTATCTCGCGTGAAGACCCCTCTCGTAGCCATTGCTATAGTAACGAGAGAAAGTACTATGATTATAATTGAGTTCATGATGTCGCTGCCGGTAACAGCGTCGCGCTGTACTGTCACAATGGCTAGCCTGGGCAGCATTGGTGTTTAACTTACAGCGGACTTATTTTTAAAACATTTTATTTTAAAACATCCAGCATCCATTAACCCATTGTGCAGATGACAATAAGTATGATGTTATAATATCTTTAATGTAATTAAGTGTAGTACTTATTGAATGTAATGTGAATGAAATAGTATGGTGCAGCACTGATTGTTATTATTATAATTTTCGCCACAGTGTGCACCGTTGTAGGAGCTAGCAGCCTTGCCGGCTACTACAACGAACTATTTCTTCAAACAGATCTTTTAATCTTATATTAAGTATAGGAAAACAATTACCATGAACCCTTGCTTTTATGGAAAAGGAACGTGTGGTTCCTTTTGGTCCCAAACATAATATGCATTTTGCATATTTTAACGAAACATTTGGGCTGGATTAGTGTTTTGGCAAAGATTTGTAAAAATATTAAATTTTGATATCGCGGCATATTGAAAAAATGGAACGAAGAAACCTAAATCCCGAGTGTTGCGCGGGATCTATACTTATACCTAATAAATCTGTAGAGTGGTGAATTCTGTACATTGAATATATTTTCAAAATTGATATTGGAGGATGATTGGTGATCGATACTGATGCCAAAAATGCAATCAGTTTTACCACGGTATATTGTTGCTCAATGATAAATATTAGACAGGAATTCGACCACACCATAATTTAATGTCAAAAGGCTAGGCTAAGATTGATCAATATTATACGTTATTGTTGAAGAACAATAGCGTAGTGTAACGTAAGAATATTTTGTTTAATTTTTGGTGATACATCGTAGGGATACATGATTTTTAGGGTTCCCTAGACAACTAAGAACCCTTATAGTTTTGCCATGTCTGTCTGTCTGTCCGTCCTCACTTAATCTCTGTAACCGTTAGTACTAGAAAGCTGAAATTTGGTAAGTACCAATATGTATATATAAACTAAAAATTGGAAAAAAATGTTTTATTAGGTTATCCCCCCTATATGAAAAGGGGGAGGGTTTTTTTTTTAATTTCAACCCTAACGTGTGATATATTGTTGGATAGGTATTTAAAAATGTATAGGGGTGTACTAAAATAATTTTTTGATAATGTCAATCATTTCGGAAATAATCGCTCCAAAAGTAACAAACAATGTGTCCCCCCCCCTTAACCCATTCGTTTGAACCATACGTTTTTAAAAGGGATATTTTTAAATGCACATCTGTATATTTTTTTCAGCACACTAGGTAACTCCACTAATTAACTGAATGCATACCAGAAAAATGAATGCTGTGCAAAAAAACCAATTGATTAACTAAACAAGTACTGCAAAAAAAACAAAAAAATAACACAAAACGAGATGACCTTTTTTATCGAATTCACACCAAAACTGAGGTTCGTACATCGGATATATGATTTATAAAACAAAAATACGAATTGCTTATCAAAAATACTAACTTGCACTCTAAATTGTACTTTCTTACTACGGAATTTCTAAAACTGATATCTAAAGTTGCACCACATTAAAGTAAGTTTCCATTATCAAAAAAGCTCTACAAATCGATTAGTCGTGCAACTAAAATACATTATACCTAACTTGATTTGCTTTTTGTTTCTCTGTTTTACTGAAAAACAGTCTGACCGAAAAGTGGTGATATTGAGAACGGATTCCACAAAAAAAACCTACTTGGTTTCTAGTTCTAGGGCCGGAACCATTCAATTTGGACAAGAGTGGAGTTCTTTTGAAGAATACAAACAAGTTGCTTTTGCATTTTGGCAGGTTGTATTGCCCATAAATAAAGATGATTGGGAAAATGGAGAGTGCACCTGCCCGTGGTTTTTCAAGCACTATATTTGCAAGCATATAGTCAGACTTGCAATCAGGTTAAAATATGCCACACCGCCTGTAGAGGCTAAAAACATTCCTATCGGCATCAAGCGTAAACGCGGCCGTCCTGGTAAAGCAAGACCAGCCCTAATAATTGAATAAAAATTATTACTACCTCAGTATTGTTTCTAAAGTGTTTATTCTAAACTGAGTTACTACCACTCAGTGTGCCAATGTTTGGTGCATGTTAAGTGAGCACTTGATTATTTTTTTATAATTTATGGGCAATACAACCTGCCAAAATGCAAAAGCAACTTGTTTGTATTCTTCAAAAGAACTCCACTCTTGTCCAAATTGAATGGTTCCGGCCCTAGAACTAGAAACCAAGTAGGTTTTTTTTGTGGAATCCGTTCTCAATATCACCACTTTTCGGTCAGACTGTTTTTCAGTAAAACAGAGAAACAAAAAGCAAATAAAGTTAGGTATAATGTATTTTAGTTGCACGACTAATCGATTTGTAGAGCTTTTTTGATAATGGAAACTTACTTTAATGTGGTGCAACTTTAGATATCAGTTTTAGAAATTCCGTAGTAAGAAAGTACAATTTAGAGTGCAAGTTAGTATTTTTGATAAGCAATTCGTATTTTTGTTTTATAAATCATATATCCGATGTACGAACCTCAGTTTTGGTGTGAATTCGATAAAAAAGGTCATCTCGTTTTGTGTTATTTTTTTGTTTTTTTTGCAGTACTTGTTTAGCTAATCAATTGGTTTTTTTGCACAGCATTCATTTTTCTGGTATGCATTCAGTTAATTAGTGGAGTTACCTAGTGTGCTGAAAAAATATACAGATGTGCATTTAAAAATATCCCTTTTAAAAACGTATGGTTCAAACGAATGGGTTAAAGGGGGGGGGGGACACATTGTTTGTTACTTTTGGAGCGATTATTTCCGAAATGATTGACATTATCAAAAAATTATTTTAGTACACCCCTATACATTTTTAAATACCTATCCAACAATATATCACACGTTTGGGTTGAAATTAAAAAAAAACCCTCCCCCTTTTCATATAGGGGGGATAACCTAATAAAACATTTTTTTCCAATTTTTATTTTATATATACATATTGGTACTTACCAAATTTCAGCTTTCTAGTACTAACTGTTACAGAGATTAAGTGAGGACGGACAGACAGACAGACATGGCAAAACTATAAGGGTTCTTAGTTGTCTAGGGAACCCTAAAAATCATGTATCCCTACGATGTATCACCAAAAATTAAACAAAATATTCTTACGTTACACTACGCTATTGTTCTTCAACAATAACGTATAATATTGATCAATCTTTGCCTAGCCTTTTGACATTAAATTATGGTGTGGTCGAATTCCTGTCTAATATATATCATTGAGCAACAATATACCGTGGTAAAACTGATTGTTAGTCTGAAGATATTTTTCCCCTAACGACCGTTGAAGGTCTATACATATACAAATGATAAACGGAACTAACGGCTAAACATGCTTTCCGAAGCGGGAGTGTTATCAAATTTTGCTAGCATAGAAATAATCAACTGAATAAACTTAAACAAATATGAAAATTAAAATTTCAAAAAGCAAGGAAAAATACTTTATTAATAGGGTGTAACACTTTTCTAATTTACTGTACTAAGTGACAAAGCACAAAAAAAAAGATATTCGTATCGGGGGCGTCGGCCACAGGTGCGTCGACCACTGGGGGCCTAAGGGCCCTCGCCCACGGGCGACTTTTTGTAGCGATGCAGTCGCGATGCTCTCGCGCGTAGCATCGATACAGACGCGAAGCAGTCGCTAGCTGTGTGCCCGCGCCCACGGGACAAGATTCAGTCGCGATGCAAACGCGATTCGGTCGATGCCGATTCCCAATCACGCGCCGCGCCACATGGGTGTACTATGCCAAATCGAATACCAAATAATCGAATATCAATTGATCGACCACTATAAGTCGAACATCTAAATACTCGAACGTTCTTAATATCGAATGGTTAATAAATCGAACATTCAAAATATCGCATTCCCTCCCCCCTCCGTTCTCTCTACCGATGTCGTCCGACGCGGTCGCGCGTTTGTATCGATACAATCGCGATGCTAGCGCGTTGCAAATGCGACTAACACGCGTTAGAAGTGATGCAGTCGCGCGTTTGCTAAACGCGCGACTGCATCGCTACAAAAAGTCGCCGTGGGCGAGGGCCCTAAGCCACGGACCCGATTTTTCAAACTCTGGGCTGTTACTGAGATGTTTTTTATGGAAAAACCCAACAAAATTTTGTCTGATATGGAAATGGAACTCAAGACTCGGCATTCAGTACCGTATACTTTCGGCCACGAGACTAACAGGTTAATTTGCGGGGGAAGGGGAAATAACAAACAACACAGTATCAAACATAATAAGGGAAAATGTAAAGGAAAATCCTTTAATGGTTTTATAAATATATATTTATACATAAACATTTAGTAGTTCTATACTACTCGCATAGATTTATACAATTTTATAAGCAACTAGCTTTTGCCCGCGACTTCGTCGAAGCTGAAGGCGAAAGTTATCACGAACGAACGACCAACAAGATAATATTTTGCAAAAAAAACCATCATCAGATCCTGGACCTGATGACAATAATGGGACCATTTGGGAAGTCTACCCTTTCAAACAAAAAAAGAATTGTTTAAATCGGTTGGTAAACGACGGAAATATGCGCGAACAAACATAAAAAAAAATACAAACATCCGAATTGAGATCCTCCTCCTTTTTTTAGAAGTCGGTTGAAAAATACAAAATTTTCAATCATATCTACGTCTTTACAATTGGACACTATAGTCACTACAACACAAATACACCGGCCTCCGTTGGCCGCCGTTACTCGCGTGATAAACAAAATATGAGCAAAAGACTCATATTCAAGGCTAGTAAATCGAGTAATATTTGTTATCTGTAATCGTGTGATATATATAAATGTCACTAACGTCGACTCGGCGCAGGAGTTTGTTTGTCATTGGCTTCATTGAATGTTTCACAAATAACAAGGACATAGTTCAATTTCGTGGATCAAAGTCTAATATTTCAATTTAATAAAAATCTTTAAGATTTATAGAATTTTGTGTGAGCAAGACTTCAAAAGAGAAAACTCAGAATGAATCCAATCACTCAAGTAAGTAAAAGTTTTTTTTATTATAATCTAAAATAGCATGATTTATGTATTTTTGTGTCTTAGAGTTAATTTGTACCAAAAAGGTTAGTCGTTAATAGTCCTAGTTGTATTTAGATTGTTTCCGTGGAAAAATCGCAACGGTCCTGACATAACAAGTAGTTTGAAGTCCGAAGTCCAAAGTTCATTGAACAGTTACATCAAAAAATTACTGTGGGCATTTCTACCGTTGTATTGTGTACGCGTACAACATTATTTTACGACATCTGGACTTAGGTTCTTGAAATACTTTGCCCCTGGGACGATCAACTGACAGAGATCCCTAATTTAGAAATAACCCATGAAAAAATAAACACATTATGAATACATTTATAAAGGGCCTATACATATAGGTATATTTAGATTTATTTTGAAAGTTAATTGGCACCTAACAGTTTTATGAACTTATGCAATGCTAAACAATTTCTATATCAGTTCAGACAAGCAATCAATTCCTAATATGGCCAATGAGTTTCTACAATTTAGCTCAAAGCAATAACTCTAGAAAATATAAATGGCTTATTGCCCCAAGTTGCAAATATCTATTCATGATAAGGTTACTGCTGTTACTAGTAGACAGTAACATAGTTTAATATTAACCATTCATGACCAAGCAACCTGGTTGTCGGGCTTTTGTCTTTCTATAGTGTCTTGAATCATGTAGGTTCAAGAGTTTAATATGAAACTATAAACATGGCATTTATTTAACCAGCTTGTAACATGAAGGATTATAATTATTATGATAGACTACTATCTATATAAAATAATACCTAAATGGTATTATTTTTTTATATCACCTCATATCACAACTTACATAACATGTAGATTACAAGAAGTAGGTATAAATAATACTTAAGCTATCACCAACAACCACTGAGAGATTTATAAGTACATATGTACCTATGACTAAAATTGTGACAAGATGTTGAAGCTAGCAGGAAATAGGTTTAACCAAATAAAGAAAATTATATATATGTACGTAGAGACAAGTGTCAAATTACTGGTAGGCCATAATTATAAATGGCTTTATAAATGGCAGTTGGTCATCAAGCAATATTGAAAGAATGTATGGTCTGAACGCAAAATAGATATTTTTTACCAAGATATTCCTCTATAGGGTACAAGAATCTTTCATTAAGCAGTCAACATATCTGGCCAAAGTAATATATAAAATGAGTTTACAAACCTCCATAATATATTTATTTCTTACATTACTTATGTAATTTTTTATTTATAATTAATATCCTGTAAATTCAGAGCTGAGCGTCTTTTTGTGCATACATGTGTTAACCTTTCAATGACCAACCAACAGCTGGCTGTCCGGCTGCTATTGTCTTTCTATTGTGTCTCAAAACATGTGTGTTTGATGGATTAAATACAGAAGGTCCAGTAGATTTATAATTCAGAGTCAAATCGTTTATTATTTTAAACCAAAGTTGGCACTTTATAATGTCATTTACAAAACAAAAATGAATCTAGTTGTTCTATCCAAAATCTAGTTTGGTATGGGAAAGATCAGGCATGAAACTCCATACTCATGATAATGTTGAATATCCTTGACATTTGTGTATTACCTGAGGGAAATTTAAAGTCTTTTTACCATTATTATTAATGGCTGTGTATATTTTTGGTAAGATTAAATTTGTTGATTGTTACAACCACTTACTTTGACCCTGAGAGTTATCTTTATCAGCAATGAAACTAAAATATTTATTTCAATCTTAACAGTAGTTGTAAAAATGTCTAGTTATAAATAAAGGTACTTTAAATAGGTAGGTTAAGTTTTTTATGAAATCCAACATGGCGAATCTAAATAGGATTCAGCAATTGGAGGAGGGTGTTAGATTACTTAGATTAAAAATTAAAATGTGTAATAATCGGCAAATATCTTGACCAATCATAGCGTGCAATGCGCAACTATTGCCACTTGTATGAAAATGCACTCTGCACGCTTTCTACTCCTCAAATAACGCCGTGTTATATTTACTCGATGTTTTGCTTTTATTTGCACTGTAGTAACTAGTGATAAATTAAAATACTGCAACACAACTGCTTACTGAAATAAAGCTGTGCATCTTGTGTTTTACAATTAATGAGGACCACAGGGCGTTGAAATTCTTTCATTCAACGGTAGATGTTCATGCGAATGTCCCAATTTCTTACCCTTAGCTATGCATTTTGCGACTCCGTTCCTGCTCATGCGCATTGCATATTTTCGGCCAACATTTGTTCCCACTCTAACACAAACATACCAAATTCCATATTCACTCCATAGTTAACATACATAATGTACAGTTGACTTAATACTCGTAGTAGTGACTTCTACAAATAATTCCAATTACAAAGATTTTCAAAACAAGTTTTACCTAGTCATTTAATTTAGCATAAAAATGTAATAATCGGTGGACTTTGTAAAGGAACTAATATCTCACTTAGATAAGTACTGTAATATTATTTAGGTATGTTACATAAGAAACGCCACCTCACTCCTATCCTTTGGTCGAAAGATCTGAATGTTATAAGCCTTATCATTTTTCTGTAAAAAACGTGTCTATCCAATTTAGTAAACAAGATTAGTTAATAACATCTTTCTTATGATAAGATTGTAAACCAAGTACATCAGTGAGGATACCTGTTGCTCTGCAAGTGATACCTTTATTTACGTAATATAAAATGAAGAGTCCTGTCTGTATTGACGGCGTCAATACAGACAGGACTCTTCATTTTGACGCAAACATCTTCTGAACTACGTGACCCTATTGAAGGATTATATGCATAACACATGCATATTTAAAACATGGCGCGGAAAGCTCGGGCGAGTCACTAGTAACAATTATATTGAGGTTGGTTAAAAGTCATTTGTCAGGAAAAGATTATAGCTCTAGATTATTTTGTCACACTAACAATGTTACCCAACTAACTATAATCATGTACTCTACCAACTAATGATAAACAAGTAGATAAAAAATAAGGCTGGTAGGTAATCTTTTATGAGTTTATTGGCCACAATATAAAAGTATTAGTAGTGGACTCAATCAATGATCAAAGTATAGGTTTATGTACACTATTCTATTATGCTTTGCGAATTTAGAAATAAACTCCCATCTCAACATCTCAGTATCGTCTCAAATCTCAACATCGTCATTTAAAAAGAGATCTCTATTAGTATCCGCTCTGTTCAATCAGATAGCGCTAGTAAAATAATATTGCTGAGTAATACAGATCAAGCCATCTAGATAAGGCAAATTCTGTAGTAGCAAAAGATCATGAATTTCATACACCTGGAATAACTTTGCATCATAATCACAAATACCAAAGTTTTAGGCGGTACCTTAGAAGAACAGTACTACAAAAGTGTACCATCATTATTTTTATGAATTACTAGCTATTATTGCATACTGATGTATATCCTTCGTAGAAAAAATATACTCACTGTTAAAAATAACATTTTAAACTTGCAGGTGATACGCGCCTCCAGGCCTATTTACAGAAAGCTGTCGACCACAGCCCCGGTCGCTGCAGCTGCTAAACCCCTGCCGACCACTGGAATGTGCTTTGGTAAGTATTTCGTGCTAAACATCACGTTTGGCGCATCGGTTAAGTACCCGGACGTTGCGCTGCGAGTCGCAGGTTATATTCCCACGCGGAACTAATTTCGGGATATTTATGTCTACGGGTATTTGTTCTGCGTCTGGTTGTTTGTGATAAGTTTATCCGTACTATCCATACTAATATTATAAATGCGAAAGTAACTCTGTCTATCTGTCTGTCTGTTCTTCACGCCTAAACCACTGAACCGATTTGAATGAAATTTGGTACAGAAATAGTCTGGGACCCGGGAAAGGACATAGGATAGTTTTAATTCCGGAAATCCCCCGGTAACGGGAACTATCAATCCACGCGGACGAAGTCGCGGGCAAAAGCTAGTATGTTTATAAACACACCACTAGTGTCACAAATTCCTAGTGTGAATAGCGTGTTAAAAAATGTATGATAATTTTACCACATTCAACCACCAAATACACATAAAATGAATAAAATTATGTGTGACATGTGGCGCTTCTAAAGTAGGACAATAGCCTGAAGAGGATCGACCTTAATATGTCAATTTCATCGGTAGCCACGCTTCGTATGCACATATTTCACATAATATCATGTAAATTCTCGAGCTGGTTATCTTTCACAATTGAGTATTTACGTCAGCACAGTATTTATTACAATAATAATACTTTTTTATTACGTCTTTTGAAACATGGTGTTATCGTTGAAATTTCCGGGATTTTATCTGGATTTAGTAGCACGCTTGTACCCTAGCGGCTTATTTCTACCTCCTGATTGATAAACCTTTATCAGATATTATATTGCAATGTAGGTAGGTATGTATTTATTTTACTAATACATAAAATACGTGACGTATTGTGCGTATTTAAAAAATGTATATTATTATGCTAAATCGTTTTCCCCCACTGAATACAAATATTGTCTAAACAAAATATTTGGCTAACGAGGACCAAGACTACAAACGTCACATATCTACTTAATATTGTCTAGTAAAGTCGAAAGTCCATTGAAGATATAGATATAAAGTATAAAAAGATAAGATAGAGTATATAAAGTCTAAAGTCTATAAATGATATCAGCATAAATAAGTACTTGCGTACATAATATCCGTTATCGCGGACCAAAGTACAAAGTCCTCCAAACAGTCTATGTATTTATAAATAGCTGAGCTAGTCTTTTCACATTTATATAAAGTCCTTGGTACCTATCACATTTTGCAAGGTTTCCGTTCAATTGTAATTCTGCAGAATTTCATCAAGTTTTAACAAATCTTGTTTAGCCACGGTAGGCCATCTGTGAATCTGCCTATCTGTTATAATGTTACTCCTTAAATCTAAACCACTTAGCCGATTTGAATGAACTTTGTGGTTGAATTTATGTGGATGAAGCTACGATAAAACTTAAATATATTTTCTTAATTACTTCCAGAACTCAGCGAAGAACAGAAAGCTTTACAAGAATTGGCTCGCAAGTTCACGAGGGAAGAGATCGTGCCAGTAGCCGCCCAGTACGACAAGTCTGGGGAGTACCCATGGCCCATCGTAAAGAAGGCATGGGAGGTCGGCCTAATGAACGGACACATCCCCGAACACTGCGGTAATGTTATCCAAAATATACCTTACTTAGAAACTACATGAAAAGACCGGAACAAAATGTTTGACACTAATACAAAGTCACATATTATGTACTACGAGTAGTCTGTAGTAGGTAACTTCTTCTGACGTCGACAAAGAAAAAGTTGAAATTTGCATACGTCCTTATAAAGAAACCATTACGACCAGTTTTAGTGGTTTTACCATAATGATAAAACAGACGATGATACTATTTCTGCATTAATATTATAGTGTATATATATATTTAGGTGCCCACAACAAATCGGCTTTACTTAATTTGATATGTATTATTTATGTTAATGCGATGAACAGGTGTCTAGTTTATCAAGATATAGTTTACCCAAAATGTGTAGAACCGAAAATATTTATAGATAGTTCGGATTTAACACATTATGTAATATGTAGGTTGTCGGATTGATTTATTAATTGATTCTACTCTTTTTAGCCTAGGTACGACGCTTTGTTCTTATATCTCACGACAACTAATTTTAAATACATTAAAACTAGGCATGTTGTAGTTTATACCTCTATATCAACGTGAGCGATAGCCAGGTCATGAATGGAACGTGGCATCTCTCAGACGGCTTCAGAAATGTTATTACTAGGTATACATATAACTTGTGTAATGCACATTAGATTAGGTCTGTCTAGAAACTCCACTACTTGTGAGTTTTAAATAATATGTGATATAAAAACCGTACAAAAATAAAATTACAAATAAATTAAAATTTGAATGTGTTTATGCGCATTAAAACTTATTATGTTCGCACAAAGAAGTGCAATAAAACTAAAGATAGTTCGTATTATTTCCTTCAGTGAGACTCTCACGCCACACCTTGAAGGCTAAGGACGTCCTAGTTTAATTAAATGTAATTCTGAGTAACTCACCTTATTTCTTGATGAGAAAATAATATAAATATTTCAAATGAGGCAATTTCTTGTAGAGCAAAAAGTCATTTTAATTTAAAAGGAAGCAGTGCTTTCATCTATTTTTTATTACCTTGTATGCGTTGGAAATTTTATTAGAAATAGCTTTTTTTACTTTGTGTTACATAAAATACTTTCTTGGATTCTTTTGATTGAGAAATATTGTTTTTTTATAACATGAAATTCTTAAGGAGTGGATATCTAGACAACCAAGGCATTTTCCTTTGAAAAAATATTTATAAGGTATTATTTAATTGTAGGACATAGATAGGTTCTTGAGAGAAAATAAAAAGAGTAGGAAAGTTAGTATAAGTAGCTGTTTGAAGAGTAACCAGGACATATTCAGATTCAGGTGATATTTCAGACTTCATCATCCTCTAGAAGGAAGACGAGGTGGAATTCGACAAAATTAATCCCAATCTTTATTATTTATTTAGGTTCGTATTCGTGCCAAGTATCAAATTGATCACCTTGCATATATAAATTAATGAATGACCTTTAGCTTTATAATTATATAGACATAAAATATAAATTAATGCAGTTTATCTGAGTTCTGAGTTTTATCAAACATACTTACTTATATTCGATTCGATTGTATTCGAGACAAAACAAAATGCTTACTGACAGAACTCACAATTTATATTACTTGACATGAGTTTTACAACCTATCGACTTTTTTATTTAGACTTTAAGACACCGGTTTAATATAAATGTGCTTTTTTATGGCAATGAAGTGGTTCCATAAACTACTGATGACCTTCCAGGAGGCATGGGGCTAGGCGTCCTAGACAATTGCCTCATAGGCCACGAGATGGCGTTCGGATGCGCTGGCATTACTGCTGCCATTACTGTCAGCTCCATCGGTGTAAGTCATAGGAACCAAAACTCTAACTGTACCAGGCTACAGTTTACTTCTAAAAGTTTTCATGGAAAAAGGCTTTCTACCTTACTTATTTATCCTAGTTTAATACTAATTAATAACTTTCGAATGTTAGAATTAGTTTTTTGATAGGACATAGGTCAACAAGTTATATTTATTGATACGTTTTCGATCACGATTCACAGGAGGCTTAGGTTTAGGAGTATTGGAAGGCTGTCTCGTGGGCGAAGAGCTTGCTTACGGTTGCGCTGGAATAATGGCGGCGATGACTATCACCGAAGTCGGAGTAAGCGAGCGGTTACTGTAGTGTGTCAATCATTTATACGGTGACAGCATGTGGAGGGAACACTAGTCCTAGTCTATAATAGTTTTTACGAATTAGAGTGGTTTGGGCAAAGCCATCCTTCAAAATTTAGGATAGAAGACATTCAGCCATATCAGATCAGTCATTATTTCATTGATTTAGTTTAGTAAGTAAATAGTTAAAGGATTCGACGAGTTACTATCTAACGCAACGTCGTGTTGACGAGTTTATTTGTTATGACGTGTTTTTAATATTAATTATTTGGCTAAAATAGATAATAATTCATTAATAGAAAACTAACTTATTTGTTGTAACTCGAAGCATTCAGTTTAAACTTGAAGCAAAGGTTTAATTTATTTTATTTATTTCGGAGTTTAAAAAAAAGTAGCATCGACATTGACAAAAAGACTCAGTTGACTTATGGAAACCAACACCAAACTTAGAATCTTATCCAAATAACGTACAAATTACAAAATCTAGTATCATTCTCAGAGATTCGACTTATTTGGGAATTCAGACGATGTATAAACAGTCTGTTTGAGCTTTTAGAATCCTTTCAGGGGGCGTTGGGAACCTAGGAGTGCTGGAAGAATGTACCATAGGTGAGGAGATGGCATTCGGATGCACAGGCATCACTACCGCCATTGGAGGCACGAACTTAGGAGTGAGTCCTATTTCATTGGCTATCATAACTTCTATCTGAGGTGCCATCAACGTCGTTTTCTTATTACATCGTAATATATCCTAGGGAAGTTATGCAAATATAACAAATTAACTATAAATTAAGTAACTTAACAATAAGAATAAATAGCATAACATTCTCTGCCTAAAAATTTAATGTTAAAATCACTGCTAAACTAAACAACTTAATAGGATTTTCTTCTTAAATGGTTCAAATTGGTAGGTTATTTACTGCATGATATGGGAAAAACATTTTTATGTTGCTATGTTAAGTTCATATTAAGTCTTTGGAATTGTTTAATTATATGATGTAGGAAAAGTTGGAAGGGGGTTATTTCGAGTGAGGGGCATTTTAAGGTAATACTATATTAGTTAGAAGTTCCCTAAGGCGAAATGGCCCCTGGCCAACCCTACCACAATTAATTATGTGTATTTGTGCATAATTGTTTAAGGTTTTATTAGGTTGTTGTTTGGGTAATATCTCCGATTTAAGGAAAACGTAGTACTAGTACTACTACTTACAAAACCTCATAAAGTGTTACTTAGGTATTCCATCCCAATACGGCGTCATTTAAATATCGGCAAAATATCAGCTACAAAAAGTACTGCGAAACAATTGAATATCCAACTTACTTCTATTAAGAATTTATAATTCTCAGGAAGAGATAAGTAAAAAATGTAAGATTATTTACAAAGAGAAATGCTCATTCTACTTTTGTAATTCTGAAAAAAAGGATGTGCAATATTAACGCAGTATCAATTTGGGTCGAATCGAAATGAAAAGAAATCGAGTTCTACAAACGTATTTTAGCGATTTGAACAAATGGTTTAAGCATCGAGAGAAATTTCAGGGGGAGTTGGAAACCTAGGCGTGATGGAAGAATGTCTGATTACCGAAGAGATTTCATTTGGATGCACGGGCATATCTACAGCACTTGACAGTACCAACTTAGGAGTGAGTCCAGTTATTTTAACTAAGGCCAAAATAAATACCCGAAGGGCCATCTACGTCGCTTACTGTGAATAATAGTACGAAGTGTAAAATGTTCTTCTAACTAGGATGGAGATATTAATGTTGATTGCACAAAATTGCACTTTAATACCGATCTAGCACTATAATAGCACAAAGTAACTAATACTGTGACAATAGCTTCAGAGAAAGTTTCATGAACTGTCATGAAACTTTTATAGAAAATATATAAATGGACGTTTGGTCAAGGTTATTGTCTAGTAATATATACGTGTTCTTAACCTCTTGACCGTCAAAGTCATGTATAGACGACAACCCAACACTAAAGTGTTACTAGGTTTTCGGTATCTTCGTAGTCTAGCTAAAATGTATCTAAATGTATTTTTAACTTATTCTTTGCTTCGTAACTGATTAAACTAATTATATTTGTTTTATCATATAGTCTATTATACTAGGTGTATTTTTGGTCTTGCTCAACCCGCTAGGAGATGATTCTACTCATAAAAACCAACAACTTTTATTATGGAACCAACACAGAAATCACAAAAAAAAATTCACCAGTTTCATACATTATGGTCGGGAGGCCATTGAACTCTTCATAGAAACAGCTGATATTTTTTTCGCGATTTCAGAGTTGGTTCCATAATAAAAGTTGTTTGTTTTCATGGGTAGAATCATCTCCCAGCGGGTTGAGCAAGACCAGAAATACACCTTGTATAAAAAAGAGCTGAGTTCATAGTGTTGCCGTTTTGCAAACTGTGTGATGTGTGGAACATTTGGACAAGATGCAAAATTTCTGTGCCTATCGGTAACAAGAGGCGCCTCTTGTTACCGATAGGCACAGAAATTTTGCATGTGAACCGATCTGTGTCTGCTTAGAACTGATGCGAGCACAACAACAATAGTTAACACGTGACATTCGGAATACTGTTGTCTGGTAGAGTATGGAAAAGGCTTCCTTTTTATAACTTGCTTTTATGGCTTGCTCCAGAAACTTCGTCTTTGTAGCTCCTCCCCACACAGGAATACAATAATTTATGACGGATTGGCATAAAGCAATGTATATTTATAAGGAGCTCTTGGGAGGCTGATTTTCTAAGAGTTTTAAAGAAATACACACATAAACATAAATAGAATAGAATAATTGTTTATTTGCCAAGAAAGTAGTCCATGGTCTAGGGATATTTCAATTAAACCTAAATAACTAAAATTTTATTAACTTTTTGTTAAAAACATTAAAATAAACCTTGTTAGATAGCTAGCCTATCTAATCTGATAATAAACTTTTAGATATAGTTAAATTAAAAAAAAAACTTAGAAGAAGAGCAAAAACTCAGACAAAAATCAAACCAAACTTAATTTTTGAAAAACATGTACAGACGTAATTCAGCGATTTGAAAAAATGGTTTAAGCATCGAGGGAAATTTCAGGGGGCGTTGGAAACCTAGGCGTGATGGAAGAATGTCTGATTACCGAAGAGCTTTCATTTGGATGCACGGGCATATCTACAGCACTTGACAGTACCAACTTAGGAGTGAGTCCAGTTATTTTAACTAAGGCCAAAATAACTACCTGAGGTGCCATCTACGTCGCTTACTGTGAATAATACGTGTAAAATGTTCTTCAGAATATGCTTAGCACGCGCCGGGCACGATCCCGTGACAAATTTTCATACATTTTTGCACTGAGGACATGACTATGCTGTTTTAACATAGCGGTCAAAAGGTTAAAACTACATGAAATTAGTAGTAGTAGGATTATCTATAAAACGTCTTTGTCACTTAGGGCTCCTTCAATTTATGCGTGTCTTGTCGTGCGGCTGCAGTGCCATTGCGGTACGTTTGCCGTACTGCGCCCGAACGGTCGTTTGTTTTCATACAAAACGCGCGGTGCGATAGCAGTGTGCACATCGAAACCACGAACGCTCGGCAACAGGACTGCAGCCGCACCGCGTGATATGTAAACTAAAAGAGCTCTTAGTTGCGTCAGCTAAATACAGTGAAGTTTAAAATTAAATATCGGTTAAGAAAGCGTCTACAAAAATACTGCTAAACAATGAAATGAACGTTTTTAAATATACCTAAATATCTAATAAACTTAAATCCGAAACAATTTTTTATGCGAAGAATTTAGAACTCTCAAAAAGATATACCAAATAAAATAGATTACTTACAAAGGCGAATGCCCATACTCAGTAAATAGGCTTTACAAGGGATAAACAAGCTTTAAATTATAATAAAAATATTTTACCATGCGTACGGAGTGCACGCACAAAATCATTTCGGGGGCCCGACAGGGAATCGAGTTCAACATTCGTGCTTGATGGATCTGAGGGATATGAATGGTTTAAGCATCGAAAGATATTTCAGGGGGCGTTAGAAACCTAGGCGTGTTCGTAGAGTGTCTGATTATTGAAGAAATGTCGTTTGGATGTACTGGAATGTCCACAGTACTTGTCAGTAACAACTTAGGAGTGAGTCATTGTTATTGACTGTTATTTCAACCGGCTAAGCTAAGCTCTACCTAAGGTGCCATCTACGTCGCTTACTGTGTATCAAAAACATAAAGTACTTCCATTTACTCTAGAATAGGGATATCATTGCTCGAAATGGTATTCACCATAATAATATTTTTGCTTCTAATAAAGTTTTAAGATAATACGACTCATAATTTATATAAAAATGCATTTAATTAGGCTTACGCTAGTTTAAAAAAATTCCACATTGTTGTTATTTCAGAACAAAAGAATATTCATATAGATAAAAAATATCTACTGTAAAAACATAAAATTCCTTTTACTAGCATTTTCTTATTATTAGGTAAATTATTACTAAGGGTAGTGCAAGGGCGGCATAAATATACATAACTTCGCATGTGCTTAGTCCACGTACTACCATTTCTGTTACTGTTGCACAACTGTGAAACGTCAAGTCCAGAGAACATAACTCAGCCAAAGTACCTACTTTCTAAGGAACGTTTATCAAAATAATAATAATTTAATAAATGATATTGATTGTAAAAATTAGGGTATTGCTAAACTTTGGGATGAGGGTGATATATGAAGCCGCAGCCTGTTTGAAGTTCTAGAGTCATTTCAGGGGGTGTTGGTGGAAATCTAGGCATGTTTGAAGAGTGTCTAGCAGTCGAAGAATTGGGTTTCGGGTGCACAGGCATTAAGACAGCAATCACCGGCACCGGTTTAGGAGTGAGTCTATTTCAGTCGGCTAGAATAACGTCTACCTGAGGTGCCATCCCATAACTAAGTTTTGAATTTAAAATAAGATTTTATTTCCATTACAGCTTGTTAGCTTAAAATGGTATAAAATATTTAATAATAAATAATTCATTCATTCATAAAAAATTGCAATTTTAAATTCTGTGAAATAAATAAGTACTAACCCGTGCGAGCTATCATGGTACCTGGCTAGAAAACAAACCTTTCCCGCGACCCCGCGCGGCGCCCGCTCTCGTCTTGCGAGTAGCGTTAGTACGGCACGAGTTTAACTAAAATGGCGGATGTGCAGAAACAGATTTTCAGGGCGTGCACGTAATTTTGTTTACAATTTTGTTTCTATTTTGTAAAAAAAAAAACGTGAAACGTAACGTAACATAAACGTAGTAGTTTGTAAAAACTATCCAAAAAATCATTTTTTAGCCGCAGTGCTTTACTTTAAATTAATTTGTTAGTATTTTTATGAAGTCTCCTATTATTTATTATTTCTTAATTGGTGTTAGCGTATACCTGTCATAGTGTTAGCACAAAATCGAACATCTCCTTTTTTGCACTCATTACTTTAAATGTCATTCATTCGAGCCAGGTGCCATGTTAGCTCGCACGGATAGTACGTCAAGTAGGTAAAGTAATATGAAACAAAATTTAGTCTTAATCTTTCAGATCTTCTTTCACTTTGCCAATATAAAAACAATTACATAATAAAAAACTTATTATCAAACTGTAACTAGGCTGGGTATAATAGTTTTTCTCGAATATGCTCCACAATTCGTTAACAGATTAAACACATTAGGTATTAAATAAAAATAAGAATTTTCCGCGCTGCCCACCAATGGCATAGCCACCTTTTAATTTACATAGAAAGCTCATATCATTTTTATTTAATTTACTTAAAACTAGAACTGCCTGTCTAAAAAAAAACTGGCACAATGCACTGAGTGTGCGAGAGCATAATAAATGCTCATGTAATTGGCGCGTCTCATCAAACATTTTTTATACATTCTTTAATTGATGCTTTCGCATTATTTGACAAAAATTTTGGTATTACATTTCATCTTTCACCTTAGCTCATAAATGTCTGCTTTTTTGACCCCACTTACGCTGTCGCTTTAAACTTCATGACGATGTGCCATTGTTATACTTTTTTTCATTCAATTAATGTTCGAAGCTGCTGTATGAGTCTTTATTACTGTAATTTGACAATGTAACATAAAATGTAACGATACGGAATGTTAATATATTACAAAGCGGAACATAAAACATACACAAAAACTTTCATGCAAAGAGAGAAGCCCCTTTAGTACAACCCTTTACACACTATTATGAACTAATTATACTCTTGTGCATCATATTCAAACCAAGTAACGTCTTACTATAGGACAATGTCCATTAAAATTCTGACTTAAAAGTTAAAACATCAAGAAATAACATAGTAGAGAACAAAAAAAAATAGATTTATGTGCCGTGCGTTAGAATTGGATCATTTTATATTTGCTTTATATTTATATTAGGCTAGACCTAAATATTACATTTTTGACTGGCTGGTTTCGAACTGATGTGGCTACTGTGGCTAGTCACCTACAGGTGATTAAATAGTTATGTTCATAGAACATGACGTGGTAATCGTTATGAGGATGTTGGAAACTTGACACTACCAAATAATCAATAATAATATAACTGTACAACTATATAGGTTTATGTTGTCTATACGTCTGCATTGTGATTGTTTGTAGGCGCACCAAAGGTACAGAACAGGAGAAATAAATAAAGCGGCGCTACGCTTTTTCATAGGTCTTTCTGTACTTATTGGAAAAAATAAGTACCAAATATTGTGTCTTATGTCATTTTCCATGAAATCATTATGCTTATTGTTAGTGTTGTTTTCTGCAGGTGGTATGAATATGGATGTGTTTGACGGGTGTATGATTGCTGAAGAGTTGGCGTACGGGTGTACTGGCATTATGACCGCCATGGAAGCCAGTGGTCTCGGAGTGAGTGGCCGTGCCGTGCTTAGCTTGCGTATTCATTAATGTTTGTCCCTACAACATTATCACGGCATTACAACTCATATTTCAACCATTTTTCAGTGCTTTAATAACCTAATAATTCCATGCATGCGCGTGCCATGGTTACAACTTCATTTCCTACTACCACGTAACGAGCATTGATTTTTTTCCATGAAAACTTAAAAGGTAGTGGTTGTATTGACTATAGTTTTGTGAAGGAAGTAAAGGTCAAGTAAAAAGAAAAGTAAAAGCAAAAATATGATCACTGACCTTTCAAAGTTTAGCATGCTGTGTGATTGTTCCTTTACTAACACATTAACCGGTATTATATTAAAAAACCACCAACCAAGTTTATTTTTATTTTTACAAGTAGGTCTTAGTAATGCAATAGCAACACGTAAAATTTAAGTAATTAATTTGCTTGCAACTTTATAGGAGTGGCTTTTAATTACTGTCCATTTGTCTTCCATATTCATAAATAATTTCACCCAAAAAAAATGATAATAATGGCCAGTTATTAAATATCAGCATGTTTATTCCCATAAAGTTTTTATCAAAATACGTTATGGCATCTCATTTGAGTAGATAGTTATTTGTTTGTTTATCAACTTATGACAAAATATTTAGTTTGGTATATCTTTGAACTTGTTTTGCAGCAAATGCCCGTCATTATTGCCGGCAATAAGGAACAGCAGAAAAAGTACCTCGGCAGACTTATCGATGAGCCCATTGTTGCTGTAAGTATAATGACAAAAAAAAAACTTTTTCTCTTTAAGTAAGTACTGGTATCATTATCTTAACAAGGTACAAAAAAATAAGAGGGTTATTTGTATAATTGCACTAATCTGGAACGAAAGGACATGTATGAAAAAACATGTTAGGTACATAGGGTCCAAAAAGGAAAAAAAAACTAATCCTGAATTAATCCTCTGTACTTACCCAGACATCAGTCTCTAATAACAGTAATATATAGTATTACTCTGTCCTTTCCTGTTGAATTTTCGAGAAAAGTCAGTCGCGTATAATCTAACAGCGTGCAATCATAAATATTGAAATAATACAGTTAACAGTAGGTAAATAGGGGTAGGTAGAGACTACTAAACACTACACACACTAGGTACACACCATGTATTAGCACATGTGCAAAGACTACTTCTTTATACTAAGGAAAAGGGTTTATAAAAAGCTTTATTCGTCAGGCGTATTGTGTTACGGAGCCGGGCGCGGGATCCGATGTCGCCGGTGTCAAAACCAGAGCCGAGAAGAAAGGCGACGAGTGGATTATCAACGGACAGAAAATGTGGATCACCAACGGAGGGGTGGCCAACTGGTATGGCTTTGTCTAAATCCTTATAAAATAATGTCAATAGGTACCCAGTATTACAAGTTAAAAGACGTTATTGAGAAACGGAACGAGGTCAGGTTATGCAGATTGGTTGCATAATAAGGAAACATTTTCCATTGGCAGTATTTAACGTTAGGTACGTTACAAATTCAGGTATTTCGTGCTGGCACGAACCAACCCCGACCCCAAGTGCCCTGCTAGCAAGGCGTTCACCGGCTTCATCGTGGAGAGGGACTGGCCCGGAGTTACCCCCGGACGTAAGGTACGTACAATCAACTCCCCATACCCCTTAAGCATTATAATACCTATTGGCTTTTGTGCTAAAAAGTGGAATTTCTAGGTAAAAATACTAAATTTGCAGTAATACAATGATAAGTTCGCTGTAAAAGTTTAAAGTTTCAACTTAATAAATGATTTTGTGAACGAGTCGTTCAAGTGCCACAAATAATAAATAAATAAAAATAAAATAAAAAAGTTTAATCATAACGTTTTTCTCCGTTCTTGTTTATTATAGTACTGATACACAAGGTGCATTCTTAATCACACAATAATCTTAAAAATTATAGGTCAGCCTACTTGAATGCACAAAATATGGGGAGATTATTATAAAGTGCTATGCGAATATAACTGGCCACTTCTAGTAACTAGCTCAGAGTCAAAAGATTATCTTGACTGACGCAAGCAGGCCTTAAACGAAGTCAATTGCATCTAGTCAATTGCATCCTTGCATCGCTATTGTATGGGCATTTACCCTTTTAGAAAATAACACTAACACAATCACACTGTTATAATAGAGAAAAATTGTGTAGCACTTTTTTATTTTCTTCGTTCATATTTCATGTATGAAAATCCCCAAATGTCGTAAACAGATCCAGATAATAGGCATGTTGACTACAACAACAAAAATGACATTCTGTTTAGTCCGGCTAGACCGTCCAAAAATACTGGACAGTGGACACATATTTTTTGGTTGATCAAATTAATAACAAAATAAAGAGCATCAAAGTTCCGGAGTGGGGGCTTGTGACGTCGCTTCTCAGTATAAAATGTACCAAGGCGTGACGTTCACGAAACTTCAACGCGCTGTATCTTCGTCATTTTCTGTTTACGAGATAAAAGACAAATACGTGTCCCAATTTTTTTGATAATCCAACTGAATAGTGCTTTTCGTCAACTAGCCTATTAACTGGATAATTTGTTAGTTCGCTGTAATTAGTTGCTGCGACTGTAAAAACGGTGTAAATGTATAAAACGATTTAGTTGCGCATATTTTTCCTTGAATTGAATTTATTGGAAATATTTGAGGATTTCGTCTTTAAGCTAAAATGATGTTAATTTTTCCTAAGTAAAATGGTTTGAAATCTGTTTACTTATTGTATTTTATTATGTATAGGAACAAAACATGGGTCAGCGTGCGTCAGACACTCGCGGCATCACGTTCGAAGACGTTCGCGTGCCCAAAGAGAATGTTCTGATTGGAGAAGGCGCCGGCTTCAAGATCGCCATGGGAGCATTCGACAAGACTCGCCCACCGGTAACTTAAATAACTATATATAGGTTGACTAGTAATTAATTATAGTAGTGGGCGTATAGTAGTACGCGTTTATATGTTTGTTCCCATAGTAAAAGTTGTTGGCTATCTATCATGACCACAATTACGTGTTTTGGTACCGTGCACTAATTTTATTACCGGTCAGTCACCATATTTTACTGCAGAAGTACACTTTAAACAATTTTTTTTTCGAAAACTATGTCATTGTCATAAGTGTCTTTAACGACGTACACACATACAGTATAGTATATAATTCTACCCTATGTGACCTCGAAGCAATAAAATTATTAATATCTATATTCCTGAAACAAAGAAATCGATGAACTAAATTACTAACCATCGACGAAGTTCTCATGTCACTTGGTGTCACATGCACTAATCACATGTTATGGCCACACCCTTGTTCTGTTTTGCTGCAATGAGTTTATTATATTAGTATATTATCATATAACTATTTAAGGATTCGAACACACGTGATTCGAGACACAATAGAAAGACCATAGCAGCGCAACAGCCGGCTGTCGCTTGGTCGTCGAAAGGTTAAATCGCATTGATATTTACTTAGGAAAATCGACAATTGTAAAAACCTTTTTAAAATTAAAAACACTTAAATTTCGGATGTCTATACGTTGTGCTGCATTGCTACATACTTTAGAAATATATTTATCTGACTTTGTTTTTAACCTTTCAACGACCAAGCAACAGCCGGCTGTCGCTTTGCTATTGTCTTTCTATTTTGTCTCGAATCACGTGTGTTCGAAGGTTTAAAGGTGGTAATTTGAAAATATATTTGCAATGATCGAGTAGCGATTAGTATTAAAGTAATAATTTATTTATTTCAGAGAGTATGGTACAATAGGTTCTTAATGATAAAAAGTTTCACATACACTACCGTTGCCGGTGTAGAAATATTAAATTTATCCTTAATAAAGCAGTGCCCAACACTAGAAAGATATATTATGCCCACATATAATAACAAAAAATAAAAATTTATATGTAATATAAATAAATAAAAAACATAAATATTTCTTAATTAACCTTCCACAAAACCACAGGTAGCCGCCGGAGCCACAGGCCTGGCCCAGCGAGCACTCACCGAGGCTACGAAGTACGCGCTAGAACGCAAGACGTTTGGCGTGCCCATCGCCAGACACCAGGCCGTGGCCTTCATGCTGGCCGACATGGCCATCGGCGTGGAGACCGCCCGTCTGGCCTGGATGAGGTCCGCCTGGATGGCTGATCATGGTAACTGTTTAATTATCAACAACGACAACAATAATAGCACAGCCCTCCTAGACAAGTGGCATTTTAGAGTAGATGGTGAAATAGAATAGATTGGCAAATGTATGGAGATGTCAAATTACTTAGCGTAAGCTTATGTCAATGGTCAATCCCATACTTCTACAATGCCACTTGTCTAGGGGGACTTGATAGTAAACTGTTACAAGCCTATAGTCTTCTGCAATACCTGGGCCCGATCTAGATATTTAGCTGCTGGGTAAAGTAATATTCGCCGCCGTTTACACGAAGGGCGAGATAAATAGTCGTTACTTAGCACATACTTTGGCTAAGCACTATACCTAAATAATATATACTATATTACTTAAGTATCATGTAGGAATGATTGTAAGTTTTTAAAGTCCTTATCCTTAATATTTGTTAATAACGCTTACATGCTTCCTTGTTTTTTCAATTGATTTAGACTCATGACAGCAACAAGTTTAAACCTTAGTGGTTTTTGGTTGCTATTTGATTAGAATAATTCTGTATTATTATTTTTGTAAAAGATAAATAAAAAAAAAACCTGTCACTGTTACACAACTGCCAAACGTCAAGTGTGTACGATAGAGACACAAAGTACGTGCTAAGCAACGTCTATTTATCGCAACATGATACTTTTGCACAAGAACAATAAAAACCTCGCTGGACTGTTTTACTATCATAGAAAGTCAACTTTAGGTCTATGACAAAAAATAAATACTTATAAAATAGCTACTTCGCTCACAATAATTGACATTGAAATTAGAGATTATTATGAAAGAAACGACTCCCCTAAAATGTCGTGTAGCTTGAAGGGGTATTCCTACACGCGTGTGGGAAAATTGCTAGTTTTTCTTTTATTTAAGCTTTATAAAAAATGGCTTAATAATAACAGTGATTCGAGGGCTGCAGATACTCTTATTCTGCGTCCGTGTCTAGATATATGAGCAATAGTATCTGTTAGCAAGCGCGACAAAATACATCACCCTAAAAGGCCAGTACGAATAAGTAGGTTAAAGTATTTTTAGACACATTGAAATACGGTCCTCGTCGCTGCAGCCGAAATGTGCAAATAAGAAGAGAATGAATTATGTATTTGGATTTTTTATGTCGTACATAAGATATTATGGCCCTCACTTCATGTTCAAAAATGTTGAAAGAATATATTAGATTAACGAGTAGTACGAATTAAATTTATTGGTTTATTCGTTAGGGTAAACAGGAAGCCGCTATTTATTATGTTTGTATGGTGCAGGTATCAAGAACACAGTTCTCGCATCGGTGGCGAAATGCCACGCTTCAGAGATCGCCAACAAGGCTGCATCGGACGCTGTTCAGATTTTCGGTGGTAACGGCTTCAACACCGAGTACCCTGTCGAGAAACTCATGAGGGACGCTAAGATCTACCAGATCTACGAGGGCACATCACAGATCCAGAGACTCATCATCTCCAGGGAAATCATCACTGCAGCCATGCAAACTAACTAAATCAAATATAACGTATCCCTTTCCATAAGGATTTCCATGTTGTTTATATCGCTAAGTTGTGAAATATGTACAGTATTGTGGTCACTATGTAAAACAATTAACAAATAATTAAATTCAAGCTTTCTATATTATTTTATTTTTTAATTCAGAATGGTTGATTACTGGTATTGTTTTACTTTCATTTATCCAACATGATTAATTGTACATACGTAAGTTTATGAAGTGCTATTCCGACTAAAAAGATGTCAAAATGTGTTTTTGTTAAAAGTATAATAAAACAAGAGCATTACTTATTTATTATGAAGACCATCAATTTTCGACATTTTTTTAAATGAGTACCGAATAAATTTTCTTGCTATTTAAGTTGAATTTTATTTTTCGTCTAATTATTTATTGATCATCGTATTTTTGGTCTTGAAAATTGAACCAACCCTGAAATCTAGAAAAAAATAGCTGTTTCTAACAAAAGTTCAATGCCCGCCTGACCATAATGTATGAAATAACTTTATGTAGGTATATTTAAATGTATATGTCGCAGTCATCTGGTTGAATCAGCTATTTGATTGTATGACCTGCGCGTTCATTGAATAGTTCTTTGAAAGCTGATTAAACAAGCGTCACTCAACGTCCAACTAGATAGCTGATTGAAGCATAGCCCTTTGAACAGAGCGGACGTAATATCAGTCAGGTGATTGTAATTTAGTTTTCCACTGCGGCGTTAGTAGTCACCAAAACAAATATGGCGAAAAATAGCTCGCGCAGATAGCACTGTTTTGATATTATTTTTATTAAATTTACTTTAAAGTGACTTATTCTTGACCAAATTAGTGTGACAGCATGGATTGGATTTACCTATTGATACTACTATTTTTTTTAATTAATATCATAATAAAGTATGTCATGTCATGTTCTCATTTTTGTTATGTAAAGGAAGTTAAGTTTTTAAGTTGCGAACTTATGGTCACCCTAAACAAACATTACAAAGTCGACTATGGTGCCGATTCTCTTGTGCACAAACTATCGTAAATTTAAGTTAAATGCATCTTTCTCTTTCCGTTTAATTAAGAAAAGGACAGAAGATCAAATATTAGTTAAGTCCTGTCAAATTTAGACACTCCATAGATAGTTTAGATGCAATTTAAAAACATGGCGTCTAAATATACGTCAATTGTCATCAGGCGCTGTCTAATTTGACAGGATTAAACTAAAATGTATCTTCTGTCCTTTTCTTTAAGAAATGGAAAGAGAAAGATGCACCTAACTTAAATTTACGTTAAGTTGTGCACAAGAGAATCGGCACCTATATCCCATTAAACGACAATGCTAAATGACGTTCAGTCAAGTCGTTGAACGTTACATTAAACAACTTTACGAGTTGTCGTTTAGTCATTCAATTAAATGTCGTCATTCAATAAACGCGCTAGTCATACAATCAAATAGCTGATTTAACCAGATGACTGCGACATATATACAGGGTGTCCCACGGCTATGCTACATGGAGGGAAAGTATCTTAAATATTGTAGATAGAACATTTTACTAAAAGAAGACTTTACTTGAATTTTAAAAACAATTTAAACTGCATTCCTAGATATTTAAATTATTAAATGGTTGGGCCGGGAATCGAACTTGTTCCACGGGGAAAAATAATCATCCTGCAGTTTATTATACCGATCGAAAGGTTTCAGACCATATTTACCATACCATGTTATATGCAAATAAAGATTTATTATTTTTGTTTAACGTCTTACGTTTTTCGGGTCCCTGGGGTCTCAGACTATTGAAAGGCGTACTAGGGGCGAAGCCAAATTGCAGGGGCCCCTTGATTGAGGTAAACTTCTTCCGCGTGGAATAATAGTTCCCGTTAAAGGGGAATTTCCGGGATGAAAACTATCCTATGTCCTTTCTCAGGTCCCAGACTATATCTGTACCAATTTTCAGTCAAATCGGTTCAGTACTTAACCCTTTATAAGGCATAACGTTCTAGCAACAAAACCATAAACCTGATAATTGTTTAGGTATATTAATGTAGATAGAAAACCGATTTTTGAATATTTTTTTTTATTTTTTTATTTTTTATATGGTGGTAAATATATTCCCTCTGCCCGTGTACGAACATATGTTCGTACACGAATTAATTAGCTCAATGGCTTCACTGGTAAAAAACTTATCAAAAAATCGTATAGGTCTCGTTCTGGTATTGAAATTCTGTTTTGTGGTCAAAGGAACACTGTCAAATACTTCTGGACCTGGCCTAGAAGACCACAAGGTTTTTTTCCAATCGACATCGTCATCGTCGGAGTTGTCAGTATCGCTAAAAGAAGTATGGACACTCTGTGAAGCAGCTGGTGGAGGTGAAACAGATGCTGAGGGAGATTCGATGGTAATGTACGTACCATCGAATCTCCCTCAGCATCTGTTTCGGCAGATGCAGGATCTCGGTCACAAGATGAAGCAGTTGGTGGAGGTAAAGCAGTTGGTGGAGGTGGCATTTTGAGTTGAGAGGGAGTTGGCAGGTACATTGGGAGATGCTGGATCTTGGTCACATTCCACGTCAGCAGGTGAAACAACTTCAGTATCCATTGCGATTGACGATTGTGGGCTGGGTTGACTACGTAGAAGATGCGGAGACATAACCGGTTGGTCGAGATCCTCCAATATTTTCTGAAGCCTAGCTGTGCTGTATCCAGCTCCTTAATCGTCAGATTCCAGATCATCTTCAGAATTTTCTGGATCGTCTGGTAACCCAAAAAGATCCTCAAGCGCATGCTCTATGTCTAAATCATACTTTCTTAGCCTCTTTTCTCCCGCTCATCTGCAGAAGCAAAGCAAAAACTGAAACTCACCCGCAGGCAGAGGGAATATTTTTCCCACCACAAAAAACCTCTGTTTAGTCAAACCAACGCACCCAAAGCTAAAAATATGCATCCAGATAGTTAGTATAGACCCCAACCGATTATGTATAAAAAAAATTTACCTTCAATGTCTTGAAATCTGGATGATAACCCCTGATAGAATTTTAGAAAGAAAAAACCGCCACTTTTCATAACTCAACCAACCACAGTGTGAAAATATTCTTTGACAGTTGACATTTATTTTTATGTCATAATAATGACAGTTAACAAGCAAAGGTGCCAAATGAAAAAAAAATAAAAAAAAAGTTCGAATTTGCCGAAATAATCAACAAAAATGATGGTGGTAAAAACTTTCCCTTTGCCTTATAAAGGGTTAACTTAGGTGTGAAGAAGAGACAGACAGGCAGAGCTACTTTCGCATTTACAATATTAGTACGGATGAGATGAGACACCAAGCGACGATTATCACTATAAGGACTAAGCAAGTGCACCCAAAAACAACAACTGATTGGTGTGAAGCTATTGCAAGGCATGACAACTAACAAAAAATTTGCCGAATTAATACGAAGATTATTAACAGCTAAGTACATGATTTTAATGGTTAAGTTGTTTTCCATAACATTATACGTATTATTTTTAATATACCAATAATGTCCCCGCTCTTAATAGGTAATTATTAACAACAAGTCATAATTTTCACTTGCCATAAAATTAATTTTCATAATCATTCCATTCTATTTAATTTTTGTTACAAACGGTACATATCGAAAAGTATAGGTTAGGTTGCATTAGAAGCGTGACAAACTTGCGAAGGTGATGCGAGTATACTTAGCTACTGTTAACAGCGTCCCGAGGAGCGCTAGATTTCCTCTTTTTCCAAGCACTAACTTTGTTAGCATGGACAAATATGGTGATTAAGGGATGATTCTCATTAGAGCGGGCCGTGCCCGGGGCGGGGCCCAGACGGGGCACGGTTTTAATCTGTTACATATATTTTGTATGAATCAATGTTATTATATTAGATTACTTATATTAGATTAAAACCGTGCCCCGTCCGGGGTCCGGGCCCCGCCCCGGGCACGGCCCGGTCACAGCCCGCTCTAATGAGAATCATCCCTAAGTGTTATGGAAAACAATATCATTAAAAATGAAAAATGTAGGAAATATAATTATTTAGATATTTTATGAATTGAAATTATTAAGTATACATTTGATCAATAATTATGACTCATGAAATTAGTGAAAATGATTTATGTCATTACACGATTATAGTAAATGAAACGTTATTTCTAATGAAATTTCGGCTGGCATATGGCAAAGAAGCAAACATCATAGATAATATACTCATTTTAGTTTAGCAAACATTATTGAACCAATTTTAATATGCTCGACTCGTACGTAGGTATTGTACCGTAAACGTAAACTGTCAGTGTTCACAGGACCAACGACATCTGTCGATTTCTACCAAAACCACTATCAAATACACGGTAACTCGTAAGACAATGCAGATGGCGGTACTGAGCGCCGGAAACAGTGCTTTATTAGTTTCACTTTATATAATTCAAAACAATATTAAAACACGATACCGGTAAATAGACTACTAAAATTATAAAACCAATATATACTATTTTAATCATTGTTTATATCTAGACGTTTGTTTATAGAGATACAACACTGCAATCATACTCATAAAGATTGACCTACATTCGAAGCCCTTGTGAAAGGATTGTGCAATAGAAACGGTCATTTATTACACAACACGGCATGTTCATAAGCTAACGTAGTCATTTTGCATCATTTACATGTTTTTTTAAAGTTCGCAGGACTAACTTGAAATATTAAAGTTAAAAGAACTATTTATTGTTTTTCATTATTCCATGCTGCATTTGAGCATTGAAAATACTAAAGTAACATTATTTTAGAATTAAAGGAGCCATTTTGGATAATTTATTTAGGAAATAGGTCATGACACAGTTTTTTTCTTCTAATTGGGTTATTTTCTCACTGCCCTTTACCGACTTAGTTCAATGTCAGTCATGAGTACGGTAGCTCCATTGAACCTCAGTTATGTCGGTCGGAATATCAAAGTGTAAGTGAAGTGGCCTAGAGACCTACATTTTGTTATAAAAAGGAATTATCGCTTTTTACGCGTGATTTTTGAGATAAATCATATCCGTAGACGGCGTAGCTGAAATACTTTAAGTTCGCTGGGCGGCATTATTCTGTCGCCCTGTCCAATTATTCGTGTACAATGCACGAAGACGCTCCAAAAATGAGTGTAGCGCAAAGTCTAGCCGCCTCCACGAGCCAGGAGAAAAGTGAGATCGTGACTGATGTCCCCGTGGACTATGAAATACACTCTGTTGAACTAAAACCGACTCAAACTATAGAAATGGACATAAAACTTGCTTATGTGAACCCCATTAGCGGTAAGTGCACCATGTTCTATGTTGTAATATTTTTTACCTACACTTGTAGCTGCTCCATTACTTGGTGAACGTCATGGAAATGACTTACAGAAGTAATCGAGCACGTTGTTAGTGTTACCTCTAATCCGAATAATAAATGGGCAGCTTATCATTCTGAAATACATGTTTAGTGATGTTATTGTTGAATATCTAAGTACATTTTTTAATAATGAGTTGTTTTCATTGTCAATTTATTATTCAAATTGGAGTCTACTAAGATAATTATTGGGGACATGAGGTCTAAGAGATGAATACCTGCCTGTTTGTAGTGAGTACTTATCATTAGTTATTCAAAGAAGACAAGTGTTGTATAATAATACGCACATAGATTAGATAGCTACATTATGTATATGCATTGTGGAGTCTACCTGCTCGTACGCTCGGCTGCACGGTGTGGCAACGCCGCATTGGTTTTTTCGCGCTATCCTGCGATAGAGTTGGCTGTGTGTGAAATAGTGTTTTAAAGACTTACTGAATAATAGTGGCTAGCATAGAACGTGTTCCGAGAATAGTTTGATTGTATAATAAACTACATCACAGTGACTAAATGTTGTACACTGTCAAACAGGCTATGTGGTTTTGTATTCAATGGGTGGCGCGGCGTCGCATTTTGATTTCATTTGGTGTCAGTAGGACACGTTTACTCGATGGCGGACTGCAGTAGCTCGAGCATGGCACTCCGGTTATTACACCATATGAAATAACAAACTCGACGCGATACACTTCACTTGTCAAGTTGTCAGTTATTAAAACTTTAACCTTTCATTCATCAGAGTTGGGTCTTGTGGTACCTACCTGCATATTTGCGATTCGGTATTTCACAGATTGCCTGTTATAATAATGATAAATGAATGATATTGAGAATGATTGAAATATTTTTACGAGAGAACTAAGTTCCGTAATAATTTGACAAATGAGCTCTTAGTAGGTAAGTACTATGGTACTTCCAACGTCAAAGAAATCTGTAAATAACAGACAGTCGGAAGTAAAGTTTGTAATCAAATCAATGCCAATGTCACAGATTTCAAGACTTATGTTGGCAAAGCCTAATTAAAAAGAAGGTGGTATACCAGGAGTACGAAATATATTTTGATAATGAGTAGAGAAGAGGAGGTATAAGACAGGGTCACAGGGCTCTACTATGACTTGCTTACCTACTTACAATATATTCAATGGCTTTCGAGACTCTTCTGTTTACTGAAAACTGGACGATTATTAGCATAAGGTATCCGTTTGAAGAACTGCCCACCAATGTAATACCTATGGTAATAAAATAATTCTCCCGACTGAATTAATGTTATGGAAGCCAATCTCAATGGAGACAGGCGATGTTATAACGCACTAGTGTGTTACCAAACACATGTCCACTACTCTCACACTCTGTTGGAAAAGTAATTAGACACTACCTGAAGGTCAGGCGCAGGACCAAAGGCGTCTAGGTTCTTTCGATGGAATTGAAGAACCCTAATATCCCTACCAGACCTGGCAAACACTTTATTCCTTACCAGCATTAGTACCTAAGTATGTAGGAACAAGTAGTCAGCTTTGATTTTTATTTTAAATCGGAATACCTATATGTTTGTAATACAGCTAGCTTACCACCTATATTATCATTAAATAAAATCTTGTAGATTTTCTAAGTACATGAGTTTTTACTGAATTCTAAATAAACCAATGCTTAAAAAACAATATAAAGGAGATTATAACCGTGTTTATAACGATGTAAACCATCTGAAATAAATATGTATGTAAATATAGTAAATATCTTGCTTCGTAATAATCACACATCCCACATGATTCCTTTATGCGTACTGTGATATGATATGATTCATACTTATAAAGGATATGGATGCGCTTTCAGAGTGATATTACGTAATGAATGACGAGTCAGATATTTCTCTGTTTTGTGAAACAGTTAAACCAAATTTATATTAATATATAACAATAGTAAAGATAAATGTGTTGTTTGTTTAAACTAATATCTGGAACTACGATGTAGAGATCCGAGGCGGGTTTTTAAGGGATAGGATTGAGTCTCTAACGACCTATAAGCAATTCACAAAACAACGCAAAAAAGAAATGCAATAAGTGAAATCGCTAGAAAAAAATTATGTATGATAAAAATCGGTCAATTAAAAAAAACTTGTAAGAAATAAAATGCAATGATAATTGTTTATTATTCACGTAGAATAATTATTTATTTTCCGAAATTTCCTAACTCGCAACTTTTTCTCTCTCAAAACAATTAGGTTTCATTGTCTCTTTTCAAGCCCAGAGCTTAAAAATATAATCCTGTAACAAACCATGCAGTTAAAGTCCGGACTAGCTCTTTTAGGAAAGTGCCAGAAACAATTTGGGCAAGCCTTCTCAGAGCCCCAACAAGTAGCACGCATGCGTTCCTTAAGATTGAGTTATGCTCATCATGAGCTTAACTCAATCTTAAGGAACTCCATAAACCTACACAATACAACCAAACCGCCGAATACTTATTACAAAAGTAAGAGTAAGCCATCTGCATGATGTTTACGCTAACAATACGTGTTTTTTAATTACATCAACAATCAATTAGCAGAGTAAATAAAAGACATAATAAAATCACATACGTGAAGATGGCACTTTATCAGGACTTAGCAGAGCGAGCAGTCCATTTTCAAGAGTTTTTTTCTAAATAATCTGACATTTTAGTTATCCCTTACCCTTTTTAAGAAACTTTGGTTCTACTCTTAAATCTCTTATTAGGTAAATTTAAAGCGTTTGTAAGCGGATAATTGTAAAAGCGTTATTGATACATGAACGAGTTGCCTTCTCTGTGAAAGTGTGAAGGCGTGTGTGATTTACAGCATGTTTGTTTCTCGTATTTAATTTTATTTAAATCCGTTATTTTTAATAAGCGTTTTACAGCTGATGTTGTACAGTTTCAGTTATGGAATGCAAACTTTAGATGTAATATTAAATCAGGTTTCATTACACATGCACTTCAAACCTGCACAGTAAACCCTAAAGGTCACGGATGTCCTCGTTTAGCTAAAATATTTGCAAAGTCAGACCCCACCTCGTTCATCATATTATGCTTTGCAAGGTATGGTACCTTTCCAATACCAACTAGAACTAGTTGTTGACAATATTCATTGTTATGACTATTAACCATGACTGACAGGTTTAATCTTGCTAATTATAATTTATTAGATCAGTCGATGTTTCGTGTAATACTTACTGCTGTTACTATTCTCCAGATATTTTTTTAGAAAAAATAATATATCTCTATTTCTACATATAACTCAGGGGACCTAAAAGTCCTATTCAAAGGTTTGTCGTCCTGGTTATACATGGTGAGGAAGTGTGGCAACATAAAATAAAATAAAATAACACTAACTTGAATCTTACTACCTCGCAACGGACGGAGCAAATAGTAGATTGTATTACAAGGGCGCAAAGTAATATTATTACGGCGAGGGCGTTTTTTGAATCCAGAGCGAAGTGAGGGATTCTTAAATAGCATCCCGAACGTAGCGAGGGGTTCAAAGTACGTCGCTCGAGCCAAAAATAAATTTTGGGACCGATATTGAGACACTACTTTTCATCACCCCCTATGAGAAAATAAAGGCGCTCCATACTTTATTGTAAAATTATTATTGTAGCTGCTATTATTATCACGCTATCTGCTGCAAAACAATCCGTGAAAATTTTTACGAGAACTCTGGCTGTAGTTTGCGCGTTTTATTATTTCCATTTAAGTTTTTTTTATTCAGCCGCGGCGTGACTATGGTATTGGCCGTCGTACCAGCCATTCATTATTCAAACAATATTTGCGTTCGATTCTTTGGCGCTGAGCATTAAGACGTTCCAAATTCAAAGAGTTTTGCGGCGCAATTATAACAGGGCGTAAAATATGCAAAGACGCTCCAAATTCAAAAAGTGCGCCCAAAAGTTACTTTTAGGCACAATTTTTGAATTTGGAGCGTCATTATTGCCCGCTGAAAGTTTCTTAAAGAAGACACCACCTTTGTGCGTACTTAAAGAAGAACAAAGTCGTCTTTTTCGAATAGGTGGGATGAAAACATATTTTTTACATCTTTTCTTTAAAAATGTTAAATAATAAAGGAAACTGATTAATTTAGATATCATCTGTCTTACTGAATAGCCACCAGATCAAGTCCACGTGCACTAATCAAAGACCAATTTGGATGCAGCTAATTTGGTGTCTTAGATTGGTGTAAATCTAGTTCGGTTACACATATTTAGACATGAGGTATGTGCATATATGTCCCCCTTACTCAATTGAACGTGTGTATGATAAAACCGTTGCATGTTGGGCTTGATAGATTATCCGACTTATATTGCTGAGAAGGACTTTGTGGCAAGTGGCAAAATCCTGTAATCGCGTTTACCAAATTAGCACAGAAAATAAGAGCTTTAATCAGTTACAAGACAGATAAACCTGTTGACGTAAAGACTCAAGGAAGTACTACTAAATCATTTTTCTGCCTCGAAGCAGTATTGCTGTGATCCGGTTTGAGAGGAAGTACATAAGACATTTGAACCATATTTCGAAGCTTGCCAACACTGCGGCAAAATCATTTAGGAGTTGCACATACATACAATATTGTAGCTGTAAGAACATTTCTATAGACTGAATTTTTCCACTGTCTCTGAGCTGACTTGGACTAGCAGATAAAGTCTGAAAATGTAGATTTTAATCACAACAACATATCCATAAGCATTGGCATCAAAACAGTAGGTAGGCATAAATAATTAAGATTTACAAATTAATATTAGGCTAGTCTAAGAATATAGATCACACATCATGTCTAATAATTTCTTGCGATGACAAAATTGTGACAGATTTAATTTCGAGAATAAATGAGTGTCGAAAGGCAGCATACGTGACTGCGACCTGTCCCAAATGTTGCTTAAAGTGCGAACGTGTCGACCAACTTACGTTTAAAGACATCCACCTCTTGTGTTGGTGACGCCTTTGTCTTATACAATTTTCAACCAGTCCGCCGCTCCTAAATAGTATCCATTCTGAATTTCTGACCTATTTGTTATTCTTATCAGAAAAAACTTTATTTGTTTAGTAGGGCTCATTGGTGGCCTATAATCTTAAAAGAATCTAGGAATTATCAGAATGATGGTATCAGTAGATAAATAGATTGACAATATCTGCTCTTTTCATAGTTTAAAACATATATGTTTAAAAACTCGTTAAATAAAATAGAGCGAATCGTTAAATTAAAACATACCGAAAGAGTAAACCAATATAGACCTAATTGATAATCGATTTCTATAACCGCATATAAAACCCACGCATAAGGATAAAATACATATCTGTGTGTATTTAATGCTTGAAAGCAGATCCGGTTTTTAGTTTAAAATTTAGTTAGGTAGATAGGTACATTTATTTAGATTTCTTCTTATTTCGGTTACCACCTTCAGGGAAGCAAAACCGGCAATTTGGTGGTTTTAGACAATTCTTCCATTTTTATTTAAGCTTATACCGTACATGAATAATGTCTCTACAATTATGGCATATCTAAGTGGCAGAAACGTCCTTCTTGTTACTAATTAATGAACTAAATACTTTTATTTCATACACCGGATTGAAATCGCCAAGTTTTGAAGGTCCTTGGATGTATATTGTTAAAGAACGCATTGTGGGTTGCACAATAAACGGCTATCACGTTGCCTAATACATATATTTCAAGGTATTGCTCGTGGACTCAATATCGACTACGGCTTCGCCCATCAGTTTTTTTTTTAATTAAGTTTTTTTTATCAATGTGTCGCTAAAAGTTGACCAAAAAAAAGTTTTGCAGCAATTAATAATCCTTTTTATTTTTACATTCCCGGATGGAAATCTAAAATAGGTTTGAAAATTCATACAGAATTCTCGATTTTCCTCCTTTCCACAAATAGTCTATATCTTTCTTTCGGATTCAGGAGACTCAACATAATTTTCTCTTTCCCTAAAATCATGCGAGTCTTTTTGTTGACTGCGACGTGTATCAAGGTGTGTAGGGTGTGAAGTGTGGTGCGCATTTGGCTAATGGCTGATCCTAATCTCTAGCTAGGTAAACCGAAGTTACAGGGTTAACCCTGTGACTGTTAGTTTGATGGCAGCATTGCGCTTCGCAATGTGGCTTAAAAAGCATATTGTGAAGTCTGTAGTTTGAGCCTTTGCAAAACGGAGCGACGAATTGACGTGATGTTTTAAGTGGAGATAGTTGAAGGGATGGAGAGTAACATACGAGGGGCGTTCAATGTATTCTCGGTATGGGTATGTTAGAAAAAAGATAGAACCTTGAAAAAAATATATTTTTCAATATAATCTCCCACGATTTCAATACATTTGTTTGATCACGAAATAAGTTTTTCTATTCCCTTAAAAAAAATACTTTTGTCTTGGCCCGAAAAACGCTCATTTACAGCGGACTTGAGCTCATTATCGTCAGCATATCATTTTCCGCTGAGGTCTTTTTTTAATTTGGGAATAAAAAATAGTCACTGGGGGGCAGGTTCAGGCTGTAAGGTGGGTGGTTAATTTCCTTGAACCAGCACTCTCGTACAGCAGCCTTGGAGAGCCGCGCTGTGTGAACCGGTGCGTTGTCGTGAAGAAGCAACACACTCTTTGCCAGCTTACTTTTTCTTTTTTCTTTTATTGCTTCTCTCAAACGGCGTAAAGTGGTTGAGTATTTTTCTGCGTTGATAGTTTCAGCTTTTTTTGTGTACTCGATTAATAGTATTCCCATTTTTAGAATCCCAGAAAACTGTGGCCTTGACTTTTCCAGCGGATAGAGTGACTTTGAACTTCTTTGGAGGGTCTGATCCCTTTTTGTGCCTCTGCATAGACTCCTGTTTACTCTCGGCGTCATAGTGATGAACCCACGTTCCATTTCCAGTAACTATTCTCTAAATAAAACTTGCTAGACCGTCGCCACACAGCTCTAAAAACTCCTTACAATAGTCAACGCGCGCCTGCTTTTGAAGCGTAGTGAGCATGCTCGGCACCCATCTTGCACTGACTTTTGTAGGGTTGAGATAATCATGTAGTATAGTATGTATAGTACCAACGGATAGCTTAGTTATTACTGCCACCATCTTGTTTTTTACACGTGCATCATCTGATACAAGTTTTTCGATAATTTTCACATTTTCTTCGGTAGCCGCCGTGATTGGCCCACCTGGGCGGGGATCATCTTCGATACGTTCCCTGTCTCTTTTGAATTTACTTGACTACTCCTGTACTGTCGATAAAGAAGGAGCAGAGTCTCGATAAACGGCTACCATTTTTTCATGGATAGTTTTTTGAGATTTTCCTTGTTTAGTTAGGAATTTAATCACAGCACGATGCTCGATTTTCTTCAACATTGTCGCGTCAGTCATTTTGATCTTCGTTGACTGGAGGTAGCAAATAGACTAATGAAGTTAACAACATGAAATTTTATATAAATACTCTCAGATAATGTTGGTAGCGTATGATATATACTTTAATTATCCACAATAATATCAAATCACCCCGATTCCGAGAATACATTGAACGCCCCTCGTAGGCTACTTTTTGTCTCTTTTTAACGCGAGCGAAGCCAATATAATAATTTTGTGCATAGGGACTACACGGTCTAAATAAAATTTGAAATAGTAAGAAGTTATTGAAATAGGGTATTTATGAACAAAGATGTAGGAATAACAAAAATTGTTCTGTAGACTATCCGATGTGGGACAAGGTGTCAATTATTTTCTTTTGATATCTATAGTCATGACAACATTTTACAAAGTGCTTGCACCTGACGGATACCTGTGATGTTATTATATCTACAAAATACAACATTGACAAAATAGTAATAAGTTGACACTAAACTGTAAATCCTATGGGTCAGTAGTAAGGAACAAGTCAATTTTGAAAAGGGGAAAACAGCTATTACTCGTCGCTTGTAAGTTATACTAATAATAAGTTAATGATAGGTCGTAAGCATAGCGTAGCGTCCGTTTTAAGCGTTTTATACAATGACATGTAAAGTGATTAGGTACCTTTGTACTGGCCTACGTACGTATGTATAAGGTATCAAATTAGTAGCACGAGTATGACTAGTTGTACGCCCTAATCTAGAACTACGTTGCCTACGAATAACGTAGCCAAAATAATGTGTTGATAATGTGACTTGTTTACTATCTAGCTAGAATATGCTAATCTAGGTTAAGTTTGGTAATGAGATCCCAGGTACTAACTCTTCAATAAACTTTTACTGAAAATGTTTAAAAGTGCTTGAATGTTGTCAGAAAAAAAAAGAAGAGTCAATAACAATTAAATTCTTACTAAAGAGACAAATCGTACAGTACAAGCTATTTTTTTATGAACATTCCTAAGGCTAAAGCAACTTACCTAAAAAAATGATTCTACATTTTAAAAAATAGTTTTATTACGAGAAACGCGGCTCGCACTTTGCTGTTTTTTATTTAATTGTAATCTTGAATGTAGAGCAAGGTTGGTGCGTTCGACTAACATTAAAATAGAACAAATAACTTATAGCACGCACACTTCAATGTACACAGCGCTCGAGCTAACTACTCCACTGTTTCATTTATTTATTTAATTATCTCATTTTCATTTACTGTCAATAAATTATATTATCCTATGGAGGTCTCACGAGTACAAACGTTCGTTAATCAAATCTGAATAAAACAATCAAAGTTGCCTTTTTTACACCTAATATTTTAAAATTAATGTCGCAACATATAATTGCGTAACTCTCTTCGTTATAAGTACTTTTTTATTTAGAAATCTATTACCTAATTAAGTAAGTACCTATCTGTAGAATTATATTAATAATACTCTACCTATACATAGTTATGTATCCACTTTGATAATACGGTTAGAAATAATAAGCTACTAAGTGCGGTATGATGTCTATGGTCAGTGTTTATTACTGCTGATTAAGGTCCACGCGGTCAGTATTAATTTCTTATGACTGTATAAAACTGTAAGTAGTTTGGGAAACAACAGCTCTTTACTATCAGTGGACCTCGTCTGTGACCTAGTGACCTAGTTACGCGTCAGAGTAGCAATCGCTTGTATCGTCCACAAACGTACCTACATCCAGCAGTCCGTACACAACCGCATAAACACACACACGCGTTATAAAACAGCCAATACACACAAACATACACAATATATTAAGAATTCAACAAATAACAAGTTGGTACCTATGCTATGACAAAAACTACAGATTTTTACAACTTCCAATTAATTATACTAAATTGGATAATTTGAATGAAATAAATAATATTTAATTTTTAATGGCGATAACAAATGGGTCTTATGTAGATTGACCGTATCCATAGTATTTTGGAACTCCAACCCCGACTGTTGATCTAGTATTTAAAGTCCTAATCTCAAAATCGTAATATTAATTTCGAGAAAATCACGTTTGAATTACTTATCGTGATTGTAACATCATACACCTTTATGCTCGTGACTGTACGTGTACCTATGCAATGTTGACTTGAATATTGACGGGTAATTTAGGTCACGCGTTGCGGTGTCGATGTCGGGGAAAATTGCAAAGCTACTCATTACTCTTTTTTGTAATGCTTTAGCTATATTACGGTTTTTAAAATAACAAACTAGTATATAAAAGCGAATTAACAAACGCTTAAAGCGGGCTACATTCTGATGGGCCAGTAAAAATAATACGGATGACGCCCGCCTCGTGACCTGGCATACATCAGTTGGCGCCGACTACTGCGACATACTTTTCACGCTGAAATTCCTAATTTAACCGAAACATGCTATCAAACACCTTAGATACAGACAGTATACTCATAATTACTTAGTTAGTATCTACAAGTCTGCATTAATTCGAAACTATTCTTAAAATGACGTGCTAAAAAAAATATTTCAGGTTTAATTCAATTCCAATGTAGTTCAAGGCGAGCTATAAAAAGTAATTATTCACAAAAGTATTATTATTGCAATATGTATATTACTTAAAACTGTTAAGACATTCTCTTCAGGTTTTACTAAAATTTAAAATTTTTTTTTTTTTAGGTCCATAATTGTACCTAGCTTTAAGCCTATTATAAGATCTGTAAAACTAACATTATGGAACGCAAATAAAGATATGAATATGAATATGAATATGAATACTATTATTCTTGTTAGCCAAATTATTATTTTATATTTAGCTGGCAAAGTTAGGTATACGGCTAGGCGAATTTAATTGATGTATAAAATAATGTTTAAATTTTACAGGAAACTGTGAACTAAAAAAGTGTTTTAGCAATTAGCATTAATACCTACTATTTATATGTTTTCCACATGCAGTGGGTTGTTTTGCTTTTGTCATGGAGATTTATCTCGCACCAGTTTAGTATAAGCCCCTCTTTTTTGAATGCAAATCTCCCATGTGTTGAACTAACAGTTTTCATCGAAATCCCCACGCATAGCTATACCTAATAAATCTTTTAAAGTATATTCCTCAGTTTACCTATATTACGTACAATATAACTATGGCTAAGATAACTAAATATTCTTAGCAAGTGCTTCCCCTAAGCAATTTTGTTGTCGTGATATGTATTTAAGTTGTTCTTGGCCTAAGTCACAGATGGTTTTTCCGATAATTATAATTTTTTTATATGCGCATTTAAATATATTTTAGTTATACTGTATGTACTTATATACTTATATTCAGCACAAGGTTACTACAACGCCACCAGTCTGTTTAAAATCTTTTCATTGTTACTATTCCAATGAACCCAAACACAATATCTAAAGAGTTAGGTATGTTGGAGATTTCAGAAGATGTCTCATCAGATTAAGGTCTATACAAATAAAAATAAACCGACCAAGAGCGTGTCGGGCCACGCTCAGTGTCTTAGGGATCCGTAGTTCCCCGCCCGTCACAATAAGTGTTCCCACTTACTACAAACTTAGTACAGAAATTATTTTGTACAACCTTTTTGTCTCTTTTGTACAAAAACTGTTCTTTCCATCAAGTTCAAAATAATTTTCCTAGAAAGTCCTTATAAAGTTCTACTTGTCAGTTTTTTTTTCATATTTTCTAAACTTATGGTTCAAAAGTTAGAGCGACATATTGTTTTTTACTTTTGGAGAGATTATTTACGAAATTATTTAAATTATCTAAAAAAATATTTTAGTGAACCCCTATTCATTTTGAAATACCTTTCCAACAATATATCACATGTTAGGGTTGAAATTAAAAAAAAAATCACTTCCCACTACATATATATAGGGCCCCCCCCCTATATGTAGTGGGAAGTGATATTTTTTTTAATAACCCTAATAAAACCTTTTTTCCAATTTTTATTTTGTCTGCGTGATTGGTACCAAATTTCAGCTTTCTACTGCGGTCATAGGGGCTCCTAGTTGACTACGGTACCCTAAAAATGAATCGCTCAACGTGTTGCTAAGTGCAACTCAACGTACTCTAGCATTTCAATCAATTATGAAGAGAAAAATTGGAAAATCGTCCGGATAATTATCAAGATTTCATAATAAATATAACTGAATGTCCATTTATTACGGGATCTTGGTCTGTCGGGTAAAACTTTTCCAATTAACTCGAGTACGATGGTTTTCTGGATGGGAAGGAGTATCGTATCGACCAGTTACTGGCATGTGGAGGTCTGATAGGTAGTCGCTTCACATAAATCACTGGCATTCAGCTGAAGCGCATTAGAATAAAAAGCTAGAGAGCTGATGATGAGTACTATGGTTTTTTCAGATGTAAATTAAAAAAAGTTTAGGTATCTATATTACTATGCTCTTGCAACATTATTAAAGTTAGATACTTATTGGATTATGTACTCAATCGGACGTCGCTTTTATAGCCTGTCTAGCTTTTGTCCACGACTTCGTCCGCGTGGAATAATAGTACCCGTTGCTGAGGGATTTCCAGGATAAAAACTATCCCATGTCCTTTTTCGGGTCCCAGGCTATATCTGTATCAAATTTCATTCAAATCGGTTCAGTGGTTTAGGCGTGAAGAAGAGACAGACGCGGCGGCGCGCGAGAGGCAACGACGAGCCTCTCGCCCCGGACTAAGACCCAGGCAAAGAGGTCGAGAGTCGCAAGACTACTACCGGCCACCGTAGGCGCGTTTCTGCGGATGGCGAGCGGTGGGTAGCTCGCCGCCCGGCTAGGCACTGGACCGCGTCGACGGCGCGTTAGTGTTCCACGCGCGCCTCAAAGAGAAGAAGTCAGCACAGGAAGGGACCCAACAGGGCCTACACCTGCCGGGGTTGCGGAATGTTTACAATAGTTACCGTGACCCTGGAACATAAAGGGCAATCGAAGGAACATGAGTGAGTTTTAGTCAGTAAAAGTCTGACACGCCCTCCCGCCGCACCCAGGATGGGAGCAGTCATTTGATGATTTCCCACTCACCAAAAACAGACAGACAGAGTTACTTTCGCATTTATAATATTAGTATGGATTAATTAGAAATACCTTAACAGATTTTCAGATCTTCAGTCGTAGGATTAGCACTCCCGATCATGTCTCCTCGTAAATCAAATAAAAACTAAACCACTATCGATTTATCCTTTTGGTAAATACACGTGTCAAACTTACACCCTTCTGCTTTTGTCGGGGGTTCATAATAATAACAATTACGTCTCAAACCGTCGCTATCTGCTTTAAATATCAATTATACAATGTTAAGCTGCAAATATTAAAAGGCAGCCATAATAAAATTCTTTAACAAAATATTCAGATGAGTAATTAATTAATTTAACATCAAAGGCATTTTTAAATAGACATTAACTATTTTCAAGACGATATTATAAGAATAAACTATACCAGAAAAGAAATCAACAAAATGAAACGTTACTTTAAATAGAAATTAATTCGTTGGAGTTTGCTGGTTTCTTTCCAAGTATCACGACGAATAAGAAATATTAATAAATTGATGAAATTGAAAACGCAGAAAACCTACACGGCCACATAAATGGGGACGGCATGCAGAGAAATTCCAACCTCACCCCATTGCTACCTACCTATTGGGTTCTTACGTAACTGTTATTGAGGCTTCCTGAAGCTAGGTAATAGACAGCCCATGCCCTTGATATTTCATAAACAGACATTTCCCAGTCTGGTTTTCGCAATATTTTGTACTTTGTTCATTATGTAAGGGTGCGTAGGTTGATAAAAGAAAAAAATCTCCAGACAAGATGGTACATTGGAAGATTTCATGGAAAAGATTCCGTCATAGAACTCTATCCTTGAAACCTACACTATACATTGTGTATTGAGAGACAGACAGGCCTTCAAGTCCAAGGTTTAGCTACTAATAATAATTTCAGTTATGATAAATTACCTTCGGCAAATCTGTATCCACATTACAGAACTCAGCCATTCAAAATTTAGTACATTCATATATTCTCATAGTTAACTGAAAAAAAGAAATAGTTCGGTCTCTTTTAATTAAGCTTAGTAGTTAACCCCGTCGTGCGAATTATTGCGCGATGGGATGAATTGCCAAGAATGAGTAGTCATTATCTAGTAAATAAAACGTCGCCGTCGCTACGTTTAAGTCGGATTAGCTCACAAGGAGTTTCATACTAAGATTACCTTACAGTAGGGTTTCTCAAAGTGGGATACGCAAAATCCATTCACGGGTTTCACCATTCGTCGGTAGGGAGATCGCAGTAAGATTTATATATGTCACCGGAAAATAACAAGATCCGTAAGTTTATCAATCTACTAGGAAGTTTATAAACTTTCGTAAGATTCTAAACGGGAGATAAATTGTAATATTTTACGTCCACATTTTCGTAAATTTATCAATTTCCGACGTCATACGGTAAATTTATAATATAATCAATACCGTATGACGTCGGAAATTGATAAATTTACGAAAATGTGGACGTAAAATATTACACTTTATCTCCCGTTTAGAATCTTACGAAAGTTTATAAACTTCCTAGTAGATTGATAAACTTACGGATCTTGTTATTTTCCGGTGACATAAACATATTATGGCGGCTAGATGACTGGTGAGCACTTGCGAAAAGAACTCTTCTGGATGCCGAGTCAGAGTTAGGGTTGAAATAGTCCAAAGTTACTCCTAAAATTGACTTAATTAGCGAAAAGAAACTAGCACTCCCAAAACATAAAATTGAAAAGACATATTTTCACACTGTTTATATTACCTTTAATAATTGAAATAGTTTATTTTATTTTGCAGCCAACTTTATTATTTTCTGTTGGGGGTTGAGAGAGTTAGTTGGTTAGTCAAGTGATTCGCTGTCATCTGGAAACTAACAGAGATTCGTGGTGCCAAAAGTTTGAGAAATGCTGCTATAATTATAAGAACATATTACGATTAAGTGATATCGGTTCATCGTAAACTTTCACTTATGTCATATTAAATAGAACAATTATGATTCAGAGTGTACGTTAAAAAACAAATTCGCTTGAAAACATAGCGTTAGGACCAATTCGCTATCTTACAATATACCAGCCTCAAAAATGCCAATCTGTCTTGAACAAACGCTTGGATTAATCAATCTCTACGTACTGTTTAAGAACAGCTTTTGCTCGGCATTGAGACAATAATCTGATAGGATATTATTTCCTTATAATATTTCAATTTCAACATGGATTACAAACTAATGTTTCGATATAGTTTTTCTTGCTACGAAGTTATTTGCCGTAATGGTAGGTACTCATGTAAGTCACACACTTACATACAATTAAACTTCCACTCAACTAATTTCTAATTACCTCCCAAGCCAGCCTAAAAATTCTTAACTCCTGATACTGTCATAGAAATTAAAAACAATATATATGTCGCAGTCATCTGGTTGAATCAGCTATTTGATTGTATGACTAGCGCGTTTATTGAATGGCAACATTTAATTGAATGACTAGGCCGAAAGCTGATTGAACAAGCGTCGCTCAACGTCCAACTAGATAGCTGATTGTAGCATAGCCCTTTGAACAGAGCGGACGTTAAATCAGTCAGGTGATTGTAATTTAGTTCATTTTTTTTCCACTGCGGCGTTAGTAGTCACCAAAACAAATATGGCGTAAAATAGTTCGCGCAGATAGCACTGACTTGATATTATTTTGATTAAATTTACTTTAAAGTGACTTATTCTTGAGTGTGACAGCATGGATTTACCTATAAATACGCCGCCGCCGGCTACTCGTAAAGTTTTTTTTTAATTAAAATCATAATAAAGTGTGTCATGTTTGATTAAATTTACTTTAAAGTGACTTATTCTTGAGTGTGACAGCATGGATTTACCTATAAATATACGCCGCCGCCCGCCGGCTACTTTTAAAGTTTTTTTTTTCAATTAAAATCATAATAAAGTGTGTCATGTCATGTCCTCATATCTGTTATGTAAAGTAGTTAAGTTTTTAAGTTGCGAACTTATGGTCTCCCTAAACAAACATTACAAAGTCGACTATATCCCATTTAACGACAATGCTAAATGACGTTTAGTCAAGTCGTTGAACGTTACATTAAACAACTTGACGAGTTGTCGTTTAGTCATTCAATTAAATGTCGTCATTCAATGAACGCGCTAGTCATACAATCAAATAGCTGATTTAACCAGATGACTGCGACATATATATGTAAAAACTTCACAGTTCCAAGTACCGACAAAGTTGGAAAACTAACAAAAGTATAAAAAGATTTGAAGAAAGTATTGTGAAAAAATTTTCTCAATCGTTAGAATTCGCTGAACACTTGCGAATTTAGTTATTACAAAAAAAAATTGGATTACATTATTAGGGTTTCGTACCCGAAGGTTGCAAATTTGCCAACTTTTTATTAAACCTTCGTTTTCTGTCTGCCTATTTTTGAGCAGGGTGGAATCTCAAGAACAATAAAAGATAGAGTGGAAATTTTCAGAACTTAATAGCCTTTTTAGGGTTCCGTAGTCAACTAGGAACCCTTATAGTTTCGCCATGTCTGTCTGTCCGTCCGTCTGTCTGTCTGTCTGTCTGTCTGTCTGTCTGTCTGTCTGTCTGTCTGTCTGTCCGTCCTCGCTTAATCTCTGTGACCGTTAGCACTAGAATAGAAAGCTGAAATTTGGTACCAATATGTATATCAATCACGCCAACAAAGTGGTAAAATAAAAATTGGAAAAAAGTGTTTTATTAGGGTAGCTCCCCTATATGTAATGTGGGAAGTAATTTTTTTTTATTTCAACCCTTAGTGTGATATATTTTTGGATAGGTATTTAAAAATGAATAGGGGTTTACTAAAATCATTTTTGATAATGCCAATAATTTCGGAAATAATCGCTCCAAAAGTAAAAAAATTATGAAAAAATCTGAAAAGTAGGTCTTTATAAGAACTTTCTAGGAAAATTATTTAGAACTTGATGGAAAGAACAGTTTTTGTACAAAAAAGACATAAAGGTTGCACAAAAAAATTATTACGTACTTAGCATGTCAACGTAAGAAATAGCCTTTTTTTAAACTCATAAGTGGGAACAGTTATTGTGACGGAGGGGAAATTACGGAACCCTACACTGAGCGTGGCTCGACACGCTTTTGGCCGTTTTTTTTTTCTTGATCAATCTTAATATGGTATGAGAATTCGATTCGAACTTGCGTCAGTTTATTTGGCTAAAATGGTGTCAGTAATCTTTATAATTATCAGGACGCGATCCAGACATGTCGAGAAAAAGGTGGCCTGTTCTGAAGCGAATAATTGCTGAAAGGTTACCTTTCAGCAATTGGTCTTTGTTAATCAATATTACCCAGATATTACCAAATATAATAGTAGTATCACGTCGTCAAGCAACTGGGTTGTGGAGGTCTGATAGAATACTTTTAGGCAGTCGCTTCACCTAAAACACTGATGTCTTGCTGAATCCAGTTAGACTAGAAGCCGACACCAAAATAATTTGGAAAAGGCTTGGAAGATGATGATTGATTACCTAATATAATATAGTAATTAGAACAACTTCTGAACATAATAATTCTATAATAAATTACATATAATACGTATAATGTTTACTCAGAAACTGGATAAAAATAAATAAAATCGATGTGACGAGTAATAACGACACAGTACGCCGTGGTAGTTACATGTTCCAGTTTTCTTGAGATTATTTCATGCGAAAGTGTGATCATAAAATGATCTTATTAATGATAATTGAGAAATGAGGTCTTATTAATTAATGAGTTAACCCCAAAAGACCTTGTCCTGTTCAGTGGTGGTATTGATTTCACTGAAGTTTTACCCATTTTTCTCGTTATGAATTTGTCTCGGAATTCAAGAAATATTTTATGTAAAAATAATTTGAATTTGGCCCGACAAAGGTTTTATATTCAGCAATATATATCGCAAATTGTTTTTATTTTTATTCTTATAGCTAGCGGTCGACGCGGCTCCGCCCGCGTGTATGTCGGTTACCGCTGCAAAAAGCCTACCCAGGAAAGATACGGCCAGCAAAATGATTCGCAGGTCTATTCACAGACACCGACACTAACATCGATGACGCAGTCATCACAGGCCGCATAGTTTGTCTTTCTGTGGATGTTAAAGTTGTTAATGTTAAAAATAGTTACTAAATTTTATTTAAAACTGTGTATTATATATAATAAATCCATTTTAAAGATTGTTGCGATGCTTGATCGCCACGATAACTGGTCTGCATCTGAAATAAAATATATTTGCTAAAACTGTGGGTTTTGGCCTGATGGTGGTAAATAGGCTACCAATGACCTAATTTCTTTTGAACCAAACGAAGTCATTTAAAAAAAAAGTATTGTATTTGCATATGTTCATTAAAAATAACCAGATAATGGATGGTTATTAGTTAAAAAAAAAAGGTTCGACCGCCCATTTCTTGGCAGTGCAGTTAGAACAGATCTAATTCATGACTCTGATTTGGACGGACGCTTGTTGTGCATAATCAACCTGCGGATCATATCTGAAAGCCAGTCTGTTGCTTTTAGCTAAGATTCGATTGCGAACTCTATTTGTGGACAACTGCTGTCTCTCTGCCTGAGATCTCTGCCAAACGCTCGATACTCGGCTCTCTTTCGCGCAACTGAGAGGTCTTTACATATTGTTCATGAAGACTTTGGGAACGACCTCGACTCTTGAGCGTGTAATTCTGAAGTTCTCAGACTTTGTTTGGCAAGGTGTTGCGAACGCTCGACACTTGACTCTCGCGCGCGTACCTCGGAGGTTCTCAGACTTCGTTCGGCAAGGCGTTGCGAACGCTCGACACTCGACTCTCGCGCGCGTACCTTGGAGGTTCTCAGACTTCGTTCGGCAAGGCGTTACGAACGCTCAACACTCGACTCTCGCGCGCGTACCTCGGATCAGACTTCGTTCGGCAAGGCGTTGCGAACGCTCGACACTCGACTCTCGCGCGCGTAGCTCGGATCAGACTTCGTTCGGCAAGGCGTTGCGAACGCTTGACACTCGACTTTCGCGCGCGTACCTCGGAGGTTCTCAGGGAGCCAATTCTCGGTTTTAGAGATGATGTCGAATTCGACAAAAAAGTCGAATGACGTCATTTTTTCGTCAAATTTTAAAAGTTGCTATTCTGGGGATGTCGATTTCGACATTTGTCGAAGGCTAACGTTAGAGTTCATGTCGAGTGCTTCTGAGCAGTAGAGATGTCATGTCGATTGTAGAGATACGTCATTTCTGTGTGAATTCGTTTAGTTTTGGATTGTACCCTGTGTTTTTATTTCCTTATTTTTTTAATAAAATACGGCTTGGCATCTCATACCTACTGGAAATTCGATTTATACTTTTTGATTTGTGCATTGTGTTTTTTTGAAACGACGACCACGATTAGACTTGAAACCACTGAAAGATGGACGAGTTTATTTGTTTATTAGAATTTCTATCTTGCACACCCTAAAATACCTAATTTACGTGTTTGTTGAGTGCACAATTATTGTAACCGATTTTATTATAATTGATTTTTTGTATGACTTAACTATTTTTATTTTAAAATAAAGAACTTTATCATTTACTTCCTACCTAACACTTGAATTCTGTCATTGACAGACAGTCAACTGTCAAACTGATTATTTTTACACTAAACGTTTCGTTTTATAATTAAATATTCGTATATTCAGCATTTTAAAACGAAATCATTCATTCACTTATGCTACTTTTACTAAGCTACCAAAAACGGAACGTGCGATTCTTCATAAAGGTAACATTATCTTCACTCGACTCGACATTTTCGTGACATTTATTTCTATTTTGACTGAGAATACGGAATTCTGCTCAATTCGCCATTTTTTGGTAGAGATAGAGATATTTTTGATAGACATAGAGATAGACTTACAATCTCGAACTCGAGATAAATGGCGAAAATCGAGAATTGGCCCCCAGACTTCGTTCGGCAAGGCGTTGCGAACGCTCGGCACTCTACTCTCGCGCGCGTACCTCGGAGGTTCTCAGACTTCGTTCGGCTAGGCGTTGCGAATGCTCGACACTCGATTCTCGTGCGCGTACCTGAGAATTTCTCTGATTTTGTTCAGCCAGGGGTTGTGCAGGTGAAGATTCTCCCCTACGACGTATTCATGCTGACCGTGCTTGAGAACTATGTTTAGAAAGTTGAGACCTGGCTCTCTTAGGCATTTTCAAATGTTTAAGAAAATGTTGATAGCGTGTAATGTTCTAGCTCTGAAAAGAACTGTTGTAAAGAACTGTTGGTTCGCCCTGAAAAGAACTGTTGTAATTAGCACTGAGTAGAACTTTTACGTAGAACAAAATGAAATAAAACGCACGAAAATTATTAGGCTGGTGACGCCCACTTCGTAACGGGTCGTGCAGCAGAATTCGTAATATTTTAATTTCGCCATAACTTCAAAACCGAACGTTCAATTTTAATCATTTAGAGACCAAATATTATCTTCATAAACTGTACTTAGTGATGAAATAATTTACTTTGATAATAATTAATAGCATGAGCAAAATAAACGCGTTTAAATATAGGACAAAAAAATCAAGATCAAAAGAAATGGTTGTTGTGCCTCACTCGACATAGATAGATATAGTGCGTCGCGGACTTTTTTGGAGATATTTATAAGATCTACAATAAATTTGAACATTTTATGGTTCTATCTTTTATAGTTTAGGCAGCGTACGCAATATAAGTAACTTTTCTGGTTGATTTTTTACACCTTGTGTCTGAAAAACCCAAATATCTTACGGAACCCTATTTTTTCTACAAAATAAAATATAGCCTATGTTACTCGTGGACAATGTAGTTTTCGAATGGTGAAAGAATTTTAAGTTTTTGAGCCTATTCATTACAACCAAACAAACATACAAAGTTTTCCTCTTTATAATATTAGTATAGATGTATTGTGAACTCTGCCTGGAAAGTCTTGAAAGAAGATCTATTTAGACTTTTTCAGTCTAGTTTTCAAACTTACGTGTCACATAAACAAATTCATTTATAGAAAGTCACAACTAAATAGGTAATTGAATTACTATAACAAATTGATATAGAGTCATAGACCTTTGCAAACAAAGCACAAGTCAGCACAACCAGTAACTACTACATAACATGGGCACGTGAGTAGCTAGCAGATGGCTTCGGTTTTGTAAATAACCTATCAGCAATTCAAATGTATAAAATAGACGAAGCACTTTGATATAAGGGTGGTCGAATTGAAGAGCTCTTACCCAAATAATTAATAGTATGTGTATTTATAATTAATTCATCATTCATTTGAGTTGAATAGAAGTAGATATGAATAAATCAAACGCTGTTGATAGATCACTATACTAAATTTTATCTACGAAAAAATGTTGAAGTAAAAAACTTAATCAAAGTAGATAAACAGACTGTTGCATTCGAATGATTTAACATAAAATATTCTATCTAACAGTAACCTATATTCAACCGACGATATACGTGTTTCATCAAAATTCTAGTTTAAATGCGAATGTTTAGGAGGGATATCCATTTCAGCCTTCTTTTTATTGCAAAACAACACTTATTGGGACATCTAAATAGGCACTATTGCTACTGCTTTACTGACTAGGGTTGCCAACCACACTGTGATGTATACGACACTGCGTACTTTTTATTATTCGTGCAAATGATAGTAAAACTAACTGTTTATGCATTATACTTTTCTAAAAAGTTCTTTTAGTTCACTTTATCTTTGTATTGTTAATGTACTGGCCTACTTTTAAAATCTCGTGTTTAACCTTTGTGGCTAAGTTTTAAACTTTATTTTCTTACGTAGAGTAAGATTCTGGCATAAGTACTCCTTGTCCTGGCGTGCAACTCGTCACAGTGGGCTCTGTTTCTTCAGCATTTGCAGTGTATTTTATCGAGATATTATTTATCAATTGAAAATGTGCACGAACTTATCTGAGGCCCAGAATGTCTTCAATAAGTGGAAAATAATTAAAATTCAAAGTAAGTGTGAGGTTAATTCATTCGAACTTCGAAGAATACTTTTACAAATATTTTTTATTATTAATATTGTTACATTCTTTTTCTCGAATACGTTTTTGTATTAATAATGCGTGCGTTCTTTTGCTGTTTTATTATGTAACGAATCAAATGTAATCGATCAACTGTAACTTCACTGACATCTCGGGTGTTTGAAACATTCATGTCGATTGGAAGGACGTGCAGGTTAAATCCGGAAATCTGGCAGCATTATGCATTCCCAACACCACTTGATTCTTGAATAAAACATCAACTACGATAATACACATGATTTTTCATGATGGGTTGAAATCGTCATCAGGTGAAATAACACGGATGAAAAGAAAAGTAAAATTTAAATAATTTACGATCCACTGACATGCTTTACTTACATGTTACAGCTTAATCACTGCAACGGTAACAAGTTGGGCTTTACTCAAATAAGAATTGCTGAGGTTATTTTTTTTTATTCAGTTAGTGAAGCTGCAAATAACTAGGCGGTAGCATGTACCAACGAAACATTACAGCAAATATGCTGAGCCGATGCAATGTGGTACGAATGTACGATTTGGAAGAAAGTGGCCACCACGGTCTGCTAAACTGTCTGTTAAATTTTTACATCGTAAATTTTTGGCTACAACACAACTTTTTGGAAATATTTAAGATTCTTAATTCAAATCTAATTGGCATCGTATCAAAAAGTACCATATTAAGCAGCAAACAGATTTCCAATCCTTAAGCACGCGACTCTTCGCAGCTTAAGGATTTTTACTCTAACTGCAGCTAACAGTAAAAATGTTAGAACTAATATCATACCATACAGCCTTCTCAAATGATGAGTCGTGTGTGTTTCAGTATTATTGATTTACTTCGCGGCTAAGTGTCGGTAATCCGTTTAGCTGGCGTGAAATGGACCATCCTCTTACGCCAGCTACGTCTAACGACATTAAGTGCGGGATGTCGGTCATTTTCAATTGAATCTTAAAAGACCCTACTCTCAACTTTTTTTGCTTTCTCTAGAAGAATTTTATTGTCCGTTGTATTTACCATTTATGTTGTAATGAAGCTATATTGTATCCTTATACGATTGAAATCGCCTTTATAACCTAGAAGATAATATACTTATTAGTCATTAGTATAGTTTTGAGCTTGTGTAACGCTAGATACTTTCTCCCCCTTCTGAACCACTACTTCAAATTATGTGTCACTTGGTTTCAGTATTTTTTATCTAAAACTAGCTTTTGCCCGCGGCTTCGCTCGCGTTAAAAAGAGACAAAAAGTAGCCTATGTTACTCTCTATCCCTTCAACTATCTCCACTTAAAAAATCACGTCAATTCGTCGCTCCGTTTTGCCGTGAAAGAAAGACAAACAGACAGACACACTTTCCCATTTATAATATTAGTATGGATGGATATTATTTATATAATACTAGCTTCTGCCCGCGGCTTCGCTCGCGTTAGAAAGAGACAAAAAGTAGCCTATGTTACTCTCCATCCCTTCAACTATCTCCACTTAAAAAATCACGTCAATCCGTCGCTCCGATTTGCCGTGAAAGAAAGACAAACAGACAGACAGACAGGCACACTTTCCCATTTATAATATTAGTATGGATTAATATGGATGGATATTATTTAAGTTCATAAACATTTATTTTCTTAAAATTGCGCTCACATTTTCTAATAACCACTTCACACAACTGCGCGCCTAGTACTTTTGATTGATTTAAGTACTAAGTATCTCAGTATTTTAAATTTTCTTACATTATCACTTCACATTACTGCGCTCCTAGTACTATTGTTCTCTTAAGTTTTCAATCTTTAATTGAATTTAGAATTAACTATAGGGGAAAATGATTCATCTTTTATAATTATGTTCTCGTCAATTTTTCATTATTTTTAAGATGTATTCTGCTATTCGGGGCGGGGACAAATCCAACGAACCAAAAACCATGAAAATTGGTCTAGCCGATCTCGAGTTATAAGTGTTGTAACAAACCCGACTTTGTTTTATATATATAGAAGTTGTTAACTTATTTAACTCGTGTAAGTTTTTTAAATTATAGCAACCTCATCGACAAAATATTTTCAACTTACTTGGTAGTTCTTTGACGTCTCTGAACTCAAAAAGGTATACTTTCATGAACTACTTTTTTGTTAAAGAGTTAGATATCCTGGTCGGGCAATTTGTGGTTAGGTTAAAAGGTTTGTTAAATAAATAATTTTCCAGTAGCGCCAAGGAGAGCCGAAATTGGGGATGTGACATCTTCATGCCTCCGAAAGCACATTAAGTCATCGGCTGTGTTGTTATTCTCAACCCGGTTATGTTGAAATGCCATTGGTGTACTTGAGAGTTAGTGCACTTATGCAGTTTAATATCTCCTGAGTTCTTGGCTAGTCTCCATTGAATTTGGACGCCTTGACCAACATTCGCTATGGAAAATTATGTCCAACTATAAAAAAAGCAACACTCGAACGAACGCACAACGTAATTCTCTGTTTGGTCCAAAAATAACGACTCCAAAATTGATAATGCTTTCATTCATCATTCGTAAAATATTTTATTTCTCGATTCTCTTTCAAATCTATATTCTAGTAAACACCCAGGTCAATTTAGACATTCGAAGTTACATAAAGTCCCAACAAGCTGAAAATCAGTAAAATTGTTCAAAACATAATTATAAACAATATCTAAAAGTTCCCCATCATTCCCGTGTATGGAAAAAAAATTCAAGGTCAAAGGTAAAAAAATGAGTTTTTCGCGATTTTCAGCAAAACGGTAAGTTTTATCATAAAAGTACCTTAGACAAAATTGAAGATAATTCAAGACTTTAAGATGGTTATTGTAGTATGGGTAGTACGTTCCAATTACAGCAGTTTTACTAATATAATAGACGATAGGTAATCTAAATATTAGGTGATAAAGTATGAATTTGTTAATAACCGCTATATCTAGAAAACGAAATATTTTTGTGCCTAGATTTTTAAAAACTGTCCAAAAGCAATTGTTATCGTCTTAAGTTTTATTGTGTATCCCACTTCATTCATATATACTAATATTATTAATTAGCGATCCGCCCCAGCTACGCACGAGTGTTACAAATCTTTAAAAATCCCGGCTTTTCTCTACAATAATAAGCATGAAATATATTCTTAAAAACCTTCCTCTTGAAACACTCTTTCTATTAAAAAAAAACCGCATCAAAATCCGTTGCGTAGTTTTAAAGATACATAGGTACGTATAGGGATATTAAATAGAGACAGAGAAAGCGACTTTGTTTTATACTATATAGTAATGTGAAAGTTTGTATGAATGTGTATGGATGTTTGTTACTCTTTCACGCTTTACTACCGAACGGATTTTGATGAAACTTTACATTAAATGGTTCCGCTACCCATCACTCGATTATAAACAACTTGTTTATAATCGAGTAATGGGTAAACAACTTGTTTATAATCGAGTGATGGGTAGCTCGCCGCCCGGCTAGGACCAGCGGGCCTAGCCAAGTGGCATTGTAGAATAGAAAACGAATACGAATAGATTGTCAATTGAACGGAATTGACATAAGCTTTCCCTAAACAATTTGACATCTCCATACATTTGACAATCGTTTTCGTTTCGCTATCTATTCTACAATGCCACTTGTCTATCGGGGCAGACCCGTGTCGACGGCGCCATAGTCTTCCACGCGCGCCTTAAAGAGAAGTCAGCATGAGAAGGGGCCAACGCCTGCCAGGGTTGCGGAATCTTTATAATAGTTCCCGTGACCCCGGAACATAAAGGGCAACCGAAGGAACATGAGTGGCTGACACGCCCTCCCGCCGCGCCCAGGACGGGAGACATCTTTTGATGATTTCCCACTCTCCAAAAAAAAAGTTGGTTATATTAAAAGTGGAGAAGATGAGCAAATAAACCCCGTCACGTCACATAAGCGCGATGCTCTCTCAAGTTTCAATCAATGAATCAATTGGCAAAAGATTTGCAAGGCTCACGGACAGACGACCCAATCCTCTTTATTACTCGACATCTCTTTGTACTGACTGTGGTTGGTTAGTTAAAGATGTATCATCGATTGAACTGCTGCATGCAATACAGATCAATCAACTAGTTGATAGAACCATGATCAAGATTTATTTTTAGAAGCAGTCTCAGTATTGAGTTATTTTTATCTTTTCATAATAATTTATTGAAATAAGCAGCTCATTCTCTTTAATAAGTTGATTCTTCATATGCAAATTAACGGATATTTTATACCAATACTAACTGCCAATGCCAACCGCAGTTTCACCCGCATTTTTGGTTATGTCACCGCTCCCGTAGGTCATAGCGTGATATTATACACATAGGATTGTTACTTTCTCAATAAATATAATCAATATTTTAAATTCGAAGTTTCTGAGATTAGCGCGTTCAACCTTTCAACAACAAACAAACTCTTTAGCTTTATAATATTAGTATATATGTTGCAGTCAAGACTCTTAACCAGTCAAAAGTACTATTGACTAGCAAAATCAGTTAAAAGTACTTTTGCCCAATGGAGCTGGTTAACAGTACTTTTCCCAATGGAGCTGGTTAAAAGTACTTTTGACTAAGTGATTCCGTCAAAAGTGTTTTTGACTGGTTGTATCGGTCAAAACTCTTAAAGAGTTAAGGTGGTCGATAAAAATAACGACCCAGGGCAACCCGACTCGGACAGGTTAGGTTAGAAGACCTTCGTGGTTATTTTTTTTAAAAACACCCAGAAATAGGAGCCCCGCACAGCGGGGCTCCGTCGACTAGTTAGGACTAGTTTAGCCTAGTCAAAACTAGTTTGTCCTGAAATCGGGTTTGGCCGGCTCGGCTCCGGCTCGTTAAATGTGCTTTTGACTGATGCTTTATTGCAGTTAAAACTACTTTTGACCAAGAGCGTCAGTCAATAGTACTTTTAACCAATAATTTTCAGTTAAAACCACTTTTGACAAACCTGTTCAGTCAAAAGTGCTTTTGACTGATTTTGCTAGTCAATAGTACTTTTGACGAGTTAAGAGTTTTGACTGCAACATATACATATAAAACCTAGTTAGGAAGAAAACGGTAGATACAAAGTTTATAATTTCCTCCAGATTTTCCTCGATATCTTCATACATAAAAATATATAATTAACTAGCTGTCCCCCGCGGGTTTATCCGCATTCTATCAGATTTTTGGTTACTAAAAAAAGAAGATAAAAAGTATTCTATGTCCGTCCCCTGGGCGTAAGCTATCTCCCCACTAATTTTCAGCCAAATCGGTTCCGCCGTTCTTGAGTTATAAAATGTGTAACTAACAAGTTATAAAGATTATTTTATTGAAAAAAAAAAATACCATAAAAAGAAATAATTAGATAGTTAATTAAAAAACCCAACTGCAATTTCAGAATTCGGTGACTGTTTCTCTTTCATGTAGTTGCCACCAACTTCCGAAATTGCAGGTGGGATATTTTGATTATCTAATTATTTCTTTTTATGGTATTATTTTTTTTTTCAATAAAAACAATCTATCACTCCCTTAACAGACAAATTCAATGACACCTCTCACGTCGAAATTTGTGAAACGGTTTAGGCTGTAGAGCGTGCCATAGAGTGAGACGTAGATACATTTCTCGAAAATTAGACCCTCCTTTCGTCAGTTGGATAAAAATAATGTAATAATGCACCTGGAAGCCATACGTCTTCCAAATTGTCCTCGTTCCCTGTCCATTCCTGCCGATAGATAAGCATGTTTCAACAGAGTGCTTTTGCGCAACTCCGGACACGTGTAGCGTCTTATTTGTATGAGCTTCTTTGTCTCGCAAAGTTTGCCAATAACTTAGCATGTCTTAACCTCAATTTAAATATCTAGCCATTTTTTACATTTTATTTAGGGCTGCCGTTTTACATGTGGAAAATCTGGTGATCCTGCGCTCATCTTGGAATTTATTAGTTTAAAAGAACTTTATTATCGTCAAGTTTGGTTTGAAATTTCAGATGAAAAATGCAGTCTGTGTCTACCGTTAAGTTATGAAATCATTTTCTTCCTAGGCACATGATTTTAATTTTTTTTATGCGAGTCTGACTGTGCGCAAATAAGTAACTTTAAAATAGTGAGGCAGCGTCCGGTTTTTGTGTATTCAAAACGACAGTTTGAGTGCTATCTGTGTCAAGGTGCGGATCGACTCTTGCGCAAACCGTTTTTTAATACTACGCCCGGTTGCGAGGTAATTAATTCGATTCAGTGTTGCAACGAGCGATACTCGTAGTTTTCGAGTATTTAAAATATTTTTTGTATAATGGTCTTCAAAGTTTTGAAACTTTATAAATATATGCGGCTATCTCACTCACACTTCAGTCTATTACTCAGCCATTTGATGTCATAGATGACATCAGCAGCGGCATCTAAGTAACTTAATGCATCGACCGACATGCCAAAGTATAACTCGAAGTATTTAACGGGATATCGCTAGGCGGTTATCATAAAAGTAATTCATATGCAATACTTAGCAATTTTGAGACCCTGACAGGTCTTGATTAAAAAATTAGTTTGTAGTTAACTTCTACCGTTTTTTAGCCGAGAAATCTTTTTAATTTTGTAGACGACTAGCTTTTGTCCGCGCCTTCACCCTCGTGTTTATTGACATTTTCACCTTGCTATTTTACGTTTTTGGGTTGGAATTTCCAAAAATTCTTTCTTATCCTTTTGATGACCAAGCGATCGCCGGCTGTCGCGCTGCTTCTGTTTTTCTATTGTGTTTCGAATCACGCGTGTGTATTCGAAGGAATGTTTTTTTAAGGAATTATTAGGTACCTAAAATATAAAATAAGAGTTTCTAAGGTTTGTCGCTAATAAATATTGCACCCTATAATTCTGGAACTGTAGCCTCAAACCCAGATCGATATTTGCTTTTCTTTATGTGAAAATAAATAGGCAATCAACAATGCCCCCTTAACAGCTCGATGGCCCTGCTCTCGATAATTCTCCTTAGATGGCTCACCAGCAGACTAGGTCGAGGAGAGCAACTACGATGTCAGTGTCATGATTTACTCCGCCTGTCCATAGTATCATGTCCATTGCTTGCTTTGCTGACTTCGTTCTCGAACATTTAGAAATAAAAGTAAGGTTGAACGGTATTTAACTTAAATTTATCGCTTTGGTTTTTCGAAAAGGCGGTTTAATGGTAAGAGGCACAATGTGTGGTCAGACTGTCAGACATTTATGCATATGTAGGTAATATACTAGTTGTTTACGTTGATGGCCGCCAAAAAAAGAGGTACCTGGGTACTCAAAATCTCGAAATCTTATTTTATATTACGAGGATCCCACGTCAACTGCTTAACTCAAGTTACTCTTTCGATAAAAAGGTTATATATTTGTAATAGGTTTAACAATGAATCAACCACATTTCTAGAACATTCCAAGGATGCTCACCACTTAAAGCAAGTAAATTAATTTCTTGTCAACGGACGCCGTTCAACGGACGGGCGGACGGGCATGACAAAACTTTAAGGGTTCATTTTGCAACATTTTGGTACGGAACCCTAAAAAGGACACTCTTGCCCTCACGGTGTAATAAATCAAGTCATGAGTTTCCAAACAATGATTTGCATTGTACTTAGTCATAAAATACCAGTCTCTGAGGTCTTCAAAAACCTTGAATATGTACCTGATACTCCCTTACTAAATGAGATTTGTTTAGAAGATGAAGGCGATCATTGAATCCATTACTACTACGTCAAGTTCTGTGTTTAATAGTTTTACCAGCCAATTTTGTTTTTAGATACCGTCTCCTTTCTTTTACAAGCTCACAGATATTTTTAATGTGTGATCTGATCTGTGTACCAACATAACATAACCTTCGCACAATCCCAACGTGTTGATTCAAGGTAAAATTAAACTACTTACCTGATATGGGACTGCACCTCCTCCATAACATACAATCTGCGTTTCTGGTCATAAAATAAATCGTTTTAATAGAAAGGTTAACTAAATAGGAATAGAGAAATAATCAAAATTGGTTAAGACCAAAATATAAACAATCATAAACATTGAAAGTTCGTTTTTTTAAAGCTGTTACATGTTAGTTGTGGTAGACTGTAGTGAAACAGTAATTATTGATTTCCAGAAAATGTGTGAAAATCCTTTGTCGTATTTGTTAGTGTTTGAATAGTTCTCTAGGAAAGGGTTTTTTATGTAAAATTGTTGTAACAGGAGCACAACAGACAACAGGTACCGTCTCTATCTATGCTCCATATTTAGAAAAGTGGCCATTTTATACAGGGCGAAAATTCCACCACATGAAATATTATTTTCTTTAAAGCTATTGACCCGTAAAAACAGATTGGTAAGGCATTTCTTTCAAGTCTCATTGAAGTTAACAAAGAGCCGTTACTTATAATTAAATTATAAAAGTACTGATATTTTATTGTTCAAAATTTTTGCTACGAAAAAGCTGGGAGCTCATTTAATATCGCGTTATGTTTAGGGTGCGTCTCATTTTAAACCTGAAGATACTTTGTGATAAGACTACTTGCTTTACTCTCGTCAGTGCTAGCATATCTACAGTTAAAATAACCAAATTACCAAAACAACATAAAATTATTTTTCTGTGAGCTTTTAAAGATGCGATTAACATTTGGTTATTTGGAATAACTTAACTCGTGTATTGTTGAAGCCACACGATTTGATCGTTCAAGGTAAAGCAACGCTTGCCGAGGTCGATCCGTCGATGGACCATCCATTTCATACCAATACTCGGAAAGCACCTTGTTCCTGGCAATCATTCGGTGGTCTTCCAAAGTTGCGGCGCAACCCACTCAGTAACTGGGAAATGGATGCCAGATAGATTCAGCTGCATCCAGCAAGACTGGAAACAAATCCCAAAACAGTTAGGAAACGGTTACGATAGAAAGAATGAGTATTGAAAATATTTATTTATATGCATCCACTCAAATATGGATTAATTTTTTATTGCTTATTTTCCAACGTAAAAAGAGTTAATACTTTCTTCACTATCGAAACAATCCTAGAAAAGATTTTCTCTTCTACAGTTAAAAACATAGCTGCAGTTTTCATTTATTTTTTACAGACAGTGTTTACTTAATCGGAAAGTAGAACAATGCCCCTTAGAATATTCAACCCTTTCAATCAAGTCTGCACTGACAAGTGGAGGCCCACAGAGCAATCAAGAAATTCTAGATGACCTTCTAACGTAATTATGTGAATTATGATCATAAACATTCAGGTTGTTTACGGAACGCAGCTTTCCATGGTTAGGTACCTAATATTGGAAAAGGATTATTGTTTAAAAAGTAATTTAACCTTTTGACGACCAACCGACAAGGTTTAACATAAATATAAACTTAGAATATTTTCTTATTCAAAGGTAGAATAGATTTATTGAAATGAATTAATAAGATATAGATAGGTACTTATACTTAAGTATTAATAATTAAAAAGCAATCTACATACTATATTGTAAACCATATCCATATCGACATACTAGAAAGTGGTACGACGCAGAAACAGTAACCTGAAAGCAGATGAGGAACGGTTACCGTGGGTCGTAACTGATCCAAACCTAACCTAATTAAGTTCAAAATGGTAGTAGGTAGTACCTACTTATTTCAAATTTAGATGAAGGGATTTTCTTCACGTTTTCTTATTCAAGGCCTCTTCTGAAATCGCAACAACAAAGGTTTTAAAATACTTATTTCTTTTTCTCGCCTTGCGGAGCCTTTTATGAACTTTGGTATAATTTTCCGATGTATTAGAGTTGCTGTATTAATAAGTGCAGCGTTGGGCTGACTAGGAGGTTCAGCACAACAGCTTCACGCAACAACTGCAGCTTATCTCTTGTCTCAAGGTGTAACGTCACCATATTCACGTCGACTACAATGGCGTTTGACCTTCGCCTACTTATTCGCTCGTTCGGATCGAGCCACTGGGCGAATCTTTTCAAAACATTTATATCTGTCTCTTTCCCTCATTTTTAACTGTGTGGTATTACACATTATATACGTGTTACAAAATCGTCGGCGAAGTACGTGTTCACACACGCTTGGTTTAATATGTTCATGGTTAGATTATTGTAGTCCTGTTTAGACCATGAAGTATGTATAGGTTTGGACACATGTATAGTGTTTTAAAGAGTACACGTGTGCCCACTAAATTTAGCTACAACAATATGAACCAGTCCAGAACCACCCAGAACTACGTGGGTAATTCACAATTAACAAAAAATTTACTACACCGAAACCGGTCTATGACTTCGCTTTGGTAACAAATAAAACAACCAAGAGCCTTGATGTGCTCAGAGCTCTTTCCCCGTGCACGGCTTTCATTTGGAAAATCCCATATTCGGATGAGGGGATTATGATAAAGCTTCGTAAATCTTGTATGATGCAAACGCATGAATAAACACAAACTGTCTAGTCTAGACTCGTTGTTATGAGATTAAGCTTGCACTTAAGGCTAATCTAAGGAAAAGTTTGTAATTGTTGAAGGTCCTTAAATGACACTGTATGCAAATCTGCCTTTTTTCATGAAGTAAACGGCAATTAATCAATACCTACATCCAAACTCAAGCGATGTAGAGCAAAAAATCAAACGAAATTTCGCTCCAGCTCACAGCAACTCCAGCTTAATTTTGCAATTTTGTAGGCTAAATAATGCTGTGCAGTATACGGTGCGTTAACTTAGTACAATTAAACATACGATCCTGACAAGACACAACTTCAAAGGCGGTGACATTTCATCTTCATCCCATAAATAAGAAGTAAGGTCCAAAGAAACAACAAATCGATTATAATGTCTCAGGTGAAAGAATAATACCTGAGTAGTTACTTATTACTATGTGTAATAACACCATACAATACGTATGTCAAGCAACGCCTAATTACTACAAATAATGGACCCATTCTTTGTAGCATTCTATGATGGAAGCTCATCATTAAACATGGATGGTTACCACGCTCTAAGGATTTTATATGCGTTATTATAAAAAAAAAGTCTGTATATATTTCTGATACTCCTGCCTAATTGGCGTAACCATTTTGTTGCTGCACTAGAAAGGACAAGTGATAATACTATGGCACATTGCAATTTGTAATGAGCAGCCAAGCCATCATTATCGCAAATGTAGTTTTAATAAGCGTGATGGCAAATTCAATTCTAATTCTAGCTCGCACGTGAGAAATCATACGTGTAATTTTATTGATGTATGTACATAACATAACATAATGTGCGGGTCGTTTTTCAGAACAGTCACCCCAGAGTCGGACCTACTTTACATATTAGCGCCTTATTTACCTGAGCATAACTGTGCACGTAACACGAATGACATAAAATAAAATTTTAATATATCCACGTGTGTATATGTCTATACATAGAGTTGTGTGACCTACATTATACTGTCCACTGCATTTCTGTTATCCTCTGTCCTGGTTTTTATAAACTTGACCTACTTGCAGCAGTATATGGATGTTTAAATGATATAAATAGTGTACATGAATGCACTATTAAGTGGTGGAAACACGATTATGCGTATGCATTGCGAGTGCTAGCGTGCTGGCGCATGCGACGCATTCACGGTTGCGTCAAGGGTAACGCGGCTGCATAATAGTGGCCATGCGTTAGCTATACCTAGAAATTATCTGTTATTTTAGCATACGAATGCGTTGAAATAGCTTTACACATTCCTATCAGAAAAATCTGCTGATTAAATTCTTTCTGTACTCTAGTAAAATATTCATCTTTCTTTTTATTTATGGACCTCTTTTGTGGTTTGGGGTTTTGTTATCGCACTTAGTCAGCAGGCATTTTATATCCAACTAGCTGGCTTCAACTCTGCGGATGTCCAACTATCAGTTACCCCTTTAGGTGTCAAATTCTCAAGAACTCTTACGTTCTCTTCACAAAGATTCTCTAGTTTCATATCTCTAGGATCAACAGCGGTTTGGGCTGGGCGTTGATTATCAACAATCAGTCAGTCAGTTTACCGTTTTATATAATATACTTACTCGTATATATGTAAGGGATAAATACCCGTTTTCAGTATTTATTTATAACACGTTATATTCTGGTATATAATGGTTTTAAGGCTAATTCCAGTACTCCTAAATGTGTCGTTTAATGCTCCCACTTGTGGAACCTCTGGCTTCTGTCTTTACTAGCTTTAATATTTTGACATCTGTCAGAATGATTTATCGATAATAAAGTAATCCTATACCGTAACGTAAATGCGCAAGTTTGTTCTTTATGTAAACACATTAATTACAATGGAAATGTGATGAAATATTTGAGAGGTCCAAAAAACAATTTCAAAACCAATTTCCGCCTCAATTATGCAGAAAAAAAATTAGATTGATAAAAATAGAAAGTATTTGAAAATAAAATAATTTAACGAAAATTGAAAAACACGCTTTTGTAGATACTACACCAAAAAGTAAAAAATAAATGTTTACCCTATAGACCCTACTTTTGACATACACTAATTTTAATATTTTCGTATATGTATAGATAGTTACAGTCGGGCCTTATAAAAACGTGATCAATGCGCTACTAATTAAGCGTTATTAGTTGAGAGGGCAAGGGCAGGGCTAAGTCCGAGCCGGCCACCCGCCCCACCGTCGGACCGTGTGAGGGAGGCATGAATGCGACTCTCTCTGACCTACTTCTCAAAATGATCATGACCCGTCCGGCGTGTTCATCTAAAGCGTTAAATAATAAATAATGTATACGCCTACTTTTATTGACAAGGGTAATTCAATGCAAAAAAGAATTTTGTCATAGTAGACATGTACTAATAACCAGGTTAGTTTAAAGCGAAATTATGATATCGTTAAAACAATATGTTTTTTGATTTGTATTACGTGATGGGCATAATATAGATTGTACATACATAAGACATTCAACAATTTCGAAACGTGAGTACAGAAATATCCGTTCAGGAACGATCGTTAACTCCCAGTTGCTTAAATCCCCCTGACCCAGTTTTGTATAAACTTGGCCTATATTCATGTCGACCCCAGACGTTGCTCATACCGATGTTATAATGAAAATACCTCTATTATAACTGCGCTTTAGGGCATAGCATAACCCAGTTTCTGCGTGCATGTACCTTTTGTGAAATAAATATGTTCGTACTTTACCAGTCGTATAGTGCTTAATTTTACTCTGTAATTGCTCGGATTCTCACAATAATTGTAGTAATTACTAAAGTTTTATTATAATTTATATCTAAAACAACCGTAATTAAATCATATTGTAAGGAAATAATACTTTTGCAAAAGATCGTTAAATATTTCATTACGTGTCGTTACGGAGAAAAATACTAATTTAACCACTAAGCTTTGCGTGACCCACTTTATTGTTTCTTGTTCTCTTACAGGAAAGCTTGAAATAGTTTCTGACTTAACCACTAACCTGTTGTTTCCCTATTCTCTTTATTAATAACTTGCTATTCTTTTATATTCAATCTAATACCGAATATAGAAGTAGAATGACGGCGCTGTCCCTAACTGTATGACATGTTATCGATTTAATTCGCGTCGTCGTCCCAAGCCAAAGAAACTATAAAATACTTGAAGTTATAAGCTCTGCCGCCTATTCATTATGGTATTCTGTGAAGTTAGTATTACTTATATAAGCAGACGTTGTAAACATCAGCAGTGCGCTTATTACTTGCTACTTGCATCAATTGCAAGCATTATTAAGCATTACAAATCTGATGTGATCATTATCGTCAAGTACCTAATTATATTTAATTAAAAACACTTTTTTCCGGCTAAGCTACTCGCAATGACAAGGCCAGATAGTTCCTTTTTTTCTCTAAAACAATGACAAAAACAATGCAGCCTTACATAGAAAGGTCAACTTTAAAACAATAGTAAAATTAAATAGTTAAGATCAATTGATACTATTGAATTATTTGTTTCACGGGTAGTCTTAAAACAACAAGATAATCCTTGACATAGTCAAGTCGTCTAGTACTTAAATGCACAGGAAGTGCATAGTTATTTTCTAGTTATATTTGAATAGTGTCGATGACGGCTAGACGTTGAACCTTTATAACATAGACAGCCAGGATTCATATAGGTTAATATATAAAATGTTATCAGATAATAAATTATTGTGCGCTATTTTGTATTGTATCAAAATCGGCAATAGACATCATTGCCTTATGTCATAGTTACTTAAAAATAACATTAGTAATATTAACAAAAAATATCATAAAATAGTGTGGGCGAGGTGGTAGATAGGAAATAAGTTAGGACAGCTCTTAAAAAACCTTAGGGTGAGACAGCCCCAAAGAGTTTCTGCGTAATAGAATTGTAAATGTGTTTTTTTTTTAAATAATGCTCTTATCTATGAAGTCGAAGAAAAAAATAAATGACCACATTTACTGCCATATACACACATTCATACTCACATACTATAATGTTTCAAAGAAATCTTATTGGCAGGATATAAAATCTTATAAGGATAAATCTATTACTGTGCTGCAGAAACTGTGTCGAGGACGTTAGCTAGAAAAGAGATCGATCCTAATGTAGGTATATTCTAAAGCTATAGAGAGTTTTCAGTCCTCATACCTGAAGTTAGGAGGAGTCTACTAACAACGTGCCCTCTCTGAATAGCTCAACATAGAGTATTAATAAACTACCAAATTGGTTGATATCCCTTCAATATCGCGAATGTGTCTGCTATTCTGTGTGTAAACTGGAGAAAACCATTAATTTTATTTTGATTATTTTAGATATTTTATACCTATTTGATGAAATCCGTCCTAGGTCCTAATGGTGGTTTACACAGCGATTTTCCTAAAAGTGAGTAGAATTGCCCTGCAGATGTTACTGTGTGATACAAAGGCTTGACTTAATTCAAGATTGTGACTGAACTGTTGACCTATATTTATTAATAAATTCTCTGCAGCACGAGATAGCTGTAGATATGACAATATTTCGTTGACCTATTTAAACAATATCAGAATAAAACGTTTAAAAACTTATCGCTCAGAGAAGCAGTTGACATAATTTTATTCGTTTCCTTTACAGCACCGTATGTAATAAAATTTAAATAAAGCTACCTCATCTTGTTGCTTTAATTTGCTGCCGAAGTTTTGGTGACTGGGATATACAACATGTACATACTCCACAATTGAAGATAATGGTGGCGTAAAAAGTCTCATCTGATTTGTAATCATAAATTCTGATTATTATATAGCCTTTGATAAAAGTTGTGTAGTTCTTGAACTTTTCCATTATCCCATGTCAAGGCCAATCAGGGACAGCTTCCTCTTGGGATCACTCTTAATGTATAATTAAGGTAGTTGGTACTACGCTATGACCATCACTCACTTAATTGACAAAATAATTACGGATAGATTGTTTACTCGTGCTGCCCAATTTTTGTGTCATTGTCTTAACAACCTGATAAAATGATTGCATAATAGAGTGGTTTTATCTACAGCAATATTCTGTTTGTTTGGATGCAAAAATTGCTACGTAAGTAATCGGCGTGCTTAATAACAATGTGTGGGAATTTAAACATTTCGCATTTAATTAAAACCTTATCCACTAAATTGCAACCTTTTAAAAACCAACAGTCTAGACTAACAAATTAACAATCTTAAAAAAAAAGAGATTTCTTTAACCTTTTAACGAGCAAGCGACAGCCGGCTGTCTCGCTGCTATTATCTTTATATTGTGTCTCGAATCACGTGTGTTCGTAGGAATATTTCAAGTATGAGTGATCTGAGGGGTTAAGGATTCTGCATAACAAAGTACAATAATTTTGTTGGAACAGGAAATAATTTTTCTTCCTGACCCATTTTTGTAATTTCTTCGTCCCCGACCTATTTTTGCATCAATTAGGAGCGGGATTACGAAAATGAAACCCCTCTTATGGTATGAGGTGCTCAAAAGGAGCTTAAACATTTTAATCACGTAGTAGTGGGATCCGATGGAAATTTCCGTGCTCTTGGACGTGCATTGGTATCTCCTGTTCATTCTGCAACTACCAGTCGTATTGGAAACAATATTTTTGTATATAATAGACAGATTCGTGGCTCCATAACATCAAGCTACTTCCCAAAAACAATAAAAATTCTTTATGATATTTCGGATTTGAAAAACGCTGACTGTACTATCTGTCAACGCAAGTAGATGCCGCCATTCCTTTCTTTAACGCACCGGCTTATACACAATGCAATTTTTATTCAAAAGTTACGCAAATCTGTTTTAAATGCCCACGGGGAGCGATCAAAACTTGAATTAGTCGCACACAGCACCAGGTACCACTTACTAAACATTATTTATTAGATACTGACCTCTGCTTTACGCGCCTCTTTAATTACTGCTACGCTTCCGTGCGTTGTAGCATGCGTGAAGTTATATTCCCATAAATGTGGATATCATTGACATATTTTTTCAATCTGACAAGTAGGTAGTTCCAGAGATTAAATCGTTTAAACAAGCAAAGATCCTTTCAGCTTTATTAAATAAGTAAATGTAAGTAAGTAATGCATCACTATTTCCATAGAAGATTATTGACTAATGATTTATTTATTTGAAATTAATTACTAAATACATATTCAGCAAGGTTGAAGTAACTATGTAGATTTTACCTTTCAACTCTGTGCAATACACAGAACCTTGACACAGAAATGTTTCGTCAATTAATAGAAATTGAGATTTATTTTTGTTGGTGAATTGAATTAACGTTTAATAACAGTTATGAATGTAGTTATATACTCAAGGTTGTGTACAAAAACGCAATTTTACAAGGTCGTCAATTTTACAGAATACAAAATATATTATAGTTAGCGTATAGCTGCAATACTGTAGGTAATTTCTGCATCATTTTCTATTCTAGTTGCTTTTTTTTATTAAAATTATACTTGACGCATATAGTCGGGCGACTAAATATTAAGTAGTACTGTAGTTCTTACGATTCCTTGTAAATTTAAAAATATTTTATGTTCTTTGTATGCAAATAAATATTCGTTTAAATTTAAAAAATAAGTAGCTAAGCTTATACATGAGGTAGAGCACCATCTTACCTAAAGCAGTCGACCTACTATTGACATGTTACGTTTATCTGACAACATTTCTGTTTGAGCTATACAATACCCCTTTAAGCAAGACGTAGCGCAGAGTTTCTAGCAGTTTCGTTTGCTTCAATCTGAACTACGTTTACTATGAGCTAAGTTTATCTGTGTACATTATACATAAGATTACACGTAGGTAGGACGCATCGACCTCGTCAGACCAAAAGCAGTACCACTGTCACTGGGTAAGTGTGTCAGTGTGCCAGTAGGGCGCGCGTCATCCGCGACCATGCCCCCCCTCCCCTCGCCGCGCGCCCCCCTCTCCCGTCACCCAAGGTCCTGAGACACTGCAGCACACATTATTTAACAAATCCAATCATTTCTTAATAAGGCAAAGGGATACGGAATATTTGAAAACACAACATTCGGCGCCCTTTATATTTGGTGATATACGTACCTAATCAAAGCTGAGATTTAAGCACATGTATGAATACCAAAGTAATAAGAAAATAATATTTGCTAATTGCAATATCTGGAAAAATGTATCTCATCAATAAAAGTGACATACCGGAGTATCATTAATTACATAATATTAAATATTTAGAGTTTTTTAAGCTAGGTTGTAGTGTCTGTAGAATGTCTGTAAATAATAGAAGCATTACCAAGAATAAAATATCCTGTTAGTGATGATCAATACCGTGGACGCGGACGCGGATACGGTCTCGTAGTATTGCGGTCTCGACTCTGGTTTGCTCAGTCACAACTCACAATCAATGCTTGGTTTAAGTTTTTCTTAATATTTCAAACTTCCTACGCTTTATGATATTAGATTTATACTAGTGAATAACCACTGTCCCTAATTTCGCGACAGTATATAAACTTTAAGTTTACAAAACAGGAACTCATTAAAATACCTATGCTTTTCTGCTACACCTGAACTGTACTCTGTCTGAATGTCGGGAGCATGTCTAAGGCACCTCTCTGTCCTACGAAAATCTATCGTTAGATCTAAAGGGTGTAAAAAATTACGGGTTACTTAACACTTTAACATTAATTATTCGTGGCTCGATGCGTAGGGGTTTCGTTGTGAAATGAATAGACACCCATCCACTAGCGGACCTAAGCAAGGTTGCTTAACCTTGATCAGTCGAGCTGCCAGGTGCAGCTTTTCACAAGCACGACACCAACGCGACACGTGGTCACAAGCACGAGAGTAATGTGCGAGCATGAAGTAAACGAAAACCCTATGACAAGCAGAAAAATATTGTTGTTTTGTAACACTTCAAAACAAAACATTACAAAAAAGTACCGAGTAGGTACTTACCAAGTGAGAGAGTTACCGAGAGTTCGGTAATGTTTAAAAATATTTATGTTTGTCATTATTGGAGTTAAATATGTATTCTTAGACACCACCAAGACTTTTTGAGGAAAACTTGGTGGTACTATTGTATAACAGAAATGAACAAATAATAAATTTTTCACCTTACGCCCACGTGACGGTAGTGAATCGGCCAAGCCACATAAGTATTTCGACAAAGTGTTAGTAAAGTCGGAATTGTAGAGTTAAAAGCGCCGCTCGATACGAGATCATTTTATATGACGAAGTTTTTTGTAATCTAAATATATATAACTCAGAGGTCGACTGACTGACATAGTGATCTTTCAGTTTCAACGCAAAGCCCAAACCACTGGACAAATCGGGCTGAAATTTGGTATGCAGGTAGAAGTTATGACGTAGGCATCCGCTAAGAAAGGATTTTGATGAATTCCAACCCTGAAGGGATAAAATAGGTGATGGAAGTTTCAGCATCTACGCTGGCGAAGCCGCGTGCGGAAGCTAGTATCTCCATATAATTACTCAACAAAATTCTAGATTGCTGGACTTTTTTAGTATATCCATACTAATATTATAAATGGGAAAGTGTGTCTGTCTGTCTGTCTGTATGTTTGTCTTTCTTTCACGGCAAAACAGAGCGACGAATTGACGTGATTTTTTAAGTGGAGATAGTTGAAGGGATGGAGAGTAACATAGGCTACTTCTTTGTCTCTTTCTAACGAGAGCGAAGCCGCGGGCAAAAGCTAGTATTTATCTATATCTATACTAATATAATAAATGCGGAAGTAACTCTGTCTGTCTGTCTCTTCTTCACGCCCAAACCAGTGAACCGATTTGAATGAATTTTGGTACAGATGTAGTCTGGGACTCGAGAAAGGACATAGGATAGTTTTTATCCCGGTAATCCCCCGGGAACGGGAATTATTATTCCACGCGGACGAAGTCGCAGGAAAAAGCTAGTAATAAATAAAGTAATAAAATTATATTACTTACTAATCAGTTTGGAAGCGAAATTTTGTCCGTCCTCAACAAATACCCGGAGAGATAAACGGAGAGTAAGGTACGCATTTCAAAGAAAACGCTTTGAATATAAACTTTCTGAAAGAGGAACAAAAATCTTTACTTTAGTTTTCTTTGTAAGTAAGTGCTTACTATTGAGTTGAAAGTAAGCAAAAATTACACAACAAATGCTTTTAAGTAAACTGAACAATTAAACACAGATACAATAAAATATTTACAGAATAGTAAGTAGGTACTTTTATCTGTAGATATTTTTATTTTCGTTTCCTTAAGTTCAATAGACTTATTATTAAAATAAAAAATCGTAACTAAGAGCCGTTATCCAAGTTCTACCTGTAATAATGACGACTATATTTAAAAGAGAAACAGTATCGCTTTTTTCGCAGACTTTGGCTATTCCCAATTTGGTAACAGCCAATGTCAGTGATACTGTATTGGGAATCCCAAATACCTAGTATAATAGCGGGCCATCCACTAACGTTCATTCCTGCCGGAATGTACAATCCTTACGGAATGAACACCAGTGGATTTGCAAGAGCGAGAAAGAATGACGGTATTAAAATCCCGCCACCCGAACTGTCGCGACAATCCTTACGGAATGAACACCAGTGGATTTGCAAGAACGAGAAAGAACGACGGTATAAAACCTCGCTACCAGTCCTGTCGCTACGGGCGCGACGCGCGCTGTGATCAAGTTAGTGTCTGTGTATTTGTCCGGCGTGATTGAGCGCTCGTTTGTAATCATTTTGTGTTCGTCTTCGTCCCGGAAGGACAAAATGGATTTCCAAGACATAGACACACAACACAATACGGTGTTATCATCTTGAGCAGTTCATCGCCTCTTAAATATTTCTTAAAATCATCAGATTCGTCGCATGCCAGATTTTTAAAAGTCCTATATTTCTACTTTTCTAATAACCACTTTTTCCCCACATCCTATGTCTTCATTTAGGTTTAAATAGATATTCACTTGCAATAAAACTCAAAGCAACAGCAATCTCTTTCTTAAAGGTACACATGTTTATTTATTAAACCTCATGGACATAATGTGAAAAACACTGCCCACAGGCGGACTTAATGCCTAAGTGTAGGGCCTGGGCCGCTCAAATCGAGCGTCTAGCAGGGCGGGGCGTGCGGCGTCCATATCAAACAGATGCATTTACACGTAGGTGTCCTGAGTGGCGACCTAGTGGCGCGAGAACAACTTGCACGCAACGCTGCACGCTCCGCTGAACGCTCTTCACTCAGTTCGTACACTCAGGCATTTTCTCCCAGTCTACCTTAGGGTGATGCAGAGACAAATCATGGTAGATGTACAAAAATAATACCAAAATTTAATTTATTTATTTACATACAGTACTAAATACATATAGGTACACTCACATAAACATAAAGATAAATATAAACATAAATATATAAACATAATTGTTGCAAAATGAAAATAATCCATAAAGATTATTTAAAATGACGAGCATTCCTTTCAAATGACAACAATCTTCATAAAATAGTAGGATTGTCACCATCCACACACGCGCAATCCCTCGGTATGGCTGACAAGATGCAAAGTGACAGGAATGTACACAAACGTGTGGATGGTCACTGAAGGATTGTTTTTCCTGCCGGACTGGCGCGTCGTGATAAAGTCAGGGGAAAGAACGAAGGATTGTGGTTTAGTTAGTGGCTTCAACGGTTTTATTTTATCCCGTCGCTTTTCTGTACGGATTGCGCGACGGGACAAGTCAGAAGGAATGAACGTTAGTGGATGGCCCGCTAATGTTGCGGAATGTGTATAGTTGCGGAATGTGTATAATAGTTACCGTGACCCTGGAACATAAAGGGCAATCGAAGGAACATGAGTGGGTTTTAGTCAGTAAGAGTCTGACACGCCCTTCCGCCGCACCCAGGACGGGAGCAGTCATTGGATGATATCCCACTCACCAAAAAAAAAATACCTAGTATAATAAGTAGTATTTTATGACATAATAAAAGAGGTTTATCTTTAGAAAAGAAATGTGTGGAGCAGAGCCCAAGTAACACATCAAAGCATTATAACGGCCGACTTACAGCATTTTTGTATCGTTTTCGCATTTTGATTTAGTTCCATAGTAGCATTACAAACGTTTATACGGCTACTGTAATGCTTATTTGGGCACAAATTATACGGCCTTAGATCCTTAATATGTTCACAATAGTTGTTTAATCGCATTACAGGCGCATTATATTAGCATTATTGTGGTCAAATAAAGTACCAGTTGCATTAAAGAAGCATTATTATGGTCAAAGAAAGTACCAGTTGCATTAAAGAAACATTATTACGGTCAACGAAGTTGCCAATCGCATTACAGAAGCATTACACTAGCAATGACATTGATAGTGAAGATGCTAATTACATTAGAAAAGCATTATACCAGCATTAGAATGTAGTAAAAGAATGATTGGAGTTACATAAGGGTTCACAGTTAGAACTTAAATAAACCCTACATCATTGCAAAAACGTATCTAATGCCACGGTACTAATTGTTATAATACTCTGAACGTCCCGTCGTTGCAATTTATCAACTTTGGCTCGCAATATAATATGAACGAAGACGTCAAAACTCAGTGCGTGACACCATTTTTAAAACATTATTTATAATACTGGGTTAGGTTTTGACTCTTTTTTTATTTCATACCTTCAAATATTACTGCGTAATGTAGTTTACTGTAAATATCTATATAAGTTTCTTTGAAAATTTTCACGCGCCTTTGATATTTTGTGATTTTGATATATAATGTTATTGTGTGAAATAACCAAAATAATTTTGTATTCTTAGTATAGAACGAATTTTGCGTAATTAACATAACAGTATTGGTTGGGAAGTATTGGATTAAGTTAATTATTATTATATAGGTCTATTACTTTTATAAATGGGTTAGAAGGATAATATTTTTAGGTTATAAAATATTTACAAAATGGTGGCAGCCTATAGCACCCCGGTGAGCGTTTAACAAGGCTACTTAAAGCCGCCAGCAGTATAAATACTCACACATGTACAATTATTAAGGCCAGACGCCAGAGAGAAGACTTTTGATGAACCACTGTAGTGCCATTGACTATAAAGTAGTTCTATATGAGTTCACCGATATACCAGTAGACTTGATGTAGACTGAATTGGTGCCATTACTTGAACGGAATTTTGGGGATCTTTGAGCAAAACTATAAAACCCATTTCAGAATTTTTGTACAACTTAAATCCGAATATTGAAGATAATATATTTTTCAATGTCCAGTTAGGAATAAAAACACACAAACATAACAGAATACAGATATAATTATTCACCCTGTAGATTTGTGACAACTCTCAATAACTTAGGCCTCATCGCTTGATCTGCAATGTCATGTAGCACAAGTAAAGGAAAAACTCCGAAATCCGGGTTGTAGTTTTTTTTTTTTCAAATCGACGCAAGAAAGCAATCTTGTAGTATCTCGAAAAGTAGAACTTTACACCAGAGCCAAAAAACTGTTTAAAAAATTCATAACTCGTAAACTAGCTGAAACCGAGAGGTGATTTTTGGAACACATATTTCTTATAATGAAATTTATTAGATGACACTAAAAATAGTATTCTAAAGTTGGTATAACATGAGTTTTAGCGAGTTACAGCAATTGGTATTTCAATTTGAATCATCAATATTGCTGTATCTTAATAGTTGTTATGTAAGGCACAACAAAATAGCTTTAAAATTTTAGGCAACGATTATGATGTATGTAATATGAAGTAAATTTGTGAGTTCTCGTATTTCGTTGTACTTCACATTCCTTTTAGAAGTAGGTCTTGCATTTTGTGTTAAATACAAATAAAACAAATTATTATGTTTAATTAAATGCTGTATGTTTATTAAAACAATGTTATTTAGGAATCAATGTTTGCCCTAGTAATAATTATAACGAATTTAAATATAAAAGTAATCAGTCCCAAAATGAAGTTTACCGAGGGCGACATTTTCAACTAAATAAAATATCCTAAGCGATATTTTCGACGAAACATCTAACCATTTCAACCATTATTTTACATTGAATTTATTAAGTTTACAAATAATTGATTAGACGTTTTTCATCATCAGATCACGACCAAATTTCTATAGAATCTATTCTAGAGTATAATTTTTAAAACAGAAAGTAATTGAAATCGGGCCACAATTGATTGAAAAATCGGTAAACAAACATAAAAAATACATACCTACAGCCGAACATAATAAGTATAAATAGATATTAAAGTAAATAAAATGGCTAAATAACATTACTTACGTAGGATTCACTTTAGCTGTACACGTAAAACACGCCCGAATATCGTAGACGACGAACTCGTGTTCTTGCTTGTGCGCTCGCACATCGACCGCAATACAATCGGGAAACGTCGTATCCAGGGGAAGACACGGGGACGGGGGTAGGTTTCTTTAGCGTAATTTTAATTGTACTCAATTTTCAACTCTATTATAAATGATTTATGAAAAATATTTATCATAAATGTGTAGAATGAAACGTAGTAAGTCTAAAGCACATTCAAAACCCGAGCGATATAATTGTAGTTTCACTAGCTGGAATAAAATATTGAGGCGGCGAAATTGCTGTATCTCAATAAATTATTATTTGGGACGTATACATAATGCTGTAAATGTTTCGTAGTATATAAACAAGGACAGTGTATCTTGACATCGGAAAAAAATACTTATTACTATTTTGTTGTATCTATTTGTTGTTGTAAAATAGTTGATTTTATGGTACTTACAGCATTTTGAAGTAAGTTTTCTTAAAAAAGTTAAGAAAAAGTCCACGTCGTATCATAAAAAAAAAACCTCCTAGTAAAACATGGATCAGACTGTCCGACGCAGTATTTTTTTTCTGAATTTAAAAATGCAATAAAAAGAAAATCCCATTTTTCGAGATACGACAAAATCGCTTTCCTGCGTCGAAATATTGTTGATGAATGTATGTGTCCATTTTACGGAACCCTTGTTGAGCGAGTCCGACTCGCACTTGACCAGCTTCATTATAAACGTATGCTAAACACACGGTTACGCAATACACACTGATGTCGACAAATAGTTTTACGAATGCAGTCAATTGAATGTATATGCAGCTTTACACATTTCAATAAGTCACTTGTATTTGTTTAAAGAGCTGTTAGCAGTACAACAGCACTCAGTTGATCTTTAAAAATACAAGCATTACATTGGTTCACGTTCATGCTGTCCAGCAGCACTAGGCTTTTACTTAGCACTTAGATGTGCTATTACACAACAAAGAGCACTAAATACAGCTCAAAGCCGTTTAACGAATTTCGGTGCATTATAATGATACAAGATTATGCTATTAACCAGCATTAGACATAATCTTACAACTTTAAAATGCTATTGTAGACCCTAAGGCACTAAAAACAGCTAAAAGTTGTATAGAGGATTTTCGTGGCATTATAATGGTTCATATTCATGCTATTAAACACCATTGAACATTTATTTACTACTTAAAAATGCTACTGTAAATCCAAATGCACTAAAAATAGCTCAAAGCTGTACAACAGCATCGTGGTTTGCTGCACTGAAACTAAAGGCTGCACAAAAGCATTTTGATATACCATTATCCAACCGTTATACAGTATAAAGCATCTAAACGGTTTTGAAATGCCTATATAAAGCGTCAAGATGCTCGGTGAACTTATATAAAAGTTTATACGGGCCTCAAGTTTTACATAAGTTTAATTTTCGTTTGTTAAAATGCTTTCTGTGTTACTTGGGAGGGTGTTTGGTTTATTGGGGCGGAAAGGTATGATAATTATAAGATCCTGACCGATTTTTCGGCCACAGCGATTTGGATCTGCGTATTGAAAACATAGCTGGTGTGCTCTCAGGTGACTGATGTAGCCAATATATTGTATACGTCGCAGATGACTTGCATAATATTTAATCGTTTTTTCACAACCGCTAGATTTTATGCACAACGTTCAGCTGGATCGTACGCAAAACTGCTACTCAGGTTTAGATTTCGACAAAAAAAACACTTTTTTGTATAAATACACTTCTCATCAAAAAAATTGAAACACCTTACAAGTTTATGTTTTGTAAGGATTTTCTGTTTTTTTATTATTATTTACGAATAAATATCAAATGTCGCATTAGTAAGTTTTATGAGGTTTTCAAATTCTGATGTTATTGTTCTAAATTAAAATTATTTTTTTCATAGGTTTCGTGTTTTCTTCAATGAATCATTTTTATTTTGTATGGAGAACGAAGGCAATGAATGAAACAACACACTTAATGTGAAAAAAAATCTGATTTTTTTTTATTTAATAACGTTTAATAACCAGTGTTCCCTCCTCGAGCTCTTATCACCGCTTCCATCCGGTTTTTCATCGATCGGATGAGAGTTACGACGATGACATGCTGTGGGATGTTGTCCCATTGTTCCTGAATGACTGACCTGTTGGTCTAGTGGTCAGTGAACCTGACTGCTAAGCCAGAGGTTGTGGGTTCGATTCCCACCCAGGAAAAACTTTGTGTGATGAGCATGATTGTTTGTTCTGTGTCTGGGTGTTATTTATCTATAATATGTATGTATTTATAAATTTTATAAGTATGTATATCAGTTATCTGGTTACCATATCACAAGCTCTGCTTAGCTTGGGATCAGATGGCCGTGTGTGAATTGTCCCAAGATATAAAAATATAAAAAAATGGCGCATTTTAGCTGGTAAAGTGAGTCTGGGGCAGGATCTCTAGCTCAGATTGCCTCTTTAGTTGATCCCAGAGATGTTCAATTGGATTCATGTCCGGGCTCCTTGCTGGCCGTTCCATTATGGAGATACCGACTTCGGTAAGGTAATCACGTACGACGCTCGCGGTGTGGGCTCTGGCGTTGCCGTGCATAAATGTGAACCCGTTGCCGATAAAGTGTGCATAGGGCATCACGTGAGGCTCTAGGCACTGTTCCACGTACCGATGACAGTTCAAAGCAGGTAGACTTGGTCCAGACACGAAGACAAGCTCTGTCTTACCGTCGGCGCTGATTCCTCCCCAAACCGTCCACGAACCACTGTTCTGTAAGTTTGTGTCCTTTTATTGTTATTAATAATGCACCTGCCATGTTTATATCTCATCAACTCTAGGTTGACTGGTAGAGAATGCCTAAGGCATTAAGTCCGCCCTTGTACGCTTGTGCATGAAGTTTAAATAAATAAATAAACCACCACCATAACTGACCCTTTCTTCAATGCAGGATTGTGCAAAGCGTTCTCCATCTCTTCTGTAGACCTTGTTCCTTCCGTCGTTACCATAGAGCATGATTTTACATTCATCAGAGAAGAGAACTTTGCTCCATTGGAGGTATGACTAATTTAGGTGCTCGCGTGCAAAATCAAGGCGCGCTCTTCGATGGTCTGCAGTTAATTTCGGTCCATTTGCTGGCTTGTGTGGTACCAGTCCACGTTCCTTCAACCTTCTTCTAATTGTAGTCACTTACAGCGACCCTTCGTACAACTTGAAGCTGCTGCTGCAGTTGAAATGCATTAAGGCGCCGGTTTCGCAAAGAAGTTGTTACAATAAATCGATCATCTCTCTCAGAAGTGACCCGATTCCTGCCAGATCCAGAACGGCGCGTGAACATACCAGTCTCTCGATAGCGGTTGTAGACTCTATGAACAGATGACAGGCTTAGATGCAATGTTCGAGCTACAACACGCTGACTAAGTCCAGAATCCAGCAATGCCACCACTTGGGCGGCTTCTGTGGGCGAAGTATCCATATGTTTTAGAAAATAAAACTTTTTTCAGACGTCTTAAAGTCACAGTAAACAAATTGAAAACAAAAACGTTAAAGATAAACTCAAATTTTTAATTTTTGAACGTGAAATGTTCTCCAACTGTACGAATATTTGTCTCAAAATAGTGATTCATTTCATTTAAACAAATGAAATTCTAATTTCGAATTTAAAATTTTCGCTTATCATTGTAATGGCCAGATTGCCAGCAAAGCAATACAATAACTTTTTTTTTCATGGAATGAAAACTCTTTTGTATTAAATTAAGTGTTAAATTAAAACGAAGGTGTTTCGATTTTTTTGATGAGAAGTGTATATAGGAGTGCGTGTCTGTAGACATAATTACTAATTATCTAACCGACTATTTAGAACAGGAGCCAGCGAAGCGTGCTCAGAATTTTGGGGCGCCCCGACATAAACAGGTTATGTTTGAAGGGGATGACGTTATGTATTTCTATTATACTTAATTAAAAATATGTTTAAATACTATTCTGAGTAGTATTGATTAGTGACAAAAATGACAAAATTTTATGGCCAATATAATTTATGCAACAGTATTTTTTCAGAAAACAAAATATTGTGAGTTGTCGTTGAGAATATTTAAGCGTCCGTATTAGCGGGGGTTCGGTTACCGAGGCGCGGGTGAAACCGCGGAAGGCAACTAGTTTTAACATAATTTTTAGTTCCGTACAGTTCCATAATATTGGTGCTGATTCTCTTGTTCACAAACTTAACTAAATTTAAGTTAAATGCATCTTTCTCATCACCAAACGGTAAAAATTCCGAAGTTTTGCGACGGAGACATTTTGCGAGGTTTCGCTGTTATCGACTGGCATGAATTGTTTTTTTTTGCCAGTGAACTGAATCAATGTTAACTTGCGTTATTGAAGAAGAGGTTGGAAACCCCAGCAACATTTCTATTCATGTCGGAATTGATTACATTGACATTACTTTTAAAAATAAATTTCTACCTTCATCGCAAGTAAATTTCAGCTGCAATATGGAGTAGAATTTTTAATTATTGGAACATCGACTACCGCCCGCCCTATAGAACACTATTTCATTGGAAATATAATTTTCTTAAAGGTCGAAAATAAAATTTGTGAAGGTTTCTTTTAATTTGTAACAATTTAACGCTCCGCTATACCGGAGCGTTATTGTATACATGTGCATTTTTAAGGTTATATATTATATCAGTAGGGAAATAAAACTTAAAAGGAACGCATCTTAATCCATCTTCCCGATCCCTTGTCTAAGGTAGGAGGTCTCAAGTTATAATTCCTAACGAATACGCCGGACAAAACTAAACTTCAAGTAGCCTTTATTAAAATATATGGCTGTTTTTAGTTCAACGTTACATTCTTTTTTTAAAGACTCTCTTGTTGCTTTATAATACCTATTTAAAAACATCAAAGAGATCCAAAAAGCTAACAGATCCTTTTCAATCCAAAAACCCTTAATGGCCCTTAAGAGGTTTTTCATAATATCAAATGCAGACAAGACTTAAAGTTAAGAAGGTACGGTACCTGTACTACCTACTCAATTGGTACTGTATCAAGTAGAGTACCTTGAAAAGTGTAAAAAAATGCGTATTTATATCGAAGTCGATAATTGACCTAAATTATTGTGTAAGTACGTACAAATCTGTAGATTGTCTATACCAATATCACATGAATATATTGATTATAATATATTCATGCGCCAGTAATAGTTTGTCTGTCTGTTATGCTTTCACATCTAAACCGACTTAAGTGAAATATTGTAACGAGTAAGCCTGTGCCAGACAAAGAGCAAACTCTACATTTACTCTATCTTTATTTCGTTCGTGTGCCACTACGATAACCGACATTCACGGGAAGCAAAAGCTAGTTAGTAGTCATACTATTTATAGTAGTTAAGCGCAATGAACTGCCAGCATTTATTTGAAATACTTTAGTACTTTCGTATAATTTCGAAGTCATATTGGAGCAATGAATGCGACAATTGATTGAACGCGCAGCCGCAGACCAACGCACTGAATTGACATTATCAAGTCAAACGACTCAAGTACTGTGTCCTGATTTCAAGTCCTGTAATAATTAACAATGCAGACACTGCGAGTATTTTTACAGTACTTAATACCGAAGAAGAATTGGGAAAAACGAAACTGAAATTACTTACCAACAAAATTATTTGGTTGTTGATGCACATACAATACATACAATTAGAAAATTGTATTAAAGGAGGTGTATCAGAAACTGATGAAAACACTGGGGAAATGATAAAAAAGTTTTGATACTTGTATTTTCCCTTAAAAAATTTTTACACTTATTGTTTATTAACAATACTAATACACACATCAAAAGTGTCTAGGGATATTTTAGTTAAACCTAAATAACTAAAATTCTATTAACTTTTTGTTAAGACACCTACACTTTAAAATAAACCTTGTTTAATTGCCTATCTAATCTGATAATAAACTTTTAGATAAAGTTAAATAAAAAAAAAACTTAGAAGAAGAGGAAAACTCAACAAAATTTCAATTTAACTTTATTTTTGAAATTTCAAAACCTAAAAAAAACCAACAAAACAATTTCTTTTTTATAAAAATTGTTGAAAACTTAAAATTAATAATTCGTGGATCCACCTAAGACTCTCCTGACACATCTGGAGCGGTTCTGCATACTCAAAACAAGGGTGTCAATATCCTGTTGTGGAGTACTGTCCCAAATCCTGCTAAGATGCAAGAAAAGCTGGTTTTGATGCACAATATCAACAGGGAAATTCCTACGAGCTCTTCTCTGAAGCATATTCCAGGCATGCTCAATAGGATTTAAGTCAGGGGATTGTGCAGGCCGGTCTAAAGCTTGAATAACATGCTGTTGTAACCAACTTGTAACGATACGCGCCGTATGTGGACGGGCATTGTCGTGCATTAGCTGGAAATTTTGTCCCATTTGCTGTTTGTGGGGCAAGATTACAGGCTCTAGCACCTCATCTCGGTATTTTCGAGCAGTCATATTCCCTTGTATCCAAACGAGGTCCGTTCTACCGCCGAGACGAATTCCTGCCCAAACCATAATCGTGCCACCTTAATATGCATGAACTTGTTGTGGGTGCTGCAGTCGATTCCAACGTCCAGGTTTTCTCCAAACGCGTACTCTTCGCGAATCAGGATGAAATCCAAACCTAGATTCATCAGTGAAAAGCACAAGTGACCATTGAGAATGGTTCCAGTTTTCGTGTGCAATAGCCCATTGTAATCTTCATCCTCGATTACCTCTCCTTAGTGCTGATACCCAAAATGGCCTACGAGCACGTAGATTGACTTCATGCAGTCGCCTTCTCAAAGTTTGACCGCTTACCAGCAAACCATACTCTCTCTGTAGCCTTTGAACCAATTGCATCGCCGCTGCATTTAGTTGACTTCGTGCAGCATTTACTATGAATCGGTCCTGTACATGTGTTGTAATGCGTTGAGGTCCTCGGTGCCGTTCCACCACTTCCTCCGTGACACGATAACATGACCAAAGCCTGGATATAACGCTCTGACTGATCTTCATGGCTTCAGAAACGGCAATTATGGGACAGTATTCCACAACAGGATATTGACACCCTTGTTTTGAGTATGCAGAACCGCTGCAGATGTGTCAGGAGAGTCTTAGGTGGATCCACGGAATATTAATTTTAAGTTTTCAAGAACTTTTATAAAAAAAATTGTTGTTTTGTTTAAGTTTTGATGTTTCAAAAATAAAGTTAAGATTGAAATTTTGTTTGAGTTTTTCCTCTTCTTCTAAGTTTTTTTTAATTTAACTTTATCTAAAAGTTTATTATCAGATTAAATAGTCTATTAAACAAGGTTTATTTTAATGTGTACATGTTTTAACAAAAAGTTAATAGAATTTTAGTAATTTAGGTTTAATTGAAATATCCCTAGACACTTTTGATGTGTGTATTATAAAGAGGAAAAATTTGTATGTATTTTTGTTTGTAACTCTTTAATGCAAAAACTACTGAACGAATTTTGATGAAACTTTACAGAAATATAGATTATATATATCAGAATAAGCCATTGGCGATAATTTGTGCAGTTTATTCAACAATGCTGTTTAATTAGTTGTATTTTTCTATGAGCTGATGAGGCCTACATGCGGCCTACTCTGGGTAAAGCTACAAAGGCAAGTGACCAAAAGAAAGATATTTTTTTAAAAAGAGTGAGACTTATATATCGAGATATGTATATATCTGGTTAATCCATTCTAATATTATAAATGCGAAAATAACTCTGTCTGTCGGTTAGGCGTAAGGATGGAAGGAAGGAGGTCTTCTTCACGCTTAAGCCACTGAACCGATTTAAATGAAATTAGGAACAGGTAAAGTCTGGGACCCGAGAAAGAACATAGGGTAGTTTTCATCCCGGAAATCCCCCGTGAACGGGAACGAAGTCGCGGGCAAAAGCTAGTATAAAATAAATTAAGGTAAGCCCAATAATATACTTTATTTACACAACAAAGATAAAAGAAATGGTTTTTCACTTTGTGATTGGTGTCCCAGTTTGGTTAGGGCATTGCAAGTTTAATTCGACCTGATTGCCCGTTAAGAAAAAGATATTCTGTACTTTGTCAAGATTACTGACTAATGGTAGTGATCGTTCACATAAGGCAAGTCAAACGCCTTTAGGCGGCTCATGTGAATCTGACACCAAGGCTACTGCCTTCTTCATCTGCCTTCTGCAAAATTTCGTCGTAAGTATAGTACTAGTACACGCCCCTGTAATAAGGCCAAAGTTATATGTTATGTAATAATGATAATATATATGCATATGTTACACTCATATAAATGGATATAAAACAAAGTATCAACTTTGGCGAGTTATACTAACCAGTCAAACTACCGGTGGTGCCATCGGGTGGTGTCACGGGTCCGAGACGAACGCAAGCACGCGGTCTAAAATCGAAAATTACGTGTAAGTTACGCCTTCTTTACAGATTTATCGGTAAACGTTATAAACAGTGCTTCTGGATTGTGACCGCGGTGGTTTCTTAGTCATTCTTTCACTTTTTACTAAAGATTTCTTGAAATTATCAAATGTAAACAAACAAACGTAATGTCGCTTGACAGATGACAGTCATGAGAAGATTACCATATGAAAATCATTATTTGTTTTATTGTTTTTTTGTCATGAGTTACTGGTACACCTATAAAAACGTTGGAATATAAATAAGGGGCATACATACAGTTTTTCCTGTAAAATATTAAAAACTTCCCAATGCTTTTGAAGTGTAGTTTCAATAATGGCGAACGACAACGTGGGCCGCGCGTACGTTTCTTTTCCATTTGGAAGGTTACTTGGTTGTGCAAGAGTTGACTCCGATGTGCAACCAGAATATCCAAAGAACAAAGGATTTCGGTAATACGCCATTTTGTTTATTTCGTAGTGTGAATGTGTGACTATATCAGGGTTTTAACGATCTGATGCTAAGTATTATAGTTAAACATACTAACCTACATAGTATATTCAAAACGCTCAAAATTGTTAACCTAACTTAACCAAATTACTATTAAAACTGAAAATTCAGCATAATAATGATAGAATAAGTATTGCCAAAGTTCCACAATAAATCAATGGACAAAATATGTTACCTATCCACTACACTACAAAACAAAGTAAAATTTCGTACCCGCTAAATAAAAATCAATTTCTAAAGCTTTCAGAGTTGAAATGTTTAAAACATTTAATATTCTGCCTCTGCGCTTACAACTGTTGCCCTTTGGCGAAATTGAATTTCAATTTATCTTGATAAGTGGGACACGGCGCTCGCGCATGTTGCAATACGCGTACCAATGAATGTGTTCTGCGGGGACGTCACTGTTGTCTCGCTACCTACAAACTCATTTGTTACTTATTTTATTAAATACAACAGCTAAATTGTTTCTGACATAAAATACAAGTAGCTTTGTTAGAAAGAGAGCAACTTTCAATCTTATATACCTTCAATATTTGATAAACAATATGTAAGGATATGAACCTAACTTGGTCAAATTGCACAAAGCTATATAACAATTCACAATTAAATACAATTTACATTGTTTTTGATTATCAAAATCATTCTGTGACTGACGTTCTTTACCCAATCGCTTCATATGACCTTGCCAAGTTAGGCAACCCTACATACAACTCAACTCGTCCAAACATGAACACAATATCAATACTTAACATACATGCCTACATAGTTTCATAATTTCAGTTTTGATAATATTAAGTTGGACAATAGCAACAATTTGGTCTTTGGTGACCGCAGGGCTCGACATAACAAATAACAAACCAAATTCTGATAGGTTTTCATAGAATAAAAGATATTGTGTAATCATGACAAGCTTTTCGAACCTCGTAAGTGTGAATAATATATTGGATTCATAAAAATTAGTGCTTTCAGACAAATTATTGGTATCCGTTGTTTCCTTACAACCCGCGCAACCGTTTCTACAGTCAACCTTGTGCCACTTCCACATATGCTGCACATTTATAATTATGTATGTCTGCTTGCACATTTTATATTAATTGTTTCTTTATTGATGTACCTTGTGCACATGCCAAGTAAATCACTTGTCAATATCTGAAACTGCTGTAGGTTTAATGTATATTTAACCCAGGAATATTTTCATAACAACTGCAGAGACGTATGATTGCCGCATTAAAATAGACATTTCAGATTATATCTGCCTTATAACAATCCTTGATCCTCTTAGCAATTCTTAGATTTTAAACTGTTTACTACAAAGTTAAACCTTCAGCATAATTAATAAATAAATGTTTGAGAGGTTTTATATTTCTTTATCAATGTTTTTAATTTATTTATTAAGTATTGCATTGTAGAAAGCAAGGCTATACTATAATATGCACGAGCTCACGTAGGTGCTAACGCTGAACTAGCAAGAATCTCTATACAACCTCAGCTTTATACATACTGTCATTATTTAAAGAATCGTCCATTCCGAGCGAGCAAAAACAGTAGAAATATTACCCTTGAATCCGTATTAATATTATAAATGCGAAAGTAACTCTGTCTGTCTGTCTCTTCTTCACGCCTAAACCACTGAACCGATTTGAATGAAATTTGGTACAGGTATAGTCTGGGACCCGAGAAATGACACAGGGTACTTTTCATCCCGGAAATCCCCCGGGAACTATTAAAATGAATTAAAAAAAATAAAAATGATGCAGCTGACGGAAAATTGTCTTGGGAGACTATAATAAGTTTAAAATAAAATATAAAACTGGGTATTAAAAAAAATTAAGTTACTTAATAAGAATATTATCATGAATTACATTTTATTTTTGTTACGTAGCTATAGCCTGTTTGCAATCCTAGTTTCTAATACAAGTTTCGGGTTCACTTTTAACTCAAAAACTTAAGCTACGAAAGGCTTGAGGCGTCATTATCGATTACCTGACTAATTCGTTACTAAATGACAGAATGTTTTGGAATTTGATACACAACACATTTCTATTTATCGTACTACTACAACTTACGTCATCTGGAGTAGAAAAGGAACATAAATTAGTGCCTGTTTATGAAAAAAATATTTTTTAACATTAAAAGACACTGAAAAGCAAAACCTAAAATATAAACAGATAAAAAATAATATTAGGTAGTTTTGAAGCCGTGGCAAAACAAAATAAATAAAAAAGAACTAATAGACCAGTCATTAAATAGCGCGTTCGCAGGGTTTGTCCAGCGTAGGCGTTTGATAAACGTATGCGCAGCGCAGTCGATGCAACAACGTTGCGGCTCTGGAGTCAATTGAACGCAGCGCTATGAGACGCAAACTTCACACAATTAAATTCAATTGTACATGACGCCGCAATAACGCGGCGTATGCGCGAGCACCTGCGGCGTTACGCAGCGTACTCATTTACCACTACGCCGCGCAGACGTCCATCGTACGCCTACGCAGGACCACTTTACCTTTTTTTACCAATCTTAATAAATTTGGACCTGTCTCAGTCCGATAACCAAAGTTAGATCGTCGGACACGTATAAATTCGACAAAATCACTTTGGCCTTTAGATCTGAATGCAGATTCGGAATTCCGGATCCACTTCCCAATTGTCTAAGGACCTAGCGATATCTAAGAAAAAGGTATAAAGCTGTGCTTGTAGAAATAAACTGGTGTTCCCAAGGGTATTACTTTGTTTTCCATAAAATTATTTGTACTATTTTTGTTTTCGTCGTCCCGCACATAATATTTACTTGCACTATTATCATACTAAACATGCTCTTCGCATAAACTTATTAGTCATACTTAACTTTCTTTTGGTAAAAAAATCATTCATTTCTACAAGTAACACATTACATAATCGATGCTTAAGATATCGATACATAAGCACCATAGCCTTTTTTGATAAATGAACTACTCATCTAACGTACCTACCTAATATTAGTGCGTTCAGTTAAACAAACTCATCATCAGCTTTATAATATGTGTTTTAAGAGTAGGGTCTATTCGCTAAGATTAAAATAAATATATCCTTTCATTCGGATCAAATGCATGGTACCTATAGTCTATTTAGCATTGGAAACGAACGTCGTCATCATCATCCCCATCCACCCTAGCCCTTTCCCAATTACGTCGGGGTCGGCTTCCAGCCTAACCGGATTCAGCTGGATACCAGTGTTTTACGTGAAGCGACTGCCTATCAGACGTCCACAACCCAGTAACTGGGCGACACGATAGCCTTTGGTTAGACTAGTCAGATTTTCTGGCTTTAGACATCCGGGACCAACGGCTTTAAGTGCTTTCCGAGGCACGGGATGCAAATGAGGAGTGACTTTTCAAAATGGCTTATTTCTGTATGGTCATTTTTTTCAGGACCAAGAAAAATACGAAAACTTTTCATATATGAATATTTTTAGTAACAAACTTCTATGTACATAATCTAGGTACGTTAATAGATCGTTTCACAGTGTATATATTTTTTTTAATACTCTAAATTATGAGTTATTATCATATGATTTAAGGAAATAAGCCATTTAGTCGCAAACTCCAAGAAATAAGTGGTTTTGTTTCAGCACTCCTAAGAAATAAGCCATTTTGTTTTGGCACTCCTAGAAATAAGCCATTTTCTAAAAACTTTTATTAAAATCTGAAAATCACACACGGACTTCTCCTACATCCTCTTCATTGCAGACACAAAAACGAGCAACGATACAAGAAAATATTTTTCACCTTGACACTCAGCCTTGACATGAAAGTATTGAGAAGTTGACAGCAAGGTGACGCATGACGTTTAATATTTTTTTAATTGGCCGTAGTCAAATAAAAAGTGTTGCCAATGTATAAAAATATATTTGCGGATCCACTTCCAGATATTAAAGCTATCTTTCAACCCTCCAAAATAACCTGTGATACCAGATTAGAAATAAGCCATTTTGATACGTATTAACAAAATTTCCATACAAAATGTTCTAGAAATGAGCTATTTTGAAAAAACTCCTATCACAATTAGTAGGGCCGAGAATTAACGTGAATTAAGCTATTTTGTTGCGGAAAGCATTTTCTATGGCCATTTTTCTTCGAGATTAAAGTACTTTAGAACCGGACACTTCACGTCATATAATGTGAGTGTACATAAAGTCCCGATTGGCATTAAAAAAAAAAAAAAATTGGGAACCCGAAATAAGCCGTTTTGAAAAGTCACTCCTCAAATGATGTCCAAGATAAACTTTAGAAAGTACATATGAATCGAAAAAGTCACATTGGTACTTGCCCGGATTCGAACCCACAACCTCTTACACGAGAGGCGGGCGCCGATCAACAGGGCCTTTCATTGGAAACGAACGTAAGAATAATTAACCCGTTGTGTAAAATATGCCAAAATCCATCTAATAGTTATTCCTTAATTAAACCTTTTAGTAATTTAAAATTGGCTTAGATAGTAATTCAGTCACTGAATGAACGGTAATTTCCACTTGTAATGGAAAATTTAATATCAAAAATTACTAGTATGGGATAAACAGTAAAATATGTTTGTTTTTATATCGTGAATTCGTGGCAGCTGGTCTGTGTGTGCGTAGTCCTCAGTTCCCCACTCCGGCGACTCCGCGCTCCGGTGCGCGGGCGCCGCATCACTTGAGTATTTTGTAATAACGCTAAAATCGTGGTAACCAGGCCAAGGCTCCGCTTATTTACATGTATGTGAGAAATAGCGTTCTCACTATTCATATAGTATGTAGGTAGGTACTTATTTACAGAATGAAATATATTGTTTGTAAAGGTATACTTATTATGAAGCAGGTAATATATTTACCCACTTACACCTTTTATAATCTGATTTAGAACATGAGAAAAGACAAACATTTTCGGACAAAAAATCATGATTCGCCATAAACTAGATGAAGCTTCGACCAAGCTACAATTTAAATCTACTTCATGTCCGGCTCTACTTTTGTAAGCTCAACAATATCAGGTGAGATCAGCTTTTTGGTGAATATGGTGCGGAAGGTCCGAAAGATCCTAACGTCTAAGAGAAATAAAGTTCATCAAATCTACCCTGAGAATAAAGTATAAATTTTTGACAGTTTATCGGTACAGAAACTATCAAGATGAGAATTTGTATAACCACTTGGTCCAGGTGTACAGAAACTGATCCTAATTTTCGGTCGGACATAAATGACACTATTTTAATATGTTTAAAGGGGTTCATTTCTAGACAGTCTTCCGATTAATTTTAGTACATTACTTTGCTTAGAAACATATTTATCATATGAAAATCTGCCTTTTGTTATGTAAAAAGTGGTAGTAAGGCTAAATTTAAATTATGAATAAATCCATGTATTTTCTCAGAGAACAAAAATCTTGCGAATCTTAATATCAGTGAAGTATGGGTTGTGTGACTGTTGTGTGTGAGCAATAGTCGAATTATAAAAATGAAACCTATGAGGCCTGTCATTAGACATAAAAGATCTCATTTTTATTTACACCGATATCGCAAAGATATATTAATACCTAGTAGGTATGCGGTTATCAAACGTTATCTATTTAAAGTTTGATTACAAACAATGTATATAAATAAATGTTTATCTGAGTCACTTCGCTGAGTTTTGTAGGTGTGTGATGTGCGCGTGCGTCGTATTTTGTATTTCGCGCTCGCGATGCGCGTGTGTGCCATGCGCCCGCGCCGCGTATCGACGCCGAGCTTTGATAAAAAAGTGGGTCACCGCCTAATTATGCTTAATGTCGTGCCAAGTTATGCGTATCGCTTCTGATGCATTTATGCTAATGCATGCTGCTGGGTGATTGTATTCCAGCATTGCATTGAACGCTTACTATTCACAATAATAATGACATTTTATTTATAAAGGAGTGCCGTGAACGTACTTAGGTAGAGTACACTTACTTACTTTACGCGGAAGTAAACCTACCCACAAATAATTCTGATTAAACTGAATTGTATTTGGTTAAATTACGCTTCTACAGAACACAAACAAAAACACAAATTTAAGTTCAGTGCGTCTTTTCCTTTTCATTTAATTAGGAAAAGGACAGAAGATAAAATATTAGTTCAGTCCTGTCAAATTAAACCACTCCACACATTATTTAGACACGATTAAGAACATGGCGTCTTAAAATACGTCTATTTACTTCAGGAATTAATAGATTAAAATGGAATAAACTAATATGTATCTTCTGTCCTTTTCTAAATGAAAATAAAAGAGAAAGATGTACTTAACTCAGATTTTGTTATGTTTATCAATAAAACATAGTTCACTAAGTTATTATTTATTTAACACTAAGTAATTATTATAACACTGAGTAACATTCTTCAAGGTACGCTTACGACGCCATTACACCAAGCCATAGTGTTGTCCATCATAAATCTAATTTAGAGATGTGCATACACAACAGATTTGGTTAAGTTTGTGAACAAGAGAATCGGCACCAATATCTAAAAAATAAGTAACCTTACTACCCTGTCAAAATAAAAAAATATAACATGAACAAAATGCATTACTTACCCATTATAGTTCCTTCTTGGTTTCTAGTGCTCTGTGGTTCTTTTTGACAAACATAGACAGTATTAGACAGATACAAGTTACCAATTCCTGGAGAAAACCTGGTCAATATTTCTCCTGATTTCGTTGAGCTTGTTAGTCGTGTCATCGTGTAACTATTGACCCATACGCTTTGATCGCCTCCCGAAATATAAGAAATAGGGAAAGACGACAGCGTATAAGTTAACATCACACTTACACCCTCCTTGGAAGCTGGATCAGCATTAACTGGCGTTGCTTCGAGTCTATGTCTTTTTTTTTCTTTGAGTCCTTCTTTTTGTTTACTTCTTGTTATAGGTAGGTAGTACATTATTGCAACAGCTTTGAAGTGTTGTGGATGAAGAAAAACTTGTGTAGTATTTTCTCAAATAATGTGAGGGCTATACGAGGATTGTTTGGCGTCTATCCATCATAGGTACATCGTTCACCTTCGAACCACCAGCGAGGTGAATTTATTTTTTGTTTTTTAAGTAATGTATTTGATTGAAACTAAATTAAAACTACGGACACTGTTGAGTATGCTAGGCTAAATAATCAAAATATTTTTGGATTTTTAGGTTATAACTGGACCATTAAAACATACGGAAAGTACTAATAAAATACTATCATCCGTCATTTGAATTGACCGATGACAATCGACTGTCGATCTATCAGAATAATAAATAGCTCATATTACACAACGCTTGGAATCGTTATAATCTATTTGTAATTAAAAACATGCCCGCTACACACGGACACTATTATTTAAAAAAAACGGCCAAGAGCGTGTCGGACCACGCTCAGTGTAGGGTTCCGTAGTTTAAAATGAAATAAAAAATACCCTACCTTAATAACCCCCTACCCTACCCTAATAAAACATTTTTTTCCAATTTTTATTTTACCACTTTGTCGGCGTGATTGATATACATATTAGTACCAAATTTCAGCTTTCTAGTGCTAAAGGTCATAGCACACTTAACGACTCTGCTCAAACACCGCTCCTACCAAACACCGCCCTAAACTAAGACGACTGCTCGCACTAAAAGGTAATAAATAAAAAAAAACCTTTTTTTTTAAAGTAATAACCGCCTTCAAAAACTAAAAACCCAAAAATAACTAAAATTTCGGAAGTCTGTGGCTTCTCTTCTGCCATTCAATTACGCCTCGCCACGTTCGGGATTCTATTTAAGAATCCCTCGCAAAGCTCGGGATTCTACTATAGAATCCCTCACTTCGCTCTGGATTCAAAAAACGCCCTCGCCGTAAAAATATTACTTTGCTCCCTTGTAATACAATCTACTATTGTCTTATTTTACTCTTGTCTAAACGACGTTCAAACAATATTTTTTGACAAATGTCATTTCAATAAATAAAGAAATGTGTTTCACCACCTAAAAATGTATTTTTTATCTTTGTTGTTCTCGTTGTGTCATTTTGCATAATAACTTGAAAGGTAGCAGGTAACATAATAAACCATTTTAGATGTTTAGTGAAAAAAGTGTGATATAGAATGTACTTTCAAAAATGGCAAACACTTTCAGACCGCGACCTGATATATACTTATACACTATACACACATCAACATGGTCTAGGGATATTTCAATTAAATCTAAATAACTAATATTTTATTAACTTTTTGTTAAGACACCTACACATTAAAATAAACATTGTTTAATAACCTATCTAATCTAATAATAAACTTCTAGATAAAGTTAAATTTAAAAAAAACTTAGAAGAAGAGGTAAAACTCAGACAAATTTATTTTTGAAACATCAAAACCTAAACAAAACAACTATTTTTTTATAAAAATTGTAGACAACTGGAACCATTCTCAATGGTCACTTGAGCTTTTCACTGATAAATCCAGGTTTGGATTTTTCCTCTTCAAGTTTTTTTTTAATGTAACTAAACTAAACTTTTAGATAATAAAAGTTTATTATCAGTTTAGATAGGATATTAAACAAGGTTTATTTTAATATGTAGGTGTCTTAAGAAAAAGTTGATAAACTTTTAGTTACATATTTAGGTTTAATTAAAATATCTGTAGACCATGTTGATGTGTGTATATTGATATATTTTATTTTTTTATCTTATTACCTGTATTCCTCCTAGACCGTCGCACTCACATAATGTGCCAGTTCTCTTTTTTTTTTGTTAATTCTTTGGCTAGTTAGTTTTTCGGTGCGAGATCACTTGGCGTATTGAGCCAAATATATTACCAAATACGCCAAGTGAAGTCGCACCAATAATTAGCAATACGACAATTATTATGCTATGTAACTAATAAGTGTAGTTTTGCCTGCCATTAAAGGTTTGTCACAATTTCTCGGCCGCTGTGCATCATTCCGATCAATTTAGTCGATTTATCTTAAAATGTTACATTGTAGAGCTTAGTAACTCGCAACCTTAATGTATGTGTAACAGTGTTTAATTACATGATTGGATATGTTAGTAAACAACCTTACTCCTTTGAGTTGGAACTTTAGCCCCAATACGAACAGTATCGGTGTTCTCAATATTAACTATCTTCGTAATGATAATTATGATTTTTATGTTGTGGACACTAGGGTCGACCGAATCTCCCAATTCTCGTTAGGCTATTTTGATAATACTATAATCAATACATTTTTGAGACTTGTAAGACTACATGCTATGCAACTATGCAAGGCAATAAATACTTACTAGGAAGTTTCGCAATCTGATCGCATTCGTAAAAACACGTTTTACCTTTCAACGAACAAGCGACAGCCGGCTGTCGCACTGCTATTGCTTTTCTATTGTGTCTCGAATCACGTGTGTTCGAAGGTTTAAGATCAAAATTCACCAAAACAATAGTTTTTCTAGAATAAGTTGCTGCCTCCCTCAGATTAGTAAACAGCTGCCTCCCTCTATAGTTGGAAGCCCAGATCTTGTGAATGATCAGACATGGGACTTTGTATCGTTCTTTTCATCATCGCCGTAGAGGTAGAGGAAGACTTGCACAGCAAGTGTAAAACTTCATGTGCTCTTGACTGCATCTAAAATTCATGCTTTCTCTCATCCTCCATCTATAAACATGTACCCCTGGGCCATCGACTTTAGTCCTTGAATGTTTTATTCATGGAATAAAGTTGACAACTGACAGGTTATTGAAATTGTAATTCGATTCACAACACAAGTCTTTTACTACGCACCTACAAAAGTGTTAAGTTATAAGTTTCGAGAAACAACCCTAATAAATCCACACACTAGCTAGTTCTTGCCAAGATGAGATTGCTACTAGATTTTGTACATTGTTAGGGTTCCGTAGTTAATAAGTAACTTTTTATCGCTAGAGCGACGACGGTTTAGCTCAGAGACTATTAGACCGAGATAAATAAACGTCGATTAACGAGTGCTTAGGTTAACGTTAAGAGTTATATCAATCACAATTGCAAAATACTGTATTTTACACCATCATCTTAACGCACTTTTTATAAGCTGTCAACACAACTCTCCCATAGATTTTGTATGGCAATGTCACCTTATGATGTAGTTCAGTTAGGAAACACCAGCTCCATCGTTCAATTAAAATAAGAAAAAAAATGACGTGTAAAAGTGTAATTTTACACCTATTTACAAGATAAATTCGTTTAATTCAATAAGTTAGCAATTGCATTGACTATTTATTAATTTCTAAGCAAATAAAAATCTAATTGTACCGTATATATAACATAAACCAATTTTAGGGCTAAAGTAAATAGAGTTTTTATAGAAATAGTGTCTTACATTGATTGGTCAGTGTTTTAAAATACCCCATTGTCAAACTATGACGCCATGATAGAGACGGAGAATAGCTAAGCCAAAGTACGTCCTAAGTAACGTTTATTTACGTAATGTGTATGTAGGTTAGGTAATGTATGTTTGATCCGCACACGTGAATTTGGGGTGGATAAGTTGTTCAAATAGCAGTTTGTATGTCCGAAATGTGTTTTGTGTACAAAGCACACTTATAAAACTACGGAACCCTACACTGCGCATCACCCGACACGCACTTGTCCGGTTTTAATTAGTACAATTGGCCTTCAGTTTAAATTCCTTTTCATATACTAAGTAAGCAGCAGACATTTTTATTGCCCCGACGATAGGCAGCTTCAAAGCTAGCTTGAAATGATGGCTTATCGAGCAAGCGTTTTATTCCTTTGACGACTTTAAGATGATGTAAACTTTGACATATTAATTTGAATTGTAATTTTTACTGTGACTTTTTATTGCAACTCTTTCTTTTGACCTGACTATTTGTGTATGTGTTCCAATTTTGTTTGACAACTTGATTTTTGACATGTGTTTAATAATGTATTAGGTTTTTTTACCTGAATATGGCTTGTAAGAATCCTTTACCAATAAAATACTATGACTATGACTAATTGTCACTGAAAGAACATTTCTTCTCATAGTGCCTGCATCTTGCCAGTGAAATATACATTCTGGCATTACAAATTTGCAATAATTGCAAGCCAGGTTTACTAGGTGCTTTACCTATTGTTGTCAAAATTTCGTAGAACTTCACTGAATCAAATAAAATTATAGGTGCTTAACCTATAAATTACGGACACAACATAAACCGATAATAACAGCCAATCAAATAATTGTTCCGTGCAAACCACACTTCTTGCCGACCTTGAAAAGCAGGTAGAGAGAATGAAAAGTAAAGTATAATATGTAGGTATAGGACACGTCATGGTAGATATTTAGGTACATACCTACAGGGAAATAAAAAAGTTAACCTGGTTAGCGGAAGTTTTTCGGTCTGGGTCGGGTTTTATATAAGCCATTCAGTGTATGCAGTATGCACACAAAACTTTTGGGATTTACAGGGTTATTTGTAAAATACTAATAACTTCGCAAGACTACTTTACTAACATCATTTACAACAAATTTTGTTCTGTGAATTTTTAACTCATTTTTTTTATCTGTTGAATACTAGTGCCCTTACTAATAATCACTGTGTAAAGTTATGTCATGAATACAGCCTGTGTAACAAATCATTTTTTGACGTATAAGACTGTCATAACTTTATGCATCGATTATTAGTAAGACGCTAGGTGTAGTTCTTGTCTTGCACAACCCGCTAGAAGATGAATCTACCCATGAAAACAAACAACTTTTATTATAGAACCAACTCTGAAATCGCGATAATAATATTAGCTGTTTTTAACAAAAGTTCAATGCCCTCCCGACCATAATGTATGAAACAGTTGATATTTTTTTCAAGATTTCGGAATGGTTCCGTAATAAAACTTTTTTGTTTTTATGAGTAGAATCATCTCCTAGCGGGTTGTGCAAGACCATAAATACACCTAGTATGATCCAAAAAGAGAGGTGTTATTTTGACCGCTAGGTATGTGTCCGTCTTAGGTACCATGGCTCTTAAGGGGTGAACCAATGGGGATGCGATTTATATCCGACTTCAAAAAGGAGGTTTTCAATTCGATGAGTTTTTTATGCATGTACACCGATTAAGTTTGATGGAGAACAGCTGTCATTTGGTCCCATAAAATTTTATACATAGTTTAACAAATATTGTGATTGATATACATATTGGTACCAAATTTCAGCTTTCTAGTGCTAACGGTCACAGAGATTAAGCCAGGATGGACAGAAAGACAGACAGACATGGCGAAATTATAAGTGTTCCTATTTGACTACGGAACCCTAAAAAAGAGAGAAAAGAGAGTCCTTAGTAACTTTTTATGATTTTGTAAATTGGCCTTTTTAGGCCTGCAGACCGCAGGTACAGTCCATAATGTGCTTGGTTCATCGTATTCCTATAATTACTGCCTATGTAAGAATATATTGTGCAATAGTGACTAATCTTACGGACTAGGTGTGCTCGTGTACAGATGAATGTATGCGCCTGCAGCGGATGGCGTATAATTATTACTGGCACAACGAGAGAAGGCTTTGTCTGGGTAGCAATAGCGACACATCTGTGATGCCTCTGGTAATGCAGATGGCGTCGTTTAGTGACCACTAACCATCAGCTAGGCAGCAAAGAAAGAATAATCAAATAGAAATAAACGTAACTGTTACCCGGAAATTGTTGCAGCACATATAAATTTGTCCACAAAGACAAAAGATTATCAACTTTCCTACCATTTTCCATAAAGTATATTATGCCATAGAACGTTTTTTGATATACCTAATGTTATTGCAAAACTGAGACGCAGATACACAAGTAAGTAGGTCTTCAGCATTACAAACAGTCAATTTTGAAGTCCAAACAATCGTTACCTGTTTACGTTTTGGCCTATATTTTAGCAAGTCAAAAGAGATCATACGTATGTAAAATATATAATAAAAATGCGCACCCAAATAGATATCCCGTTTGACATCTTATTTTACAGTTATTCACACAGCTAACGGTTCTATTTCTATCGAATATTCCTTACAACTACAGTGTTGTCCTATATTTCGCATGCAGCTTATTATGAATTATTTATTGCGAAATAAGTACGGAATAGATCGGTATCTACTAACACATGTGATGCAAACGACAGTTTTATAGAATTTGAGAATTATATACATTTGTGTGATTAACTGATAGATAATGATTGCAAGGACAGGACAGGGGCAATGACATTTTTGTTGTTTTAGGGTTCCCTGCCTCAAAAGGATAAAACGGAACCCTTATAGTATCAGAAACTTTGTTGTCCGTCTATCTGTCAAGACAGTTAATCTCGAGAACGCGCCGAGGTATTGAATTGAAATAAAAACTACATACTTACTCAGTTCTGCGGTCCCTTGAAGCTGTGACAAAATCAAACTTCTAAGTTCAGGAAAAAAAAATAGTTTCTTACGGCTTTCTATGTCGCGTAAATTGTATATTTCGACACTTAAGGGAATCAAAACTATGAAATTTGGCACAAAGCTAATATGTCATCTAACAGCAGTAAAATTGATCTATAAAAAATTGAATTACTGACACAAGATTTCTTTACTTAGGAGTATGTGCGAGCCCATCTCGCACTTGGCCGTTTTTTTCTATATTATGACGACACTGTGTATTTATCTAGTTAATTTTTTTTTTTAGTTTGACATGTTTCTTCCTTGATTGTCATTATTGCCATAATTAACCTTTCGACGACCAAGCGACAGCGGGCTGTTATTGTCTTTCTATTGTGTCTGGCACAAAGCAAAGCTGCGTACTCGCTCCAACTCTGTTCGTCCTGAACTTTGCAGCCGTAGTTCGGGATGCCTTGAAGACTTTATCCGAGGGTATTCGTATCCGTTTTCGTATCGATGGCGGCGGTGTCTTCAACTTAACTAGACTTAAAGTGCACACCAAAGTGGCCCACACGTGACTATTACTGAGATGATGTATGCAGATGACTTGTGCTTTGCGGCGGAATCACCAGAAAGTTTACAGAGACTTATGTCGAGTCTGGATGAGTCATGTCGAAGATTTGGCCTTAAGATCAGTGTCAAGAAGACCGAAGTCATGGCTCTTGCTTGATACACTGAACAGTGGTACAGTCGACATTAAACTCGGTGACGTCTCGCTTAATCAGGTAGACAAATTCAAATATCGGGGCAGCACTACAACATCTAAGTGCCTCCTTGATAATGAAGTCAACAGCAGAATCGGAGCAGCTGCTGCGGCCTTCAGTAGACTTCGTGCCAAGGTGTTCCGCTCGCATGACATAAAGCGATCTACAAAAATAACTGTGTACATGGCAATAGTTCTGCCAAATCCCTTGCATGCCTCCGAAACACGGTGCCTATACCGCAAGCATATTCGCACATTAGATAAATTCCATATGAAATGTCTACGTGATGGTCGGACCGTGTTCGTAATACGGAAGTATTACGGCGAGCTAATGTCGGTGGAATAGAAGCTTATATAATGCGGCGGCAGCTGCGGTGGACTGGCCATGTCTCCCGAATGTCTGACGGCAGAGTGGAGAAACAGGGCGGCCAACTCCTTCGGTACAAAGATGTGCTTAAGCGTCACATGAAGCGATGTGAGCTAGAGACCAAACAATGGGAGGCAATGGCCGCAGACCGGTCACTGTGGAGGCATACCGTGAGCACTCAGGTGTTTGCGTTTGAAAGACAGCGTAAAGAAGAGCTCGATGCTACGCGGGACGAGCTTAAGGCCCGACCACCCGCGGCCATCCAATATAACTTTATTGGAGGGGTGCTGACTTGCAGTGAATGTGGACGCACCCTCACTGCAAAAATTGGCTATATCAGTCACCTGAGAGCACACCAGCGATGTTTTCAATAGGCAGATCTAAGTCGCTGTGGCCGATATCGGTCAGGATCATATATTGTGTCTCGAATCACGTGTGTTCGAAGGTTGAAACTAAAGTTTGTTCTAATTTTATTAACACGACAGTTATTAAGTTACATGTAAATTAGAAAAGGTCGTGCAGCGGGGCAGCATCTACCTTTAACCGATTCCGTGTGGATGGCGCCTTAGAGGCGCCTTGGGTATTTTCTGTAAATGCCGTGTGGCGCCCGAGAGGAGCCAAAATGTTTACTTGTAAAACTGGGATAAAACACCATTTTTCAGTGGTTATCCGTAAATGAGAGTGTCCTTATTTGTCACGCAGATTATAATTCCAGTGTTAGCTTCGGGATATTGCATGAAAACGCATAATTCAGGAGTTTTACTAATATCCCGTTCTTTAATAAACGAAAATAATGGATCAGTCAATCGAGCCAAACATTTATACCAAAAGGTTTACGCGACACCTGATTAAATTAAGTCACTTAGGTACCACTACCACTTAGGAAACAATCAATTGCATTAAACTGAAATTACCTTTGATATGACGTAATTTATTTGGATAAGGATTAATAATAAGGAACAAATAGTGGGCTCTTATTTCGACTGGCATTTTAATTAACTTTTTAAACATAAATAAGTAGTCATAATGAAAAAACTATAGTAGGTAGACATATGGTGTCGCGGACTTTTTTGTGGGCATTTTTAAGGTGTACAATACTGTAGTACATTATTTTGATCTATCTCATAGGGTTAAGCCAGCGTTTGCAAGGTTAGCTAAAAAAAATGGGTTTATTTTTCGACATGTGTTAGAAACCTCAAAAATTATCAGTGTTCCTCTTATATTTTATGCATGTTATATACATAAAAACCTTCCTGTTTGCAAAACTACGTCAAAATCCGTTGCGTAGTTTTAAAGATTAAAGCATACTTAGGGACAGACAGACGAAGGCGACTTTGTTTTATAAGATGTAGTGATGTAGTCACATGTAAACACTTGAAACGAACTTTTAAAACCGCTCACTTTCTCTGTTGGGTTGCGACTACAACAATAACATGTGGAATCAGACGAAAAAGAGAAAAGTTACACTTCATGGCGGTGGCGCTTGAGAGGAGCCATGAAGCGCCAGGCGCTAAAGTTTGAAAAAACTACCATCGCACTGAATCGGTTAATTATATAATTATTTACCGTAATTATGTTTTATCATGTTGCGGAATGTTTATCATAGTTACCGAGACCCTAGAACATAAAGGGCAATCAAAGGAACATGAGTGGGTTTTAGTCAGTAAAAGTGTCACGCCCTCCCGCCGCACCCAGGACGGGAGCAGTCATTGGATGATTTCCCACTCACCAAAAAAAAAATATTATTATTTATCATTTTAGTACTCCAACTTGTGTTGGACCAATCGAAGTTTTTGTTCAGTGTTGGGCATATTAGGCCTTTTTAGGGTTCCGTAGTCAACTAGGAACCCTTATAGTTTCGCCATGTCTGTCTGTCTGTCCGTCCGTCCTCGCTTAATCTCTGTGACCGTTAGCACTAGAAAGCTGAAATTTGGTACCAATATGTATATCAATCACGCCGACAAAGTGGTAAAATAAAAATTGGAATAAAATGTTTTATTAGGGTAGCCCCCCTATATGTAAAGAGGGAAGTGATTTTTTTTTTAACTTCAACCCTTACGTGTGATATATTGTTAGATAGGTATTTAAAAATGAATAGGGGTTTGCTAAAATCATTTTTGATAATGTCAATAATTTCGGAAATAATCGCTCCAAAAGGAAAAATCAGAGCGTCCCCCCCCCTCTAACTTTTGATCCGTAGGTTTAAAAAATATGAAAAAAATCGGGAAAGTAGAACTTTATAAGGACTTTCTAGGAAAATTATTTTGAACTTGATAGAAAGAACAGTTTTTGTACAAAAAAGATAAAAAGGTTGTACAAAATCATTTCTGCGTACTTAGCATGTCAACGTAACAAAAGCCTTTTTTTAAACTTATAAGTGGGAACACTTATTGTGACGGACGGGAAACTACGGAACCCTACATTGAGCGTGGCCCGACACGCTCTTGGCCGGTTTTTTTTAAACTTCCACCGTGTTGCTGTCATCATATTACGGGCAACACTTGTGTTGCGGTGTTGATCACGCCATACTGCAGAGTTGACGCCCGGCGAGCGACAACATCAGTTAATCAATAGTTGCTAAACAAAAGTTTACTATGAATACGGGGTTTTATTGTCTTACAAATAACCCGTAGGTATTACATCATAAAAAACGGGTAGGCACACTCGTAAAAAATCACTTCAAAAATATGTGCTTAGTGCCACATCGTGTTCATTGATGAGGGTTGTATAAATCCTACTTTCTACTAATATTGTAATTGTGAAAGTCGGTAAGTTTTATACCTGCAGTAGGTAGATAACTACACATTTGAAAGACATTTTTAATAGAATAGAAAGTTCGTTAGACCCTACGCCTATTTACTATGAACACATTTAGTAAGTGTAACTATAAATGCTTTTGTAATTTTTGTAGCAGCTCTAACGGTTAACTCTAGCACAATGGATGACGGCTCCTTTTTGTGTCTTCATCTCCGTTTTAAACTTACCGACGAATTTTATTGCCGAATAATTTAAATGCTTTCAATAAGTGTTACTAAGTTATTTTAATTTCTTTCATTACGTTGGAATTTTGGAAGTTTTTAGGGTTCCGTAGTCAACTAGGAACCCTTAACAGTTTCGCCATGTCTGTCTGTCCGTTCTCGCTTTTAATCTCGGTGACCGTTAGCAATAGATACCTGAAATTTGGTGCCAATAATTGTATATCAATATTATCAATGACGCCGACAAAGTGGTTAAATATAAATTGGAAAAAAATGTTTTATTAGGGTAGCCCCCCTATATGTAAAGTAGATGATTTTATTTTTTTTAATTTCAACCCTAACGTGTGCTATATTGTTGGATAGGTAATTAAAAATAATTAGCGGTTTACTAAAATGTTTTTTGTAAATATCAATGATTTCGGAAATAGTCGCTCCAAAAGTAAAAAACAATGTGTGTGTCCCCCCTCCCCCCTCTAACTTTTGAAATATAAGTTTAGAAAATATGAAAAAATCTGAAATGTAGAACTTTATAAGGACTTTCTAGGAAAATTATTTTGAACTTGATGGAAAAAACAGCTTTTGTACAAAAAGACAAAATGTGACGGACGGGAAACTACGGAACCCTACACTGAGCGTGACCCGACACGCTCTTGGCCGGTTTTTTATTGGTAACTAACGAGGCACATTAGTGTCATATGACAAACTTTTTTAAATGCTGCTGTGATACTATATACATAACTACTTGATTTAATATTATAAAAACAGAAATTAATTCGAGTAAAAGAAATTAATAATATCAGCTCGTTACTTTTCTTTTGAAAAGACAGTAACAAGCGTAACTGTTATGGCCTCCTGCTCAGAACCAATCAGTGGCGGTAGATACCAAGTTGCCAGCCAATTACTTGATGGAGCATTCATCAAGCAATTTTTATGATTCTTTTACCTTAATTAGATCAATCGTTCCAATCGTCTTTAATATTGCAAAAGAAATTATTTTCTTTATGGAATAAATTGAATAGGTTTGATTTATGAAAAGAAAATATAATTATACCTATTACGTATCTATCAATTTATTTAAAGTGGCGCAAAACATTGTTTGATCAGTGTTAGCTACACAACAATGTTTATAACATGTGATCATTTTCAAATACAAAACTGATAAACAGATGAAATATTTTTGTCCATCTTAAAGTTAAATAATCGCGAAATGTATCTGAAATGAAGTGAAATCGTCTCATCTCAAAATCAGGTCGCCCGTTTCTTTGCAACTATCAGGTTGGGTAACGTAATTTGTTATTCCAAGCATCTGTATATTGGAGCACATTATTTAGGTAGGATCCGAGTGCGACACGATTGCCCGATCCTTATCTAACCTTATTCGATTTCTTAGCGAAGAACTTTCGTCTGATTGTTATAACTTTGCCCGTACATGCGGTTGTCCGAAAAATGCTCGATCGAAATATTGATTGCTTGATTAGGGATGGATTATCTGATATTTTTCACGAAATTTTTCACTTCAATAAAAAACTAAATAAAACTTTTTAATCAAACATTAATTCAAACTAACGTCCTTCGGTGAATAGTTACCGTGACCTCGGAACATAAAGGGCAATCGAAGGAACATGAGTGGGTTTTAGTCAGTAAGAGTCTGACACGCCCTCCCGTCGCACCCAGGACAGGAGCAGTCATTGGATGATTTCCCACTCACCAAAAAAAAAAACGTTCATTTGAAACGGTAATTTTGGACGAACATTCATTCGAGTGATGATGGTTTTAGAAGCAACCGTTCTTTCAGGTGATGGTTTTTCGCAAAACCGTTCTTCGTACATTTGCGTGAATTCGTGACGTACTCGTATGGTCTAACGTTCCTTAGTATTTACAATTTAAGTGGACAAGCTTATTTTAATGCATTTGAAACCTTCAGTGAAAATGCCCATAAATATAATATTTTACAATGTTACAGTTAGATAGATGCTAAAATTGAAGAAATTTCATAACCCTTAGTATTAAAGACAAGATTTTATTATCTTCGTCTAAATAAATTAAATGATCCCAAACACGACATAAGCATTATGTAGGTACATCAAAATCTAAGAGATTAGATGTCACTTCAGTGATTTATTGAATAATCATGCCCTTTATTTATGTAGTCTTATGGGAAGATTATGGTTTTCAAATTTAACACTGCCTACCTAGATAAAAACTCACGTCTTGGGGCCATAGTCTCACGTCTTGCTAATATTTGGGTGCAGTTTTTCTTTAATTGGAAGGTTATCTTGCGGTGGGTCTTAGATATGTTACATCAAAATCGGATTTTGAAGTTATCAACTCTTTTGTTTCGTTAAACTCGTAATCTTAACATTGGGAGCGGGTTTTATTTTATGAAGTGAACACTGCTTAATTGATATGTGTTACAAAATGAGATTGAATTGTTAAATCACACATTTTTGCGAGTGAAAAGTGATCATCAAATCTCTGAAAAAGTACTACGTGGTCACACATAAAAATATATTTAAAAAATAAATATGCAAACGTGTCGACTTAAGAAATGGCTAGGGATTTTATGAATGAAAATCACGTGCATTAGTACATAACAAAACTATTATATTTAAGTAGGGCACACATTTCTGCTCCATACTACTCCAAACTCGCACGTAATCTCAGGAACGCAATGTTATCATTGACCCAGTGACCCAATGCACTTGGCTCAGAAACCTACATATTGCCCTCGTTGACGTGGCACCCCGCTTCAACCCCACCCAACTCCGACCACCCCCACGCCCAGTTTAAATTCTCGTTACCCCCAATAGAAATAGTAAGTAAATTACAATAATGGCTTATTTTTAGAACCGACTATTAAACCAATTTTATACCCCAGCCTATTAATGCCCAAGAGCATGGCAAAAACTTCGAGAAATAGTAGTAGTAGTAGTATGAGCATTTGTCACTACGCTTGCAGCGACGGATTCGCAATTTCAGACTAATGTAAGTCCAGTCCAGTTTCCTCACGGGGTTTTCCTTCACTCATGTCAATGATAGTTTTAGATAAACTGAGAAAGTTTTTACTTGCCCCATTTCGAGAAAACCTCGTACACATGAAAGGGTTGCTGAAGGGGGGCTGACGTGCCAAAATTGCAAGCGTTTCAATTTTGGCTGTGGGTTGCTCATGTTTAACTTCTTTTTTAAGTAAAGGTCAAATGAGGTGAAATTTGATGCAGGGCTGCATAGGGACGAAATTTTAAAAAGAATTTCCTCGTTCCTTTAATAAATTTGTCCCTTATCACAATTTACCCATCCTTACCCACCTCGTTTGACCGTGATTTACATAAATGCTGAATCCCTATTAATGTATTGTTTTAAAGCTCTCATTTAAAGATAATTGAAGGAAGTTAAATGTATGTAACCTAACGTGCACGAGCTTTGCGAGAAATGGTTTGACATTTTTTTACGGTCACCTCAAGTCTATCAGATCCACATTTGCAGTAAGGTATGCAAAATAAAAATACGTCTAAGCGGTACCCTGAGATCAGGCAGATTTCAGGTTTCAGTTGTAAAATTTATTTGACTTTTAAGTCTTTCTTGATTCACAAATTACTTTATAATTTAACATAACTGGTTTAATCATAAGCTAAAGCAGTATAAGTAAATAATGGATTATAAATACGTAGAAACCTTAGATCTAGCTTCGTTTCGTTCTATTACTTTTATTTAACTTGATAAGGGTGCGTCACACACTGTCTGGTGACACAATTCCTGTCAAAATCAGACTTAATTTTCAAAATTAAATTATCGGAATCGTCACGTAGAGAAAAAAAAACTAGCTATGAAAGAAAAAGTATTTATTAGCAATGTCAAAATAACAGCTTTGCTAATGTGAATTATGAAAGTTATGTACAGTCAGCAAAGTATATAAGTACACAGGGCCGTCATCTACTATTGAGGTTATCTTGATAACCAATGAATGTATTCAAATGAAAAACCTAATTGAAAAACTAATCATATACTTTGCTGACTGTACTTTAACAAAAGTCTGTTTTTTTTTGTTCAGCTCCAAGAATCCTTAATTTTTAATACCTACCCATATTTGCAGAACTTTTTTTCACAAGTATCTTATTGACCTTTGGCGGCCACCGTCACGTTTATTTAATGACGTCATGTAGATTATGTTATGGGTAAGTATTATAATAACGAATCGATTGACACATTATTCATCAAAATTGAATGAACAGTAACAGTTAAAGGGCTACAGTGGAACAAACATACCTGCAAACATTAATAGACTGATAAAAAAATATGCCCTTCCTCTTGGCTTCGCCGTAGTCGGCTAAAAATATTGTCTGTCTGTTTGTCCCGGCTAATCTCCCAAACTTTTGAAGTGACTTTTACTGATATATATAGCTGAGCAAACCATTGGCACAGCTAGTACGCTATGTGATTAGCTAAGTCTATCAATTGCCAAAAAATGCCATTTTGCACAAAAATATTATTTTACTAGCTTTTTCCCGCGACTTCGTCCACGTGGATTATTGTACGGAATACGGAAAAAGTACGGATGCCCAATAGGTTCTGTTTCTAACACTCATCAGAAACTTCTAAGGGGACCACCATGTTGCAGTTTATTTCAGGCAAAATTCCCTGGGGTTAAGAGATTGGGGGGGGGGGGGGGGGGTGGGGGGTTAAAAAACAATTTAAATTATTATTAATATTAAAATGAAAAGAAGATGCTATAAGATGAAAAATAATTGTCAAAGTATAATGGTGCGAATTCACTTGATGCCTATTTAGCAAAATATTTGCGTGTTCGATACAACGTAATGTGAAACATATTTTGAAAAGTTTAGGGTAAAATTTTTATTACCCAAGTAACGCAAATATTTGCCAAATTCGCCAAGCGATGTCGCACCATAAAAGCCACGAAGACAAAATATTCTTTACAAAAATCTTATTCTTCGTGGTTTTTTCTTGCGTACAAATCAACAACTTTTTCTACATTTGCTAGTAACATTTATATCTATAAACAGATGTTTAGAGTGGAAAGCACGTTATGGTATAGCGTTAGAAGAAAAGGGATGGTAATATTTTCGAAAATAAGGCGCTGTCTTTATTTCTGATTGACTACTTTAATATGTCATGCAATACTCAATTCCAGATTAGCTAATTAAGTGCTACGACACGTGAATAATGGGTAAATATTCAGCTTTAAAACGATACCAGGTTCTTAATTAAGTCGGGGGAAAGGGACCCCCCCCCCCCGACTTAATTAAGAACCTTAGTAGACCAGTAGTACCTAAAAGAAACACTGCCAGGTTGGAGTACTAAAAAAATCAAGAACTGCAAAAAACTTCCCTAAAAAAATAGAAAAGACGTTTTTTTAATGCCAATTAGTAAACAAACTCTTTGATCTGTATTAGAAACCGGATCTGAGAGTTTTATATGACCAACCATCGTTGGATTACTAAAAAAAGTCAAAATGGGATCACTCTTTCACAAAACAATACGGATAGTGTTGCGAGTCAAAATTTCATAAACACATTTTATTTGAGGTAGGCACAGCAGCCTACCTCAAATAAAATGTGATAAGAGAAGGAGAGTGAAGATTGTATAATACTAGGTCATATCATCAATGAACTCGTATTAAATCATAGATAGTTACAAAGAAAGCTGTGTACGTTACTACTTATATACAATGTACTATAGGTGACCTATTAAGATAAAATCTAATATGTTCAATCAGTAACTTAACTACATAATAATATGTTTTATGAAATAACTGAATAAAACTAAAAACCCTCTTTCAAATCCGCACAAAAAAAGCACGCATAGGTAATATTTTATCAATCAATACATCACCGTGGCATACTAATGCTTTGCAAAGCAGTGTTATTACCACAGTATTACGATGCGTTACATCAACATGCGTCATCGGACGGAGAAAGTGTGACGTCAGTTGCGCGCATGAAGAAAGCATTGCGCGTGCGACTCTGCGAGCACTCTTGCTTTCGTTGGAGGCCGTGGCGTCTGTGCGATAGCGAAAACGGCATACTTCGGGTATACCTTGCTGTCGCTTTTCTTTCATCCGGTATTCAGGTCTTGATTATGAAATCGAAACTATTGAGTCATTGTGACTTATTATGGACGATATGTAGGTAGTTTCATGTTGTTTTGTGTTTGTAAAGAGCTGTAGTTAGTTTTTATTTTGCTTTTTGTTATGTTTAGGCCCTCTTATCTAAATTACTAAATTCCTAATTAGGTTTCTTAATTAGGGTAATTCAGGTTCGAAAAACCTGAATACTGTGTTTACACACAATTTTAAAAAGGATTTCTGACAGGAAAACCGAGCATTCAGGTTCCCTAATCTAAATTCCTGCTCAGGAAACCGAATGTATGCGGCTCCTATCAAAATTAGGGAACACGCATTAGCTCTTCAATATTTTTGTTATAGATAATAGGGACAATAAGAGTAAGGCAGATTAGAGTCCGTATGCTGTAGTGAAGTCATGCCTCGTACGTTTGCGATGTGTTTAGCGCTGTAGAACACGTCGAATCAAATTACATTGCGAATACAAGGCTGTCACAGACAGTCACTCGTTCGTGACCTGTTGACTGATTTTAACAAAATCCAGGTCAAGATCTTTATTTCGCTTTTGATATTCAATGGCTCTCGTTATGACTCGAAAATTACCTACGTAAATTTCGAATACGTAATTGCTTATTCACAAAATATATTCTTGCTTTACGACGAACGTGTACACGTCGTAAGGTGTCATTAATCATACCTATGTAGATGACACAAATGTATGCAATAAACTAATCCGATGAAAAAATATACATATTTTTATACAGTTATGTCCTGGAACACCGCTAAATAAAATCTATCACTCTGAATCTGAACTCGTATTTGAAAAACCTAAATCGAAGCCACGAGTTTTTTTTTTCATATAAACTTTTTTTTTTATTCTTTATGCTTTAGGAATGAATATAACTTTAGATAAGATTGGAGCCCAAAAATCTTTTAAATCATTTCTTTGACTTAGGTCATGTAGGTAAACTTAATGGGACTTACACGACGCATTGTCAGTCCCATTCCCCTAGGATCTACATGTCCCTGTTGAATCGTTTATACTCGTAATACGGTAAAAAGAAGGCAGCGTGTTTATGTTTGGGGATAAGCAGGAATAAGATATTGGGATGATAGAGCCTCATAATTATATTCCTTGTATGTAGATAAGAGTCGTCGGAGCTTGCAATTTGTTTAACGAAGTCTAGGAGACAAGGAGAACAGTCTTGAATTGCATTTTTTTGCTGTAAGTATTTTTAATAACACTTAGAGTAAAGAAAACCTTTTTTTGTATTTCTGTCAAAGTCCCTTAAAACACAATTTTATTTAAAAAAAAATAAAACATTTTTATTTTTATATTTAAGTCGTAGCTTTGATCGCGAGAAAAACTCTTTTGATGCTAAAAGTGATCATAAAAATGGCCCGTTTTACCTATTAAAGTTGCATGCCTGAACTCAAAATTCAAAAACTCAAAATCTTTTATTTGTTTTATTATTAACCGAACAAGTATCGAAATATGTTGGTTTCTATTATTTTAAAACTACTCAAGTACAACCTAAGTAATATAAGGACCAAGTATTACCATACGATACAGCCTGAATGCCTGATAGTCTTAATTAGGCGTAAATAAAAAGGAAATTTTGTTGTAAAAAAAATGCTTTAAATCTTGTCGGCGTTATTTATAATTGTTGTAGCTATAATATAGACCTATGTATATAGACCGTAGCTAAATTTTTGATTGGTGAGGTTCTAAAAATATCATGCTTGGTCTTGAAGTCGGCTAAGCAATTGGAGGTGTTATAGTTATACGTATTGCTGAAGTAACGTACAGCGAACACAACTCATAATCGAATGCAGTGCGAACGTAAACATTAGTTCGGTGTTCGCGGCAACCCTGCCCTGCTGCGGCACTGCGCGCAACTGGGTCAGTGGGCCGCCCCCCGCGCCGTCCTCCGCCCGCTCGGTGGCGCAACCGCGCGAACGCGCACTAACATAGACCTGGATCGCGGGAAAGTGGGTCACCGACTCACTTTCACTTATTACATGGGCTCCTAATCGTTTTCCATTGTGCGAGCGGGCAGGGGCCTGCGGGTGGCGGCGGGGCGCGCATGCGGGAGGCGCCGGCACGCGCGCCGTTGTCGCCGGCCGGCTACCGCCAGTCGATCGCGGTACCTCTACCGAGCGGCACGCGTGCCGCTTGATGTTAAAATACTCATTGCGATCGTAACCGTAACATACCACGCGCTGTCAACACTTGTACGAACTGTAGTAATAGTTACTTTGGTGACTGACACACACGCTTTACGCCTGTTATCTTCTTTCACCGCTCGTATTGAACAAAATGTGTTGGATTTATGTGCTTCCTACTATAGTGCTTGAACAGGTGCAGCCCGCGAGCGGTAGCTAGTGTTGCGGCCAGACCGCTAGTGAACTCGGTGACTGTGTGAACGTTGTTGCGGTTGAACGCCGCCGTAGGGATTTGTAATAAACAGCCGCACTGAGCGGCCGAGCATGACGATGGACCAGCAGACAGGCCTCATGTCCCTCAATATGTCCCCATTTGATCTGAGCCCAGGTCCTGAAGGATCTGGTTCAGGTGGGGGTCCCTCGGGTGCATCACAACAGTACGTGCCGCAAGGCGCCGCGTATCAGTGCGCTCCCGAACAACAATCTTTCGGCTACGCCAATCTGGATGCTTCATATCTGTTTCCAACAGGCGCCGGTGGAGAACCAAGCGCATATTTGCCAGCAGCAGGCACAGTGTGCGACCAGACTGACACCAAGGATGTAATCGAAGAACTTTGTCCCGTCTGCGGAGACAAAGTTAGCGGTTACCACTACGGGCTACTTACGTGCGAGTCCTGTAAGGGTTTCTTCAAGAGGACCGTTCAAAACAAGAAGGTGTACACGTGCGTCGCTGAACGAGCCTGCCACATAGACAAAACACAACGGAAGCGCTGTCCATTTTGCCGCTTCCAAAAGTGCCTCGATGTTGGCATGAAACTAGAAGGTGAGTAAATCTACTTTTTGTATATTCTTCTCATCTGCCTTACATGCGACATTCTAGGCTCTTCCTCTTAATTGAATACGATGTCGCCTATTCAATTTGTCATTTCAGGGTGCGTCTATCGCAATTCATGTTGGACGATCGGTCGCCACTATTAACCTAAATAGGATTACATCATTTAACCCAATTTAATACAATTATAAGACCTGGAAATAGTGCTTCGTCTGTGCTATAATATAGAAGTAACAAATACGGCGATCCTCCCGCGCCGACCTTCACCCACTTATTTGTTGACGCCGACCCTGAGACTTTGCAGGGAGTCTGCAATTGATGTTAGTTTGAAAATACACCTCATCTATTACTACTTATACAGGATACCCCAAAAATGGTTACTGCGAAATTAATGTGTACGTAGTCCAATTAAAAATTCGACATAAACTGTTCTCTCTATGTCACGTCCACAGTTAACTACGCCAATTAAAAATTACAACATCTCTAACGAAACTCTTTGTTTTTAAATCGACTAATCTTCAATTAACTGCAATTTCAGATTACTAAAGTAGCAGCATCATCAGTTAATAAGTACTTGGTTATATATGTCACAGGTTAACATTGCCATAGAAACTTCTATGGTAGAATCGGGTTTTACAGCTCATAAAGAACCATGTTATTTATCGATAGTGTCAATTTAAATGTCCAATTATCTCAGAACTATGTAAACCTTATTGATGCATCTTGCTTCGATTTAGATTCAAATAATTGTAATTACCAATCGAACTTAAATAAAAAAAATATGAAATCAAACAAGTAATCTTTTCAGAATTTCCGGAAAGTGCCTTATGCCTATATTGCCAATACAATTGCATAAGTTACTTACTAATTACTTTACTGCATAACCAAAAATATAATTACTTACTTAACATAATTGACGCTATCGATTACCAGTCTATTTTGTGACACCAATTTGTTAAGGCTTACTTCAAAATAATTTACAGAAAATTAATTATATTTGAAGTCTTGAAGTGTACTATTAAGCTGAAGATGTTATAAGCATATCTACTCACTGCATCTTACGTATACTGAATATTATTGAAAACTTTATTTTTACTTATTAAAAACCTCCCTGCTAATTGCAATACCGAAAGATCATCAGTTTATTATTACCTAAGTTGGCATTAATTCGGATTATTGCATACAAAATATAATGATGACACGATACCTCGGGTGGTACGTATGGTTAGACACCATATTAAATTGGCTGTGATACAAGGGTGCGGTTACAGGTGGATGTTTTGAAGGTAATTTATACATTAACTTGTAGTTAGGCGATCGCGTGGGGCGGAGCTTGAAGTGCGGATCGTTCTAAATTTAAAACGCGCGCGGCCGCAGAGCGCCCTGACCTACTTGCGAGCGGGGCCGCGATGCGGCGCGCGCGCTGACTGTGTTAGTGCGTACTGGTACGTTAATGCGCCGCTGTGTGCGTGAGACATTCGCCATTGCGCGTTTCGCCAGATGCTGCACTGATGTTTGCAACATCTAATAGTCTAAATTTTAGTAAAGAAACTCAGCAATTTAAAATTATAGGTGTTCATAAATTTACTATGTTTAATCTCTAGGCGAATGATGAAAAATATAATATGCATTTGAATAGAAGTGTTCCCCATTGTTTAGGCGCATTAGCAGACCAATTTAAAAATTTGCGTGTACTTAGGGAAATGGCACTTAATATTTACACATTTACACTTAATTCCTACCAATAATTTTCGAGCATGATGAAGGTAATTTATTAAATCCATTTTTGTTATATATATATAATACATTCAAACCCAGTTAGTACGTTTTACAGAACTTCGTTGAGATTACAAAAGTAAACAAAGAATATTTATCGCAAGAGTAATATGTCAGATGACACAATTCACACAAATAGTTGCCTGACCCGAATAATGGGTGTTGCGCGAGCCTCGCACCGCCTGCCCGGCCTGCAGCAAGCCTTGTGCAATGCCGCCGCTACAGCACCTACCGATCGACTCAAAAGGCTTTTTATCATGACTACAGCAGACCCTTAAGAACACAACATACAGTTTACTAAAAATGTTCTAATCGTGAGAATTAAAAAAAAATGTAAACTAAATGGTGACGAAATTCACGCGTCATACTATTATCTATATTTCATTTTTGGAAAATCAAGTACGCTTTCACGCTTTATTAGTTTTCAACTGAACATTTTTTGGTAATTCCTTTTTACTCCGAAAGGAGCTATGAGCTGTATTGGGAAATTCCACAGTGCACACACAGACTGATCTGTATAAAGCCACGACAAGTCTCAGTAAGCGGATAGTATTGTGGTTCAGACTATATTATTTGAGTTATCTTAACACATATGAATCTCCGCAGTAGAAAATAAAGTTTCAGCTTCGGGAAATTTCTGTGTTTTCGCCTATTAAAATTACATATCTAATTAATAATGGTTTCTTTCTGAACAATATTGACTTACGAAGTTACGAAGGCAAGCGCCTTCGTCATAAAGAGAAGCTATGTCTTGCTTCACTGCAAAGTAGAACGAAAAAATATCACTAACATCAAAATGTTAACAAGATTTCTATGTAACATAATATAATATTTTATCACAAAGTTGCATTATATCCGATTTGTACGATTCAGAATCTAGTGGGGGTTGAGGATCGGGCGTGCGCCGCGACTGTATCGTGCGTTTCGACACAATCGACCGTCGTCGTCGGTGGGGTACGCTGCGCAAGCGCAGTTTCACAAGACGTTCGGTCGACCTGTCGCAATGGGCTACCCAAATGTGACCTGGACACGTATAACGTTACTTATCGAATAATACCGAATTTAACGAAATATTGCATTTTGAAACTCATTCATCAAGAAAGGCTATGGCATCAATCAAGCAGAAATATCGCAATTTCTTGCTAACATTTAAATGGGCAACTAAAAATAAAGACGACTATATGAGGTAAATTGGAAGAATTTCGAAGAAATAATATAACTATTTACGATAGACGGGACAAAGGGATCAGTCGTTTTGAACTTCATTTGACCTACTGGTGTAAAGTCGTTCAGTCTAGTTCTATGTCTCGTCTCGTGCCATACACCCACAAGACAGGCCGCGGTCGCATTGTGTACGAAAGAAAAAATATTTACGAAGTGAATATCGAGTCGAGTTGAGCCAGTTTAAGCGTTGTTATATAGTTAATCTTAAAAAGATGACACGACTGGTCATAACTATTTAGTTATTTGCATAACTATTATTTTGTTTGTACTATTAAAAATTTAGACCAAACTACCGGTATCTTAAAATTGTATTATTGATTAATGAACAAATAATACTATTTTGACCCGTGGGGGGTTTATTGATTAGGACTACATTATCAACGCATTCTCTAACTTTGCATTTCCACTTAGGTAGACCATAGACCAGAAAGCTCTGGTCAATTCTTGGACAAATTGATACTAATTGAAATTGCTGTGGAAATTGACTACCTACGGTTATATTTTTTTATCGATAGGTCTGTCGGATAAGCTTACTGCAGAAACTACATATGCAATATACAACACAATAATAAGCATTGTAAGTGCAAGGAGTTGCTAGGGGAATTCCAAAATGTTTCTTTTTCTGTTAAAATCATTGAAGCACTAATATGCAGAAGGATATTAATCAAATATTTTGAGTCTGGCTTCACAGCTTCAACGCGGCCCTTTTAAACAATTGCATTTAACGACATTTAACGTTCTTCAAATGGCTATATACATACAAACTAATTAGCTTCCCTTTAGATTGATGCGACCGCGGGCGACCGGTAGTTCAGTGCAACGGACCACGGTCGACGAATAATGATAGTTGTTACACGGCCTGCTGCTTTCAGTGTTTGCACTACTTTACGTAATAAAGCCAACACTTTATCTACCTGTGTTTTTAACGTAATAACTTCAAGTTTTAACTTAGTTTTTGACTGATTATGTAGAAATAATGAAATAAGTGTAACGAAGCGAGCTTTTTCATAAGGCCATTGGCCAAATGGCCATTGTAGAAAGTACATTGCACACCTAAATTTCAATAACATAACAATTGAAATTAGAGTTAATTATATTTTCTAAATCTATATTTTCTAATTTATATTTTCTAAATCTTTGCTAATACATAGCGAAAATGCAGGTAGGTAGTGACGTCAAAATGTATGTAAACAAATATTGATTTTTTTTCAACGTGTGGAATCTTACCAAGTGTTTATGGTAAGCGCGATGGAAAGCACAAGCAACATAGCGACGTGCAAAGTTTGATTCAACTGTAGGAGTTTAATACATTTTAAGAACGAATAAAAGTAGCTCCAATTAACTTTTAATGCATTTTTTATTTATTTAATACTGATCTTTATGAATACAGAGACAGACACTGATTTACATAGATCCTATATATGAGTTTTGTACGCAAAATATTTATACTAAATCCTAGGTTAGCCGTACATTCGGAGAATTTTTTGCTATCCGATTAATCGGCTAACCTTTACATCTTGTATGACTAAATCCTTTCACAGAAGAGAAACCAATACAGAATAACGACGATATACCTGAACACAATTGAATGGCTAACACTGAAAACCAAAAAGCGTTTAAAACAAATATCTCGAAAGGGTGGACTAACTCGTTTATTTGAAAAGGTTATTATAATAACTGTTTGAAATAATGGAGTTTACTAACCCGTTCACGATGTGTGATTGGGTCGTAATCGTAAGTGAACCGGTTACTCCGTTAATTTATGCAGTTTACCCACAAATCTTAAAATACATTCGAAATCCTTATTGCGAAATCCCTATTGGAATCCTTTAATACTAATGATTAAAATGGATTCTGTGAGAGGACCATTTAGGCTTGATGCTTTACTTAATTAACTTCATAAAAATAAATTTACAAATGGAACACCACAGTCAATGCGCGTATTTTATTAGGATACACAACAATAACTAAAACAAATTAATACTGCACAGCCGGTACCCAAACGTAAATCAAAGCGGATAGGATGTTGCCTGATAAATTTAAATTTTCGAAATACATAGTAAAACATAATAGAAATATTGTAATTCTAAATACACATCTAGACTTCTTATTGAAGCTGTATTTTTTTATTCCATGGCCATTAAGGTATCCAGATAAGAATGGTTTATTGGGTAAAATTACCGAATTCCTAACCTTTAGCGCAAAATGTGTAGAATAACTCTATTTGGGAATTCGAGAGTTACTGGGACTGCATGTACAGAGTGGTTCCAAAATCATACTGTTTCAAACTTCTTTCTGAACTTCTTTCACTAACGAGTTTTTGCATGAAATTAAATCTAATTTGGTGGTTATTTAAAGGATTATAATAAATTCAAATTAGAATTATTTTCCCATTAATTGAAATTCTAGATGGAATATCTAATGGTAACAAGAAATCTTAAGATTGGACGGATGTACTTATAACACGCATGTAATAGTTGCGGAACGATAAAAGGCAGGGGGTTGGACGGCTGCGGGCAGCGACAGATGTTAGATCACAATAAAAACTCGCGCGCCAACCGACTATTTCGGCGCGCTGCCTTGACCCGAATCGAGTGTTTCGACAGAGCGGCCTCGTACACCGGGCCTTTCTATTTTTTAGGCATTACCTGTCGTATTATTACGACAGTTCTACCAGCGCCGCCATCTTGGAAGGATTTTTGTGCGCAGGCGCTTCAATCACGCCTACAGGGCGCAAAAACCGGTTTCAGTGCGTAAAATCATGTTACAAAAGTATGCGCATAATAGCTTCCATCATGACAACGTTCACAACAAAATCATTTCTATAGTATTTAACACACACCTAGTGTGTTTAGTTAATAAATAGCTCTATTTGCATTTCTGGACATGCCGCACCTCTTTGGCGAAGTGCTCCTCCGCAACTACATTAAAATCTGATCGGATTCTTACTGGTGCTAAAGACTACTACTATGTATTGATGAGATCTTGACACCGTTTGGCGGATCATCGCGGGTGATTTATCTAGGTTGTGTAACGATCGCCGCTGCCGCTATCTGGGCGCGATCGAGTGCGTGCGGGCGTTCGGATGCGATCGGCCAGTTCCGCCGGTACTCGGACGGGAGGGGACCGACAGGGGAGAGGAGGGGCACTGCCAGCCTTGACCAAGTTTCACCGAGTCGTCGGTACAAGGAGCGATCCCCACCTCTTCCCGTCCTTTCGGTACATACTATTTTTTTATCTCGTTGACACGATTACTTCATTTGACGGCCCTGACGCGTATGCCAAGGTCGATACTTTGGTAGTGACAGGTATAAGTTAGATTTTTGAACGGGAGTTACAGTGTCGTCGTTAGTGCACAAAACGTTCCCGCATCCAGATGCGGCTACCTAGACATGATGCGTTTCCATGACCTCTTTTCCAAGGTCGACCTTGACCCATCTAGAACTGGGGCAGTTCTACAAATAACTTCAGATTCCGAGGTGAACTCAGACGTATGTATGTATCTATTTCTGCACACCGGCTGTTTGTCACAGCGACGTATGTTTTTGATTTGTAAAAATGACCTTGACCTTGATCTAGTTTAGTCGTGTTATAAACGACTGACCTCGTTTACCGCATTATCGGCTGCTATACGTTATATACTCATTATATTTTAACATTAGATGCTTAAATCAATGCATTGCATTTTGCTCCTGTCTATGTTAACGCGAGTCATTCTAGTAGGTATCACTTGAATTTTTTTAATTTTTTTCTTAAGTGTCTTTGAACATGACATGTTCACGACTACCTTTAAATATTTAATTGATAATAATCAATCCTGTGAAGATTTTACTTCACAATAAAAGAATAACGAAGCAGACCTTTAGATAAATTCTGGCCAATCTTATGGTTACCATCCCATAAAAATGTATTCATGATATTATTATGTCGGATTTATCCATTAAGGTTTCGATTGAATGTAACGCGTGTTATGCTTTTACTGACCTGTTTAATGCACTGAGTCAGAGCTTGACGATAACCTCATTTAGTTGATATTTTTGATGATATGAAACATTTGTTTAACAAAGAATTTGATTTCTTATCAGGGTAATCAGTATTTGATTTGTTATCATGCACTGTCCTGTTTCACAAGCGGAATTAGCTTTGTATTACAAGTAGCTGTGAGCAATCTTTAACTAAAGACAGCTAATTCTTTAATACTTTACACATAGCTTATATAGCTGTCTATACAGACAGCTTTATAAAGAACCTGCCCTCGGGGCGTTGAGTATACGCTTCTCATGATTTTTACCTAGTTTTCGACCACACAAGCGCTGCGTCGTCGCATCCTTTGTACTGATCAAATGAGCGCAGACGCTGCGCTGCGATCGACGATATAAGAATATCCTTCCCCTTATATTGAGGGCTAGAAATCTTTCATGAGGACAACTGAAAGATACCCTCATGCACACCAGGTAGTTTTTTTCCCCTTGCGAGTCGTTTCGAATCGATTAGGTCGTTTAGAGCTGGTACCCTTGACCCTGCGATTGCAATTCTGCGATTCTTTCACCGTCTTTCAGAGGAAATAATTAAAAAAAACTTACATGCAATAATGGCAATTTTTTTTCTATAAGTATTAATTTGTGAATCTAGTGAAGAGAAACTTTATGTTTTATTAAAAATAAATTAAACTATTGTAAACGCTTTTATATATAAAGAAAGTTTGTAGTCGAAGTAAGATTTAATTTAAAGATGTACATCCACGAGCATAAACACGTAAACACTACGCAAAGATTTAAATAAATTTTCTCTGAAATGAGCCACAACTTTCTGTTAAAACTTATTTTATAGTAATTATATCATTGACTACTATAAAATGTGCCCTAGATCTAAATATTATTATAGTAATATTCTAAGAGAAATTTGATTTTAATGTTGGCGTGGTGTATATATTATGTTTATACACGTGACTGTACAGCTTAAACAGCTTTTTTCCTCCCTATTATCGTCACGAATGGTCGTGTGTTCTGACTTTGTCAACTAATCATGATGAATTCTTCAAAAATAAATGATTTTCCTACTTCTTATAACAAACCTTTCATATAATGTATATTATATTAAAAAGTAAAAGGCATTCACTAAAGTCACAAAACGAATCGTCCTAAAGCTTTGATAATGTTATCAGTACGTACATTATCATTTCGATTTTTTAGGCATCATTTATAGCTGAAATTCTATTTTCATCACTAAATAATAGAACAATTATTGTAGAGGCTTTCGTGACGTGACTCAATAACAGCTGCATTAACTGATCGATAAGGTAGCACTGCGATTGCCGCGAGCAAGTATGAGTATCAAATATCAATCCTAGAATGAGTAGGTACCTAAGTTTACCCGACTTTAAAGGGTATGATATCATACTTTAAACTTTCGCGTTGCATATTTAAAATGTTACTGTTCAGCGGGATTTAACCCTGCCGAAACGTCAAGCGAAAAACAAAAAAAAAAGGTACGTGCGCTTTAAATCCCGCTAAACAGTAACATTTTGGGTATGATATCATTTCGTGAAAATTATAATAATGTACTAATACAGCTGAGAATCATATAAAAGGACTAGCCTTTAGGATTCAAAAAATCTTATTTTAAATCTATACTGGTCCTGCTTTATATACCAGTTTACAGTCTATCTAAAACATACTATCAGTAAGACTAAAACTGAACTTCTTAAAACTTACAATATTGTATTGACTACAATTCAATATACTTAGGTATTGCTGATTAACTTAAAATCATTAATTTCGATCAAAGTTCACGAAAACGCTGTGTCGGAGTACTTAATTAATGATTGTTGCGTTGCGCATGACTTGTTAAGTTTTTTATTAAATTATTCCTGCCAAATGATCTCCAAAGCTACAGAAACAACAAGTGTCAAAAATATAAGTTTCGATTAGAAAATACAAAAAGGAAAACCACAAACCTGAAAATATCAACTGACTATAACTAACTTTTCTAGAATTGACAGAGTTATTTCATGAAGCCCTAGCAAAAGTTAAATCATGCCGAACTTAAAATTCAATATCCGAGCACGTTTTTTATTTGCGCATCCATTTAAAACTGTTTTAGATTCTTCATCACTACATAGTATAAAACAAAGTCGCTTTCTAGGTCCCTATGTCCCTATCCCTATGCATGCTTTTAAAATCTTTAAAACTACGCAATGGATTTTGATGCGGTTTTTTTAGTAGGCAGAATGATTCAAGAGGAAGGTTTTTAAGTATAATCCATGCTTAAGTAGAGATGCTTAGTAAGTAAAGGCCGGGATTTTTAAAGATTTGTAACACCTGTGCGAAGCTGGGGCGGGTCACTAGTTATCTAATAAAAGCTTTTATTGTGTCCACTTGTAGTGAAATGTATTAGAGCTTTGCCAGACTTTACACCCATTCGGTATTAATGGCGGAATGCCGAAACTGGCTTTCACACCCTAAGCCAGGGTAGGGTGTAAAGCGAGACGATCTGACCAGTGCTGAAGTTTCGGGTGACGCATGTGCTCTCGAGACATGGGTGCTTCGAGAGGTACCTGTGCCTCATTAACAAGAAGCAGGACGCTCGGTGTCACCACTGCGTACACAGTCGGGAGGACACGCGCTGTCCTCCTCCGGAGTCCCCTAAATAGTTCCAGGTGCGCCGGACTTAGGATGTCTGGCGGCCCCTATTCAACTGGGCACAAATTTAAACACCTTACTCTCCCCCAGACCTGAGGAGGCCCGCACCAGCCAGGGATTGCAAAGTCACATATTCTGGGCATAAGTAGGAGAAGAAAATACCGAATTGGTTTTAAGTTACTAAGAGTATGACAGACCTAGAAATTCCATGAGGATTTTCCACCTCGGATAAAAAAGGCTTTACGGTATTACAGCTGCAACTATTGGAATAGTTATGATATTATATAAAAGGATAAAAGGAAATTGGGAGCATAGTATTAACAGATCTTAATGGGTGATCAAAAATAACGGTAAACGGTTTCTACTTGTTACTGCTAATAACAAAATATTTTGTATTTAATTCGGTAATAAAACACTTCTGCTTTACTCGTTATAAACGAACGCATACAATCCTTTCGTGAAACGCCCCGGTCTGCAATACGAAACTGATGGAATTGCACACAGCAATGCTTAAATCCGTTACGCTCGCCGTCTCTTTTGAACCCTTTGCGAAACCCTGTAAGTCTGTCTTTATCGCGCAGTGGCGCGTTGGCTACAATAAAAACTGGTTGTTATTTTTAACTCGTGAGTTGGGCGGACCGGCAACTTACTGAAAGCCCCTTTCCGTTCCAGGTTTAGTGTTAAGCATAAAGTAGGTATATCTGCAGTTCACAATATTTTAACTTCACGAGACGTCTAAAGTGCCACTATGCAAGTCAAAAAACACGACATTATGAATAAACAAAACAATTTTAGCCCAATTTTATAAAATTGTCGTCAGAACATAAAACGGTACCTAAGTTTTAATTTCACTAGATTTACGTTTTGGCTCGGATTTCTAAAACTGTAATATTAGTTGGAAGTTCATATCCGGTTTCCATATTTCGAAATAAAAAGTGCTTACCTAAAATATATGAAACTTGTGCCAGCAAAAATGATTTCTATTGTTCGTCTGACCATTTAATAACTTCACTCCTAATGTAAGCAAACATTTATACATTTCTTACAAAGCGATTCTACAATACGTAAGTGTTATTTTATTGAGATTGCGCATACATTATGAAACTGACATTGGTGTAAAGTTTGTTAACGTGCTTTGGCTATGTGCTCTACTCTGTCTTTCTCTTAATTTCTTAAAGGCCTGCGATATTGACAGGATCACTTAACCATATATAATCATGCTAAGAAAAGTCTTATTTAAGTAAGCTTCAGGTTGGCATCCTGGTGCCTAATATGTCTGCCTCAAATGAGTAAGGACTTTAATAACTGTTTCTCCTATGTTTTCATTTTCAGTAGGACACGGATTGTAAACATAGTTGAATTACCTATGATATTTTCCACTCAAGATTGCTATTTGCATTGACGCAAATAGCAAAGTTTGTCGATGTTTTTTTATAGAATTAATGGAACTGTTAATTTTCAGTCAAACTCCAAAATGATGCACGATATAAGCGTTTTTAATTGAGTGTGTCCGCAATAAATTTTATGCAAATCTCATGAACTAAAGTGAAATAATTTATTATTAAAATTAGTTGCGCTGCTCTTATATTAACATTGATTACAAAGATGTCAGTTAATTCAGTGTACAAAGAATCGGAACAAACATAAATTGCTGGTATCGCGATCCGCGAGGAGCGCCGTTTGGTATTTGGAATTCAGCCAGAATCATAAAGAGCGGTCGACTCCGCGTGTGTTATGAGGCCACCGTCCTAAATTTCAAGCCCAAGTTATTAAATATTTAATGAATGCCAAACAATTACTTGCAGCAGTCAACTGTGACGTAAGAAAATCACACCGCAAAGCATAAAAATAATAGTATCTTCTCTTAACTTATGGCACTTTTTCTAGTAGGATATACCTAATGTAAAGGTGTAATTTAGTCCGAGGTTTTGATGTTGTGGGAGACAATTAAAAAACTAAATTCAGAACTAGATATTTGCCATCACAACAGTTTTACCTCCATTTTTACTTGCTATTTTTATTGTTATGTCATTTCATTTTAAATTGAAGCATTTGCCGCCGTATTGCTGCAGCGTATCGTAAAACATCGGAGCACTTTGACGCGTCTACACTGCCATGCGACACTGACTGCTGCAATACTGCAATACTTTAGCGTCCAAAGCATTCGGACATAAAGCGTTTAAATAGATGAAACCTACTTTGTTTTAAATGTCAACTAAATATTTGATGGCTGTATTCAATTAATTTTTTTTAATTTATAGTTTCAAGATAACCTTTTTAGCCTTTGTTTGTTGTTTTACATGGTAACAGACTTAAACTAATTTTACTCCTTTATATTTTTGAAGGTGGTACTTCACTGAATGTGTACTGTTCGTCAAAGAGGAGTTCCTAGGGTATTTTCAAAGTTTCATGGAAAATTGGCTATCCATCAATGAATCAGCAATCAAATTAAAACACATGTACATACTTTTACTTTCTTGGAAGGTGAACATTAGCTCTTTACCAAATTTATTTTCCACCACCTTGGTCATGTGTTGGTCCCATTTTCAAATATTTTTTAAACTGGTTCAGTACTCGGTGATTTTTAATTTAATTCCAGTTTCTAGCTATGTGCACTGTGCACATCGTAATTGAACAATTTCATCTTGAAAGATTAAAATAAACAACTATTTCCTATTCTTGTTTCAGCTGTGCGAGCGGACCGCATGCGGGGTGGCCGTAACAAGTTTGGTCCTATGTACAAACGAGATCGCGCCCGTAAACTGCAGATGATGAGACAACGACAAATCGCAGTGCAGACACTGCGTGGTTCCCTAGGTGACAGCGGCCTTGTCCTAGGCTTCGGTTCTCCATACGCTGCAGTACCTGTGAAGCAAGAGATACAGATCCCACAAGTGTCGTCTCTCACGTCATCGCCGGAGTCATCGCCCGGGCCGGCTCTCCTGGCTGCGCAGCCGCAGCCGCCCCAGCCGCCTCCGCCGCCCGCTCACGACAAGTGGGAAGCACACTCGCCACATTCAGCATCGCCGGACGCATTCGCGTTTGACGCACCAGCTACAGCAGCCGCCACGCCATCGAGCACCGCCGAACCCACAAGCACTGAAACCCTACGAGTCTCACCCATGATACGCGAATTCGTACAAACTATTGATGATCGCGAGTGGCAGAATTCGCTGTTTGGGCTCTTGCAGAGTCAGACTTACAATCAGTGTGAGGTCGATCTCTTTGAATTAATGTGCAAAGTATTGGACCAAAACTTATTTTCTCAAGTGGATTGGGCGAGAAACACCGTGTTCTTTAAGTATTTAAAGGTGAATTTATAGCTAAGTATGAAAATCCTGTCCACATCCCTCAACCCTATCCTGGTGTACACCAAAATTGCTTGCGAAGCCATTGCGCTGCTGCCTATTATTAATTACAGTTGTTTGTAATGCATTGCGAATGGTTATAGTGATTTGCGTACTAACAGATAGTGACTAGTTACGATGTGGTTGTGTGCGTGTAAGGGGCGCGTGTGACGCAGCGGGCGACGCGGTGCCTCTCGCAATCGATACGCCGCGCCGCCCGCGCCGCGCCGCACCAACTAGGTCAAGTTCCAACGACAAGCGTGCCGCCTGCCACTGCGGCCGCACTTCAATCCGACATACCTACTAAACTATAAACTAATTATTATAAAAACAAATAATTAATTGAGTTGCTCGGGTAGAATCTAAATTTTAATTTCAATTTTGTAGTTGTTCGGGAATATATTTTTGAAGTGCTGACTTCTAATAAACTACCTACTTAAGAGATGCGTTCGTTATGATAAATGAAAAAAGGAATGTTACACCGTGCGATGTGTAATAACGCGTGTCGAGCGGGACTTCAATCAATCAGCAGGCAGGAGTCAATCGGCGAGGAGCGGGAGCACCGAGCAAGCCGGTGGTAGTGGCGGCGGTGGCCGCCGCACCGTGGTCGTACGCTTACGCAAGAGCCGCAGTCGGTCATGTGGGCGAGCGACGTTGCCACTCTGCGCTCATAGCTTCGTCTCGCTCCCACAGACAGCCTCCACTTCACAACTAGCAATTTTTGTTTGTGCTAAAATGACGCGACATATTTACGACCCATTCTCGGAATTAGGACGATGGTAAACGAAGATATATTTCACTGTTCGTTTAGTATACTGTTTACGGAAATCGTAGCATTTTAAAGGACTATTTTTGTTATACAATTTAGTGTAATATAGGTCAACATAAAGTTTATCTTTTGGCTCGGATCACCAAATAAACACGTTATCTAAAAGCACATGAGATGTCAAAGCGCTAAGGGCATGCACGGGTACGAGCGGGCGGGAGAGATGTTGATGACCTAAACTTTCCCCAGACGGATGTGATGTAACGGTGCTGGCACGCGGGGCGGCAACGCTGCACTTTCGCCGCCGCACTTGACACACTGGCCGTGGCCGAGTTGCCGCGAGAAAGCACTTTTTACCGCGACGCGTAACCGCCGGTAACGGAGACGTAACAAGTTCTGTGGCCTTTCTTCGCTTTCTCTTACATAATACTAATTGTGATTAGTCACATAACCGCGCGATGAACTTGAGCCGGCGCGTATTTTCAAAGTGATATCGAACTCTTAGGTAGGTAGATATTTTTAGGTTATCGGTTTTATGTATATCTATTTGCATATTAAAATAATAAGCAGGGTTTACCACAGTAAATATAGTACTCGACTTCAATAAAGTGGCTTAATTAAGATAGATTAATATATGGAGCAGTTACTTGTAATTATTTTCATTACTGATGTTTAGTATTTGGAACTAGTCGTACTTTAGTCATTTTTACATTATAATAATACGATTACCCTTTCACTTTTATTACGATTCGATCTTTTGCGGTCTAGACATTAGGCAAGTGCTAGTTTGAAACTGTCAATACTTAACGATAACTACGGTACCTTACTGAGTTCGTTCGAAATAATAAGAAATAAGAACAAATTAGTATATTCTAAAACAATACCTTTCTTAGCTTACTATTAACAAAAATATGTTTTTAATACCATTGCGTAACACAAGTTAATAAAGCTAGAAATTGGTACAGACCGAACTCTTAAAGAGTTCATATCAACAAATTTTTAAATTCCTCTGCTTGCTATAAAAGTTATTTCGTTATAACATTATGAAATTATCATTCGTCTTACTATCATTCGTAGATCCAATAAGACTCCCGACATTGGTATCTAAGTTTTGGGCACGCGGCTATTCAAGACGACTTTGACCTACTTCGCGCACTACCGATTACCAACAACTCAGTTCAAGATGGCCGCCCAAAGGGAGTGTTTACTGTACTAGATCCGGAACGTCCAATGACTCACTACCACTCTCTGCAATTTTGTACTCTGCAGCTATGAAAATAGAAACGTATTTTTAATATTCACGTGTCCACTGTGATTGTTTGCGCATTATATCGTATTTCTAGCTGTATACAATTTTAAAGCTAGTAAATGGGCAAACTTACATATTCCCTCGCGAATACGACAGAAAGAAACACGGTTTTATAATATTTCTGACGAGTATAACGTTGTATTAATTAAAAATGTTTAAATACAATATGGGTAATGTCAATGCAATTATTTGTCCGAAATAAATAATGTTTTATTCATTGCTAGTTGAATTTCATCGTTTCTATCTCGATCCATCGTGTTGAGCAAGCAGCCTGCGGTGAGGCAATGCCTTCGAGCTCTAAAATTCAGTTGTAACATTTCGTAAACGGCAAATTTAACGCGCTTAAGCTCCGCCTCGTGTTTTCTAATGCAACTCAATAAAATGTAGGTCGACGTCGTCGGTTGCGACTGTCAGATAATATTTTGATTACACACGACACCTGAATTAGTTTGATACTAAGAATGATGCGCTGACAAAAGCAAAACATAAGTTGCTTATCATTATGTAATAAAAAATGCGCCAAGTCTTCGTTTCATACTAAACAAAGTGACAAAGTGTTTACTACAATTCATTAGACCACCGACACATCGTAACTCCTATCTGCATCCAATTTTTTGCCGTCACTAATTTTGTACTACAACAAAATCTCTTTTTCAAGACACTCCACGTTTTATATTATTATTATAGAAGCAGTTACTAATATTATAGTACTACAAACAATGCTCTGCGGAAAACTAACCTACATAAAGCGAATTAATATAACTGCTTCTATATTATAATTTCAAAATTCTAGCTCTGTATTATCATTAGTGACGACAAATTTCATCTCGAGACCTTCGTCGCACACGATTGCGAAGAGTTGGTTATATCGCCCTGCATGTGTAGCAATGCGGTTTTGATTTGTTGCAGGTTGATGATCAGATGAAGCTGTTGCAGCATTCATGGTCCGACATGTTGGTCTTAGATCATCTTCACCAGAGGATGCACAATGGCTTGCCTGACGAGACTACCCTTCACAACGGCCAGAAGTTTGACCTTCTATGCCTGGGTCTCCTAGGCGTCCCCTCATTGGCTGATCACTTCAACGAGCTCCAGAACAAATTAGCAGAGCTCAAATTCGATGTCCCAGACTACATCTGCGTAAAATTTTTGCTTCTACTAAATCCTGGTTAGTATTAAATTCATGTATTTTTACTGTTTCTTCTGTTATTTTATCGTATAATTAATGATAAACTTTTTGGATGCCCCAAATGCGAATGATTTGTTTACTGTTTTGTTTCTTTTTTTTTGTTATTCTTATAAACTTTAGCTAAATCCGTCACTTTGTGTAATGACATGACTTGTACATGAATCACTATACGGTGCTGTTTTTTTTCTTGAAGGATTATCTTGACGTTTCAGAAGTGAGAGGCATCGTAAATGTGAAGTGCGTCCGAGACGGTTATCAGACAGTACAAGCTGCACTTCTCGACTACACACTGTCCTGTTATCCTACGATACAGGTTAGTAGACTACTTTCCTGGGAGATAGCCGCACAATCGATTAGGGGATTTTTTTTTTACTCTACTAAGATCATATCTAGCTTTGTAGTAACGATCTAGCATTAATTGTGAAATTCATAAAAATATCCTGACCGACAAATTATAACAATAATATTCTTAGACAAATAGTGGTCTTAATCATATTCTTATAACATTCCAGGATAAATTCGGCAAACTAGTAATGGTTGTACCTGAGATCCACGCTCTGGCTGCCCGAGGCGAGGAGCACTTATACCAGCGGCACTGTGCCGGACAAGCGCCCACACAGACCCTTCTCATGGAAATGCTGCACGCGAAGCGCAAGTAAGTCTATCACTGTATCACTTGCAAACATTTGTATTCGTCCAAATTCATCGTATAGTAACGTGGTCTTTACTAATAACAATATTCATTTTTGAATCAAAATCTTCCTAACCAGCTGTATCGTTTTGGCGTTCATTTTAAAAAGTCAAGTTACTCGGTTACTATTTCAATATATTTTCCAAATGGGGACCACATATGTAAGGGGAGACTCATCAAGTTAGCAGATGAGAAATGCAACATATATCTCGTTCTAGGCCGAACGGAGGCGAAATGGTTAACCGGAATGCCGAGCACACGTCGACACTTGACCGATTGTATGTTATTCTATATCATACTTTAATATATTTAATATTTATATACCATACATCTAACAAACTAGTGCTTCATTGTAGGTCCACCTAATAATGTTGGTAACTGCCTTATCTTCAAAATATCGAGTCTCTGGGTGCTCATAGAGAATGTTGTAGAAATGTATATGTTGCAGAATTAGTCAAATTTTAAATATGTAATTTCAGTAAATTATTTATACAAATACAAGACACGATGAAACGAGTGAAAATAGGCATAAGCTTATTTTCTTAAAAAACCTTAATTTCAGGACAGATATTTTTTAAATCTCACATATGCCTATTTATTTACGCTAATGCACTTGAATTCATAAAGTTAGAACAAACTAGACGGCCGAACTTTTCTAGAGACTCCATATTTTAATTATTTTTATTTTTTTATTAATTATAGAACTATAATTTTGAACACGTAGGTATTTTTTGCGAAGTTCCAACAATATTAGCCATATATTATATCAATACATTTTGTACATATTAATTAATGGATAAGAATTGCCAATTTCAAATTATAGTCATTATGAATTTTATGCCGACTTATAAATTTAATATATACTTGGCAACTCTGCTCCTTTATTTTGCACCACGCTTATTTAGTATCACATATCACAGTATAATATAAAGGAGATTGGGCAAAAATGTATGGAGTTTGGTCCAAATTTCCACCAACAAAAAGAACTATGGCATATGATGGAACACTGCGTACTGAATCATTATAAGAAGACCGCAACCAAAAATATTTACTCAGTAAAAAGTTATGACCCCATGAAAACTTGCAATTTAAAACCTTATTACGCTTCTTTATTTCGATTCAGCAACCGTTGTCCGATGACCGATTCGCCATTGGACTGTTCGTCGACAGGACGGTTCATTTATTTCCGTTTCGCCAACAGGGCCTTTCAACTTTGGACATTTCGTCGACAGGACGGTTCATTTATTTCCGTTTCGCCAGCAGGCCCTTTCACCTTTGGACATTTCGCCGACAGAACCTTTCATATGCGTCACTTTCGACGACAGCCCATTTCAGCTACTAAATGCTTCGCCGACACGACGATAAACCAATAACTCTTCAATAATTTAATAATTTCTCTACAGACCTTTTCATCTACGACGAAGAATTCGCCGTCAATTTTAAGACATAGATGATGTGATTTTTTTGTAACATTGCTTATATTACAAAAAAAAAACACGAATCTATCTATAGCTTACTGTGTCTTTAGTTTCGTCTAAACCCAATAACTTTACTATCACATACTGGAAATGAAAAAAACAAGTAGCCTATATCATTTTCATATTGTTTTGCTATCTCCAGTGTCCCAAACCTGGTGATATGTAGGTTATTGGGTTGGGCCAAAGATTAGGACCGGCTATTTGCCCTTGAGAATCTAGGCACGCAGACGTGTGTCGTGTGTATTCTTCGTCGTAGATGAACAGGTCTGTAGTTAAAAGAGTTATTGGTTTATCGTCGTGTCGGCGAAGTACTTAGTAGCTGAAAAGGGCTGTCGTCGAAAGTGACGCATATGAAAGGTTCTGTCGGCGAAATGTCCAAAGGTGAAAGAGCCTGCTGGTAAAACGGAAATAAATGAACCGTCCTGTCGACGAAATGTCCAAAGGTGAAAGGCCCTGTTGGCGAAACGGAAATAAATGAACCGTCCTGTCGACGAACAGTCCAATGGCGAATCGGTCATCGGACAACGGTTGCTGAATCCTTTATTTCACTATATCTATTGTTATTACACTATAACTACTCTATTTATTTGGGTGTATGACATTTCGTTGTAATTCACACGTTATTCTAGTTGATTTAAGCTATATGACGTCAAAATAAAAACCTAGTAGGTACTTCGTTGCGTCGTAAAAATCAAACCCTATCATGTGAACGAAAATCTAGCTTTATCATGATCAAATGAAAGGTCTAATACCTATAAAATATTTCACAATAGTTTTATTTATTTACGTATCACAGTGTGGGGTCGGTCCTAAAAAGAGTACATCTCAAATGTTTTCATCCACAATAACATTATCCAGATTCGCAGCTGAAAGTAGAACTGCGGGGTCGTGTCTCGCCCATCCACAGCAACCCACTGTTCGCATTCTAGAAAGACAAGAACTGTAGTAGTACGAAATGATTTCGCGACTACGGATCATTACATACGCGTAGTATTCTAGTCTTGCACATGTGTGTCGGGATTGTATTCTTGCGTGTAGCAACATAGCATTTTCAGGTTTAATGCCAAAATCAACTATTTCACAAAATGCTTCATCTCTTGCTACTTCAATCTGATACACGCTACTCTGACGTTATCATTGTACACTTTGCAGACGATTTGAACGCTTTACAGGTCAGATGGAATGCGTTTTTGCTACTTTAAATATGGCTTTGTGCGAAAAGAATAAACGGTTAAATAATTAAAAGTCGTATTTTTAAAACAGTCATAACTCTTTTCTGAGTGAATATTTTTTTTTCGGCTAGTAGTCAAAATTTTATGGCATTTAGCCATCTTAAAGCTTACATAGCCCCCAACAGTGGTGGAAATTTGGACCACTTCTGCTCATTGTCATTTATAGTCATGGTATCTTTATAAGCAAACAAATAACATCATATTATTCAATTAATATTTTCATATTTATTTATTTATTTATTTACTATATGGATTTGCAGGAAAACATGATTTTACCATTGAATGAAATTAGATTTTAATTTGGTAAAAATATAACGCAATTTTTCTGAGGACATAGTTTGCGTATAATAAATTGTACAAATATGCTGTACATAAACACAAAGGTTAAAAGAGACCAAGTATGAAGTAGCTAACACCACTAATTCAATAAAGCACTGGGTACATAACGGTTTTATTCAATTAGTAGGATATAAATAATATAAGTTTCTTATTAGTCGTACGTAGTAAATTCTGTTGATACTAGCAATGCTTTATTATTAGTTCACTCATTTAGAGTTTTAGTTTTAACGAGTATCAATAAGTATTACCGCCGTTATTTTTAACATTTTCGTGTACGAAACACTTTTTTTTATTACTACGTTTTCCTGTTGGAACGTAAAAGATTATTTATTATTTTGGTAGAAATTCTAATAGGATAATAGCAATTACATTCTTCCAAGTAATCTTGGAAGTGTATTTAAAAATGATTACTTAAATGTTTATTGGAATACTTTGTTTGGCAAAACCTCTTCTAATGAGAAAGTAATTTCGATATATTTTTCTATGACGTTTATATTTGGAACCTACGAAAACTCTTACTTCTTGCAGTAAACAAGAAATAAATATTATTTGTGTCTACACTTATTAGAAGAAACAGCTGCAGCAGTGAGCTGTGTCATCTATTTTACGTTTTCGTAGTAGTTCGTATGACATCAAACCTCTTCATAGGAACAAATTAGAAATTCAATTCATTCTTACGAACCTATCTGCCACTTATAGCATATGGGACCAATCAACAACCACTTAAGAAGTGTATCGTTTATATGCTCGAATTCGAAGACTCCCAATTACAATCACCAAAGACGGGTATAGTGAAACATTCTTATACTGTATATTTTACTTTAGGCTTTGTTCAGTCTGTCAAACGTACTACTAATAATGGCAGTGACCAATAACAGTTTTTTTAATAAGTCAAAATTATATTATGATCCCAATTGTAAGCGCCAAAACTTGACAGATTGACGTTTAGTTCTTATATAGTAATTATAGCAAATGTACCAAAATCTACAACTATTCTAACTGGGACCGATTAAACTGTAATTAGAAATATCAATAGGTATGCCATCTCGTGAAAATACTTAATAAAGAAATAAAAATGTAATCTACGGTACATTACATTTTTATATGTTAATATTTATTCAAAATTCAAATTTCAAAGCATTTATTTCACTTAGACCATTTACAGGTACTTATGAATTGTCAAAGAGTCGATCGGTTAGTCAGAAAAGAAAAGTGACGCTAATTGCCTGTTCCAAAACGTAGATCTCTATGGAGAAGAACAGGCAAGAAACTCCACGGACACTCTTTAAAAAAAAAATCATGATTTATAAAATCTTGGTTACATTTTCTTTTTGTTGCTTCTACATGTGAAAACAATGTAATCATGTAACAAAATAAACAAATACAAAATTAAAATAAAAAGTCATGGCAGTTAAGAGATGACCCATCTTAACTGACAGCGCCCGTTCACGAGCATGACGCGTACCATTTAGCTCAGCCATTTTGAAGGGAACCGAATGATCTAGCGCACTCGCCACCATCAGCGAGACTTTTTGAGCGAGCATGACAATGCTCTCCTAACCGCCATGTCTATTTCTGTCAGTAGAGAGCTATCGTAATAAATAACTGCATCGCAGCGTACTCACATTTACAAAAATTCAAATATGCATCTAAATTACACAAACCAAAGTTTTGTACTGTAAATAAATATAAATGGGTGAAATTTAATTACCTATAAAAATAATAATAATACCGATCTTGAATCACATGCATGTGACTTTTCTAAAAAATATGCTACCTGAAAAGTATATTTCTACGGCTTGGTTTAAAATTTGTTGAGGTGTCCGTATTGTGCTGATAAAAACAGGAGAATCGAAATGAGGATGGTCTCTTATATGACAATCTGCAATAAAAGACCATAGACATGCTAAAAACTGTAACAGTTACTTTATGTTATTGTTACAGCAACCTACTCAACCTAGAATTCTTTGATTAGCGCTAAGTTGTGAACACCGGAAGATATCTTATAGTTTCAAAAAAGTTTACGCCAGGCATTGTGAAGCCCCGTAAAGCTTTGTAGTTAAGATATGTGTACACTATAAGAAATTGCTCTGTGTGTATCAGGTGCGGATTCCTGCCTAGCGACGCGATTGAGCAACAATCGCCAATATAGAGTAAGCATTCTAGTACTCAATGTACACACCGAGACCATCCTCGCACTTCCTACTTGCACATTTTTAAATAATATTATATTTTATGATTTTGGCACTTATTTCACTGCAATTATTATAATTTTACTTTTAATCTAGCATATGGTTACAGGCACTATCACTTTAAACCAATAGAAACCAAATATGATGAATACCTATTTATATTTATGTAGTTTCTTACGTGAATTGGCATACTTCACAAATATTTAAAATTCTAGGGTATGACAAAATTATATCAAATATTGTGTTATGTTTTAAGTTAAATGTTAATGTCAGATTTAGCAAAACTAGGTACATGATTTCACTTCAAGACACGAATGGTTTTGGGGGCCTTGTACAAAAATAGTTACTTCACTATTCGGAGTACATATTGATTAACGTGTTTATGTCATACATAAGAAATGACGTCGACACTGACCGTCTAGATTACGTAAGTAAATTGTGGGTTGCTAGGATAGATTAACTAATCATTGGCGGCTCTTGGAATCATGCAAAGTAGCATCGTGGGCGCTGTTGCGTGTGTATTGTTAAATGATTGTAAACATTTCTTAGCTCAATTCTCACGTTATTTATTTTAGGATCATGGATTAAGCACTGTTTCCTTATAAAATTAGAACAAATCTCATAAAATCTTGCATCTTATGAATTACACCAGCACCAGGGCATGTATACAAACCCATGGAGGGATCACGAAGTTTAAAATCTTTATATGATTAATAATCAGCCTAATAACAACTTTCACTGATAATATTTTTTTCAAAATTGCTTTAATTTAGTGACCAAAGACTAATAAAAAAAAAATACTAAAAACAACTATAACGAAAATGTTTCAATAAAGCTAGAAATTTCAATTTGTATAATTGTTGCTAAACTTTTGTTGTGTGTATTAATCATAGCAAAATTCAAACAAAGATCTATAAATTAGACTAGGGAATATAAATGAACTTAAAAACCACACAATTAAGTGGTCGTTGGTTATGGGGTGAGTTTTTTATATGACTTCAAAGCGAAATTCGTAACTCTGAGAAATATTGGCCTGCGGAGTCAAGATTTCGGTGACCTGGCTTTAACCAGGAATAAGCAGGAAATTGTTATTTTGCATAAAAAGCTTATTATGACTCAATGGGAGGGAATGGAGTGATAATATCATTTGATTCGGGTCGCTATTGCTGGACGGCCCCAAACATTGCTATTTAAGGTTCTTATATCGAAACGAAATTTTGGTAATTCAAACGAACTAATGTCGGGTATTCCAGATAGTAAAATGTTTTCGTATAACGAGCACCAGCATGTTTCTTTCACACTTTTTTATATAAACCACTTTATTTAAGAATCTCATACCGAAAAAAAAAACGTTTCTTCATTTTTTCGCTATTTTTGCTTTACCATTTTTTAATTTCTTACTTGTTTTAATATTAGTTTGGGTTTTAGTTGATTGGGTTTTAAATTATATGACGTTAAAATTACTAAAGATACCGAACCGTAATATTTCACACTGTCTTACTTACCTACATGCCACTTAATTATTTAATTTCACGTGTCTGTCACGATTCGGTAATTTACTAATTTTGGGTCGGTATTTATGTTTCAATGTTAATTCTGACATGACGCCTATATAAACGTGTGACAATTTCTGTTTTCAGATCTTGAAGTCTCAGTGAAGATAAACAGACCTCAAATGCGCCAAGCGCTCCCGACACCGCATCAGATTGAATATGCAACAAACTTTACTTATTAGTTAGTTTTAGTTTATAACTTGGTGTGTGATTATCAAATTTAAGTTATTGCGCCGAGCGCCGGCCGGCGGTGCCGCGCGTGCCTAGTCCGATACAGATAAAACAAATATTTATCTACCTATTGTCTGTAAAATAATATACATATATTATACACCAGTCTTGTGTAGCTATGGTTAATTTATTTAGCAGTCTATATCGTGTTACTTCAAAATTGAGTAAGTACATTATATAACTAGGTTCTCTTTAACTCCGGTGCGTAAGTAAAGGGAAATATTACAATACATATTTTAGGAAAGTGTCTGTGATTATAAACGAAGAAATTTGATGAAAACCGTTATTAATGTTAGTTGAAATGATCATTATGTGTAATATAATTATAAATATTAGTTGTATTCAGTACCATACGTACATACAATTTGTTGTGGTCGCGCAACGCAACTGGCGATGCACGATTCTTTTTCTTTTTGACGTTACTTATTAAATTTATGGATTATCTTCTTTTTAAGACTATAAAGCACTTTACAATTGAATGTATATTAAATTGTCTTCACTGATATATTATAAAACGTTGTGTTCTATAGCTTATTGTGTCGCGGCGAGTGTGAGTGTTGACGGTGCGAGCGAGTGCATGTGGCAGAGAACGGTTACTTTATTAACTATAGATATTGGGCTTGAATGAGATATGAAAGAAATTTTATCGAATGTTGATATTGGTCTTTGTGTATTATATATAATGTAAAAATTAATAGTTAATCGCAAATTAAAAAGTTTGAAAATTTACAGTTGTTCCTTAAAAATGTTTATCTGAATGTTGTATAAAATTAATCAAGTATTGTTTTAATCGGCCATACCAGTACAAAATCAAAATATAATAATTCTTGTAAATAACATATGCACATTAACAGTGATTTGTTCTACTTATGATTGTGTAATTATGTAAAATATTTCTCAACATACGTGCAAGAAGCCTTAAAAATCATAGATTTTTAAAAATATATGGGTACTAGCGTCTATCGGCTGATGGCCGAGGAAGGCGATGTATTTTTATATAAAACATATTGTTCTTTATTAACATATATAATATGTTAACTGAAAGTACATGATTTCGTATTTTTCTAACAAATAATATAGTAGCGTACGTAATCAAATGTAAAGATCTACTTTTAAAGTGGAAGTGATTATACATAATATTGAATATAAAAAGTGTTATCATATACATGTATGAAAAACTGTCATAACAACGTTACAAATTTAATTTGAGAACGTTTTCCTCTTACAATGGTGTCAATTTGATAAAAAGATACTGCCAATTAGACAACAGAAGGCTAATTCTACTCATTCGAAAGGTTCAATACCTAGTCACAATCTCAACTCGAAGACAATCACCGTCTAAAACTTGTGAATGTACGAGTTTCTCAAAATTTTTTTAACTGGCAAGACTCGTTTAAGATTTTCCATAGTAAGTAAAACTGTCTGATGTCATTTTACGCTACGGAGATGAAGTCTTTAGTGAAAACCGCCCTTGAAGTACATTATTCACGGCTTATTTTAACAGATTGAGAGCGAGATTAGACTGCGTACGTTCCTGAAAGTTAATAGAATTGCCTTGCTGTGTGTCAACATCTGAGCATATGAAGTGACGAAAGCAAGTGTTGAACAAACAGCTTGGGAAACCGAGCGGTAGACGCTAAGCAAGTCCACTTGGGTACCTCTACGTTTTGTAACGGATCATTTAGTAATTTTATAAATTGTGATTTGACGGTTTGTGTTTAAAATGAATGTTTATATTTTTTTTAAGTAATATCAATGCACCAAGTGCGAATGTTTAGGTAGTAGGTTGCGTCAACGAGTAGATTATGATTATAATTAACGATTGTTCATTCATGTTGGCTTAGTTTCTTTTTTATCTTAGCTTTCATATGTACAATAAACTAAGGCACCGTATTTCATCTACAACAGCGTTTCCCAAAATGGTAGACCAGAGAATAAATTAGCTGGACGCAGCCTTGTCTTATTGTTTCTAATCAATCTCGCTCATGGTCAGCAGTTGTGCTAGGTTTGTGACAACGCGAGTGCGCGCTCCGCTGTTGGACAACAGAGAGCGGGTGCGTAGCTTCTAATTTATACTTAGGGCCCTATTTATGTTCTGATTTACAAAATCTGTGGTACTCACAGAGTATTTTTTAGTATGTACTGTTATAGGTATATACCTGCTAGCAAAAAACAACTTACGTAAGATTTTTTCTTTTTCCAATTATCCGTAAATTAAAAATAAAAATGTAAATTGCCTAGTTTCATTATTTCTTTTTTATATTTATTGATGTTTTGTAAAATTTAATATACGAAAATCAGCATTCTCTGAAAAGTCAGCAATGTTTTTTTGTACCTTTACTTGCTAACTTCAGCCGACGGCCGATATACAGGTGTATATCGGCCGTCGGCTGAAGTTAGCAAGTAGGAATACTTTTAAAGTATATACTAACTCTCCTCGGTGTGACACATTTTGTTATTCAGAAAATAAGTAACTACTGGCAGTTCTGGAATCTAAGACTATCACTAGACTTTGTGTGAAAACTTGTAATGAGTCAATGAGCTGGAAACATTAAAATAACTGGGCCAGCGTATAACGAAAGTTTGGGAAACGCTGATCTACAATACCGTCCAGTGACACACAACTCTCAGGATAACACTAATTGTATTATCATGATATTGTGTTACAAATTCACGAATTAAAACGTTCTATAGACGTGATACTAGTTGAAATGCAGCAAAAGTAGGTACAATAGAGACAGTGTAGTCCCTGTATAGATGAATAAACAAACAACTTTAAAAAGTTCCTTGAAACGTTGTTGTGGTACAATTTTTAAATACTTTTACACAATTCTTGAATTTCTTTAATGAGCACTGTTGAACGTTTTATAACCATTTATTTACGACCGTAACAGTTTTTAAGTTATTTGGCGTATTTACTGTCAGCATATTTAATACATTTTCATTGTAACATTTCGTCTACACTTTTTGACGAACACATATTTCAATGTAAATAATTAGAAACGTTATATCAAATCTTCACGTATGTGTACGTCTTGTTATAACTTTAAGGCAATATAGGTACATTAAGAAGCTCCGATATAGGAAGAAACTGTTTGGAATAAGCACGTACTGATTGTAATATTCATTTCATCATAATAATAAATTACTAATTGTTCAGTGATTTTAGATACTTTTACGTGCACTTTTTCCTGTGATTGTTCTTGAAATCGTCCTTAATCCAAAGTATTCTTCGCTAACGTCACTTCGATTCTACATCGCAAACGATGTCTTCAAAGAGAATTGAAGTAACTCGCAGCTTCTCAAGTTTAGGCGCTTTATCGAAGGCAAAGCTGATCTGTGATGGTATGACATAGTTAAGTACATTAGACGGCGTGGGTCATTATTCTGCTCGTACTCCGAGCACAGCGGTTAATCGTGACCAATTTTAAACAAAACACCCGTTTGTCCAGTGCAGCTTTAAGATAGACCTCGTTTATCGACAGGGTTCATGTTTGAAGTCGGTGAACTAAGAATCTTACTTTTTACAATCGTAGAAGACAAAACATTAGCACCACTAGTTTGGAAGCCGTTTATACCTCGAATGTTCGATTCCTTAAATTAGAAATGTGTATTTTTTACCAAACATGTTACCATTTAATAATATTAATATTTTATCATCAGTCACATGAATATTTTTGCTTAGATATACAGTATTATTTTGATAGATATATTATTCAAGCAACATTTACGCTTCTAATTTAAGGGGTCGTTTCATAATTATGCCTTCTCGGGGCAAATGACTACATGCATACATTTTATTACAATATAATGGTATAACCTGGTTCATTAAAGAAAGGAATCTAAAATGGCGGCGCTTATCATGTTCTCTCGCTTGCACACTAGTGCCGTCTATACTAACTCGTGCGCGTACCATCAACATAAAAAAATTCTCTTGATTTGCTTCCACGCTGCCTTGACGCGCTCAGTGCTCCTTTTTACGAATACCTTGTTATAGTTTTCTGTTATTTTTCCGTTGTTACCTGTTTGTTATTGTGGTAAAAGTAGGCACTGTTTCCGATGAAAACAATAAAAATTCTTAATAATATTTACGATTTGAAAAAAAAAACTTCTGTACTATCTGTCAACGCAAGTACATGCCGCCATTTAAGATTCCTTTCTTTAATGAACTGGCTTATAGTATAGTATTTCTATGTATTTATATTTCTTGAGGCTTATTTTTATTAGACGCTAACTAACTTGCTTGATATATGCGCTCCTGTTATATGTTGTATTCAGTTAGTCCAAGATGCTTTATATATTATAATGGATTACGTTTATCATTGTCAATCCAAAGTCGCAAATGAACAAATTAAACATTGCACTAAAAGCACTGAAATAATAAGTATTTTTCACAATCAAAAAGCTTTAATAGTAACACAATTCGATGTTATTCATTTCTATCTGATGCAAAGAAATCATAATAATAATAAAAAACTATCAAAGTAATCTTCATTTTATGTATCAGGATTCAAATTATATATTAATTGATAACAACAAGATATTGTTTGTGTCAAATATTATACTATGTATTCTAATAAAGTTATCAAGTGTATGCATAGTGACGTAGTCACCCGTCAGTAAGTGGCGGCTAAGCGCAAAGTTACAGAGAAGTGTGCCATTCAAGTGATCGACGTTACGATCAGCTGACGCGCGGGCTCGCTCGCGGTCTATAAGTACAACATTTCAGCACGTGTTACAAAGGCTACTCTCTTGACAATAAACGGTTCAATATTAAGGTGCCAGTGTTATTAATCATTAGTTTTGTTAGTCGATTCATTTGCTATCACATCTTTTGTCATTCGCTTCACATTTGAATTAATCAACAATAAGTTTATCCTTTAAATATTTAATTGATTTGAATGTATAAAATCTAAACCTACTATTTACATCTAAGTTTAGGTTGTAATATACAACGTAAAGTTGTATTTTAGCGTACGTTATGTAAGTAATATCTATATTTATGACTTAAAATTATAAGTATTTTAATGTTAAGATACACGAGGAGTGTTCTATGTAAATGTAAATTTTGAGTTCAACTAGGATATAAGTGATAGATAGTAACAAACTACGCAGCGGGATCACCGCGGCCCTCGCGGGGCGCGGTGCTCATGCAGCCGGCCACTGTTACTTCGCTCAGATTCGCTCGCGCAGCGTAACGTATCCGTACCGGTGTTACAGACATGTCGCAGACGCCGAGCGCCGCCGCGTCCGGTGGCGATGTCCGCTTCACTTGCATGAAATCGATTAATCATCACGTGCTTTGCTCGATAATAACTATGTTAGGTGATCGGTTGCTGATGACTATGTACGCGTCGCACACATTCCAAAATATCGCTAAACGTAACGCTAAATGACGCGCATAGACAAAGCGTTGCAATTTGTAAGTTTACCACTTTGTTGTTCATTAACGATAAGTTAGGATTAATCTCAGTCGATGTTGTTTAACTTTAGTCTGTGTATAGTATTCTCGTGGTTAAGTTTATGTGAGGATGTGAATTTGAGCGAATCGACAGGCCTCAGCCTGAAGGGTTCATACTAGCTGTAAATCTTAAATACCTAAGCGATCATTTCTGATGCACCTTACTTTGTTTCACGCGCCGTGTTAGTTCTACTTTATTAATTGTACATATAGATAGGGCGAGGTATACAGTTGTTGTATTTGAAAACATGGGGCTGGCAAATACCAATGCAATACTGCATTTGCTGATGATAAATAAAATAAATGTTAAACTGATACCATCTTAGATGTATGGCTATTTATGTGTTACTGTTATCGGTGGCGAGGTCACGAGTCGAGGGCGGGGTTTAGATTGCGGCTGAGCTGTATAGCTTAAGTTAGTAGTATACGAATGTGTTGTTTCGGACACGCACAAGAGCCCGAGCCCGACAGTGGCGCGCCTCGCGACTACCCGCGCACGAGTGGAACACGACCCTCGCAACTCGGTCCGCTGACCGTTGTAATAGTTGTAATGTTATTACAATAACATAAGTACACCCAATAATGTTCAGCCACGAAGGCTTATTGTGAGGCTGCTCCTATTTTAACTGAACGAGTGTTCGTAACTTAACTTAGCTCTATTTAAACGTCACTTGTTTAAACACCACATCACTGCTAACATCACTTATTGTTAGAAATAATTTCATATAGATGTAACTATAAAATGTGAACTTGTCACGGCACGACTAATTATCACACTGTTTCTGCTAAGGATTAATATTGATACTTGAAATCGATGTCTACTGAAAATGTCATCAAGAGGCAACTTCATTGACGTTCAGTTAGAGTGGAGCAACCAGCAGTAGCTACCACAGCCACATAATTATGTACCGCGTGATTACCTCACATTTGCGTCTTTTATACAATATAAAATAATAGTTATTGTTGTCGCTAAATCTTTAAACTTATTTTTATTATCTTTATTGTTTAGCGGTGTCATTAAGTTTAAAACACAATGATCTATTTTTAGATGGCAACATAGATGATATGTAAGGCGGTGTGAGATGTCGCCCGAGCATCTTCAATGTATTTATTTTAATGGTGATTAATAAATATTGTGAGAAGCACGTACGCGCCGGCGGCGAGGGCCCGCCGCCCGTTATTGTAGAAATAAATGATATTTTCGTTTAAATAATTCTCATTTTATTTTTTCCTTGTCTTTTTTATTAAAGTTTTAAAAGGGTGTAAGGTCTCTGACTTGAACATCCGTTACCGCTATTATACTAGAAATGCATTATGAGTGGGTGCCTTATACACGCGTTATTTTAGAAACCAGCTTTGTTATCTCGCCTTGTGTTTCCACAAAATAAAAACCGCAGCTTGAGATTTCAGATATGCTCTAGACCTAAAAACTAAAAAGACATTGAAGCTACTTTAGAGCTAAGCCTATTTTAGAACACCAATCTTTCCAGGTTGGTGTTCATCCAGTACATTGATGAACCGAAAGTTTCATTAAGTTTATGATTAACCTTTTCACCGCCAACGTACACGGAACGCAGATGCCTCGCCAGCGCCAAGCTATTAATGTAGGGTAGTGTGCCCGAAGATGGCCCGTTTCCTAACATAGCCCACTTTTAAAAGTTTACACTTAACGTTATCCCAACCATTTCAAATATGGCGGGTATAGGTCACAGTGACCATAGACCAAAATGCATGTGTTTTTTATTGTATGCGCGACGCCATTTTGAGAGGCGATGACAGTTCCTTGTGAAGTGACGAGACGGCGCGCGTGTTATAACCTAAGTGAGTAATTTTTTTTTTAATATTTGTTGAATATACAGCAAATTAATTTGTTTTGACTAATAAGACTTCATATTAAATTATGTTACATTGATCTACGTGTAAATTTTATTAATTAATTGTTTTTTCGTGTATTTTTACTAGTTTTTACTGAAGTCTGATCAGGGCCGTGTAACTCCTGAACAAAGTATGAACTCGAAAAATAACTTAATAGTGGCGCCCTCTTTCAGCCGTGGAGGGGCATTTTCTGTCATAATTGTCAAAAGATGAAACTAGATGGCAGCAGTAGAGGGATTTAGGCAACTTACCAATTAAATTATAAAATAGTAATTAAAATTATTATAAATAAACAGAAAATTTTTGATTTGTTATTAATTATAATTATAAACATATTTAAAATTAGTAAATATTTTTGAAATGAAAATATTTTAACATTGGCAACATTGTCAACTTTCCGTGGGATCTTCCGAAAGTTTGGAAAACTTCTTTACTTGACGGCAGCCATTTTCGTTCGGTTTTCTTCAAGTTTCTTTTGCGTTTCAATTGTGTCTCCTTATTTTTTATACGACTTGGCGTGATAACGGACTCTGTGATCTCTGCTTACGATACGACCCGGCCTGTTTTGTGACACCGATTACTTGCAAACCTGATAACTTGGCTTTTCATTACACGGACTCTGCTTTTGTTTTGCGACCTGGGACTTTAAACTTTAACAATGCCGAAAGCAAATGAGCTAAAGTGCTATTTCGGATGTGTTGTTGATGGTAAGCTTCATTTACATTTATAGAAACAGAAATTAATTAAAGAATATTTAAGATTGTATAATATGTGTAGAAAATTCTGTTTCTTATACATCACTAAGATATTTTTTATTTGTGCTGAAATTCTTGTAGCAATTTTTTTTGAGCTATTGTAGTGCGAAATGTTATAATTAAATTTATAATTTATGGTGGGTAAAGGATTCACTTTAAAAGAAGATTAATTTGCAGGTCCATTACACCGCTATCCTAAATGGGATTATCCACACTGTGAGAAATTTGAGCAATGGAAGTCTATCCTCAATCCTGCTACTATAGCACGAGGCAATGAATATATTTATAACAATGTTCGGATTTGCTACAGGCACTTTGAGAAAGGATTTCAATTACCAAGCCATCGCTTGACCAAAAATGCAGTGCCAACATTAAATCTGTTTCGTAAGTATCAACCTGTGTATTCTAAATTATAGCAGTGAACGCCTGTTACACCTTTTTTAATCTTGTTTGATTTTTGGCTTCTCTGAGTATTAGTCTATCACTCTTATTATTTGATTTTTTTTTTTTTATCATTTCTTTAGAATATATGCAAATAGCAGCTTTATTGCATGTAAAATTCTCTTACGACTAAAACTGTATCATTGCATTACTCTTTGTAACATAACACAACACTTTTTTGTATAATGTAAAATGGTAATGGTAATAAATTTAACTGTATTATTACCTACATAATAATATGTAAAATAAAATAGCAATTAATGGATGGTACAGCTAAGCTTTGGTAATAAAATTACCCTTATGAATGTGGCAATTTACTGGTACACAAGAGATCTAAAGCAGAAAATAAGTCATATTATATTATTATGTCAGTGGTTGGTGTGTTTAAAAAGTTATTAATAATGTTGCAATTGGTGTAATATAATGTATATTTTTTTATCATAAATTTTTAATTTTTTAATATTGAGTGTTTATATTGTTAATTTAATTATTTTTAACCTTTCAACGACAAACCGACAGCCGGCTGTTGGGCTGCTATTGTCTTTCTATTGTGTCTCAAATCACGTGTGTTCGAAGGGTTAAAAGTTTAATTTGGTAAAAATTAGCTTTCACTTGACATTTTGAAGGCCTGTTTTGAATGTTGCACTATAACCAAATATTAGTTTCTTTTATTTCTCCTGTAAAAAACTTTTTTGATATGGTTATTAATATTTTAAATAAGGTACAAATTATGCTTTATAAAGAAAATAATTTTATGTCTTGTTCCAGTCAATTAAACACCATTTAATTTTTATTTATTTAGGTATTTTAACTCTATAAGTATAATTTTTTATTTATTGCATTTTGAAATACCACTGTAAACAAATCTCTTTTATATTTACAGCTTCCAGTCAAAGTGTCGAAAAACCCTCAACATCGGCTGCATTAGATCAACAAGAACATAGTTTGCCAGCAACACCTAATATTGACTCTTTAGAATCAACACATGTAATGGTTCCAAGTAAGTTAAAAAATGATTATTATGTCATAGAGCATGACAACCATTCTTGTTATTGTGACCTGAGATTGGTCTACATTTAGGAATTACAAACAAGCCATAGAGAAATTTATTTCATAAATTCGAAGTTTTTTATCTCTTCATTAGTCAGTTATGTCACTGAACCTCCTATTATGTGGGACCAAAACTTAACTAAAAAAATATATTGGTAACAATTCACCTTTTTCTACACAGTGGGATAAAATACATGGAAGTAGTCTTATGAAACACTTTTAGTTAACATGACTTTTAGAAAACTGTAGCTTACTGGGGGGTACAACTATTGTATACATTAGTTTATTAATCCTTCGAACACACGTGATTAGAGACACAATAGAAAGATAATAGAAGCCCGACAGCCGGCTGCCGGTTGGTCGTTAAAAGGTATCTACTTTAGAAATACATACTTTAGATAAACAATGATTTTTTGAATACCTATTAAATTTATTGTTAACTACAAATTTGAATTTGATTCATACCATGTGAAAACGACACTCAATGATCTTACCACTAGGTTGTCACTACTGTGATTTATATATTCTAATAATGTTTCTACCACATTTTATATGTAATTGTTGTATAAATAACACAAAATTTCTCATTTATATTTACAGCTATGGGTGGAAGTAACCCTGAAGATGAAGAAGCTTCAACCTCAACTGCAGTGCCAAATGCGATACCAACAACAGGCGGTGACGATTTCTTAAAATTAAAACACATAGGACCTCCACGTGAGTTATTATTTGATTGGCTGATTAATCCCTGTATAAAATTTGGTGATAAATCGGACTATACTTGTTGTTTGTTACTAGTACCATAACTAGTGATTTTTTTATTACTTTCAAAAATCTGAAAATAATGGTGCTACAGTTTAACATTGTTATCATTACCACAATACTATTCTCGGCACTTCTCAATTCTTTTAATGTTTAAATACACTATAGGAATAAAATCAACAAATATTAGTTTATTTATTTATTATAAGTAACAATCTTTGTAAAAAAGGTGAATTTAAATGTATTTGTAATGTAACTTTTTTGCTAGTATACATCATTATTTTTAGTGATTCCTGGTTTGGGAGCTCTTTGAAAAAGGCTATTAAGATTTATGGTTATGACAATTATCTTCTAGCAGACCATGTAGGCAAAGAACTAGGAAAGACAAACATAGGATTTAACTAGATTGTTTTTTTTATTGCAGGCCCTAAGAGGACATGTTATGCACCAGCATCAGACAAGGTCATTCTCAGATTAAAAGAGAAATTGCAAAAATTAAAAGATAAATACAAATCGCAAACAAAAAAAATTCGTGTGGCTAAAAAAATGGCTACTTCGAAAAGATTTTTAAAATATATTGAGAAGCTCCCTGAAGCGGCGCAAACTTTTTTAAAAATGCAAATGAGATGGAAGAAGAAGCCACGCGGAAGACGGTACAATACCGAAGAAAAAATTATGGCCTTAACAATTATGAAACAGAGTCCAAAAGCTTATAAACTTTTACAAAAGATGTTTGTGTTACCTTCAAAACGATGTTTACAAAAAATACTTGGGACATTTAGGATGAGACCAGGCATAAATACTGAAATTTTACAGAATTTAAAAAATGTAGCACAGCGCATGCCTGAGCAAAAAAGGCTTGTAAATTTATTATTCGACGAAGTGTCTTTATCTCCTGGTCTCGTATACAACACGTCCCAAAAAGAAATCATAGGCTTCGAAGAAAATGGCATAAATAAAACCAATAATATTGCAGATCACGCTTTAGTGTTTATGATAAAAGGAGTAAAAAGTAAAACTAAACAAGCAATATGCTTTACCTTCTGCAAAAGTAGCACTAAAAAACATGATTTAAAAGCTCTTTTGGTCAAAATTATCGAAGAATTAAATAACACAGGCTTAACAGTTATTGCCACAATATGTGACCAACATTCAACGAATGTATCAACAATAAAAGAATTACTAGATGACACAGCAAACCAATATGCCATTGAACAGAAGCCTATGGAATACCAAACATGTTTTGAGGTAAACAACATTAAGGTGTTCCCATTATTCGATCCACCCCATTTACTCAAAGGAGTAAGAAATAATTTATTAACTAAAGATGCAAAATTTACACAAAATGGGGTGGAGAAGTGGGCCAAATGGGAACACTTAGAAAAGTTATTAGCTGTGGACGTGGGAGATAGTGAGATTCGTTTAGTGAACAAATTGACTGAGAGACATGTCAATAAAGATAAAATAAAAAAAATGAAAGTAAAATTAGCCGCTCAGGTATTTAGCCAAAGAGTGTCTTCTGCAATGAGATTTTTATCAAGTAAGTATGAATTCAAATCTCTTTGAATTAAATATGTATAATTATAAAGTCCCAATATCCCATCAAATATATCCCAGCAAAAAAAAACTGACAAATTAATCAAACCATTTTTTGTGTATTTTTGTTAGATATAGATACCTAAGTTTTTCAATCTATTTTAATGGAGTCTTATATTATAAACTTTTGATGCACATATTTAACTGCATTGTTTTGTTAGATTTAAAACTAGCACTTTGGGAATTAAAGTCAGTTCTATAGTAGTATCTAAAGTACGTGATGAAGTTACTTTTTGATAAAATTAATAACAAATTTCAAAGATTTCTCAAATTTGCCACCCTGTACAAATATGAGCTTTTTTTTGGTTTGAGTACCTAAAAGATCAATGTAATTTATATATTTTTATAAAAACCCTTTTTTCCCTAAAAAAGAATAAAAAGAATTGCAATTTAAAAAAACTCTTTCTTTTTTACAGGACACGAAATTTTGCCAAAGGAGTGTCAAGATACTGCGGATTTCTTATTAATTTTTGATAAGTTATTTGATTCATTCAATGGTCATTCCTATCAAGGTGATGCAAAAATATATAAAAGTTGTGTTAAAAGGAACTCCCCTCACTTCCAACTGTGGGCTGATTTGCTCCCAATTTTAGAATCAATTAAGTTTAAATCAATTAATCATAGAAATAAAGTTGATCAGATAAAATTTGAATCGATTCCTTCAATTAGAAATTGGATTCATAATATAAATACTTTTAGGGATATGTGGCAGTATTTATTAATAAATCATAAAGTTGTTAATTTAATTACTCGAAACTTCAATCAAGATCCGTTAGAAAATTTTTTTAGTAGTATTAGAAGTAATGGAGTTAGAAATATCAATCCTGATTGTAATCAATTTACAAATGCATTTAAAACATTGATGATTAATAATTATAATTCACCTCATTCCGCAGCTGCAAATTGTGAAGAAGATTATAATGCATGTATGCAATCACTATCGCACTTGATTATACCCAATCGTGTTGATTCTGAAATCCCTGATTTTGCATGTAATGTTGATTCTTTGCTCAATCTATTGCACGAGAATAAAATGAATGATTCGTTATTGCATGCTGAATCAAAAAAATATGTAACAGGATATGTCATCAAAAAATCTAAATCAAAAATTTTCAAAAGTTGTAATATTTGTTTAAATGATTTGTGTAGATCAGAAATTGATTTAGATTCATTTAATTATGAAGTTGATTACACAAAGAAATCATTATTCCATCCAAATGATAGGTTTATTAATTTAATGAATGATATTTATCATACGATTAATGCATGCCTTTGTGATAATCCTCATTCAAAATATTTGAATCATAGAATTCGTTTTTTTATTGATTGTGCATGTGACTATAATATTATTACATGTAATAGACATAAATGTGATTTAGTTAAATTTATTTGTGATTTATCTATAAAATTAATTGTACACAGTTGGTGTCTAGGGGTAAACAGATTATTAAATGGAAAGATTTCGATTTTTGATAGGAATGATCCAATAAAAGTTCAAGCATTTGAATATTATAACAAAAGAAAGAAATAATGGAAGGAATTGTAATTGTAAAGGAATAAATTATAAATTGTAATCCTAAATGAATAAATTATAAATTGTAATTGTAAATGAATAAATTTTGTAATGTGTATGTTTTGTTTTTTATTTCAGCGTTAAGACGTAATAACTTGATTTAAAATACTTTTACAACAAAATCTTCATGCATGATTTTCGTATTAAAAGTAAAAGTATTTTAAATCAAGTTATTATTTCTTAACGCATAACACCTTTGAATTCTATTTGAAAAATAGAAGCATATGAAAGAGCGCCATCTATCGAGCATGAACGGTATCCAGAATGGGTTTTAGCGCCATCTCTGCGTCGTGGGGGTACATTAAAAATTGTTTTTGAACTGAGAGTGGCACATCTATACCAGTTTATATTGTATAATCTATGAGTCTGATAACTTTCCTATCATGGCCCACTACATATTTCCTTAACATGGCCCCGGCCTTTTTACGACTATTGAATAATATTTTTCTTAATATTATAAAATTATATCGTAAACTCTCATTTGTTTTTCCGATAAAAATGTATCAACACGGTTATAATGTTACGCGTATCGACTATAAAAAGAGTGGCACACCTACTAATTATTGTAAAGCGATTGGCATACCTGCTAGTGCTTGTTATCATTTCTGTATTTGTAAATGATTGTTATTTTACTTTTGGTATATTTGTTGACGTAGGTACTTAACACCAAAATGGAGCCACCAACTAAAAAACGGCGAGGAGATTGGACTGAATCTCAACTAAAGGCAGCCCTTGAATAGTTTATAATTTTTATTATTCCTAAGATAGCCCACGTACAAGAAGGTAAAAAAAAATATGGCAAAAGAAAGAACTGATTGATTTTTATTTTGTTATTAATTCTTTTGCTTGATCTCTACAATTGTGATTTTTAATGATATAGATGTTTTTGTGTCTTTTATAGAAATTTTTAGTTTTAGTAGATTTAAGATGGCCCAAAGCCAATTTTTGAGTTAGTTTTTTACTTTTTCTTAATAGACTTTAATTGAGACTGCATTTTTTGATGAATACTAGAAAATAATAATCATAAAATATTGCTAAAGGAAATATTTCAATTGGTATGTTTCGGGCCTTCATAAGCGACCAACTTCTTAAGATGGCCCATTTCCAAAGTTTTTTGAAGTACCTTTATTTTTATGTATAACACTAGAAGAGGCGTATAATTAATGTTATTTTGATTCTCAAATAAATAAATTACACTTTTATGTATGGTTTTCCTTTATTTACCTTAACCTAATGATTTTAAAAGCTTTCAAATACTAAGCGGGCCATCATCGGCGCCCGTACCTTATAACGAAATGTACAGCAAACAGTAGTGATGAGGGTATCGTCTTATCGATGAATTAAAGGAGAATGGGCAAAATGGTACCCGGCTCCAATAGATATGGTTGTAGTATCGTTTAAAAGGTCTTACCAAGAGGAGCAATATTTACTATAGCCACCAGTCTCAAATCTGATTGCGTTTGGAGATAAACGACAGTCTTACTAACTAATAAAAACCTTATTCCTTCGGTTGCCATTTACGTTCCCGGGCCACGGTTACCTATTTAGACAGTCCCGTGGCCCCGCCGATAAACATACATATACGAGTATATTAGGTACCACTTACTCTACTTAAAAAAATGAGTACGTACCAATAATATTATATTTAATATTTTCTGCATTTTTCCGTTCAAGTTTTCTATTAATAACGCTTTTAGGTTAGACTTCGAGCCCCGCTGCTCCTGAGCGTGGGGTGTGCGCAGGAGCAATGAGGGAGGCGTCGGTGTTCGGTGGTTGTTAGATGATGCCGATATGTAATGTTTTAAATCTACTCACTTATTGCATATGATTATAATGTATATATGATTTTTATTTAAAGAATGCTTGTTTTCTTACTTCTTTTAATAATAGAATCCTAAGTGTGTTTCATTCTATTATTAAAAGAAGTAAGAAAACAAGCATTCTTTGTCAATCATTGTCGCATTGTCTAAGTCAATCTTATTCTAGCTTTATTTTACTGATATAAATAGTTTGTTTTGTAGTGAATTCTCATTTATAAAACTTGGTGAGATTACTGCTTCCCAAACGTGAATAGCGACAAGCGCATGGTAAACGTTTTTGTGCATCAAAACGTCTTTTCAATGATATATTAATGATGACTATTGGAGCGGGTACCACGTCCCATACATTTTTGCCCATTCTCCTTTATACGCGTTAAGTTAATTTTTATTTGTAATTTTACGGATATAAATAAAAACTGATTAAATATTTACATATTCGTTCTATTTCACAGAATCTTCAGTATGGTAAATAGTATAAATTATAAGTATCTAAGAAACAAATTACATAATTGGATTAGAGCTATAAGAAATGAGGAACAGCTCTATTTAACTTTTAAACTTTCGCGTTTCATGTTAACACATACTATTAGAACGGGTATTACGCGAAAAGTGATTATTTAAATACCTTGGAACGTCAAGCCTTCCAAGGTATCTAAATAATCACTTTTCGCGTTAATACCCATTCTAATAATATGTGTTAACATCTCTATTTGTTCCATGATGTCAATATTTGACTTCATTTCAAGTCTTTGGCGCTCAGAGTTCGTTAAATTTAATTCTAATTAGGGATGTGGTCTATAGTCTATTTCTTCTATTTTTGTGTACTCCCGTGTTTTTACGTTTATTACCGTAGGTATCTAAACAGAAGATGTGTTTATTGTATTTATAGTATTTTTCGCCGTGTTTTTCGAAATTCCTCAAACTATAAGGTAACAGTTTCAACTTTCGCAGTCCAGAGCCCTGATACCTACAAGCGCCGCGCGATGCTTATACCAATTATTACATTTATTAAATTCTTACACTTTGATTAATGAACGTTATTATTATTATCTAGTTGGGCATACCTCAGAATCAACTTCTGGTTCAACGTTCTCCCCAACATACTTCGAATCTGATTTTACACCTTGCAAAATACTTAAAAGCTCATCTGAGTCCAGTTGGTCCTTTTTCATTCATTTTACTACCCATTTGTTTACTTATACTAAAAATATCATAATACCTATTGTTACAACCAACAGTTTAAGGCATAGTATCGACTGCACTATGCCAAAGCGACCTTAACAGTCGTACGCATATGACGTCACAGAATGTCTTCTAGTCAGTGGCGCCCGGGGCACTGACAACTATAGATTTTTATCTTTTTTGTAGTGATGGGAATATAATTATGGATGAGGATTGCCAACAACTATTTAATTCCGGTTCGGCACCTATCCGACGGTCCTATCACTGGCCGACTATATATCAAGCCCTTGGCGTTCGGGGGATATCAAAAATTTTCAGAGTTTTTGTTTTTGCCAATTTTATGACAATTAAGGGTTTATTTTGTGTGAAAAAAATAATAAACAGGGTATAAGACACTGCTTTTCAATAATAAAATAAAAAAAAATACCTGTTAAACAGAGTACAACTTTTATAACATAGTTAAAATGAAGAGCTTCATATGAAGTCGTGGCGCTGGTGGCACGAAAAATCCGTGACTTCTGTTGATGTCCCGCGACTGAAATTCCATATTTTATCCAATAGCTCCTGACAAGTTAGCCTCACAAAATAATCGTCCCATCGCGCGTTTCCAACGACTCACTCTATTAACAGCGTTAATTAAAAAAAATATGCTTTTCAGACTGTTTCTCGGAGACTAAGAAATAAAATTACCTAATCTAAGCACTACTGGCAGTGAATAAAAGTTGTTTGGAATTCTAATTTTATCGAAGAAAATATTGTACACTTTACGTCAGTCAGTGAAAATTGTAACCATCCTCCGCATCCTCCATTCCTTAAGATTGATCGAAAATGGACATGTAAATTAAGACGTCAGTTAAAATTATTGTACTCCGTTAATTAAATTTTTAGAAAGCAACTCGAGGTTTGGCTGTAGCTAAGCCTGATTTCGACCGAACTAAAAAGAATATTTATAAATTTATTTATTTTAAAAGAAGTAACGAGCTCGAGCGATCTAAGTATTTTAGAAAAGTATTTTTATTTCATGTTACCGAAAAACTGTTTTGGTAATTTAATGTTTAGTAATCACTTTTAAAGTAGGTCATGCCTCTTCCTTATCTACTTCAAATACGCAGTACATATTATCGGGCGACGTCACATAGTAATTACCTAATAGGGTAAACCTAGTTACCTTCCGCATAAATTTAGACTGACTCTTAGTTGCTTTTGAATCTAATTGACTGGGCCTGTCTGCAGCCTATACGAACTTTATAAGTGCAGAAAAGTTGTACAAACTAGTTGTCCCCCACGATTTTATCCGCGTCTTGGGTTACTGCTTCTCTCCGGTTGGGCGTAGCGTGATGTTACGTAGCCCTAGCCCCGCCCAAATAGTTTTATATATAGCAAAGGTAACAAATAGTAGATTAATAGTATTAATCTTTTATATATGTATGATAGACGTAGGAGTTGTGATCCCTTCATTTTGACGCACACCATTTATAAGTGGAGAATAGTTGTACAGATATTTTATTATTTGATGGCTTTGTTTGGTTCTCGTAAATTGTGTACAGTGTAGTACAAATATATAAACTCCTATCTTTGTCTCTAAGAAGGTAAGCAGAAGCTACAGCATGATATTTGCTACCCTCCTTCGCTACCAAAGTGTGGATAGACACCTCAAACGACTCACATTTAGAAAAACCAAGACGACTAGCTATGTTGGATTGGCATTAGTCCCAAAAACATTAAAAATTAAACCCCTGTTACATATTTGATGGGATCAAATTTTCAGACTTTTTTTCATAAATTTTCCTTTACAAAGTGATATAAATAAATAAATAATAAATAAATAAATATTCTGGGACAACTCACACACGGTCATCTGATCCCAAACTAAGCAGAGCTTGTACTATGGTAACCAGACAATAATGTCAGATAGTCATTATATCGTACACTTTGCAAATCCTACGTTTTATATACAGACAGCGTTTGTTAAAGTTTATTGGGTGTAAAAAATACGATTGCCTTCGTGAAAAGTATGATTAATCTATCGAACACGCGTGATTTGAGACACAATAGAAAGGTAATAGAAGCCCGACAGCCGGCTGTCAGTTGGTCGTTGAAAGGTTAAATCAATAAAAAGAAAATACAATAGCATAGGTAATACATAAAGTAGCAGGCATATAAATGACTATGAGCAAACACGCAAGCGAGCCAGCAATGTGCAAAACAGCAAATAAGAGAACATATAAACAGGCATAGAAACATGTTAAGTGCATCAATTGATTTATTTTTATATACCTACCCTTTAAACCGACACACCAACGCTTTGTAGAAATAGGCATGATGGTAGTTTGAACGCTCCTACTACGTATTCAATACAGCCACCTCAGTGTGCTCATAGCGAGATTTAGCAAACACCCTAATCAAATCAGACCTTCCAGTTAACTTAAATATTGATTAATTATTGATTATACTCGTATATATAAAAATGCCTGACGTTACGTGATAATGATTATAAATAATAATTGGGACCACTTACACACAGCCATCTGATACCAAACTAAGCAGAGCTTGTACTATGGTAACCAGAAAACTGATATACATACATATAATGTGTAAATACATACATATCAGAGCATAGATAAATTACACGCAGACACAGAATAAAGAAAAGTGCTCATTACACAAAGTTGGTCCTGAATGGGAATCGAACCCACGACCTCCAGCTTAGTAGTATGTGTCAATAACCAGTAGACCAAGAGGCCCGTAAAATTGATTGTTGGTCAAATGATTGGTGGTAGATGATGTATGTTAGGTGAAAGAGTAATATTGAGATAAAACTGCGCGCGTCATACATAATGTGGTACACAAAGCAACAAGCATAGAATCGAGCATAAGCAAACACGCAAGCGAGCCAGCAACGTGCAAAACCAAGACAACATAAAAACATACATAAAAGCATGATAACTGAATTTCGGAACTGAATTAATTCTGTAAGTGAAAATGGGCTGTACAGCCAGCAATGAAGGGCCGTCGCACATTTGGCAGAGCGCAGCGCATGCCCGCGACCAATGATGTTATAAGTAAAAAAGTGTAGATAGGTTATATGCAGTCAAAAAGTGGCACATTAAAAGTTTGCCAATTGACAAACATGATACTGAGTATCGCGTTGACATTTGACGTTTATCTCTTTTTCACTCGCACTACTTCAATCATGTCATCCTACTTTGACGTGTAATGTATGTGTGCGTTAGTGTGCCGTTTTTGAAGATAGAATTTCATTTGGGTAACCTATCTACGCCTTTTTACTTATAACATCATTGCCCGCGACCTTTTCTAAACGCGTGACGTATTTGGAAAATATCTACTTGAGCGCGCGGATGCGCGAGTATGCGCTAGACCACGCACTGCTGTGCTTGATTTATTTTAGATATTATTTCAACATTGTCTTTAGTAGTTTGATAGTAAAAAGCGCTATGCGGTGCGCTCCCTCATATGTGCGCCGGCCCTTAAGGTTTAGAGCTTTAGCGGTACTTCAACGTGAGATATCGTCAAACATTAGACACGCAGCATGATGGCGAAGGTCGTAAATGTGAGACGATGTCAGACGTTAGAAAAACGTAAACTATTATAAAACGCCATTGCGATCGCGGTCTTAGGGCGTACAATAAAACTTGCGAGGGAACAGATATCCTATGTACGCGCTCGCGTCACGAAGCACTTAAGTTAAGAGCCTTGACATCCTACCCAAGGACTAAGATGATGTCGTGTCTATTAAAATAGCCTGTATGATGCTATTACATCCTGGAACGAGGTCCTCCAGTGTTCTACTATGTACAGTATACTGCCATAATTACCTGACCTATACTGAAACAAACTATTTTTTGGGTGGGCCAGATAATTGGGCCAAATCTATACTAAGTTCTCACTACAGGCACGCGAGTGTGTAGCAGCGCAATTTTTTGGACACTCCTTAAGCCAAATTACGACCTTCGGGTCTTGTTGTATTTCTATACTAGCTGAAACCCGCGACGTCGTCCGCGAAGGCGCCATAAAGCAACAAAAACCGGCCAAGTGCGAGTCCGACTCACGTACGAAGGGTTCCGAACTATCATCTATAATAGAAAATCACGTTTGTTGTATGGGAGCTCCCCTTTAATTACTTTAGTGTTATTTAATTATTTATTTTAAAAGGTAATATACAAGTAAATATTCAGTGAAAATTTAAAGCGTCTACCTGTTACCGTTTTTAATATTGAGCAAAAAAATACGAAAAAAAAAACACGTTTATTGTATGGGGTCCCCATGCAATAAACGTGATTTTTTCGTATTCCCCTTAATATTTTATTTTTGTTAATTTTTAGTATTTGCGTTATAGCGGCAACGGAAATACATCATTTGTGAAAATTTCAGCTTTCTAGCTATCACGGTTTATGAGATACAGCCTGGAGACAGAGAGACAGCGGAGGCTTAGTAATAGGGTCCCGTTTTACCCTTTGGGTACGGAACCCTAAAAATATCCTATGCTATGCCTGCGTTATCAAGCATCCGACAAAGACGGTAGAGCGATAATATATAGCTTATTGGACCTATGAATCTATGACCCGACGTCTTAGTAATATTACTACTTATACTTGTATACTTTTGTCTGTGCTTTTGTGCCATTACTAATAATCACGGTGTAAAGTTATGCAATGAATAAAGCCTGTGTAACCATACATTTTTTGACGTATAAACCTGTCATAACTTTATGCAGCGATTATTAGTAAGGCGCCTAAAGTTTATCCCGGTCAAACATATGTATTAAGTATTCTTTAAAAAAATTAATGTTCATACCTACAGTTCCGACATAGTTACGGATTTATTATTAAACTAGCTTTTGCCCGCGACTTCGACCGCGTGGAATAATAGTTCCCGTTCCCGTGGGTTTTCCGGGATGAAAACTATCCTATGTCCTTTCTCGGGTCCCAGACTACATCTGTACCAAATTTTAATCGGTTCAGTGGTTTAGGCGTGTAGAAGAGACAGACAGAGTTACTTTCGCATTTATAATGTTAGTACGAATTTGTGAGTGTAGATACAGATATTTCCTTGATCATATTTTATGGACAGTTTTGTGAATTGTTTTAAGGTAATCAAATTACATTAAATGGTAGCGTAGCGAAAGATCTGATTATTTATTTTTTACTAGCTTTTGCCCGCGACTTCGTCCGCGTGGATTAATAGCTCCGTTCCCGGGGGTTTTCGGGGATGAAAACTATCCTATGTCCTTTCCCGGGTCCAAATTTATTCAAATCGGCCCAGTAGTTTAGGCGTGAAGAAGAGACAGACAGACAGAGTTACTTTCGCATTTATAATATTAGTACGGATTCCACAAAAGTAAGTATCTAATAAACTAAGCCCCACAAAACCGATGCAATGGTTCGACTTCGTATTAGACTGCTATCTACTTGGTGACATGGTGTAACGTCTAACAAATCTAAAAATATGGCTGTGCTTCTCCAAGGACAAAGACGGTTGAACAGAACCAAAAACTTTCAGCTGGACTTGTGTGCTTAATTATTGTCCAATTACCTCACAAAGCACACAACTAATAACTACATGCAGCTGGACTTGAGCAAGCTCAAAGGCGTAGCATCTTTCTTTTCTTTTTTTATTCAAAAATTATTAGTGAACGATGGGCGCTACTATTTATGCGAGGGCGAATGATGTGTCATTAGATAACTGTAGTTAATTAACGGGAACACACCTAGAGAAAAACCCTAGATTAGCCAGTGCTTGCTTAACTATATTGACGTAATAATCTACGGCAAATAATGCAACAGATACAATAATTAATAGAATTCTGAACAATTAGGTCAGGTTATTTTTTAGTAGTCAATATGTAAATTTTAGACCATAGCAGCCACCCACCCATTTTATTCCATATCTTATGGGTTACCTCTTCCCCACAATTTATCAATCTAATTCTTTTTAATTATGAGCATAATTTAAAAATGCACATACAAAATACAAATATCAACTAAAAAAAACAATGTAACACAGATAGAATACTTAGATAATACAATTATAAAACTTTGTAATAAAAATAAATCAAAACTATTTGTAAAACAATTTTTTATTTAGATACCATAATATTACAGTAGAAAATACAATATGTATATATATATATTGGAACTATACTATATATCACAAGCGTCGTGTGTACCTAGATATCTACATACAGGTTTGTAAGTGTAGGCACAGTACCTAGGGTTGCATCCTGAGGGAGCCGTCGAGACGTATGGTCTCTCCGTTGAGCATGGGGTTCTGAATAATGCTTTGGACGAGGAGAGCGTACTCTTGTGGGTGGCCAAGCCGAGACGGGAACGGCACACTAGCTTCCAAGCTCTTAATGGCTGGTTCAGGAAGCATTTCCATCATTGGTGTCCGGAACAATCCTGGAAATAAAAAGGTCATATTGATGATCGGAAAACAGTGAGCTATTTTACCTAAACTTCATAGTCCTTACTAGAACATTATTTTTATTTTCGGGAAATTATGATCCCTGTTTCGGGATATTACTAATTAACAGTGAGTTGAATTCGTAGAGCTGATTTACCTGTGGTTAAAAATAAAGACAAAAAAGTGTACGAATATATGATATAGCTATGCTATAGTATTTTTTTAACATTATCATGTTAGTTATAATTAATTATTCATGTTGGTACGTAAATTACATTAAATTCCGCGTTTACTTGCATCGTTCAAATGAAAAAATTAGGGTACATCATCACATTTTTTTACAATATTAAATAAATTGCGCCTACTATTTACTTTAAACTACAACAGGTAATGACATCGTAATAATTTATGTTGTACTTAAGTTATGTCTCGAAAATCGAGAATACCGAAAAAATATTTGTCGTAAGGCGACTCTACTGTTATTTTTCAATTTTAGGCAAATTACGCTCTTGTTCCGTAAAATTATTTGTTTTTAATTGTTATTTATGAGAGTATAAAAAGGCAAAAATAATGACTATTTTTACCCGACTACGGCAAAGCCAAAGGGGGGTTATGTTTTTGACAGGCTATGTATGTATGTTCATCTGTTCCACCATAGCTTCTAAACTACTTGCCAGAAATGAGCAAATGATAGCGTCTTGCGTCTTGATAGTCCGCTGGTTATAGGCTATGTGACGTGTCACTGTATCTAATGTAGCGCCTTCTGGCAAATAAAAAAAATCGCGAAAAAAATATCAGCTGTTTTATACATTATGGTCAGGAGGGCATTGAGCTTTTGTTAGAAATAGGTTAGTAGGTTAAAAAGTTGTGTGATTTAATGGGTAGAATTATCTCCTAGCGGGTTGTGCAGGACCAAAAATACACCTAGTATAATATAGCTCTTAAATTTGACTTGACACAAATGCTTGAAAAAATTAAATAAAAGAAATGTTCAAAAGTAAAGTGTACGAGGGATGCCTTTTAAGTTTTGTCGTTTATATATTTACGGGCAACTTTGAAATTAGAAGTGGACAATATCTAAAACGTTAGTTTGTGAACAAGAGAATCGGCACCATCTATAGCTATACTAATATTATAAAGAGGTAAAATTTGTAAGTTTGTAAGTTTGTAGGTTTGTAAGTTTGTATGTAGGGGGTAATCTCTGGAACTACTGGTCCGATTTGAAAAATTCTTTCAGTGTTAGATAGCCCATTTATCGAGGAATGCTATAGGCTATATACCATCACGCTACGACCCACGGGAGCGGAGCAGTAACGAAAAATGCGGGTGAAACCGCAGGGGACAGCTAGTTATGTATATTTCTAATGGTCTCGTAAAAAATATAAGAGATTTAAATAATTACTCGAACAAAATAAACCGTTTATTGAAACTATTACATAGGAAGGCATCTACTCTAGTGTACCAATAATGTAGAATGTCTTTAAATTATTGTATGCCCAAAAGCGGGTCATATATTTACTGCGCTTTAAACTGTTACACCATATATTTTTTTTACCTGTGTACCCAGTGGCGTGCCTTTCATAGAAGCCGAAAAGCCGGGCTTGCTATTCAAAATTTGAAAATAACAAAAAAAAACACCTTTGAAATAGTGTAATATCAGTTTTGTATAAAATCTACAAAATTTAAAAATTTAAACTTCGCGCGGTAAAAATTCAGCGCACGGGCCGGTGTAGTTACTATTTCCATGCCACAAGTGCCGTGCATTCGTTACGTGCGTAGATACAAAATGAACACAACGCGCTTTCAAGGTTTTATAGTGCTAATTCACTCGCACTCGTTGGCTTCTTACGGGGCTTAACCACAGCTTGTCCCTTTCACTCAAATTCATTCAACTTTTAAAAATACGACAGAATTTTTCGATGTTTGATGAATGAAATTCGTAGTAAAATTGACGAAATTATGCCAGGCTTGTGAATGTGTTAGTTTGACGAATTTGAACATTATTTTAAAGGAATAGAGATGTAATTTAGATGGCGTGCGAAATGCAAGCAAGATAGCGCGATGCATGTGCGTATTTCTCTCTCTAGAGGAATAATATTTTCCAATTAGTTCTAACTTTGTTTTGAGCGGTACTGGAGCTTTTTTATACGAAACATAAACATATTTTAAAATATGAATGTTTTAAAGTATTGTGTAACTTTTATCAGTTTATTTTGTTTTAACGTTTGTGAATTTGTGATTAAGTTTCTGTGTTTTACCTTTTAATAGTTTTAGTAGAAGATGCATTCGGAAACGCATGCAATTGTTACTTGTGATGGATTAAGGTGTGTGAAATCATTACTCGGGAAGGTAAATACTTTGAATTTTACAGACAAATACCATTTGTAACGCAATATTACCAAAATCATTAATTTTATACATGAAAATTGCCTAAAAAACAGCTGTTGGTTGGTAGAATTAAAACCTTCATCAACTTTTTACGCGGGCGTTTTAAATTAGAATATAAATATAATTAAATAATATTGGTCATATACTTAAACTCAAGCGGCTCCAGAATAACTTGCTCTAAACAAATTATGGAACGATACAACAAACGGCTTGTGATGTGATTGCTGATACGTATTTGTAAATCTATTTAGTGATAGGTACCATGCCTTCAGTCACTCAGTGTGCTTTGTTGTTTGTCATCTGTAGTAAAGAAGCGAAGAATGAAGGTAATTATTTATGGCCGTTTACAATGTAAGTGTATTAGAATTTTTTATTTTATATTATAAAACCATTAATTATTTTTGCGCCATCTATTGGTGGCGAAAGTCAGCCAGCGAAATTCAAGAGCGCCAGTATTTTTTTAATAGATGGCTCTTACATCAAGTGAGGCGAAAAACGCAAAAATGTGTGTGATTTGGCAAAGCAAACTTTACAGTTTTTTTTTATATATCGGGCTTGCCCTAATATTTCAAATTTTCCCACCTAGGCACGCCACTGAATTGAGCTTTTGTTAGAAATAGGTTAGTAGGTTAAAAAGTTGTGTGATTTAATGGGTAGAATTATCTCCTAGCGGGTTGTGCAGGACCAAAAATACACCTAGTATATATAGCTCTTAAATTTGACTTGACACAAATGCTTGAAAAAATTAAATAAAAGAAATGTTCAAAAGTAAAGTGTACGAGGGATGCCTTTTAAGTTTTGTCGTTTATATATTTACGGGCAACTTTGAAATTAGAAGTGGACAATATCTAAAACGTTAGTTTGTGAACAAGAGAATCGGCACCATCTATAGCTATACTAATATTATAAAGAGGTAAAATTTGTAAGTTTGTAAGTTTGTAGGTTTGTAAGTTTGTATGTAGGGGGTAATCTCTGGAACTACTGGTCCGATTTGAAAAATTCTTTCAGTGTTAGATAGCCCATTTATCGAGGAATGCTATAGGCTATATACCATCACGCTACGACCCACGGGAGCGGAGCAGTAACGAAAAATGCGGGTGAAACCGCAGGGGACAGCTAGTTATGTATATTTCTAATGGTCTCGTAAAAAATATAAGAGATTTAAATAATTACTCGAACAAAATAAACCTTTATTGAAACTATTACATAGGAAGGCATCTACTCTAGTGTACCAATAATGTAGAATGTCTTTAAATTATTGTATGCCCAAAAGCGGGTCATATATTTACTGCGCTTTAAACTGTTACACCATATATTTTTTTTACCTGTGTACTACAATAAACGATTTGTATGAGTCTCTTACATAGAGGCTGGTAATTTTTTTTAAGATTATGGTAGTTTTTTAACATTACTTAACCCTGTGGTATCCAGTACTACAGGGTAAAGACTAAGGTTTTTTTAAGTATATTGGGTATATTTGTCTCAATTCATACATAAATGGATCCCTATATACCAGCAATGTATAATTATATACCAACCTGGAGCAATAGTGACCACTCTGATGCCTTGCTTGGCAAGATCTCTGGCGATGGGCAATGTCATGCCTACTACTCCAGCTTTCGAAGCTGAATAAGCAGCTTGACCAATCTGAAATCAAAGAATTAATTTTTTATAACTATAACATGTCTATCAAACAATAAATGCATAATTACCCACTAAGAGTAGAATATTTTGGTTTAAGTTTTCCCAGTATTTATTAATAGCTTCTGCCCGCGGCTTCGCTCGCGTTAGAAAGAGACAAAAAGTAGCCTATGTTACTCTCCATCCCTTCGACTATCTCCACTTAAAAAATCACGTCAATCCGTCGCTCCGTTTTGCCGTGAAAGAAAGACAAACAGACAGACAGACAGACAGACAGACACACTTTCCCATTTATAATATTAGTATGGATATTAAACTTATCTGGTAAACAATAAGCATTTGTTCAATTCTAAGGACTAAAAATGATAAGTCACATTTTATCTATACTAATATTATAAAGAGGTAAAATTTGTAAGTTTGTATGTTTGGGGTAATCTCTGGAACTTATTAAACGATTTCAAAAATTTTTTCACTGGCTGTAAGCTACATTATTCCTGATTGCTATAGGCTATAAATTATTTTTATAACATGTATATTAACCGAGCTATCGCAACTTTTGTCTAGCAAGTCGGAAAAAATTACCTCATAAAACAGAATTATTTGCGTGCGCTGCCTAAACAGTTGCTTAAAATTACAAACAATGTTTGGCAACTTGGTTTGTCTTAATTATTTCTACAAAAAAGTCCGCGATACCATATCTCTATCTTTTATATTTTGTCTTTTATACTTCTTTTATTGCATTAAAAAAATGATTTTTCGGCATACTTACGTTTGGTTGATTATTTGAGCAACAAAATATTAATTCTTATGACAATAAATTATTTCAGTATCACAAGGACATCATACAAATAAGATTTGCCATTTACAGTATGTCAATTTATCGGTCATATAGTTCCGGAGATAGCGTAATTTTCATTGTGCGGAAATTTCAAAAAATACCTTTAAAGATATTCAGTTTTAAAATTACTCCGCAGCAAGCAATATAAATGATAGTATGTAATAGAAACTGCTTTTTAGCGAAAAAAGGCCGCCTATATTGTACTCTTGCATATTTGTTTGTATTGTCCTTTACTGTTTTTGTCCTATTGGTGTACAATAAAGAATATTGGCCGATGGCTTTGCAAGATATTCGTAGCTTATACATCAGAATAAGTGCTAGGCCACACGGTGCGGCAACGCGCCGCACCGCATTACTCCGCACCGCACTGGCGGCCACACGAGCAGTGCGGCGCCGCTGCGGCACCGCAATGTTCTTACGGCGCCGCTGCGGCGCCGCTGCGGCACCGCAACAAGCTTGGCGGCTTGCCAGTCAGTCAGTCAGTTGACGACAATCATGAACATCCCCATGAACTGAGCGGCGCCGCTGCGGCGCCGCTGCGGCACCGCACTGCTTGCACTCCTCCCCGCCTCGTCTGCCTCGCGCCGTTGTCCGGTGAGCCTGCGGTGCGGCGCCGGAGCGGTGCCGGACGTACCGTGTGGCATACCATCCAATTATATATGTAGCAAAACGTTGCGGCACCGCTCAGGCGCCGCGCCGGAGCCGCACCGCACCGTGTGGCCTGGCGCTAACACATCTGGGTCGTCATAAAGGCGCGTGTAAGAGGTTACGGGTTCGAATCCGGGCAAGTACCAATGTGACTTTTTCAATTCATATGTACTTTCTATAGTTTATCTTGGACATCACTAACATCCCGTGCCTCGGAAAGCATGTTAAGCCCCGGTTGTCATTCGTAGAACTTTGACGCTATCAGAAGCCAGAAAGTCTGACCAGTCGAACCAAAGGGTATCGTCGCCCAGTTACTGGGTTGTGGAGGTCTGATAGGCAGACGCTTCACGTAAAACACTGGTATCCAGCTGAATCCGGTAGTTGGGAAAAGGCTAGGGAGATGATGATCCTCCTCACCGCACACGGACATTTCGGGAGGTTCCTATGTCGGATTCGAGCGGAAGTGACGCCTGCGTGACACGGTGTAGCATACGGTGGAGGTAGGCCCCGCTTGAGCGAACCACCACCGTGTCGTTGCAGAGGCGATCGGCGCTGGTTCAGGCCATGCTTCGGGGCGAGACTGAATAGGAAGCCGTCGCCTCCTGCTAAGCAGACGCGCTGGAGACGAAAGCGGTGGGGCGCGTGAGGCAGCGTCAAGCTTCACGCCCCGGACAGAGACCCAGGCTTAGTTGTCGAGAGTCGCAAGATGATGGCCACTGGAGGCGTAGGCCTGCGGAAGGCGAGCGGTAGGTAGCTCGCCGCCCGACTAGGACCAGACCCGTGTCGACGGCGTGTCGATGCTTCTAATAGTTACCGCGGCCCCGGAATAAGGGTAACCGAAGGGACATTATTGGATTTTAGTCAGTAAAAGTCTGACCCTCCTTCCCTCTTCAGGGGCGGAAGTCATTTAATGATTTCCTATCCATCCAAAAAAAAACGCTATTGGATATGTTTTGGATGCTTTTACCATGGTCAATGTAGCTCTTTCACGCTTGTACAACCCCAATAATCTTTTTGTGTACGCTCAAGATAGTTCCACAGTTAATCCGTACTAATATTATAAATGCCGAAGTAACTCTGCCAGTCTGTCTGTCTGTCTGTCTCTTCTTCACGCCTAAACTACTAAACCAATTTTGAATGAAATTTGGTACAGAATTAGTCTGGGACCCGAGAAAGGACATAGGATAGTTTTCATCCCGGAAATCACCCGGAAACGGGAACTATTATTCCACGCGGACGAAGTCGCGGGCAAAAGCTAGTGTAGGATAAAATAAAATAAATAAATAGGGCTTATAATTCCACTTAATTCAAAAGTATGTTTTTATAATTCATTAGTTTATATTGAATCATAGTACTTATGAAAAATCTGCTTGTACGAGAGTATAATCCATAAATCAAGTCTCATTCGTTATGATTCTATTTAATAATTACTATGATTCAGCATCTTTTTTTTTATTTGTTTACATAGAATCTGGTAGGAGTTGTTTACATTTTTAAGAAATTAAAAAAATATCAGGCTTATTGGGCAGAGGTCTGTCAGCTTAGACCGAAAACATATGACAGATGGTAGCAGGACGAATCATGGAGTTTTAGTTGGTAAGACTAACGTAACCTCGTTTCGATTCCTTAGGCCCCAGGTGGAGGATAGCCATAAGGATATGCCCACAAAAAAGTACATTTTTTTTAGACAATCCCGCCCCGTTATTTCCAACCACAGCAACTCCTGAAAGCCAGAATCAACAGTGGGGTCCGCCAGAAAAGCGCCGAAGCAATGAAGCTCGACGAGTCCCGGAAAAACGATTCAACTGGCTTACATCCCGCAACGAAATTAATCAGAAAATAACTGCGGAGGAGTAAGAAAAGAATTATTTCCACTTCCCTCCATAACAAGCCGGAGACAGAACAGAACTAGGCCACAAAGGGGCAATTACAACTGGGAGACGTCTAAATCGCCTAGCACCACGGAATACAATTTGTAATCACATTTTTAGGACCCAGTAAATACATTGCTTATCTTACAAAAACAAATTACTCTATAACTTTCTCAACTTACCTGTCCATCAAAGGCAGCAACACTGGCTGTGTTCACAATAACTCCTCGCTGGCCGTCAGCATCTGGGGCATTCTTTCCAATCAATCCAGCTGATAACCGGATTACATTGAAGGTTC